>JBBGZY010000369.1:0-629375 GCA_037952925.1 Lithobates clamitans | reverse complement strand
TCTTGATCTATAAAGGGACTGAGTTTTGTAAGACGGCTATGTTTTGGAAGCGTCTTTTGTAGTTCAATGCAGTCATATTCTTGCCTGAAATATGTATGTTGTACAGAAGAAATTATGACTGTCTTGGCTTGTGAAAGTTCTTCTAAACCGACTCTTTCATGGAAAACTCCCCAGCTTCCGGGTCGATCATCATTGGTTTTCTTCTGGAAGCTTTTCGCAACATGAATTAGTCTTGCTATGACCCTTGTTAGGCTCCTGCAGTTGGAAAATCTTTCGAAGCAATGTAACTGCAGTCTAGTGTCAACAGCTTTAGTGCTGAAGCTTACTACTTCTGACCTAATTTCAGGATCAGCTTCGGGTTCCACTAAAGAGTAAACATTGGTGTTATCAGGATTATCTACAACTGTTTGATACAGAAAATGTGGGCCTGAGAACCATATAGAGTCCTGAAGGCAAGCTATCTGTGTAGGCCTGGTAGCATAATCTGCAGGATTTTGTTCTGAGGGCCCATAGAACCATTGCTCTGGACAGGTTGCTTGTCTGATCCTATTCACCCGATTGGAAACATATAAGAAGAATCTCTTGGTAGTGTTACACATATAGCCTAAGACTGTTTTACTGTCTGTAAAGAATTTCACAGCATCTAGGTTTAGGTCCATCTCATCTCTCACTAGCTCATACAGTTCAACCGCTAGTACAGCTGCACATAACTCTAGGCGTGGAATTGTATGTGCCGGCCTAGGACTCAGTTTGGATTTTCCCATAACAAATCCAACATGACAGACATTTCCTGCATTGTTTACCTTCAAGTAAGCAACTGCACCTATTGCTGTAACAGATGCATCTGAAAAAATGTACAGTTCCCTTTTGCAGGCTTGTGACAATGAAACAGGAACATAACATCTGGGTATTTGTAAACATTGTAAGGCTTGTAAAGACTCTGTCCATTGGACCCACTCATGGAGTCTCTCTTGTGGAAGTAAGGCATCCCACTCACTTTCTCCACTTGACAGTTCACGAACTAAGGCCTTACCTTTTATGGTGACAGGTGCTACAAACCCGAGAGGATCGTAGAGACTGTTCACAGTGGATAGAATTCCTCTTCTCGTGAATGGCTTTTCTACTGAAGAAACCTGAAAAACAAAACAGTCCTTCTCTATATCCCAGCTTAGGCCTAAACTCTTCTGTAAAGGAAGGGTGTCTGTTCCCAGGCAAAGGTCTTTGAGATTCTTAGCTCTGTCTTCTGCGGTGAAAGCTTCCATGACTTGTTTGCTGTTAGAAGCTATCTTATGTAGTCGCAGATTAGACTCTGCCAGCATTTGTTTTGCTTTGTTAAGAATGTTGATTGCCCCTTCAGGTGTGCTAGCTGAAGCAAGTCCATCGTCTACATAGAAATGTCTCATCACAAGGCGTTTGGCATCTTGACCATAATGTTCTGCACCTTTCTGGGCAGCTTTGCGCATGCAGTATATGGCAACAGCAGGAGAAGGGCTATTACCAAAAACATGCACCCTCATTCTATACTCTGTCACCTCTTTATCTGTGTCGTTATCCTTGTACCACAGGAAACACAGGTAATCACGATGGTCCTCTCTCACTAGAAAACAATAAAACATCTGTTGCACATCCCCTGTGAAGGCAATAGGCTCTTTCCTGAAGCGTAAGAGGACATCCAAAAGTGTGTTGTTTAGATCTGGGCCGCTCAGCAGAACATCATTTAATGAAACACCTTCATGTTGAGCACTGGAGTGGAGTCGAACACAACTCTTATTTGTTCTGGCTTGTGTGGATGGTAAATGCCAAACATTGGCAGATACCAGTGTTCTTTACCTTCGTCCAGTGATGGTGCTACTTCAGCATGATTGTTGTCAAGCATCCTTTTGATGAATTCTGTAAAGTCTTTTTTCACTTCAGGTTTTCTTTGCAAAGTTTTACGTAGTGAGTTCAGGTGCTTCATTTCTTGCTCTCTGTTACTAGGTAAATAACACCTGGGTGTGCGAAAAGGTAAAGGAGCTACCCAATTATTGTTTTCATCTCGGAAAGTCTCTTTATCCATGATATTGAGAAAGGCTTGATCATCTATGGACATTGCTTGTTTGTCATCACCTTTTGTTCGCTGGAACACTGAGTTCCCTAAAGTGTCAGTCTTCATGCCACTACTAATGTCTCTATTGTAATTAGAAGAAGAGTCACAGTATGGTTTTAGGGTTTCTTTGATGACAAAGCTGTTCTGACATGGACTTAGAAGGGACGTGCGCCCATTCACTAGCACAGATGTCTTTGAAGTGTTGACTCTGTCAGGCCGATGTGTTGCTCCTAGACAAACTTCACCTACTATAACCCACCCTAGGTCAAGTCTTTGAGCATAGGGGGCATTAAAGGGCCCATTAATTTGTTGGCGTACCTTATGCACCTGTAGAATGTCTCTTCCAAGAAGTAGAAGAATAGAGGCATCTTTCTGGATAGCTGGAATAAGATGTGATATTGATTTGAGATAAGGTTGATGAAGGGCCACTTCTGGTGAAGGTATCTCTGCTTTATCGTCTGGTAACATATCACACTCTATCAAGGTGGGAAGTGAGAGATGGACTCTCTTGTCAAGAGACTCGATAGTAAAGTCGGTAGCTCTTCTTCCTGAAGTTTCCATCACTCCTGCACATGTCTTTAGGGTGTATGGAACTGCACTCGATGTAATGTTGAAAGCATCAAAAAAGTCTGACCTTACCAGTGACCTGTTACTCTGTTCATCCAGAACCACATACATCTTAACTGCTTTTTGCTTTTCCCCTGTGGGGTACACTGTTGCTAGGCAGATCTTGGAACATGAACGTGGAGTTATACTGTCACCACAGATTTCCGTGCATTTGGACATTACTGGGGTAGATGAATTATCTTTTTGCTCCCTGTCCCCACCTTTCGGGGTTTCTGTGACCTCTAATGGTCGATGCAAAGTATCAGGGTGTAAAGCTGTGATGTGTCTATTACTGCCACATTCTAAGCAATCCGCTTGTATTTTGCAGTCTTTGGCTACATGTTTAGTGGATCCACAACATTTGAAGCAGATGCCGTTTTGTCTAAGAAAGGCTATCCTTTCCTTGACAGGTTTACTTTTGAACCCTTTGCACTTGTTTAGGGGGTGGGGCTTTTTATGAAGTGGGCAAAGTCTGTCAGGGTCTTCAAAGGTGTTTACCTTGTAGCTGCTTAGACAGTCTGGGTCCTCAGAGGGTACAGTTGTCTTATGGGCGATCACTGAAGTCCTATGGAAGGCTCTAGGTGGCTTTTCTGCTTTCGGCAGTTGACTGTTGGTGATGAAGGAAAAGCTAGGATCACACCTGATCTTAGCTTGCTGCTGCACAAACCTAGAAAACACAAAGAATGGGAGGAAAAGGGACATCATGATCTTCTTTGTATTTGGCTCCAACACTCAACCATTTTTCTTGTAGGTTGTGAGGTAGTTTCTCCACTATAGGCTTAGTACCGCTAGCGGTATCTAAATGTGCAAGTCCTCTTAAATAGCCTTCTTCTTTGGCACACTGGACTTCCCAAAGTATATCACCCAGCTCTTGCAGTTTGAAATTGTCTCTGCTGTTTAGCTTAGGGAAAGACTCCAGTCTTTTCATTAGAGCACCTTCAATTGCTTCTGGTGATCCATATCTTTCCTCTAGCCTTTGCCAGGCTATATCAAATCCTGCTGAAGGGTTAAATATGTGAATCCTGCGCATCCTTCTTGCATGCTCTGCTGACTCAGTCCCAAGCCATTTTATCATCAGGTCTAGCATCTCAGCTGCTGGTAATTCTAAGTCTTTGACTGCATTCAGAAAAGAAGACTTCCATGCCCAGTAATTCTCGGGGGACTCGTCGAACTTGAGAAAGCCTGAATTAACCATCTCTTTACGGATAAGATATTTAGTGACATCTTGTGCACTCTGGTGTTTGGGTTGCTGTAGTAAGGATTCACTTGGCCTGTTCCTATATGTCTCTAATGGTTCATCTTTAAATGTTCTGGCATTGCTAGCTTCATGGGTTTGTTTTCGAACACTCAGGGGTTCTGCTGGTTCTGGTTTAAATTCAGCTGACTCTGGATTGGGAAACTGTTTAGTTGCATTGCTGTTTATAAGTTCTTGGACATACTCCTTTGTACGTTCTGCTGAGGAACAGGGTTTCTCAGGCACATCTGGGCCTTTGTGGATAGACCCACTTCCAGAGCGCTCAATATCAGCATAAGCTGCGGCCTCTGCTGCTGCAGCGGCGGCTGCGCACTGACACTGAAGTATATGCAACTTTGCTTCATGCTCTGATTTTTCTTTTATAATGGCAGCCTCTTTCTCGGCAAATTCTAGCTTGACCCGAGCTGCCTCTGCTTTGGCGCGAGCTCTGACTAAAAGGGCACTTGCTGATGAAATCTGACTGGACCTTGTTGATTTAGACGAGTGTGAGCGTGTATCGTCTTGCTGGACACTTGGCATGCTCTCCCTGCCTTGATGTGCCCCGGGTAGCTGATCTTCAGCCTTATACTGTCTTCCCGATCTTAGACTCATTCTGTCTGTGCAGGGACTAATATCTCCAGGCTTGTTACGCTATCACCTTTTCACTGTTCCGCTCTCAAAACACTGACTATGTGTGGTTCTAAACGGACAGCTAAACACTTGTCAGAGACTCCAGTAAACGGAAGCCCAATGCTTGATTTGTCTACCGAAGTAATCCAACTTTATTTTAGTTCTTAGTTTTTAATTTTTGTGAAACTGCAATACAATACAATAACAAGATATCAGTACACATAGAATAACTAATCTAGCATAAATGACAGATGACACAACAGAAAGACACTTACAGGTGATGATGTCTCAAGCCCCTTGGGAGAGAAACAGACATGCTGCATCCATGTAGAATGACAATCTAAAATGGCTGAAGAACTTCCTGAACCAAAGGTCACATCTTGTATGAGAAATTTACCTGACTGAAGATAAAGCTGCTACAGACTTTGGCCACTAGATGGCAGTGGTAAACTACACATTCTATATAAGTAATTATAACGTAATTAGCTTGCATAGGCAGCACAGTATCTATGGAACTTTTACCCTGCAACTCTCCAGTTCTGTCAGGTTGGATGGTAAACGTTGGTGGACAGCCATTTTTAGGTTTCTCCAGAGATGCTCAATTGGGTTTAAGTCAGAGCTCTGGCTGGGCTATTCAAGAACAGTCACGGAGTTGTTGTGAAGCCACTCCATTGTTATTTTAGCTGTGTGCTTAGGGTCATTGTCTTGTTGGAAGGTAAACCTTCGGCCCAGTCTGAGGTCCTGAGCACTCTGGAGAAGGTTTTCGTCCAGGATATCCCTGTACTTGGCAGCTTTCATCTTTCCCTCGATTGCAACCAGTCGTCCTGTCCCTCCAGCTGAAAAACACCCCCACAGCATGATGCTGCCACCACCATGCTTCACTGTTGGGACTGTATTGGACAGGTGATGAGCAGTGCCTGGTTTTCTCCACAAATACCGCTTAGAATTAAGGCCAAAAAGTTCTATCTTGGTCTCATCAGACCAAAGAATGTTAGTTCTCACCATCTTGGAGTCCTTCAGGTGTTTTTTAGCAAACTCCATGCGGGCTTTCATGTGTCTTGCACTAAGGAGAGGCTACTGTCGGGCCACTCTGTCATAAAGCCCCGACTGATGGAGGGCTGCAGTGATGGTTGACTTTATACAACTTTCTCCCATCTCCCAACTGCATCTCTGGAGCTCAGCCACAGTGATCTTTGGGTTCTTCTTTGCCTCTCTCACCAAGGCTCTTCTCCCCCGATAGCTCAGTTTGGCCAGACGGACAGCTCTAGGAAGGGTTCTGGTCGTCCCAAACATCTTCCATTTAAGGATTATGGAGGCCACTGTGCTCTTAGGAACCTTAAGTGTAGCAGAAATTTTTTTGTAACCTTGGCCAGATCTGTGCCTTGCCACAATTCTGTCTCTGAGCTCTTCAGGCAGTTCCTTTGACCTTATGATTCTCATTTGCTCTGACATGCACTGTGATCTGTAAGGTCTTATATAGACAGGTGTGTGGCTTTCCTAATCAAGTCCATTCAGTATAATCAACACAGCTGGACTCAAATGAAGGTGTAGAAACATCTCAAGGATGATCAGAAGAAATGGACAGCACCTGAGTTAAATATATGAGTGTCACAGTAAAGGGTCTGAATACTCAGGATCATGTGATATTTCAGTTTATCTCTTTTAATAAATCTGCAAAAATGTCAACAATTCTGTGTTTTTCTGTCAATATGGGGTGCCGTGTTTACATTAATGAGGAAAAAAATGAACTTAAATGATTTTAGCAAATGGCTGCATTATAACAAAGAGTGAAAAATATTTTCCGTTCCCAATGTGTGTGTGTGTGTGTGTGTGTGTGTGGCTGCATATTTATGTTCTGTATTATCTACTTTAATTCCGTGAATAGAGGGATTATTTCTGATCGTTGAGAGGAAGGGCTCTAGGGAAAGGGCGAAAAGAATAGGCGAGAGGGGGCATCCTTGGCGGGTGCCATTGTAAAGCGTGAAAGGTTTACTCAAGGTGCCATTTATACGTATTTGGGCCGTAGGGAAATTATATAAGGCGGATATATGTGAAAGGAGGGAGGGACCTATTCCCAAGTGTGACAGCGTTGCCATGAGTTACCCCCAGTCCACCCTATCAAACTCTTTCTCTGCATCTGTTGAAAGTAGTAAGGTGGACTGGGAGGACCTATCCACGTGATTCATCAAGGACAGGGTGTCAGGGTACTCACCAGGGCCGAGATGCTGAGAGCGGCTCCCCTTGCAGCTGAGTGCGCTATACCCCTGGAGGTGGCACAGAGGGTATCGGGCACAGAGAGGCACGGGTCGCCAGGCACTAGTAGGAGCCTGCGTGTTGAACTTCTGTCTGGTAGTAGTCCGTGCAGGGTACACCCGGACGGTGATCAGCAGAGGAATCAGACTGGGGCTCCAACACCTTGGTCCTGAAGTAGATAACTGGAACAAAGTATGTAGAGAAGCCAGGGGGTCAAACACAGCAAGCCGGTAGGAAGGAAGTCCGTTTAAACAAGCCAAGGTCATACACAGGAATCAATCAATAGGAGAGTCCAAGACAGGCCGGGGGTCAAACACTGGAGCAGGCAGTAGCGAAGTCTTTAAAGAGAAGCCGGGGGTCAAACACTGGAGCAGACTGAAGAGGAATCCGTTAAGCAAGCCGAGGTCAAGGTGCAGGAGAAGTTAAAGGATGGTCAAGGAAATCCGGGGCACAACAGGCAGGAGTCAATAGCAGAACAAGGAACAGGAACACAGAAGCTGAAATGACAAACCAGCAATAAGCCAGAGAGCTGGGCTGCCTTTTATAGGGCTAATAGGGGAACCCACGTGTGCGGCTAAGATGCGTACGTGCTTACGCCGTTTCGCCGTTTCACCATCCGCTGACTTGCACGTCTATGTGTGCCGTTACGCCGTGACGCGGTCTGCTGAATCGCATACCCGCATACGCCTATTAGCCATTCTGCCATGCAGGCGTACAGGGAAATGCCGGTACTGGCAAACAAAGTTCCTGTTATTCCTCTGACACAGGGTGCGAAGTGCATTATCACAAGCCTCCCTACCAGGGATAAAGCCGGTTTGGTCCGGTGAAACCCAGCTCTGAATTTAGGGTAGAAGTCTATTTGCGATGACTTTGGCATACAGCTTAGCGTCTATGTTCAACAAGGAAATGGGACGGTAGCTTCCACAATTGCTAGGGTCCTTGCCGGGCTTAGGTATAACGGTAAGGTGTGCGTGGAGAGTTTCAGGTCTAAGGCCCTTACCCTCTGAGTTCGCATTTGCATATGAGGCTAGGCGCGGTAATAAGACATCTGCAAATGCCCTATAGTAGGAAACTGTGAAGCCATCTGGCCCCGGTGCCTTGCCATTAGCCATAGCCTTCAATGCAATGTGAAGTTCTGAGATAGTGAAATCTCCTTCCAGAGCAGCCAGTATGTCTGGCGCAAGTTTGGGTAGATTAGCCTGAATTAGATAATCATGTATTAAATTTGTCCGTTTGTCGCTGTCTGTCACCGTGTTTTGGACATGGTATAGTTTTTGGTAAAATAGTTGAAATTCCTTGGCTATGTCTGGGGTATCATATTTTAGGGTGTCGGATGAAGTTTTAATTTTTTCTATAAAGGAGGCAGTTTTTTTCTGTTGTCAAGAGCGTGCTTGAAGGCGTCCGGGTTTATTACCCCATTCATGGAAACGTTGTGCCACTATACGTGAATGACGCTTTTGTTCCAGATGAAGCAGGGTCTTGAGTTCTTCTCGCTTTACAGTTAAAGCGTGAAGGACTGCTTGTGTTTGGCTAGCCTTATGTTGCTGTTCGAGAGCACTAATGTCACAGATCAGTTTAGCTTGTTGTTGTGTACGTTCCTTTTTCTTCCTAGACCCTAGTTCCATAAGTTTACCTTGTATGTGGGCTTTATGAGCCTCCCATAGGGCCCCTGGTGAGATGTCTGGATTTGTGTTTTCTTTGAAATATAGATTTAACTCTTCACTGATCATTTTTTTGTCAATATCATCATTTAGGAGGGTATCATTAAGTTTCCAATTGGTAACTCTTTGGGGCATGGAAGGGATTTTAATCATGAGTGAAATCGGAGCGTGGTCTAAAATGAGGGATGTTTCAATTTCGGTCTTGGTAGTAAGCGGTAAATGGTGGTGGTCTATAAAGAAAAGATCTATCCTAGAGTAGGTGTGGTGAACTTGTGAAAAATGGGTGTAGTCTCTCACCTTTGGGTTCATAATTCGCCAAACGTCCATCAGTTGTAAGTCAAATAGACGTTTGCGTATGTATAGCAGGCATTTTTGTGAGATGCAAGATTTACCTTGGGATGTGTCTATGCTAGGCTCTAGAGGAGTGTTAAAATCTCCAGCTAGAAGGATACAGCCGCGCGCAAATTCATTTAATTTTTTGAGGGTGGACGCAATAAAGCTTGCTTGGTCACGGTTAGGTGCATATAGGGTCGCTATTGTGCACAGCATACTACCCAGGCTGCCTCTGAGGAACAGAAAGCGTCCATTGGGATCACTCAGCATAGACTCTAATACAAATGATACACCCCCGCGGAACCCAATGGCCACCCCCTTTGCTTTATGGATCTCTGATAGACTATAATACCAAATAGGGTAACGTGGGGAATAGAGTTTAACGGAGGTGGTGTGTGTAAGGTGGGTCTCCTGAAGGAGAATAACATCACCTCGCAAACGGTCTAATTCTCTATAAAGAGAGTGTCTCTTACCTGGGGCATGTAAACCTCTCACATTCCAAGAGATTAAGTTCAGTGTGGCCATGGGGCTCCGCAGAGGAGTGCTAAAGACAGTCAATTACATAGGAGCGCGGCCTGGGGCAGGAGAGGGAAGTAAAAGGAGGACGGAGGGGAGCGGGGTAGGTAGGAAGAAAGGAACAGCGAAGAAAAAGAAAAAGAAAGAGCACATTATTAGCATTTTGTGGTAGTTTGTAACAACCCTGATAACTCATGGGTAACATGTGCACGCATTTGACTGCTGTGCAGAGTAGGGATAGCCGTGCAGTCCAGCATCCCTGTGTCCACCGCCAAACAAAAAACTTAAACCATAAACCAAAAAAAAAAACCATCAAACTTAGCTCCTGATGCCAGGGTACAAAGCCCCAAGAGTATGTGTCCAAGCATTTCCGCCTGTATAATAGCCCACATGTAAGCAATCATTTGTATCACAACGTGGTGTACAGTATGTGTTATGACAAGGGGGTTGTATACTTGCGGACCAAGAAGTTCAGGAGTGATATGCCAAGGGGATCATGGCGAAGAGAGGAGATGAGATGGACCGCCAGAGGCTTCAGTTAGCTCGATTGAGATGGGGTGCCTGTTGCCGAGGAGCGATGTTTGCGCTCCACCTTCTGCCATCTTGCGTCTGAGTTGCCAGGTAGAGGCGGAATGGTGTCTTGCCAGCTCAGGAGTTCCGGTGGTTCAATATTGATGTCCATGCAGAACTTTCCCAGGTCCTCCGGGAACCTTAAGACCGCTGTCTTCCCGTCTCTATGAGCAATTAAGGCCGCAGGGAATCCCCATCGGTAGTTGATTGAAGCTGCGCGTAACTTCTCAGTCAAAGGCCTCAGGGCTCTGCGGCGTTCCAGTGTCTCCCTGGCCAGATCAGGGAAAAAGGAGAGCGCTGCACCATCAAAGTCTAAAGACTTGGCATCTCTGGCCTTCTGCATGATCCGTTCCTTCTCTTCGAAGTAATGCACTCTGCAGATCACGTCACGCGGAATATCCACCGCCATGTTGCAGGGGCGAAGGGCTCTGTGCACTCGATCTATTTTTAGTGGATGGTCCGCCACCTGCCCCAGTAGGCTGCTAAAAATGCCATGCACAGACGTGAGAAGGTCTTCATCTCCCGTAGCCTCAGGGAGACCTCGAATGCGGATATTGTTCCGGCGGTTTTGGTTCTCCTGGTCCTCAATTTTATAAAGGGCCATCCTATGTGCAATGGTTAGTGATCGGGTGGAGGCCTGTAGATTCCTGATGGCAGTTGCGTGTCTGTCTAGGCGTTGTTCCGATTCCTCCACTCGGTCTAACACCTGGGAGAGGTCCGCATGGACTGCTGATACTTCTTTTTTAATTGCCCATTCCAGTCCCAGTAGCATAGATGCTAACTCAGTTTTGGTCGGTAGTCTGCTTACCAGAGCTGCGACTTCGGAGTGTCGTGACTCACTCTCCTCACCCTCCGAGCCGGCAAACGAGGCTGGAGAGCGGTGTCTGAGTTCAGGCCTATGGTGGGAGGCAGAGCCAGCGCTCAGGTTCGTACCGCGTGGTGAGCGGCCTAGGCCATCCATATCTGCCTGTTCCTCCGGGTAGGCCAAAAAGTGCTTTATGGAGCCCGCCGATGTGCCTTTCTTTGGCAGAGGCTTGCCCGATCTCTTTCTCATCTCTTTCGTGTATAAAAGATCGCTTGAGGTGCAAATAGAAGCTATAATAGCGGGGTCAGCGTCGGAGCTCAGGGTAGAAGCATCCTCACCGCTGCATGTCGAAACCACGCCCCATTTTAAAGGCTTATATGCAAGTTATTGTCATAAAAAGTGTTTGGGGACCCGGGTCCTGTCCCAGGCGACAAGTATCAATGCAAATTTTTTTTTTTAAAACGGATGTTTTTTCGGGAACAGTGATTTTTTTAATGCTTAAAGTGAAACAATAGAAATGAAATATTCTTTTAAATATTGTGCCTGGGGGTGTCCTGTAGTATGCCTGTAAAGTGGCGCATTTTTGCCATGTTTAGAACAGTACCACAGCAAAATGACATTTCTAAAGGAAAAATTGTCATTTAAAACTGATCGCGGCTGTAATGAATTGTCGGGTCTCGGCAATATAGATACAGATAATTGAAAAAAAGAGCATGGGATACCCCCTGTCCATTACCAGGCCCTAAGGGGAACCCCCGAATCAAAAATTACAAAAAAAAATGCATGGGGGTCCCCCTAAAATCCATACCAGGCCCTTCGGGTCTGATATGGACATTAAGGGGAACCCTGCGCCAAATTTAAAAAAAAAATGGAGTAGGGGTCCCCCCAAAGTCCATACCAGACCTGGGTCTGGTATGGATTTTAAGCGGAACCCTGCACCAAATTTTTTTTAAAAATGGTGTAGGGGTCCCCCCAAAATCGTCAGAGGAGGGCAGGGCCACCCAGTGAGATAAATGGGTGACCCCGCCCCCCTCTGAAGCCATGGGGAAGTCCCCGTGCATCAGAGGGGTCACATCACCGGGTGGCCCCGCCCTCAGTTATATAAGAACTGTCACACGGCGGGAGCCTCCCATGGAGGCGGGTCGGTTCTGGCTTTTTTTTCTCTTTTTTGGTCAGGTATGGATTTTTGGGGGGACCCCTACGCCCTTTTTTTCAAATTTGGCACAGGGTTCCCCTTAATTTCCATATCAGACCCAAATGGCCTGGTGTGGATTTTAGCGGGACTCCTACGCAATTTTTTTTTTGGTTTGGGGTTCCCCTTAACCACTTGCCTACTGGGCACTTAAACCCCCTCCTGCCCAGACCAATTTTCAGCTTTCAGTGCTCTCACACTTTGAATGACAATTACCCAGTCATGTAATAATGTAATTATTTTTTTTTATACAAATAGAGCTTTCTTTTGGTGGTGTAAATGAAAAAAGACCGAAAATTTTGAAAAAAACACGCATTTTTCTTTGTTTCTGTGATAAAATTTTGCAAATTATTAATTTTTCTTCATAAATTTTGGCCACAATTTATACTGCTACATATCTTTGGTAAAAATAACCCAAATTAGTGGATATTATTTGGTCTTTGTGAAAGTTAGAGAGTCTACAAGCTATTGTGCAAATCATAAAAAATTGATCACACCTGATGTACTGGTGGCCTAACTCTTTTCTTGCGACCCTAACAAGCCAGGAAAGTACAAATACTCCCCAAATGACCCCTTTTTTGAAAGTAGCCATTCCAAGGTATTAAGTAAGATGCATGGTGAGGTTTTTGATGTTGTCATTTTTTCCCACAATTCTTTGCAAAACGAAGATTTTTTTCCCACAAAATTGTCATTGCAATAGGTTATTTCTCTCACATGGCATGTATATACCACAAATGACACCCCAAAATACATTCTGCTACTCCTCCTGAGTATTACGATACCACATGTGTGGGACTTTTTCACAGCCTAGTCACATAGAGAGGTCCAACATGCAGGGAGCACAATCATGTGTTCTAGGAGCATAAATTACACATCTAACTTGTTGACTACCTATTACACTTTTGAAGGCACTGGAGCACCAGGACAATGACACTGATGTGGCACTGATGACAGGTGGCACTGATGGCACGTGACACTGATGTGGCACTGATGACAGATGGCACTGACACGTGACACTGATAACAGATGGCATGTGACACTGACAGGTGGCACTGATGACAGATGGCACTGATACGTGGCACTGATGACACGTGACACTGATAACAGATGGCACTAATATGTGGCACTGATGACAGGTGGCACTAATATGTGGCACTGATGACACGTGACACTGATGTGGCACTGATGACAGATGGAACTGATACGTGGCACTAATGACACGTGACACTGATAAAAGATGGCATGTGACACTGACAGGTGGCACTGGGGACAGATGGCACTGACAGGTGGCATTGGGGACAGATGGCACTGACAGGTGGCACTGGGGACAGGTGGCAGTGGGGACAGATGTTGCTGATAGGTGGCACTGGGGACAGATGGCACTGATAGGTGGCACCGGGGACAGGTGGCACTGGGGACAGTTGGCACTAATAGGTGGCACTGGGGACAGATGGCACTGACAGGTGGCACTGGGAATAGGTGGCACTGGGGACAGATGGCACTGATAGGTGGCACTGACAGGTGGCACTGGGGACAGATGGCACTGACAGGTGGCACTGGGGACAGGTGGCACTGGGGACAGATGGCATTGATAGGTGGCACTGGGGACAGGTGGCACTGGGGACAGATGGTGCTGTGGGCACTGTTTTGTGTTAGTGTGGCACTGTAATTTATGATTACACGCTTGCTGCAGCACGGAAGCTCTCCCTCCTCACACGCAGTCTCTGTGTGAGAAGGGAGAGCTGGCAATGAGAGATGATCTCATATGTTTACAGGCCCTGGAGCACCAGGACAATGCCACGTGACACTGATGTGGCACTGATGACAGATGGCACTGATACGTGGCACTGATGGCACATGACACTGATGTGGCACTGATGACAGATGGCACTAATACATGGCACTGATGACATGTGATACTGATGTGGCACTGATGACAGATGGCACTAATATGTGGCACTGATGACAGATGGCACTAATATGTGGCACTGATGACAGGTGGCACTAATACGTGGCACTGATGACAGATGGCACTAATACATGGCACTGATGACACGTGACACTGATGTGGCACTGATTACATGTGACACTGTTAACAACAGATGGCATGTGACACTGACAGGTGGCACTGATGACAGGTGACATTGATACCTGACACTGATGACACGTGCCACTGATAACAGATGGCACGTGACACTGACAGGTGGCACTGGGGACAGGTGGCACTGGGGACAAATGGCACTGATAGGTGGCACTGGGGACAGATGGCACTGACAGGTGGCACTGGGGACAGATAGCACTGATAGGTGGCACTGGGGACAGGTGGCACTGGGGACAGATGGCACTGATAGGTGGCACTGGGGACAGTTGCCACTGACAGGTGGCACTGGGGACAGATGGCACTGACAGGTGGCACTGGGGTCAGATGGCACTGATAGGTACTGTGGGCACTGTGTTGTGTTAGTGTGGCACTGTAATTTATGATTACATGCACGCTGCAGTACGGAAGCTCTCCCTCCTCACACGTGGTCTCTGTGTGAGAAGAGAGAGCCGACAATGAGAGATGATCTCATATGTTTACATATGAGATCATCTCTCATTGGACACTCTGACCTAGTGCTAAATGGCTGCTGTGATTGGCCGTTTAGCACGATCTGTGATTGGCCCAATACAGATTTCCCCTGGTGTGTACCCGCGGCGGTGCGCAGAGAGGAAGTAAACAGGAGGACGTCCAGGGACGCCCACCCGGCAATTGAGCACCGCGCTGTAGCCATCTTTCGGCTATAGCGCAGGCGCGTAGTGGTTAATATTCATACCAAACCCAAAGGGCCTGGTAATGGACTTTTTTTTCAATGAGTTTTATTTATATTGCCGAGACCCGACATTACATTACAGCCATGATCAGTTTTAAATGACAATTTTTGCTTTAGAAATGTCATTTTGTCGTGGTACTGTTCTAAATGCAGGAAAAATGTACCACTTTACAGGCATACTATAGACACAGCCCAGGCACGATATTTAAAGGAATATTTAATGTTTCATGTTTCACTTTAAGCATTAAAAAAATCACTGCTCCTGAAAAAACGGCCGTTTAAAAAAAAAAAAATTTGCATTGATACAGAACCTGGATCCCCAAACACTTTTTATGACAATAACTTGCATTTAAGTTTTTAAAATTAGCACTTTTGATTATTCATGTTCGTGTCCCATAGACTAATGATGTTCGTGTGTTCTGCCAAATTTTTTGCCTGTTTGCATGTTCTGCTGCGAACCGCCGAACAGAAGGTGTTCGGCTCATCCCTACTGCCAAGTTTGCTCCAGTGATGAGGAGAGAGGGGATGATGAGGTCACTGACCATACTTGGGTACCTGAGAGAAGAGAGGAGGAAAGTGAGGAGGAGGAGGCACAACTCCAACGAGACAGGATGTCCTCCAGGGGTCAGCTTAAGGGCAGCCACCCTATTGCATCACAACCCAAAGCTCCGCAGGTGCAGGGCGCTGCTGACTCCCTGTTGACTTTTAAAAGTTCCTTGCTGTGGGCCTTTTTTCGACACGTGTGCAGCAGATCACACCGTTGCTGTTTGCAACCTATGTCTGAAGCGGATCAAGCGTGGCCAGAACAGCAGCTGCTTGTGCACCACAGGCTTGACCAGACATATGACAACCTGCCATGCAGTCTGTTGGCAGCAGCACCTGAAAGACCCACATCATAGAAAAAGGTAGACTTCTCCTTGCTCCCCTTCTGGGATCTCAAACCCTACTATACCTCCAGTCCTCTCAAAATCCTGCACAGAGAGGAGTGAAGGTATAGCAATAGATTTCACAAATAATTGCAGACAATCTGTCAGCAGTACACCACAAGTTGATTTCAGCAGGCAAATTTCCATACCCCAGAACCATAAAAAAAAAAAAAAATTCGGTCCCAGCCATCCACATGCTCAGCGTCTAAATGCTAACTTGACCAAATTGCTAGCACTGCAACTGCTGCCTTTTCAGCTTGTAGACTCAGCACCTTTTCGTGAATTTTTGAAATGTGCCTTACCACAGTGGCAAGTTCCAAAACTCCATTTCTTTTCACTTAAGGCCATTCCAGCTCTCTACTGTCATGTGGAAGGCAATGTTTTGGCCTCGTTGGACAGGGTGATCAGTAGTAAGGCTCATATTACCAGTGACTCATGGTCCAGCAGGCATGGGCAGGGACGTTACCTTTCCTTCACGGTGCACTGGGTAACTTGTTCCACCACCACGCCTCCAAAAAGCTAGTGGTGATTCTGCCACAACATCTGTATGCTCCCCTCCCTCCTCTTCTTCTTCCTTTATAATAGAAAATTAAGGAATGACAGTGCGTGTATAACCTGGTCTGGCCAATCCAATGGACAGACAGACAAAGCCTAGTGCTCATGGGCACAGCATAACCCCTCAGGATTTTAGGACAGACCAGGAAAGTATTTAAAAAATATTGTTTACTATAGAAAAATTGGTTTTGAATATAGTAATGGAACAGTAGAAACATTAAAATCTATTTATAAGCAGAGATACAAACATAACTGTAGCTGCCCTCTAGTATGATGGACTAGTGAATGTAGCTGTTCAAAAACAGGAGAGGGATTATTAGTGGCTGGCAACCCTTCTTGATCCACGTTACAAGGGTAAGGTTGCAGAACTCATCCTGCCTTTGCAGAGGGAGCAGAGGATAAAATATCTTCAGGAGGCCTTGAAGAAAAGTTTGTGTAATGCATTTCCAGACCCTGGGAGGTTACCATTTTCTGGTGCTGGACAACGTGTTTCTGAGACTTCATTCAGTCAGAGGAAGAGAGTTGGAGAAGGTGGCCGGCTGACCGATGCCTTTAAAAAATTTTCAGTCCTCAGCACCAAGGTCTGGTTCCAGCAACCATCGCCAGTGTCTGCATTATATGGTGCAGGAATATCTACGGGCAAGACCTGGAGACCTTTCCAACAGAGCATCCACTGAGTTACTGGGTCTTAAGGTTGGACCACTGGCCAGAACTTGCTCAATATGCAATTGAGCTACTGGCCTGTCCTGCATCCAGCGTGCTTTCTGAACGCACATTCAGTGCTACTAGAGGGTTTGTAATGGATCAAAGATTGCGCCTGTCCACAGACTCCATTGATAGGCTCACATTTATAAAAATGAATCAGTCCATGATCAGCAGCTATAAAGCATCTGATGCTGATGTAACTGATTGAATTTGCTATGGGTCTGGGAGCCCTTGAAAACTGCCTATCCTATTCCTCCTCAATCATGATGATGCTAGCTTCCAACAATATTTTTGGTTTAGGGCACCACCACCACCCAAGGCCCAATGTTTCTGCCCCTGTTCAACAGGGGCATGTAATTACAATTTTTGAAATAATATTTAACAGCAGGGACCATTCCTGCACCCAACAAGAGTAACTGTAACTGTGACCTTGTTCTGGCACCACCTACACCTAAAGCCCAACGTTTCTGCCCCTGTTTACAGGGGCATGTAATTACAATTTTTTTAATACTATTTAACAGCAGGGCCCATTCCTGTGCTCAACAAGAGTAACTTTGAGGGGTTACCATGTTCTGCCACCACTAACACCTAAGGCCCAATTTTTCAGCAGAGTATAAAGTGCAGTCCGTATAGTATATATACTGCAGTTCAGAGTGTATAGTTTGGTCAGTGTAGTATATATTATATAATGCAGTGTACAATATATAATCTAGTATATTGAAGTCGTTAAGGGGAGCCCTATGACAGAATTAAGAAAAAAACTACATGGGTTCCCCTGTTCATTTTCCTTTAGAAATGCCATTTTGCTGCGGTATTGTTCTAAACATGGCAACAATGCGCTACTTTACAGGCAGACTAAGGGGACCCACCCAGGCACGATATTTAAAGGAATATGTCATTTTTATTGTTTCACTTTAAGCATTCTTAAAATCACAGCTGTTTAAAAACTTTTTTTTGCATTGATACATGTCCCCTGGGGCAGGACCCGGGTCCCCAAACACTTTTTATGGCAATAACTTGCATATAAGCCTTTAAAATTAGCACTTTTGATTTTTCACATTCTTGTCCCATAGACTTTAACTGTGTTCGCAAGTTCTGGTGTAAACCAAACCGGGTTAAATGAACAAATAAAGGAAACCACAGCGTGTCAGGCCCAGGTGCGTGATGTGATGCACACGAACTGGGGGAGGGGCCTGATGGCGGAGCCGTGGAAGTGGGCGGCGGAGTAGCGGTGATGCAAACAGCCGCTCATGAGTCGAGGAGCCGTTGAAGCTGCCGGAGCCATGTCGGCTGTCTCGGCTCTCAGCAGTGGAGCCGACCTGGGGTGCTGTGCGAGCCGAGCGGGCTCTCTTCCCTGTTCCCCACCTACCATTCCAGACTTGCACTGGATGTGAGTCGCCCTCCATGGCCTTTCCCGAGTCATCGTCCCCCGCCCCATAAGCCTCTCCGACACCCCCGTGCTCCGTTTGGATTGTCATCAGGCCAGCCAGCATACCATCTTCACTGCATCCCGAAATACAACGAGCGGCTGTGGCTTGCTGGAGGGCATCTCCTCATTTTTCCGGCCATTCCTGGGCTCGCCCGAGTTGGCGGCTGGCTGAAAAGCCTCACTGGGTCTCTAACCAGCATAGCGGATGGGAGCCGTGTCAACCAGCGAGACCGTGGAGGGAATCCCTGGGAATTCAGTTCTGGACTGTGTTGTGAACTATTATTGGCTAGCAGGTCTATTAGAAGATACGCAAGGTTCGATGAGGCCAGTTTAAACAGGTTTGTAGTGCTGGATGGTTGTTGTGTAGATCAATGTTCAAAAAGGGCCATGGAGGTGGCTACGCTATAATCAAAGTTAAGTTCTGTCGCTGTGGGAAAAAAGGAAAAAAAATATATAAAAGAAAAAAAAAAAAAAATCTACTTCAACAATATATTGTAGCAGGCCGAATGACTGGATCATTGTTAGAGCATCACTGATTAAGGGGTATATTTGTGCAGACTGCCTCGAACTTTTAGAGTTTAAATAACTTTAAGCTAAAGGTTATAGAGTGAAGTACAGATCGCTGGGTACCACAGGGCTCCGTGAGAAATTTGCATTAAGGATCTGCGGGGAGGTTCGGAGCAGGCTGGGGACAAGCGACTGAGAGGTGAATAAATTTGGTGGGCTGGGAGAGAGAGAAGAGGTGCGCGAGTGGTGGTGAAAATGAGAGGGCGCCCTCAAAGAGGAGTGGAAGTGAAGCAGCTGAGAGATAGTCTAAATTCAATTTCCATCCAGAAGTACCTGAAGGAAGCAAACCCGGGAAGCCCAAAGAATCCAGCTCAAGAAAGCAAACAGCAAAGTGGGAAGGACAAGAAGAAAGATTCTAGTAAGATCCAAGGCGCTCACGGTGGAACACCTGGGGAGGAAAGGAAAGACACCTGCCCGGTGGAAGTCAGTACTATGGAATCTCTACCAACAAAAACCAAATTACTGGAAATGTTCGCCAAATTGGAAAATGTAATCAAATCAGAAATCCTCAACATTAGAACTGATATGGGCCATTTTCTGAAGCGAGTAGAAATAGCGGAGGAGGCCTCAGAGAAACAGAATCGAGAAATAATCAAATTGAAACAACAAGTAAGGAATCTGCAATTGGCCCAACCAGATACAGCAAGAATATGGAGCAATCTCAGAAAAGTCCAGCCCGTAAAGTTTGATGGTGCAGTGATTCAGTTCTTTGCCGATATTTCGGCGGGGATCCTAGCCAGGAGACGCCAGCTAGGACCGCTGCTGGAAGAATTGAGGAGGGCAAACATGAAATACAGCTGGGGTTTCCCCTTCATTGAACGTAGTGAACGCGGGCAGAACAGTCAGATTGAAATCCTCAACATTAGAACTGATATGGGCCATTTTCTGAAGCGAGTAGAAATAGCGGAGGAGGCCTCAGAGAAACAGAATCGAGAAATAATCAAATTAAAACAACAAGTAAGGAATCTGCAATTGGCCCAACGAGATACAGCAAGAATATGGAGCAATCTCAGAAAAGTCCAGCCTGTAAAGTTTGATGGTGCAGTGATTCAGTTCTTTGCCGATATTTCGGCGGGGATCCTAGCCAGGAGACGCCAGCTAAGACCGCTGCTGGAAGAGTTGAGGAAGGCAAACATGAAATACAGCTGGGGTTTCCCCTTCATTGAACGTAGTGAAAGCGGGCAGAACAGTCAGATTGAAATACTTAGAGTACTTGCAAGATTTCTGTAGCGAGCTTGATATTCCTGTACCAGTTATGCCTAATTAGGAGGAAGATATTCCTGATGGTTGCCCGGTTTCCAAGGACATCACGGATCTTGTGGACAGATTACTGGGACTGGCTGGGGAAGACCCGGCTGTCATAGTGCACGTTGGCACCAATGACAAAGTCAGAGGCAGATGGAGTGTCCTAAAGAACGATTTTAGGGACTTAGGAGCTAAATTGAGGAAAAGAGCCTCCAAGGTAATATTCTCAGGGTGCAGATTGGCTGGGAAGGAAGATGGCCAAAAAGTTAGAGGGGTTTTTAAACTAGGCGATGGGGCAGGGTCCAGAGGCAGAGATAGCCATCATGGAAGATATTCCAGAGGGTAGTATTGGGGGCATTAGTGGTAGGTTAACCAAAGCACAAAAACACAAGGTGAGTATAGTAGCAAGTCCTAGTTGCAATCTCGAAACACCCAATACGAAGACAATATGCGACCGGTCTAAACTATGTGGCATGTTCACCAATGCCAGGAGCATGGCGGACAAGATGGGTGAACTAGAGATACTGTTGTACGAGGAGGATTTGGATTTTGTGGGAATTTCAGAGACCTGGTTCAACAGCTCTCATGATTGGCTGGCAAACATTCAAGGGTATACCCTATACCGCAAGGATAGAGAGGTTAAAAAAGGGGGAGGGGTATGCCTATATATCAAGAATAATGTACAAGTGAATGTGAGAGATGACATCACTGAGGGAGCTAGAGAGGAGGTGGAATCCTTATGGGTAGAGCTCCAAAGGGATGAAGCTAAGGGGAAAATAATACTGGGAGTATGCTATAGGCCCCCTAACCTGAGGGAGGAAGTGGAGACGGATCTCCTATCACAAATTGGAGTAGCAGCAAGGATGGGAAGTGTTATCATAATGGGGGATTTTAATTATCCAGACATGGGCGGAGGGAACCGCACATTCAATTAAGGCTCGCCAGTTCCTTAATGTCTTGCAGGACAATTTTATGGGTCAGATGGTAGACGCACCAACTAGAAATAAAACATTACTGGATCTACTGATTACCAACAATACAGACCTGATCACGGATGTGGAAATGCGGGACAATTTAGGTAACAGAGATCACAGGTCAATTAGTTTCAGTATAAATCACACAAATAGGAAACATAAAGGGAATACAAAGACACTGAATTTCAAAAGAGCCAACTTCCCTAAACTACAAACCTTGCTAAAAGGCATAAACTGGGATAAAATATTAGGAACAAAGACTATGGAGGACAGATGGGTTTGCTTTAAGAGCATATTAAATAAGGGCAATAGCCAATGTATCCCATTGGGTAATAAATTTAAAAGAGAGAACAAAAGTCCTGGATGGCTTAACTCCAATGTAAAAATGCATATAAAAGCAAAGGAGAAGGCCTTCAAAAAATACAAGGTTGAGGGATCATCCTCAGCATTCAGACTTTATAAAGAATTTATAAAGAACAACAGGAAATGTAAGGGTGCAATTAGGACAGCTAAGATAGAACATGAAAGACACATAGCGGAGGAGAGCAAAAAAATCCAAAGAAATTCTTTAAGTATGTAAACAGTAAAAAAGGGAGGACAGACCATATTGGCCCCATAAAGAATGAGGAAGGACATCTGGTTACAAAGCATGGGGAGATGGCGAAGGTATTGAATTTATTCTTCTCCTCAGTCTTCACGTGTGAATCGGGGGGCTTCAGTAACCAAAACTGCAGTGTTTATCCTCATGACACAACACAGGAAGCACCTCCATGGTTAACAGAGGACGGAATTAAAATTAGACTTGAAAAACGTAACATTAATAAATCACCGGAACCAGATGGCTTGCATCCGAGGGTACTTAGGGAACTCAGTCAAGTGATTGCCAGACCGTTGTTCCTAATTTTTATAGATAGTCTACTGACTGGAATGGTACCAGCTGATTGTAGAAAAGCCAATGTAGCACCTATATTTAAAAAGGGCCCAAAATACATCCTTGGGAATTACAGACCAGTTAGCCTAACATCAATAGTATGTAAACTCTTGGAGGGGATGATAAGGGACTATATACAGGATTTTAGTAATACGAACGGTATCATTAGCAGTAATCAGCATGGATTGAAGAATCGTTCTTGCCAAACCAATCTATTAACCTTCTATGAGGAGGTGAGTTGCCATCTAGATAAAGGAAGGCCCGTAGACGTGGTGTATCTGGATTTTGCAAAAGCATTTGACACAGTTCCCCATAAACGTTTATTGTACAAAATAAGGTCCATTGGCATGGACCATAGGGTGAGTACATGGATTGAAAACTGGCTACAAGGGCGAGTTCAGAGGGTGGTGATCAATGGGGAGTACTCGGAATGGTCAGGGGTGGGTAGTGGGGTTCCCCAGGGTTCTGTGATGGGACCAATCCTATTTAATTTGTTCATAAACGATCTGGAGGATGGGATAAACAGTTCAATCTCTGTATTTGCAGACGATACTAAGCTAAGCAGGGCAATAACTTCTCCGCAGGACATGGGAACCTTGCAAAAAGACCTGAACAAATTAATGGGGTGGGCGACTACATGGCAAATGAGGTTCAATGTAGAAAAATGTAAAATAATGCATTTGGGTGGCAAAAATATGAATGCAATCTATACACTGGGGGGAGAACCTCTGGGGGAATCTTGGTTGGAAAAGGACCTGGGGGTCCTAGTAGATGATAGGCTCAGCAATGGCTTAATGGCAAAGATTTAATGGAGATCGAATCTAAGCGTATCTTAAACAAAAATTTAAAAGAGAGATTTAGATGGAGTAATAAGGTGGGGAAGCATCTGGCAAAAACTCTGAAAAGGAGGGACCAACTTTATAGATAGGATGCAAAATAAAAAGGGGGTACTAAAATATACCTCCAGAGACATAGCTGAGGAATTTCGGAGATACTTTTCATCCCTTTATAAGGTTAGGCAAGGGGGGTTAGGTATCCTGGAAAGAGAGGAGAAGATGGATGAGTTTATAAGGGAGGCAGGTTTACCAAGTCTCTCAGACAGTGATGCAAAAGAACTGGATGGACCGATTACGGTAGAAGAGATTGAGAGGGCCTTGAAAGCTTCCCCCTCTGGCAAGAGTCCTGGGCCAGATGGCTTTACATACCATTTCTATAAAAAATTTAAGGAGTCCCTGATCCCCAAGCTTTGCCAGATTTGTAACGGGATAGGGGGCCAGGATGAGCTATGCGAGGGGGCACTGACTGCGTCAGTATCATTAATACCAAAGGAAGGGAAAGATAGCTCGCTGTGTTTGAGCTATAGGCCGATAGCTTTGCTGAACACAGATATTAAATTATACGCTAAGGTACTAGCCAGCAGATTAAAGAACAAAATGTCGTACTGGATCCACCCAGATCAGACAGGTTTTATACCAGGGAGAGAGGGGAGGGACAACGGCGTTAGGTCGCTCCTGGTTATGGAAGCGATGAAAGCGAAGGGGACCCCCGGTCTACTTCTGTCGATTGACGCAGAGAAAGCCTTTGACAGAGTAGACTGGGGTTTCATGTTGAGGATATTGAGGGCAGTCGGTTTTGTTACTATGGTGAATTGGATTAAAGCATTGTATAAATCTCCCTTGGCATTTGTTAGGGTGAATGGTACTCCGTCAGCAGAGTTCAAAATGGAAAATAGGACCAGGCAGGGCTGCCCTCTGTCCCCCCTTCTGTTCGTATTGACCCTGGAGCCTTTACTAGCCTCGATTCGAAAGAACCCGGACATTTGCGGATGTGTGGTGGGGAAAGATGAACACAAGCTTTCGGCTTTTGCGGACGATGTATTGATTTACATTGTTAAACCGAGGATTTCGCTCCCCAACCTTCTGGTCACTCTGAAGAGATACGGAGAGCTACCAAATTATAAGGTCAACCTTAGTAAGTCAGTAGTTCTAAACATCAATATTGATGGACAAGAAGTAACCAAACTTAAGAAATATTCCATTTTCCGTGGAGTAAAAAAATTAGTTACCTGGGAGTCACATTAGCAAATTCCTTAAGGAAAATGTATCTCTTAAACTACATCCCACTCCTTGACGAGATCAAGCAGGAAACTAAAAAAAGTATGCACCTTCCGATCTCTTGGATCGGACAAGTAAATACTGTCAAAATGACCCTGGCCCCGAAGATCCTGTATAAAATGCAGCTACTTCCGATCCCGCTAATACAGACATTTTTCAGGGTATTGAATAATATTGTTACCAGATTCATATGGAAAAATAAGAAGCCACGAATCGCCTACAAGGTCCTCAGTAGGGATAAAGCACAGAGTGGACTGGCACTTCCAGACTTTAAAAAATATCACAGAGCGATAGTATTATCACGGGTGTTAGATTGGGGAAAGGAACAGATAGATAAAAGATGGGTAAACCTAGAAAAAGATATGAGTAATGCTAAATTACACCAATTAATTTGGAATCCCCCACATTTTAGGAAGTTAGGCCCAAAACACACATCATAACACGTTGCACTTTAAAGATTTGGGATCAGCTACACAAACAAAAAGCATGGGAGTTTAATTCACCATTTATTTATTTAAAAGATAATGAGTTTTTTCCGCCAGGGTTGAGGGAAGTGGGAAGTGGGAGGGAGTTGGATAAAAAGGGATTGTAAGTAGCATTCTATGGGTTTGTGCTAGTTGAGGGATTCACAATTTTTGTAAAAATAAATATAGTTCTCTTTAAATAGTTAAAATACAAAAAGTTATGGTTATGCTACTATGATGTGACGATAATGAGATGGGATATAAAATGAGCTATAAATGGTGATTTAAATCCTCTCAACGAAATCGCTGAAGTAGCAAGTAAAAAAAAAAAAAAAAAATGAACAAATAAAATACAAAGAAAATTAACTAAAAAATTGAAAGAATAACAATAATAAAGACAAACCTATGGTGTTTATAATGCATATTAGGCCCCTTTCACACGATCAAAACTGACAGGCGGACCTGAACGGGCGCTCCATGTTAGTCTATGGAGCGTCAGATGTCAGCGGAGACATGTCTGCTGACATCCGACCCGGTCCGATCCGCTGAAGAGCAGACGGATGGCCCTACGTCCAGGTCCATCGCTGGCGGATCGGATCGGGGGAGATCTGACGAAAACGGACACGCTGTCCGTTTTCGTCCGATCCCTCCATAGGCGGCAGCGGCACCTGACAAGCCCCTCCCCGCTCAGTGAGCAGAGAGGGACCTGTCATTCGCCGGCTCAGCGGAGATCAACGGACAGATCTCCCGCTGAGCGGCGGACCGAGGCGGGCTCCGTAGAAACGGAGTCCACCTCATGTGAAAGGGGCCTTATAATCACAATTTATAATAGCTGCCAATTGTATAAAAAATAATTTATAGTCATATCTGTATAGTATATGGATATGGAGTAACCAATTGAATGTCATACTCCATAATCCGTACTGTAGATGTTTTTTATATACAAATATTTTAGTAAGTTTTAACTTAGTAAGTTTTAAAGCAAGTTTACTTAAAGTTTTTTTATAAAAAAAGTTCCTTTTTATAAAAAAGGTTTTTTTATAGAAAAAGATTTTTTATAAAAGATTTTTTTATATAAAAAAGAGAGAGAAAGACTAGCAGCATAACCTTAAACAGGGCTAATTTTGATGGCACATGGGGGTCTATTGTGATACCATATATTTTATGACCCATGAGGAGTCTAGATGGACAAAGACCTAAATTACAAAATGGTATGTAATTTGAGGTCCTTGTTAAGGCCATTGGGGGACAGAAATCCAAAATAGGAGGGAGAATCTTTAATTTTCGGTCAGTGTACCATTAGGAATCGCCTCAATCGCCATAACTTCAAGGCAACGAATGTCTTTCTTGTGTGCCTGTAGGAAATGGCGGGGGGGCGCTTTGTTCATCAAAGCTTTTTTGGATAAATCTCCGATGTTCCCCTATCCGTTTCCGCATGGTGCATATTGTGCATCCTACATGTAGTAAGTTGCAAGGGCATCTGAGAACTTAAATCACAAATTAGGTCAAGCATGTGATAAATTGTTTATGGTTCAATTAGTTTTTATTGATTTTAAACAGATTTATAACAAAAGAAGAAATACAACAAAAATAGAGACCAGATATGAAATCACTTGGCTTACCCAAGTGCACTAATTTATAACATTCAGACTAGTGCAATCAATTGTCAAGACCTATATACTTTACATTGTTTCATTCTCTGTAGGTCCTAAGTATGAGACATTAGTTTGTACGTCATTAAGTACCCTGGTCTAGGAAGCCCCAATGGGGATCTTCTGCTTCCGCAGACTCAGGGCACTGTGGAAAATAACTAAAATAAAAATGTGTAAACGTAACATCTGCCATAAAGTGCACAAACTTGCAAAGTGTAAGGAGTGTAGGACAAAAATAATCCTCCACTGAGGGAGGGGCGGTTATTGAAATAGATTGCATTTATATAGGTCTTATAAATTCTGGAAGAAGAAGTTAGAAGTAAGAAAAGAAAAGAGAAAGAGGAGAGAACAGAAATATTCAGTAGAAGAACAAGAACAAAAAGGAAAAAAAAAAAAAAAGGGGGGAGGGAAGGGGGAGACAGCGAGCCTCACTCTGTGGAACAAACCAGAAATGGGGTTCAGCCCACGTTTTACTGGTATACCGTGTGTGACCATTAGGGGGGGTTCGTATTTTTCAATCTCTGTTTAGGTTTGTCTGAAGTGGAGTAATGCCTCCAGACACTCCAGATGTATGAAAATTTAGTTTGTTTGTCCAGGATATTGGCCTGCATTTCCTCCATTAGCATTATATTGTTTATTTCATTGACCCATTCCGCAACAGAGGGGGAGTTGGTAGATTTCCAGTGTCTGGGAATGAGCTGTCTTCCTGCACTCATAAAAAACTTCAAAAGACTATTTTTCTGTGGTTTTACGGCTCCGGGGAAAATAGACAGGAGGGCAATGACGGGAGAAGGCATAAGGGGTTTATCATAGATCTCTGAATAAATGTGAAAAATCTGTGTCCAAAATGGTAAAAGCCTATCGCATTCCCACCAGATGTGCAAATAAGTACCTCTCTTGGAATTGCATCTCCAGCATGTATCTGAATTGGCCGGGAACATCATCCTGAGTGTTGTGGGGACCCGGTACCACCTTGAAAGGACTTTATAGTTCTTCTCCTGCATATAGCTCGAGATCGAGGTCTTGCTTGTGAAAAGAAAGGCCTTCCTCCAGTCCGCCTCAGATATATCAATTCCGACCTCTGCTGACCATTTTGTTGTGTAAGTAGGAAGGACATCGTGTATGTGTTCTGAGATTTGTTTGTGTATAAGTGATAAGGGGTGTCTTGGGGTTTCCGGTAAGATGCATAGTTGTTCAAATCCTGTTAAAGGTCTATGAGTTAAGTTAGAGTTGTGTAGTTGTTTGCAGTATTCGTTTAAATGTCTGCGGGTGAGCCAGGTCACCCTAGAGGTTGTATCTGTGGGGGCCGAAGCAAATGTACCTAAGGTGGGGTCTACAAATTGTCGTGCAGTGGGCCAATGCTCTCTAGAATAGTTGTCTATGGAGTTTATGGAGTGGCCCTCCGGAAATTTAGGGTTTTTAAACAAAGGGGTGAGTGGGCTGGGTTCCGAGGATAGAGCATAGGTGAGTTTCCTACGATACCAGATCGTCAAGGCGTCTCTCGTGAGGGGGGACAATGCCGCTATCGATTTGAATGAGCGGTCGTATCCCCATAGGAGGGCTCTGAGGTCATGTATGGCTAGGTCTTGCTCCACAAATGTGGTAGCTTTGGTCATGGGTCGAGGAAACCACTCAAGGATACGGGAGATTACTGTAGATGTGTGATATAGCTCAAAGTCAGGTAAACCCATCCCACCTTTTATAATGGGGGAGGTCAGGAGTTTATGCTTCAGCCTCGGGTGTCTGCCCTTCCAAACAAAACGGATAGCCATTGATCTTAGGGAACGGAAAAAGGCAGGGGGGAGGACTATGGGGAGGGCCTGAAACAAGTATAGGAGTTTGGGAAGGATGTCCATTTTTAGTGTATTGATACGGCCCATCCAAGATACCGCTAACTCTGTTCGTTCTTCCGATAAATGTCTGAGCTTTAGAAGGAGGGGGCTAAAGTTCGGGGCATAAATATCTGAAAATTTTTTCGGGATGGCTGTACCTAGATAGGAAATGGAGTTCTGTTTCCATTGAAATGAAAAGTTTGATTGGAGGGTTGAGAGTGTGGGTTGTGATAAAGATATGTTTAGGGCCTCAGTCTTGGAGATGTTTAATTTATAGTTACTAAAGCGACCGAATCTGTCTATCTCTGTTAGTATAGAGGGTATGGATATGTGGGGTTTGGTTACGTACAGGAGTAGGTCATCGGCGTAAAGAGAGAGTTTATAGTGAGATGAAGGGGTCTGGATGCCTTGTATGTTGGGGTTCGATCTAATGGCTTGGGCAAGGTGTTCTATGACTAGGGCAAACAGGAGAGGGGAAAGGGGGCAGCCCTGCCTAGTGCCGTTAGTGATCGTAAAATTCTGTGATTGGGTGCCGTTCACTAGGACAGTAGCTGAGGGTCTAGAGTAAAGAGCTATGATGCGTGCTAACATTTTCGGGCCAAGGCCTATTTGGGAGAGGGTGGATTGGAGAAAAGACCAACTGACCCTATCAAAGGCCTTCTCTGCGTCACAAGAGAGAAGGCAGGTTGGTATACGGTGGTGCTGGGCAAGAGTAATTAAGTGTATGGTCTTGGTGGTGTTGTCCCTGGCCTCTCGGCCTGGGACAAAACCAACCTGATCTTTATGTATTAAATTTGGTAGTAGGGGGGAGAGACGGTTAGCAAGTATTTTGGCGTATAACTTTAAATCAATATTTAAGAGAGATATCGGTCTATAGTTGGAACATATGGACGAGTCTTTTCCAGTCTTAGGGATGACCACTATTTGGGCTTGAAGGCTAGATGTGGAGAGAGCAATATTATCTTCTAGAGAGTTAAAAGCTCTCGCTAGTAAGGGGGAGAGTTGTGTCGCAAAGATTTTATAGAAACGGGAAGAGAACCCGTCAGGTCCAGGGCTCTTACCATTCTTGAGGTTTTTAATGGCAGAGAGGAATTCTGTATCGGATAAGGACTCCTCTAGGTCTTGTGAATCTGATGTAGGGAGAGTTGGAAGGGCTGTCTCTTGAATGTAAGAAGCTAGGTCAGGTGGTGAGGATGAGGATAGGGGAGTCTGGGGGGTAAGGTTATACAGAGCTGAGTAGTACTGGCGGAATTCTTCAGCAATGGCCGAGTTCTGCCTGATTTTGCCTTTAGTGGGAGAATTTATGAATGGGATGGGTGTTCTCTTTTGGCGGGGTTGAAGGGTGGATGCGAGATGTCTACCGCACTTGTTGGCTTGAGAATAATAAGTGAATCTGCCTTTGTCCCTAGCTATGAGAGATTTCTCTGCATAGATGCGCAGGAGGTCTCTCCTGGCATTGGTGAGGTTAATGAGTGTCGTGTCAATGGGATTTTGTTTGTGTGAGTCTTCTAGGGTGGCGATGGTGGTAAGAAGACGTTTCGTGTCTGCTATGCGCGCGTGTTTAAGTCTGGAGCCGTGCTGCATAAATTTACCCCTGAGCACACATTTAAGAGCCTCCCATTTCGTGAAAGGGTTAGTGGGGTCGTGAGTGTGGTCCGCCACAAAGTGTTTAATAGTCTGTGATATATCTTGAGAGCACACCAGGTCATTTAAGAGATTGTCGTTCAATCTCCAGGACGAGTTTCGGTTGCGTGTTGGTGTGCGTCCCAAGCTAATGTGGATAGGGGCGTGGTCAGACCACAAAGAGATCCCGATAGATGCTGACGGCGAGAAGTCTAGTAAGGATTGTGAGATAAAGAGATAATCTAGTCTCCCGTAAGTGGCATGTACTGGTGAGTAAAAGGTGTAATCTTTGGTGGAAGGGTGTAACATACGCCACACATCCACCAAAGATAAGTCAGATAGGAGGGTTCTGATTTTGGTCAGAGAGGTCGGAGAGATCGAGGACTTACCGGTTGAGGAGTCAAGATGAGGTATCAAGGTGGCATTCAGGTCCCCTCCCAGGATCACGTTGACCGTACCAAACTTTTTCAGGCGGGCGATGACGGAGGAGAGGAATTGTTGCTGGTTCTGGTTAGGAGAATACACGTTAATAACAGTGTATATAATATTATTGTATGACAATTTAAGAAAGATATATCTGCCTAGCGGGTCGATATACGAATCAAGCACATCAGGAGTAAAGGATGCGTGGAAGGCTATAGAAACCCCCTTGGATTTTGCTAAGGGATTGGAGCTATGGAACCAAGTGGGGTATCTTTTATAAGGGATTTGCGGGATTTTGTCTGACCTAAAATGGGTTTCCTGTAGAAGCAGGATTTGAGTCCGCATTTTGTGGAAATGAAAAAGAATTTGTCGTCTCTTCTCAGGAACATTAAGACCCCTGCAATTTAGTGAGGAAATTTTCAAGGCGGTTTCAGATGCCATAGGAAAATTGTGTTAATGGACAAAAAAAAACGGGTAGAAGGGAGGCTCGCTGTCTTCCTAGATAAATAAAAAAAAATTAGGGGAGGGGAAGGGGGACATCTAGTGGTGAGAAGAAGGAGAGAGTTGCAGTTGAGAGAATTGAAAGAGGAAAAGAAAAAGAGGAGAGAAAGAAGGAGAAAAAGAAAAAAGGGCCAATATGGCTTCACTAATGATGTTGTCAGCAACGTCTCAGCTAACACCCCGAAGGGCGCTGAATGACCTAAGTGGGGGAACAGTGGTCAACACAGGGGGGAGCCCGCACACGCCGGGCTATAGTGTTTGAAAAAAAACAAAAGGGAACATGATGGCTCTGTATATTAACTTAAACTGGTAACAATGAACATAACATTTCAAGGCCCTGCATGTTTAGGTAAGTTAAAGACTGTGGTGCTGACCTCCTAGGAGAGAATATCCCCTAAAGGTTTCAGATTGAATGTAATGCATACATGGCCTTTACTCCAGCAACATGGGGTGAAAAGGAGGGAGGGGGGGTGGGTTGGGGGAGAGGGATGAGAGAGGATGGGACAATACATGGAGTTTGAAGGGCAGTGTCCTTGAAACGGGACACCGCACGTCAAAGATAACAGGGAACATAAACTGTAGTATAAGTCCTATAGTTAGGAAGAAAAACATATTGTGTTAGTCATTTAAATGTCCCAATGAAAATGTAACCGGGGACACCGCCACCGATTAGGAACCTGTGGGAGAAATGGAACAGAGGAAAAAAAAAGATGTGAAATAATCGAGGAAAGAGTTCATCCTTCGGTCGCCGAAGAGAAGTCAGGCTTGGGTCGTTTGCTCTTCTTCGATCGTTTCTGCCAACCTGGCGCAGCTTTGAATCCTGGAGTGACGGCATGAAGAGGCCAATCTGGGATGGAAATCTGTGGCAGTTCGAAAGTTCCCAGAAACTTAGGTAGATCACCTAGCGTGCGAAAAGTCGCAGATTTTCCTTCATGGGATGCAGACAGGTTGAAGGGGAAACCCCAGTGATATTTAATCTGCTTGGCTTGAAGGGCCCCGGTAAGAGGCTTCAGGGCTCGTCGCATGTCCAGAGTCAATTTAGATATATCAGGGAGGAGAGACACTGGGGTTTCGTTAAAGTAGATGGCAGCTTGAGCACGTGCGGCTTGCATGATGGCGTCTTTGACTGCATAGAAGTGTACTCTGCAGATCACATCTCTGGGGTGTTCCAGGTTTGGATTTTTAGGGCCTAGGGCTCTGTGGACCCGGTCTAGCTCCAGCGGGTCGTCCTTATCTTTCTGGAGGAGGTCATTAAAGATGGCTGTGACGGCCGGAGCAAGGTCCTTGGTTTCAACCGATTCAGGCAGACCGCGTATGCGTATGTTGTTACGTCTGGCTCTGTTCTCTTGGTCGTCTTGGTGGTACATCAATTGCTGTATCTGTAGAGTGTGCTCATGTAAAATAATGTCATGCGTTTGTAGAGTGGATGCAGTTTCCTCCATGGTGTGTTCTACCTCCTCCATTCTGTGAGTGAAGTCTCTGCGGAGCTCAGACATCTCTTGTTTATATGAGCGCTCCAAGCGTTGTACGTAGGCCTCAAAATCATGTCTGGTGGGGAGTGCTTTGATATATGCTTCCATGTCCCATTCTGTGTAGGATCTGTGGGATTCAGGGGAATGGCAGGCTGAGCGGGTGGATCCAGCTTCAGAATCAGGGGGAGATCGGGCCCTTTGCCTGGTTTTCATGTGTGGTGTGGAGCGCTGTGAGGCAGCTCCTTGTGAGGCAGCATGTGAGCCTGAGGTCCGGGCGGGCGCCATCTTGGACGAGGGGGGGCCGGAGCGGTTGTGGCCCAAGTGTGTAAAGAACCGGTCTATGTCCCCTTCGGGATGTGGATCGGGGGTTCGGTGCCTGTCTCCCCCACCCTTCCTCCCCATAACAGACCTGGATAGCGGTGCTGGGAAGCGCTAAGAGCCTCGTTTGTGCCGGCGTGTGCGGGAGCTCCTAAGGAGAGTGTCTTACTCCTCCATGCGTCAGGCCACGCCCCCGTGATAAATTGTTTGATCTGAAAAGCATTGCTTTTATTGTCAGTAATGGTGGAACACCCATGCGGTATAATATGGCTTGTGATGCATTCCCTTTTCCTACATTGGAAAACCCCTGTCCTATTATCAAAGTAGGATCTGATGTCTGAGACGGGCCCATTGGTGGTAGTTTGTAGTTTACTCTGGGCCAGGGTGTTCTTTATGGTTCATGCTCTCTGAAAAGTGACATGCGAAGCAGGTGGTAGAACTGGGCCTAATCTCTGATCCAACCTTAAGATATTAAAATGTTTGTGAATAATCTTAGAGATCGATCTGTGTTGGTCATTAGAAGTCGCAATAAACCTTACTGCGTTTAAGTTATTGTTTGGTAATGTGGCTTTGATGCTCTTAGTTGAGGGTCCCCTATGCTGATTGAAAGCCTCCTTTTATCAGCCCACGGGGATAGCTTTTGTCTAAAAACTTTTGGAACATGACTTCTCCTTGTGAAATGTAATCCTCATCCCTAGAACATTTCATCCTCAGTCTATTGAATTGACTACTGGGGATATTTCTCTTCCATGTTGGATGGTGACAACTGGAAAAATGGAGATAAGAATAACCACCAGTGGGTTTAATATGATTCCTGGTGATGATAGCATGGTCGTGTTTAGCTAGGACTAGATCCAAGAAGGCAAGTTCATGTGGGTCTAAAACATGCGTAAAACACTGCCCCAAAGAATTGGTATTACAATAGGCCACGAAGGAAGAGAACAAATCTGGACCACTGTCACTACCATGCCAAGCAGACAGCCAGGCGTGGTCACGCCCCAAGTGGCTCAAGGAGATATTGAACTCTTGTCTGCCAATTACCAAGCTGCAAGGCTGGCCCAGACGGCTCTCTACCACTCGAAACTCGAAATACCACTCTGGGTTAGCCTTGAAGCTATTGACTCATTTCCGCTTACTATAACTAATTTGCTATGGCTTTCCCCAGCATCACGAGGCCCCATATCTAACCCAATCACACAACACACTCTCAGACTTTGGGATAAAATGAAAACACCCTTCAAACTGATTTCCCCGCACCCCCCCCCTCTTGTCATTTCTAGGTCACCCACAATTCTATCCAGCCTATACTGAACCATTATCATTTCAGTGCGGGCCTGACTCGCATATGTGATATAGTCAATACGGACGCTATTAAATCATTTGCCAGTATCCAAGCACAAACACAGCTCCCCAGTAGAGAATGCTTCCGTTATCTCCAAATTGCGCACTTTACTCAATCAACAATAAAATCTCTCACTGGATTGGATACTATGACAGAGTACGAGGCTATGTGTGACTCAGACCCGCACGCTCCAGGTGCTATCTCCCGTCTCTGCGCCCATCTCACTACACCATCCTCGCGCCTCCCCGCGTATGCGCAGAGATGGTCAAACGATCTAGATATTAATATTGAAGCGGAGGATTGGGTGACTATCTGGACCAACACAAAAAATTCTTCCCAAAACGTGATTGCCTCAGAGGCAAATTACAAGGTGTTGATGCGGTGGTATCTAGTCCCGGCTAGAATTGCTAAATTTTTACCTTAATTTTCCCCAAACTGTTTCAGGGGATGTAGCGACAGAGGTACTCATCTACACATCTGGTGGACTTGTCCACTGGCGCAACGCTTCTGGGAAACTATATTCCAAATGGCGTCCACCCTTCACCAAGTCACCCTAAAACCCAGCCCAACGATAGCCCTGCTCAGTTTAATCCCCCAGGACTACACAAGAGCACAGCTTCGCCTCCTTCTCCAGCTAAGCAAACAATCGCTAAGGCTTGGAAAACACCCACGCTCAGTATAACCGAAACTAAAAACCGGGTCACACAAGCAATGGTGCATAGCAAGATTGAGGCGAAAATCTTGGATAAGGTCCCCCAACACGTCAGAATCTGGCAACCGTGGATGGATCACTTCCTGCCGGCTGGTATTGATGAACATTTGTTGGGACTCTGAATCTATTCGGTCCTAAACCTGAGACAATGATACCACACCTCTGCTCGTGCGACCCGGCCGACCCACACCCCTCCTTGCTCCTCTCTTTTCTATCTATTTCTTCTCTTCCCTTCCCCCCCCCTTTTTTCTCTTTTAATACCTATTGGTATTGTACTCGGTCTTATACAATGGTCCTGGTGGCTCCCACGTCTGTTTTCTGGGGAGTAACTCGGAACCGTTACATTTAATACTTATTTGGGGGACCCGGTTCCCTCCAAAACTTCTAGCTATTCAATCTTATTCGTTTATATTTGAAAAGAACTCTTGTCTGCCTGTTTAGTGCTCCTGTTTCTTTACCTCTGAGCCACACCACAGTTCCTTCCAGCCTGCTTTCCAGCTACGCCTAGTTCTGCATGAAGTACTGAGGTTGATATTCTGATTGTACCTGTCACTCCTGGTTCAGCTAAGGCAGTTTGTCCAATCAGCTGGGTATAAAGCACTGCCTCACTCTGAGGGCTTTGTTAGTTCATTGTCTCTTGTTTCCTGTTTTGCCAAAGATTCCTGTATTCCTGTGTTCCTCTGTTCTAGTTACAGTGTTCCAAGACTGACTCCAGCTTCTGACCCTGGCTCTGCTTATCGTTTATTCTGTCTTCTGGAATCCCTGACTATGGCTTTACCTCGACTATTTGGCAAATTTCTGTCATGCCCCCATGCACAGACTAACAGCCCAGGTAGCTTATTACCCTGTTACCGTGGGCTGTGTGTATTTGCAAGGGTGAGCATACATCTCTGCATCATGGACTCCAACCTAGGTAAGCCCTTACATAATGAACTGATCAACATGGAGTCCATAGAGATGTACAACATGCTCACCTCCCTTGTTCTGCAAGTCTCCAGCCTGCGCCAGACTGTTTTGGAATTACAGCAAGAAGTTATGTTATTTAAAGGTACAGTACACCCAGCCCCGGAACCAGCATGTCCTGAGCCATTTGTGGTGATGCCTGAGAGGTTTGACGGTAGCTGTGCATCATTTGTGTACTTTAAGATGGATTGTGAGCTGTTGTTTGCTCTTAAGCCTAGGACCTATGCCACCGACTTTATAAAGATTTGCACTTCCATCAAGCTGCTCACTGGACAATGCAAGACATGGGCTCTTTAGCTTTTACCGGAAAGGAGTCCAGTCTTGGACAGGTGGGAAGCATTCATGTTTGCTCTGGATGCTTACATTCCTGTTTCTAAGAAAACCAAAGTTCCCAAGTCTGCTCTCTGTTCACGTGGCCTATGGGTATCCAGGGACAGGAATACCCTGTATGACTCTGAGCCATTCCAGTTTTTGCCAAGCTATGAAGCTCTAACCCCACAAAGCCTAGACGCTCCTGTGGATACACACACACCTACCCTGGAAGATATAGAACCCATGGAGATCAGGGCCATCCAGTCCAAGCTATCTAAATGTGAAAGAGAATGGAGGAGAGACTATGGTCTTTGTTTCTACTGTGGAGAAAGAGGGCACTTTATCTCTCTCTGCCCAACTCGCCCACCTCGACCAAAGGTACTTCAAGTGGGTACTATTAAGATCCTTCTTGCTACCCCTGAATCTCTGCCTGCTTTCCAGCTAGAAGTTCCGGTGCCGGTGTCCCCACCTGAAGTTCCGGTGCCTATGTCCCCAATTGAAGTTCCGATTCTGGTGTCCCCGCCTGAAGCTCCTGTGCCTGTGTCCCTGCTTGAAGTTCCAGTGCCTGTGTCCCCGCTTGAAGTTCCAGTGCCTGTGTCCCCGCTTGAAGTTCCTGTGCCTGTATCCCCAATTGAAGTTCCGTGCCTGGGTCCCCGCTTGAAGTTTCAGTGCCTGTGTCCCCGCTTGAAGTTTTGGTGTCTGTGTCCCCAATAGAAGTTTTGGTGCCTGTGTCTGGTTCTGGTGCTTGTGTGCCCGCTTGAAGTTCTGGTGCTTGTGTGCACACTTGAAGTTCCGTGCTTGTGTGCCCGTTTGAAGTTCCGGTGTTTGTGTCCCTGCTTGAAGTTCCGGTGCTTGTGTCCCTGCTTGAAGTTCCAGTGCTTGTGTCCCCGCTTGAAGTTCCAGTGCTTGTGTCCCCGCTTGAAGTTCCAGTGCTTGTGTCCCCGCTTGAAGTTCCAGTATCTCCACTTGAAATTCCGGTGCCAGTATCCCCGCTTGAAGTTCTACCACCCGACTGTATGTATGCCTCGAATGGCACCATGGTCCGTAAGCAAGATCTGGTAATGTTTGAAAAGGCCTTGCAGGGGGGGGGAACTGTCACGGTCCCTACCGTGCCAAATAGGCAGACAATTGAACCCTTGTCTGCCTGTTTAGTGCTCCTGTTTCTTTAACTCTGAGCCACACCACAGTTCCTTTCAGCCTGCTTTCCAGCTACGCCTAGTTCTGCATGAAATACTGAGGGCGATACTCTGATTGTTCCTGTCACTCCTGGTTCAGCTGAGGCAGTTTATCCAATCAGCTGGGTATAAAGCACTGCCTCACTCTGAGGGCTTTGTTAGTTCATTGTTTCTTGTTTCCTGTTTTGCCAAAGATTCCAGTATTCCTGTATTCCCCTGTTCCTGTGTTCTAGTTACAGCGTTCCAAAACTGACTCTGCTTATCGTTTATTCTGTCTTCTGGAATCCCTGACCACGGCTTTACCTCGACTATCCTTTGGCAAATTCCTTACAAGCCCCCGTGCACAGACTCACAGCCCAGGTAGCTTATTACCCTGTTACCGTGGGCTGTGTGTATGTGCAAGGGTAAGCATAAATCTCTGCATCATGGACTCCAATCTAGGTAAGCCCTTCCAACCACCCTCCCAGATGAGTAAGATGTCATCAATAAATCTGCCTTAAAAAATGATGTGTCTGGCAAAGGGGTTGTTGGTCCAGATGTGCTCTTCCTCCCAGTAGCCCATGGTAAAGTTTGCATACACCAGCGATAGATAAAATTTGTCTAAGAAAGTAAAATAATTATGTGTTAAACAAAATTTAACACTATCCACCAAAAAATAGGCCTGTCTAGAATATATTTTGCCACTTTTTATTAAAAAATATTGTGAGCTCTAAGGCCTATCTCATGAGGAATGGATGTATACAGTGAAGAGACCTCCAAGGACGCTCACGTATAGTTGTCCTCCCAGGTGTATTGTTTTAACATCTCTATAACTTGACTGGAATCTCTAATATATGATTGTACAGTAACTGGCATACTAAAGGTTGGAGAAAAGAATCAATATAAACAGACAAGCCACTGGTTCTCCCATCTGAGAGTCATCTAAGCATATATCCACCTCTCTAACAAGATGTCAAGCAATTGCTGTAAAAGATAGCATAACAAGGGGACCAAAGGGAGCAAAAGCCTACAGGTGGCTCAAATGTTTTGATAAGAAGGAGGGATGGCACTGTTCTGTCCACCAGATGTTTTATACTGGTTATTTGTACCTCTGTTGTTAAATTTACATTCAAAATGTGTAATTTACTTAAGACAATCAAATGTGGTGTGCAGGCTCCATCTAGCGTTCCTTTTTGGTATTGCTGCAGTTCTGTTTATCTGTTTATTTGTATGTGTAGTTGAGGAAGTTGTCAGCAAGCAGGGAATTCTGGGTAGAATCTTCACAGGAAGTGAAACAGCCACCATTCTTTGAGAAGACATTCAGGAAACAACACATGCATTTTTCTATCTATGGCCATCACCCCTTAGAGAACTTAAAAAGTAAGTTTTTATTATCTCATCTTGAACTGTATATCGTTGTTTATGCAATGTATGCTGTATTGTATGCAATATTATACTTATTAAGGTCAAGTTCTGTTGTTTTTGTTTCACAAGGCTTGTTCCATTAAAACTGAGATCAAAGAAATATGGTATCTACAGTTATTGGGATAAGAAGGTTTAGCTATCTACTCCTTGAGACAGAACAGTGACATTTTTAAGCTGACCTCTGAAGGAAGATAAGCTGACTTCGAAAGACTGTACAGCCCGGGGCTACGCAGTATCCATACAGTCAGAAGCCTTAAAGATACAGGCCTGTGGCAGGCGAAGCAAGCAGCCACGCTACACAGAGACACGCTCTGTCAAGCAGCATCGACACTAGAACGGTCTCTATACAGCAAGATAGCTTCTTCCTTCAGTCATGTCTCACAGTGGGACATCTTCTTACAAAACACATTCACAAGCAAGCTCATCTGTCGCAAATGCAGCAGCTATCGCCCGTTCAAAAGCCGAAGCAGCAAAAGCCAGGGCCGCATTCATAGACCAAGAGTTGCAGATGAAAAAAGAAAAGGCCCGCCTTGATGCAGAAAAGGGAAGACAGGAACAAGAGAGAGAGAAGGGAAGAGTACACTTGGAGCAAGAGACAGAGAAGGAAAGAATACGCTTGGAGCAAGAAAGAGTACGCATGGAACAAGAGAGAGAGCAAGAAAGAGTACACATGGAACAAGAGAGAGAGAAGGAAAGAATACGCCTGGAAGAAGAGCTAGCCCAGCAGGAAGCATCTCTGAAATTGCAGCAAGCTATCTTAGAAGCTAACATGGAGAAGCTGGCAGTAGAAAGAGACGCTGCCGCCGCCATTGCAGGAACAAAAGCTTTAGAAGCAGCCGTCTACGATGAGCCAAGAGTAGGCAGAAGCATACCGGGTCTAGAAGAGGACCAACAAGATTCTTCGCAACGCACACCAGATTATGTCTACCAGCTCTGGGACCCAAGCAGCATCCCACAACAAGAAATCAAACATAACATCAGTGAGTCACATCAAATAAAGCAGCAACAAGATGACCTGGGAACCCAGTGCTACAAGCAAGAAAAATCTGACAGAGTTCCAGACTTTCCAGTTCCAACCAAACCTTCTACTCCACAAGGTACCCAGCCTTCATACAAGCATCAAACACCAGTCTTCACTCCAAAGGTGTATGCAACGAGCCGGTAAGAACCTTATGTAAGTTTGAACCCAGCGCACCTAAAGAAGAGACTTTTACCAGGTATGCCTTTACACCGCACCACAATACACCAGCAGCCTACCCCAATGCCAATCAGGCTACTGTAGGCTTTGCCAAGTTCCTGGCCAAAAGAGAGTTAGTTACCCAAGGACTTGTCAAATTCAGTGATCGCCCCCAACACTACAGGGAGTGGCGATCTGCTTTCCAGAGTGTCATTCAAAGTCTAGATCTATCCTGCAGGGAACAGATAGAACTCCTCGTAAAGTGGCTTGGCAATGATTCTGCTGAACATGCCAAAAGGATCAGAAACATTAATATAAACCACCCTGAGATAGGCCTTACAAACATCTGGAACAGACTGGATAGACGTTATGGCTCACCAGAGGCTATAGAGAGTACACTGTTTAAAAGGATAGAAGACTTCCCAAAAATACCTAGCAGAGGTTACCAAAGACTCAGAGAATTCAGTGACCTGTGTATGGAGTTACAAGTTGCTAAAGCAGATGGAGACTTACCTGGCCTTTCTTATCTTGACTCTGCTAGAGGTATTAACTCCTTAGCACAAAAAATTCCTTATGAGTTACACGAAAGATGGATTACTCATGGCTGTAACTACAAATGAAAACACAATGTGCCTTTTCCACCCTTCAGTGAGTTTGTGGACTTTGTAGACAGACAAGCAGGAATGAAAGATGACCCCAGCTTCATTTTTCCAGTGTCTTATACCACTTCTTCTGGCCCTAAACAACTCAGAGCTCCAGTAGCAGTGCACAAAAGTAACATTTCTTCCCACAGATTTGCAGAGTCTCAGCCAGAGGATCAAGACAGCGACCCGGCTAAGTTCTGCCCTCTACATAAGATGCCACATCCTCTTCTGGAATGTAGAGCCTTCAGGACAAAGACCATCCAGGATCGCAAAGCTTTCCTCAAAGAGAACAACATCTGTTACAAGTGCTGCTCTTCGTCCACACATTTCTCCAAGGACTGTAAGGTCAGTGTCAAATGTACAGAATGTGACAGCACAGAGCACAACACAGCTCTACACCCAAGGCCTACTCTAAGAACTTTCTCACCTGTTCATAGGGACAAGGAGCAAGGCGGGGAGACCAAAGACTCTATTACAGACACAATAGCAATCACTTCACAGTGCACTGAAGTCTGCAAAGGAAGTACAGGTGGCAGATCCTGCTCTAAAATCTGTCTTGTGAGAGTTTATCCAAAACGACGCAGAGACAAAGCAGTCAAGCTCTACCTTATCTTGGATGATCAGAGTAATAAGTCACTAGCTAAATCTGTGTTTTTTGACATTCTAAACCTTAAAGGCCCCAGCAGCCCTTACTCCCTTAGGACTTGTGCAGGTACAGTGGAAACAGCCGGGAAAAGAGCTGACGGCCTACAAATTGAATCTATGGATGGTAAGACATGCCTACCCTTACTGACCATAATAGAGTGCAACTAGATGCCAGACAACAGATCAGATATTTCCATACCAGATGCAGCAGCTCACCAGACTCACTTTAATCACATAGCACATCTCATACCAGAACTAGATGATCAGGCTCAGATAATCTTACTCCTAGGAAGGGATATCTTGCAAGTCCACAAAGTAAGAAAACTGATCAACGGTCCTAAAAATGCCCCATATGCCCAAAAACTGGATCTTGGGTGGGTCATTATCGGTGATGTTAGCCTGGGAGGTGCACACAAACCTGCATCTGTTAATAACCCTGTCAGAATCACATCCTCATAAAGGAGCTACCACACAACAACCCTGTACCTTTTCCCTTCCTAAGTCCCCTCTGTGACAGAAATACCTATGACGAAGACCAAAGCGACTTAGGAAGCACAGTGTTCAGGAGAGCAAAGGAAGACAACCAGGTAGCAATGTCCATTGAGGCTCTTCTTAGAAGTTATGGAAAGGAGTATGGAGAAAGACGGGACTAATAGCTGAGTTGCACCTCTTCCCTTTAAACCACCAAGACGACGTTTGCCTAACAACAGAGAAATATAAACTTCTCACTTCCCTAAGACACAATCTTCAAAGGAAACCAGAGGTGAAAGAACATTTATTTTCCTTCATGGAGAAAATAGAAACAAACATTCGCCCGTGGGACTTTGAGTGAGGTGTCCATGATGATCACAAGGTCAACCATATGTGTAAAGGGGTAACAAATTTTATTTATATGTACATCATCCAATATAAAACATGATTATAAATAACAGTTACATAGGAGCAGCAACATAGCCATAATGATATAATATCACAAAGTATTTGTAGTACAGATGTACATGATACATCTCTAACCCGACGCGTTTCGCGAGCTCTACTCGCATCATCAGGGGCTGATGTGTACATCTGGTGTCTGAAAAGGACAAGCAAAATATATTGAAGTATAGGTTATGATTAGGACAAAAGCATGAGGCCAAAACTGGTGGTCCCATACTTACTGATTAGACGGCTGGCTTCAGAGTCTGATCCCAAGCGAGGGTCAGCGAGAAACATCTCCCCCGGGAGCTGAAGGGACGGAGACCACGGCAAAGAGGACCAAGGCCAGACACGGGGCAGGCATGGTAAGAAGATGAGAGAAAAATGTGAGCCAAAGTGTCCCCCATGAGTCTTGCAAGGTATACTCACTGTAATAGAATATATGGAATGGAATATGAGAGTATGTGGGTATAAATATGAATATATATCAGAGACGATAACATATAAAAAATCCTGAAAGTATAAAATTGTGTGCTTGAGTACAAAGAACACAAGGAAGAGCATGCTGAAGATCGACAAATCCTCAAAAAACATGCTCATTGTAATGGAGTAGATATATATGTCAGATACCAGTTAGTCTCTAGTTAGCACGAAAGTCTGAGATTGTGTACATAGGTACAAAAGATACAGGAAGTCCTGCAGAGCATGGGGAAAAGAAGAAAGGGAGGTGGGGTGTGAGGGGTTGAAAAGAAAAAAGAAGGATATGGGGGAAGGTGAAAGAGAAGAGATAGAACCAGGGGAGAAAGGGGACGGATGTGGCCGAGTGTGGAGGTAGTGAGGAAATTGTGAAGGAGGGTGTGCTAGGAAGAAAAGAGGAAAAATAAAAACTGAAAATAATATGTGAGAGAATGTGTAAGAGTGGTGATGCCACAGTGTGCATAGGAAAGTAAATGGAGTGTACTGGACGATCACATGTATGAGTCTAAAAATATGTGGTTGTAACCTACCAGTGTGGTAGGATCTTCTCGCCTCTGTGTGGGAGAACCCCAAGAAGAAAAGATCTGCCATGCCAGAGTCCCCGCCTAAATACCCGGACATCTGCCGCGGCCTCAGCCCCTAACGTCATGCAGACTGGCGGTAAAGGGGAGGAACCGCAATGTGCCGAGATATGGCAGGATGCAATCGCGATTCCAGCCCACTGCCTACGGATGGTACACATGCAAAATGTGTAATTTACTTAAGACAATCATATGTGGTGTGCAGGCTCCATCTAGCATTCCTTTTTGGTATTGCTGCAGTTCTGTTTATCTGTTTATTTGTATGTGTAGTTGAGGAAGTTGTCAGCAAGCAGGGAATTCTGGGTAGAATCTTCACAGGAAGTGAAACAGCCACCATTCTTTGAGAAGACATTCAGGAAACAACACATGTATTTCTCTATCTATCGCTGTCACCCCTTAGAGAACTTAAAAAGTATGTTTTTATTATCTCATCCTGTACTGTATATCGTTGTTTATGCAATGTATGCTGTATTGTATGCAATATTATACTTATTGAGGTCTATTTCTGTTATTTTGTAGTTTCACCTGGCTTGTTCTAATAAAACTGAGATCAAAGAAACATGGTATCTACAGTTATTGGGATAAGAAGGTTTAGCTTTCTGCTCCTTGAAAGAGAACAGGCACCCTCTGCATTTGTGTGAACTATAGACATCTGAATAGTGTTGCCACGAGGGACGTTTATCCTCCTCAATGGATTATGAAATCTCTTGCCTCTCTAGGACAGTACAAAGTTTTCTTCACACTCGGAAAACATACTATATAGTAGGGCAGGACTTAAACATGACGTCACCATGCACGCCATGTTCACATTTGTGGCTTAAAGTTTTGAAAGGAGGCGACTCGGCTTTCTGATTTTGCCTGCAAACTGTGAAAATGTAAGTGTACTGAGTGATTTTATCAAATAAAGAGGTTTTAGATGGCTTTACGCTATGGGACCTTCCTTTCTTCTTTCTTGCTCCTTTCATATGAGTTATGAAGTATATTAAATATCCTCTTGAGGTCCCTTTGAGTGGCAAGTTGTGAAACTGCAGATCGTTACTCCCAGAGTGTTATGCACAATAGTATTGCACAATAATTTAAATAATTATATATTGATTTTTTTATTACATTATTTTGCACTTTGCACGTAATTTATTGTTTATTTTATGATTGTATTAATTTATATACTTTGCTATTTAGCACCTTGCACTTTTATATAATGTGGTTAGTAGGTTTACAGTATATATACATTTTAGAGTGTGTGAGCACAGATTGTAGTACAACAGTGATAGCCCTGTCCATTTTCACATACAGTACATTTATTGGCTTGATAGTTTACATCAAAATTGGATAGCAGCTTCCCTTTCCAGAGTTTTTTATTTGTATTTTATTTCTCTTTTTTTTTGTCTCACAGTTCTCGATATTCCCTTTAAGATGGTGTCAAGAACCATCTTGCACACTTGCTGTGTTGGTCTAGCTGCACCAGTGGGGGCTGGAAGCTGAACTGAAAAAAAATTCCATCTTTTAAAAAGTGAGATTGAGCTCCAAGACAGGTCATCTCCAGACAAAGTGTAACCCTCAATCCCAAGTAAGCAAAGGCCATACATGAATGGAGTCCCCCAAGGATTTTGACCAAAGCCATAATTTTTCTGGAACTGACAGGTTAATATGAGTGTTTTACAAAGCCTTACTGCCATAACTCTGCCCCAGTTCAAAAGCTCCTTCAAGGAGTAGGCCAGAGGAGGGGGCAGAATGAAAGTGGAATGGGGATGAGAACAGCAGGAGACATTTAACTTCTTCAAGCAGCAGCTGATGCTGCTGAATTCGTTGATGCATCTCCAAACAGCTAGATTTGGTACTTTGTAGCAACTTTGAACAGCCCAATTGGCAAAGTTTGAGTTGTTCTTCTATTATCACCCTGAAAAAGAGCAGCAGATGGCCTAACGCCATACCCTCCAGCCAGGCCTCACTGAGATGTGAATGAAGAAAATAATATTTAAAAGTTTACATATAATAGTTGTTTTTTGAAAGACCGTATTTCTCATGAATTTCCATGTATTTTCAAATCTCATGTACGATTATTATTACCTCCATCTGGAATGGCTCTCTTTTCTGTTTTTTTTAACTAGAAACTTAATTAAATCTCACAATTATCATTGATCTGCGCTTAGTGATAATTTAAATAGCAAAAAGCCGTCTGATAATTTTTGTGAATTGACTTTGACTCGTAAAGCAGAAAAAAAAATAATTCTCATTATACAACGTTATACATCTCTTTCATAAACCTTGAACAAATTGAAAAAAAACTTTTTTTTCACTCACAATAGGAAATCCTGCACAGTGTGAATGAATGCAAAGCGATTTATTAAAGATCGAGATGCAACTTTCATTTACCTACCTGCCCTCCATTCATAAAGCACTTTTAATTAATAGAAGCAATAGTGCAATTTCTATGAAGGAGGGGGCATAATCAGTCCTCTTGATGAGTGCTTGCCACAGGTCCCACACTGGTATCCCCCAGCACCACCCCCACCCCCCCTGGAAGCACTGAAAGATTACAGCTGCAGGGTATGGAAAGGGGACAGGGGACTTCAGATTTCCACTATTACATCCTGTACCAGTACAAGGGACATTTCAGATTAAATGTAAGTAATGTCACTTGCACTGATTTTTTTTAAAACATTTTTTTCCCCTAAACTTAGACTTTAAGAAGTTGATAAGATAATTGGTGTGCTCTAAGTTTAAAAGCAAGTAGAGTGCAATGTTTTTTCATAAAAATTCTGTCTCATCCAACAAAATTGTCTTTCTCTAATACCAGTAAAAATTAAGGTTAGTTTTAATCTCTTCCTTTAATTTTAATAGTTCCTTCTTCAAGTTTTTACTTTTAGCTAACCAATAGTACTTTATTTGTGATGCTAAATAAATGAACTGCCTTGCTATGCTGAGGAAGGAGGGCAGATCTTCATTAAGTCTAAATTAGTCAGGGCAGATGTGAGAATTTCTTTGATGTTTGGCAAGAAGTCAGTTAAACTACATGTGTGGTTAGGTCATTACGTTGGAGAAAGAAATCATGACCATATTATGGATTGACCACAAAACTGGCAAGACAGGGAAGAAGGAAATATCTGGCTCTAGTCCAACTGAATTGAGGGTATGGTTTATTCTTGTGTATAAATGATGAGGCTTAGAGGCAAGATTATAATAATACAAGAACACATGGATAATGTTCCTTTCAACAGTTTACCAAACTGTATTCAGAATTTAAATTGTGAAATATTTATGACTGTGCGTTCCTTTGCTTTCTCTACTGTAGTATCGTAGAAAAAGTCATATTGTACAGTAAGTGCCGTAAAATATATTGCTTTCTAAAGCTTTGCATGAATTTCAAAGAGGTACATGAATAAGAAAATTGTGTTAAAGTGGTATTAAACCCAAGAGCAAATGTTGCACCCCTCTGACACCCCAAAGGCAGGATAGCGTTTCCAGAGGTTAGGAGCGGGCTAGCATATTTTAGTCCATGGCTAAAATAGGAGGACCGAGAAGGGAAAAACAATATGTCCTTAAGAGCTACAGAACTGTCGGTCCTATGGTAATATGTGACAACCAAGAGAATAATGTAATCCAGAGCCAGTGCGGCTGACAAGAACATTGGGAAAAATGTAACATGAACCAAAAATACTAATAGGCAGCGCTCTATGGACTGTATCTAGGTAAAAAAAGTCAATATGGATCATGGAAATAGGCAAAGTTTTATTCCATCAGTGAACAAAGTCAAGGGTAAACAATAAAGATAATAGTTGAAATAAAAGAGCCAACAATACCATTTGGAGTCCTGCGGGCATTAAGGGGTTAACACCATCTGAAGGGCCCGCTAGTGAGGCATGGAGGGGTGCTAGTAACCATGCTTAGAGGGATAGAAGCTGGTATGAGGGAGAAGCACCCAATGGCTAGTAGCTAGAGGCAGGGACACAGCCGTGTGTAAGGAATGATGTTGCTGTGGATGCAGCAGGACGTAGAGCCGATCTGAATTGAGCTGAGGGGCTGGTGTAACTGCCCGGGAAAGCCAGGGGAGCCGAGCCGGAGTGTGGGGCTCGTCGAAATAAGGTCAGCGCCAAGCCGGAGGTGTGGAAAAGGAATGGAAGCCTGTGAGCCAGAGTGGAACACAGGCTCATCTGATGCAGTGACAACCTGTTTTTCGCACATGCGCTTTGTCATAATCCTACTGTCATAGCCATTGTCATGAACCTTGGAATACTGGATTGTCATGAAGCTTGGAATACTGAAGTATTTCTCCTTTGATTCTATTACACAGTGGGGGGTCGTCTGCCCTGTCTTAAGGATAACCCCCTCCAGACGGCTCCATGGTCTGGAAGGAAGGCATTGTTCTGTGTTTGACCATTTGTTTATGTACTTTAATTACCCCCTGGGGCTCCTCTGTGTCATTACACATGTCAGTCCACCTATTCAAGCTATCAGACCACTCTCTGCTGACCTTGTTTCAAGTCCTCATTTGCATGGAAAAGAGGACCTGAGTGAAGACTAAAGTGTACTTTATAATTGACCAATAGGAAAGTGGTTGTTGGGGGCGGGGTGTTCAAACTGCTGTGTATAAAATTGTGTTATATCAAAAAGAGGAGTGCAGCGCTGGATTAATAACAAAGTGAATAAATTGTGGTTTATGCACATATAAATTAATTTGACCAAAAAGTAGTGTTTAAACCATTAAATTAACCAACCAGTATTAATGCTAGTAAAAAGCTATACCATAAAAAACGTGTAAGTGATGAAAACATAAATACAAATTTATAAAATAAAGTTCATAAATGAGATGAATTTGAAGAAATCCACAGGTGAGCCCATGCAGAGTTTGAGATTACGCCAGTCACTTTCTCTTTTTAATATCTTATTGCAAAACTGTGTAAATAGGTGAGGGTTAGGTGTCCTAGATACCTTAGCAGAACACTTACATACTCTCCAGATCACTGTCTAGCTTCACAGAGGCAGAACCTTTAAGCTGACCTGGCAACTGTCAGGGCTGGGCTCAGCCCTTCCTTCTCTGAGCTGGCTGCTTAGCTGTCGGCTAATTGTCAATTCCCATCTCTCTTCACAGTTACTCAGCTGTTGATGATTCTGCTCATCAGTCCTGCCTACTTAAGCCATCCAGTCCAGAGGAGCTCTGCCTTTGCCTTGGTCACATCACAAGAAACTATCTCCTGCGTTCCTGTCTAACCGCTTGCCGACCGGCTCACGCCGATATACGTCGGCAGAAGGGCAGATACAGGCAGATTAACGTACTTGTACGTTGCCCTTTAAGAAGCGGTTTGTGGGCCGCCGCAACCTCTGTGAGTGTGATCGTGACCCGCGATCGTCTCACGGAGAGGAAGAACGGGGAAATCTAATCTAAATAAGCATTTCCCCATTCTGCCTAGTGACACTGACACCGATCATAGCTCCTTGTAGTCGGGAGCAGTGATTAGTGTTGTGTCACACATAGCCCCTCCCCCCACAGTTAGAATCACTCCCTAGGACACACCTAACCCCTACAGCGCCACCTAGTGGTTAACCCCTTCACTGCCAGTCACATTTACACAGTAATCAATGCATTTTTAATTGCACTGATCGCTGTATAAATGTGAAAGGTCCCAAAATCGCGCCAAAAGTGTCCGATCTGTCCGCCATAATGTCGCAGTCATGATAAAAATTTCTGATCGCCGCCATTACTAGTAAAAAAAAAATTATTAACAAAAATGCCATAAAACTATCCCCTATTTTGTAGACGCTATAACTTTTGCGCAAACCAATCAATAAACGCTTATTGCGATTTTTTACCAAAAAATATGTAGAAGAATACGTATTAGCCTAAACTGAGGAAGAACATTTTTTTATATATTTTATGGGGATATTTATTATACCAAAAAGTAAAAAATGATGCGTCTTTTTTAAAAATTGTCGCTATTTTTTTTTTATAGCGCAAAAAATAAAAACCGCAGAGGTGTTCAAATACCACCAAAAGAGAGCTCTATTTTTGGGAAAAAAAGGACAACAATTTTGTTTGGGAGCCACATCGCACGACCGCGCAATTGTCAGTTAAAGGGACGCAGTGCCGAATCGCAAAAAGTGCTCTGGTCTTTGGGCAGCCAAATGGTCCGGGGCTTAAGTGGTTAAAGACTGGCTTTGCTGACATCCCTTCTGGCTCCAGATCCTGCTTGCTGTTCTACTACATTGATCCCTGACTTCTGGCTTGGCTGACTATCCGTTCCTGTTACTGAACTTTGGCTATGTTTTGACTACATTTGTTCTTTTTACTTTTATGATTAAACAAGTGAGATTTAACTGTACTTCTGTCTCTGTCTGATTTCATGGTTTCTGATGGTAGGTAAGGGCCATGAATTCAGAAGATGCAGTCAATCCACTTGTTGGTAATATTTTTTCCAGATTGGATGAACTGGATCACCGCATGGATCAGTTTGCCATGGCTTCAAATGCTCCTGAGTCACACGGCTCATCTGAAATCTCCCACTGTGGCCGCCTCGATACAACCTATGTTGCAGGCTGACCCTGCTGCTGCTCCAGTCCCGCCTCAAGTATTACCTCTCCAAGAAGTATGTCTGGTTCCGCTCCGCTTCCCCAGTGATTTGGGGGTGATCCAGTCCAATGCAGAGGGTTTCTCAACCACGTTGAGATATACTTTGAGATGCTGCCCCAGGCATTTCCCATGTACAGAAGGAAAGTAAGTTTCATGATATCTTTGCTTTCTGACAGAGCCTTGGACTGGGCAAACCCTCTATGGGAGACACAAAAACCTGTTGTCTTGCGTTATCCTGAGTTTGTGGCTTTGTTTAAAAGGGTATTTGACGTTCCTGCACGCTCCGCTTCTGCTGCCAAGTGCCTCATGTCCATCGAACAGAGTACGAGAACTGTTGCAGACTACGCCATTGAATTCTGTACTCTGGCAGTAGAGGTTGGGACAATGAGGCCCTCGTGGCTGCTTTTTATCTCTCGGATACCATCAAGGATGAGATAGCAGCCTGGGATATACCCACTGAGCTGGAGAAGTTGATCACGTTTGCCATCCTCATTGACTCCAGACACAGAGAAAGACTCTCTTTTAAGGAGCACATGCGGAGGCCTCCTGTATGTTTGTCTCCGAGCTTTGCAGTCCCACCCGTGCCTCCCTCACCTCCCATGCCTCCTGGTACTGAGTCGGGCAGTGAAGGTGAAACCATGCACTTGGGTTTCACGTGTCTCTCTGTGGATGAGAGAACCTTTAGGAGGAGGGAGAGATTGTGCCTTTATTGTGGCCAGGCAGGTCACTTTTTGAAGTCCTGTCCTACCCGTCCAGGGAACGCCCAAACATTGAGGTCCTGTCATGGGCAGACCTTAAGTGGCGTTGTTTCATGCCCAGTTATCCAGAAGGATAAGCCCCTGGTTTCGATCACCCTTTCTTGGGCTGAGTCGTCCGTCAAGATACAGGCTCTAATCGACTCTGGGGCTGTAGGCCTGTTCATTGATACTGCCTTTGTATCGAAGCACTCAATTCCGCTGCAGCAGCGTGACACTCCACTGGCCATTGAGGCTCTTGATGGGAGACCTCTACAGCCTGCCCATGTGACTCATGAGACGGTTCCGTTGTCCATAGCCGTAGGGGCTCTTCGCAGTTTTCCAGGAATTTATTAATGATGTCCTCCAAGATTTGTTGCAGTTATGTGTGGTGGTGTATCTTGATGATATCCTCATATTTTCCTTAGTCCCTGGAGAGCCACCACACAGATGTCTGTCATGTGCTTCAGAAACTAAGCGAGAACAATCTCTATTGTAAACTGGAGAAATGCGAGTTCCATCGTGAACAGGTTAAATTCCTGGGCTATGTCATTTCCACTGCTGGTTTTTTGATAGACCCAGAGAAACTTTCGGCAGTCCTACAGTGGCCCCGACCCGTGGGTTTACGTCCTCTGCAGTGTTTCCTGGGCTTTGCTAACTATAATCGGAAGTTTATTCTAAACTTCTCGTCTCTGGTCAAGCCCCTGACTGATATGACCAGAAAGGATGGTAACCCACAGAGTTGGTCTCTGTAGTCCATTAAGGCCTTTGAGAGTCTCAAGGCTGCCTCTGTTTCTGCTCCTGTGTTGGCACATCCTGATCCTACGTTACCTTTTATCCTTGAGGTTGATGCTTCTGAGACTGGTGTTGGCACCCTTCTGTCTTAGTGTCCTACCTCTGAGAGTGCTAGGCATCCTTGTGGCTACTTTTCCAAGAAATTGTCACCTGCGGACTGCAATTACGAGATTGGTGACAGAGTGCTGTTAGCGATCATTTTAGCCCTGAAAGAATGGAGACTTCTCCTTGAAGGTACTACTGTGCAGGTTATCATTCTTACTGGCCATAAGAATTTCACATTCTTGTCTGAGGCTAAACGCCTCTCTCCCAGAAGGGCACGATGGGCTCTTCTCTTGTCAAGTTTCAACTACATTGTCTCATTCTTACCCGGTACTAAGAATGTAAGGGCTGACGCCTTGTTACGACAATTTTCCTCCACTTCCAAGTTGGGGTCGGTTCCGGTTCCTGTGATTCCTCCTGATCGTATTCTGGCTATGGTTCGCACCAGTCTCACTTCTCCTTTGGGTGACAAAATTCTTGCTGCTCAGGTCCATGCTCCTCCTGAGAAACCTTGTGACCGCTGCTTTGTCCCAGAGAATCTCCGTACTGTCATGCTCCAGACTTACCATTCTCCCAAGACAGCTGGCCACCCTAGGAAGAATCAACTCGTTTGGGCCATTTCCCAACAATTCTGGTGGCCTAGTCTATGTGCTGATGTAACTGCCTTCGTAGCTGCCTGTTCCATGTGTGCTCAGAGTAAGACTCAACAACACCTTCCAGTGGGCCTCCTACAACCCATACCCAATGGAGAGAGGCCCTGGACCCACCTGTCTATGGATTTCATTGTGGAGTTACCCAACTCCCAGGGCAACACAGTTATCCTTATGGTGGTTGACCGATTCTCAAAGATATGACATTATATTCCACTTAAGAAGTTGCCCACTTCTAAGGAACTGGCTTCCATTTTTGCTCAGGAGATCTTTCGCTTACATGGGCTACCCAAGGTGACGGTTTCAAACAGGGGTAGTCAGTTTGTGTCCCAGTTCTGGCGAGTCTTTTGTGCACAGTTGTGAATTCAGCTTGCTTTTTCCTCTGCGTATCACCTGCAGACTAATGGGGCCACAGAGCGAGCCAACCAGTCCTTGTAGCAATTCCTACATTGCTATATTTCTGACCATCATAACAACTGGTCAGACCTATTACCGTGGGCAGAGTTTGCTCACAACAGTGTCTTGAATTCTGCTTCTCAATTGTCCCCGTTTATGGCAAATTATGGTTTCCAACCTTCCATGTTGCCTGACTCATTTGTTCCGCAGAGTATTCCTGCATTAGAGGAGCATCTCCGTGGTCTTCGTTCCACTTGGGCACAAGTCCAGGAGGCTTTGCGTCATGCTAATGATAGGTACAGACTACATGCTGACCGCAGACGCCTGCCTCTGCCTTCCTACCAGGTTGGGGACAGGGTCTGGCTGTCATCTCGTAACCGAGGGAATCGTGTTCCCTCACTGAAGTTTGCACCTCAGTTTGTTGGGCCTTTCCATATTCTTTGCAGGATTAACCCAGTGGCTTATGCATTAGACCTTCCTTCTAATATGCGTATTTCAAATGTATTTCATGTCTCATTATTAAAACCTTTGGTCTGCAACCGCTTTACCACCTCGGTGCCATGTCCTCACCCTGTACAGGTTGAGAACCATGAGGAGTATGAAGTACAGTCCATTGTTGAATTCCACAGGTTCCGTGGCCGCATACAGTGCATTGGAAAGAGTACGGTCTGGAGGAACGCTCTTGGGTCTCATCCTCGGACATACATGCCCCTGTCCTCCTCTGTGATTTCCATAGACGTTTCCATAGACAAGGGGGAGGGGTCGTTGAGGAGGGGGTACTGTCAGGGCTGGGCTCAGCCCTTCCTTCTCTGAGCTGGCTGCTCAGCTGCCGGCTAACTGCCAGCTCCCATCTCTCTCCACAGTTACTCAGCTGTTGATCCTGCTCGTCAGTCCTGCCTTCTTAAGCCGTCCAGTCCAGAGGAGCTCTGCCTTTGCCTTGGTCACATCACAAGAAACTATCTCCTGCGTTCCTGTTTAAAGACTGGCTTTGCTGACATGGCTTCTGGCTCCAGATCCTGCTTGCTGTTCCACTACTACCGTTTGTTCTTTTTACTTTTATTAAACAAGTGTGATTTAACTGTACTTCTGTCTCAGTCTGTTTTTATGGTTTCTGACAGCAACACAGTAAGCCCATTCCCAAATTTCAGTGCATCTTCCAAGTGAGTCACCAGCCCCTTCTGAGAGACCAGCCCTCTTCCTGGCTCCCTCCAGCAAGGGGCTTCCGCTGGATCTTCTCCTTGGCACAGTTTCCTCCTTGGCAGGACAGCTTCAGGATCACTCCAACACACATTAGGCCTCAAACAGACTATTGGACAAAACAGCAGAGCTCCATTCAGCAGCACTTTCCTAGACTGCAGCCGAAGGTAAGAGAGCGAACACATGGCCAGTCCCAAATATTTATATCCTCCTCCGGCATGCACCAGTGGCCTAAGCCTCCTACTGGATTGGCTGAAGGTAATATAAATATTGATAACTTAGTTTTGCTTGTGAAATCTCATACTGTGACCAGTAATATCTACTGGCGAAAAACCAGGTGAAAAACTGTACAGTTTGGGATAACCACAGCCCAGCCAAGTAGTCCCTGTTTAGGACAAGGGGGTTACACTCACCACCCTCTTCGAGTCAATGTCCTGTAAGAACGGTAAGAACAAAAATAGACTCTCAAGCCTGAGGGTAGGTATCCAGGCAAAAATTGGATAGGGAAAGGGAATATTTTAAAGCAGCAGAACATTACAGAAACGGTATACAGTAAAATCCTGGTTTGAGAGTAACTTGGTTTGAGAGCGTTTTGCAAGACAAGCAACATTTTTTAATACATTTTGACTTGATATACAAGCGATGTCTTGATATACAAGTAGCGTCATGTCACAACTGAGTATAAAAGAGAAGAGAGGCGCCTCTATGTGTAGCAATACAGCTAATTTAATGAAGGTACAACATTTAGAAACTAACATGGTTGGTGATTAAAACAGGCACATCTAAGTAAGCAGGCATCTGGGGTAAAGCTGTCCATATAGACCATCCTCCGCACTGCCATTGACATCGTCCCTTCTATGCTGCGCTCCATGAGCGGTTCAAACCATCCTTTCACATCGCTCTACTTCAGGGTAGTCTTCCCGGTCACAATTGCAGACTGACATCAGTGAGAGCCGGCGGTGCGGGGGATGGTCTATAGGAACAGCTTTACCCCGGATGCCTGCATACTTTGATGTGCCTCTTTTAATCATCAGCCATGCGAGTTGGTAAATGTTGTACCTTCATTAAATGTAACCATATTGCTACACTTAGAGGCACCTCTCTTCTCTTTAATACTCTGTAGCTCCTGCTGAATTTTTCTTCTAATCCCCTTGGGGAGGCTGTAATTTGTGGATGGACATTTTATGGTTACACAACCTATCACATCGCTATAATCTTTTTATATAGACTATAAACTCAAGGACTTATGAATACATGGTTGTGGAACAAATCATTTGAGTTTCCATTAGTTCTTATGGGGAAATTCACTTTGATATACAAGTGCTTTGGATTACCAGCATTCTTTCGGAACGAATTATGCTCGAAATCCAAGGTTTTACTGTATTGTACAGCCAACATGTTACAGGAACCTCACTATCTCATAAGCTATTTTTCCCGCTAGCAGCTTGATAGTAGGTCTTTCGTACCTGAAAAGTAAACAGAAGCACACAGAAAAATACATACTGTAGCAGCAATACTAATCAAAGTGGAGCAAAACCCCACTCCGAGTCCGGAGAGAGTGACACTTTCTTCCACAACTGATTGCAAATGCAAGACTAGGAATTTGTCCATCCCTGATTTAAAGATGCCTGACTACCACCTAGTGGCAGGCAAGGGCATGGCATGAGTCTTTTTAGACAAAGTATCAAAGTCACACACACACAATAGAAATCTTGACCATGAAGATTCAAATTCTAACAACTAACTGACTAACCCATAGTCCAAAAAAAAGCAAACGCAACTTTCCCAGTCTCTGTTCAAAGGACTTCTTCATCTTGAGTTCAAACAGGAACAAAACTGGCAATCCAGAACACAGAACAGTGTTGCATTTCAGAAGTAACAGTACCTTAGCATGTTTACCAGTAGAAGCAAGGGTCTGGTAAAGAAACTTGTCCTCCCTCACTATTTACTGAAGTGATCTGATAAATCACACCTTATTTTTCATGTCTGCAGATCACCAATTTGTTAGAGTAAATGGGCTGGCCATAATTACAAGTGAGCATACATCTATTATATTGTTCATCTAAAACAGATTAATAGCCAGCTTTCCTGAAAGGCTTTGGTACACACAAGTTGTCCCAAGTAGCTTTACTGTACCACTCCTCTCGCTTGGATTCAATTCCTTGCATTCTATGCATTAAGATAAAAAGCCTTCTGTGTGCAGCAGCCCCCCTCAGCCCCCCTAATACTTACTTGAGGTCCCTCTAGATCCAGCCATGTTGACTCCTCTCCTCCTTGGCTGAGACAGCAGCGTCGCGCCATTGGCTCCCACTGATGTCAAAGTCAGTCGGCCACAGAGGAGAGAAAGTGGGCGGGGCAGGGCCGGGCCACGGCTCTGTGTCTGAATGAACACAGGGAGCTGTGGCTCAGGTGCCCCCATAGCAAGCTGCTTGCTGTGGGGGCACTCAACAGAAGGAAGGGGCCAGGAGCACCAGAGAGGGACCTGAGAAGAGGAGGATCCAGGCTGCTCTGTGCAAAACAATTACACAGGGTAGATACATATAACATGTTTGTTATTTTTAACTAAAAAAATACGAGACTTTAAAATCACTCTAATGTTACCTTTACAATCCCCCAAGTGCCATGACAAAATGACTACATTGTATTTGGTTGCTAGGGGCAACAGCAAGCACATTCTGCCAGGCCCCATGTTGGGCACCAAAAATGTAGCCACCCTCTGACATCCCAAATGCAGGATAGCACCTCCAGAGGTCAGGAATGGGCTGGCATTTCACCCCACGGCTGAGTCCGTGGCTAAAATAGGGGGACTGAGAAGGGATATTGGACACTAAACACATTTATCTTATTGCAGAATGGTTAAAGAGGTGAGGGTTAGGGGTCCCAGATACTGTAGCAAATCACTTACATACTCTATCTAGATCCAGATCCACATCATGTCCAGCTGCATAGAGTCAGAACCTTTATGCCGACCTGGCAACACAGTATGTACATTCCCAAATTTTAGTGTTCCCTCCAAGTGAGTCACCAGCCCCTTCTGAGAGTATAGTCTTCTTCCTGGCTCTTTCCATCAAGGGACCTCGGCTGGATGTTCTCCTTAGCACATCTTCCTCCACTCCAGGCAGGACAGCTTTAGGACCACTTCAACACAAACTGAGCCTCAAACAGGCTATTGGAGCAGGGCTCCATCCAGCAGCACTTCCCTAGGCCTTAGCCCAGGGGAAGAGAGCAAACACGTGGCCTGTCCTAAATATTTATATCCTCCTCCAGAATGCGCCAGTGGCATAAACATCCTACTGGATTGGTTGAAGGAAATATAAATTCTCATAACTTAGTTTTGTTCGTGAAATCTAATACTATGACCAGTGATACCAGTGACATCTATTGGCTAAAATAAGAAATCACGAGCCAACCTAAGCTTAGGGAAAAAACAGTTAAAAAACGATACAATCTGTCCTGAGCTACCTAAAGTCCAAGCAAAAATTAACTTGACTTAGTATCCCCAGTTTAGGACAAGGGGTTACACAAATATCTATTATACTGCAGCTTCTCAATTCTTTTTTTATATCTGCATTCATTTTCTTCTTAGGCTTTCTTTACTTTATTTTCACCTAGTGAAGTAAGTCTGGTCTGGCCAGTAAGTCTGTTGTTTTTTCAACAGAACAAGATTATTTATGTAAAACTTTTATCCCAAATGGAAAAAAAACAGTTTGCTGTAACTGCCTAAAAAAGGATGAGCTGGAGTTTGACTTCAATGTGTTAGTGCATCTAAATCTGCTAGTACATCTAACACTCCCAGGTTTTGTTTTTATTGTTACCTTTTTATGTAACATGAACATTTCTAATAAAAAAAGAATTTGACAAGCAAACATCTAACACTCCCCTTCAACCAGGTTAGCAATGCTGCTGTCCAAAGGTGCCCCTGTGCTCATTCATGTAGAGTGGAGGCATTCTAATACTCTAATACAGGGGATGTGTTACTGGCCAGATCACCAAGTGGAAACAGAGGGGAAAAGGTCTAAAAAAAGAAAATTAATGCAGTCACAACATTTAATGATCGGTTATGAAGCTATAATATATAAAACTTTTGGTTTGGGGGTTAATAGTGCTTTAATATTAAACATGTAATAGGAAGATAGGGAAGTTTCCCACTAGGATAAGGTGACCGTATCTAGCTGCTAATCCTGTGTTTATAGGGAAAATATACAGGGGTTCAATGCATTTTAACACTCAGCGGGAATATTTGGACACATTTGTACGAAAATTATAACTAAATACTGGTGATCCAAAAAGTTTTATGACTTCTTGTTTCACTTGCATTTTAGTTATTCAACTTTAATATAACCTATGTCCTTCACAAAGACCCCTTGGTCCATAGAGACATTTTCCATTTTGAATACTAATGCCACTGTGCACTGACCTAGTTCTCTAATTTGTTCCCTGATAGCTAACGTGCTTTATTCTAAGACCAGTTCATACTTATATTGGTGTGGTTCTCAAGTGAGTATCTCTCTTATGTTATGGAGACTTACTTGAAGGATGTTGGCATTTGCTCCAGTCTAGGAGCCATTGGGATTTGCCATTCCATTCATTCTTTGGATTCAGCTGTACCTTACTGGGTTGTTCCTTGTCGTTGGATATTCTGTAGGTGATAAGTCACAATTCCATCTGGTATTATGTGATTATTTTATTAAGGAGTGAACACATGTCCTAAAAGCTGATGTAGCACCCTGGTGTTTAGGCAGGGTTGCTAACCAATTTAGTTTGCCAGGTAGTAATTGTCCTGGCTAAATTGTTAGGCGATCCACTGATTTCTCCATAATTCTGGAATTTCTGCACTTTTCTCTTCTGTCACTAGGTGGCATTGTAGCTGGTGACATTAGATAGACAAGCGCATAGCAAGGACAGATTATGAATGGATGGGGTGTCTCAGCCAATGGGCAAGGGTTTCTTTAAGCCCCTTGGCCTTCTGGGAGAGCCTATTTATTTGGGTGGAGTCAGGTGATGGGGGTTCTGTGCCACCTGACAGCAAAAGAAGCAGTGTAGGGTCGGGACTGCAACCGAGTTGTGAAGGTTCAGCCAGACGGGGAACCAGTTGTGGTCAGAGGTAGAGGGGAAGCTGTCACCACTAAGGGACCATCAACCTTGTTACCGGAGACTACTGGGAGTAAGCTGAAGCAAGTATCAGAGCAGTCTTCTCACCAGCCAGGGACGGTAAAGAAGTGAGAAAGCATCAGCAAGTGTCAAGCCAGGGACCCAGCAGGATAGTGGGGGTGACGCTTGAGGAGCATACAGCGGGATAGCTGTGGAAGAGCTCAGGGGATCCAGTGATGACTGGGATCTGGAAGTTTATATGAGAGACTGGGAGCTTAGTGAGTGAAGATCTACAGTGGGATACTGTGAGATAAGTAAAAGGACTGTTCTGTATTACCAAGAGTTATGTGCAACTACCATTAGTGACTGTTGCAAGATTAGTTGCCATAGGAGACAGCGGTCCTACTTATACAGAAGTGTTATCCGGCTGGAGGCCTTCCACTGTATAGCTGTCTACCTATAGAAGTCTTGGAGTCTGCCAATTATCATTGCATCTACTCAAGGGTGTCCTGGCCCTAACCCTCTTTCCCACAGTTCTATTAAGAGACCATAAATCTCTTGTTTGCATTCAAAAAGTGACTGACGCCCATCATTTCATCTTGCAGCACACCCACCATGCCTGGTAACCCACTCTACAAGGAAGGATGTCAGCTCTCCCTAACTCTTGAGGTCACCATTAGGCCTCTGGGGCCTCGGGACCTTGCTACAATTTGTTCAAAATTGAAATTTAATATTCAAAGTTATGGTTATTTTTACTATATAAAACAAGGAAGGATAAAAATAATCAGCTAGAAAGTGTTGCCCGATCTTCCCTTTTAAAGAAAGCACATGCAGGCATACAGAGAAAAGCACAATGGTTTGTCCTATGTTTATCTTGCGTCCTTAGGAGTACTTAAAAATAGACATAAATCATTTTTTAGATGATAAAAGGTTTTAAAATGCCATCTTTGGAACAAAGGAGCAAAGTCTAAAGAAATATATCTAGGAGAACTAAGTGATTCAGGGATAAAATATAATGTACAAATTAAATAAAAAGACTGGGTGGGCCATGAGATTACTTTAAAACTAGTAACTGCTTTGTGAAATTGTGTGAAGGATATAATGGACTTGTTGACACTATTACAGTGTCAACATTTTCATTGCATGCCTAATTGAAAGTAAATTATGTGCATGAAGGAAACTATTCCTAAGGCATAACTGAGGTGTATACTTTTCGAAAAGGACACCTGAGGACATGCACGCCCTCAGACAATCATTCAAGCTGAAATACTCTGCTAAATAAAACAGCCAAGGGCCCCTGCTTTTTTAACAAGAGTTCAATGACTAATTCAATTAACTGGAAGATTAGTCAGAGATCCTAGGTATATTGCCCTCCATAGAACTGTCAAGATTCATGATTAGAGATGAAAAGCCCCTTCTATGGGGTCTTGGCAGGCAGTAAGACGATGGAGGAAAAAAAATCAACATGAGTCATGTTAATGGAGTATACTGGGCATCTTATTTGCTATGTAATAAAGTAACTACTGGAACTTATGAATTTTACAAATGTGCCCTTCCATTCCTAGGAATAATAAATTCAGTCATTTTACTCACATATGGGGCCATTGAATTCACTCCCCTCACCCCAGGACTTGTGCAATTCTGTAACTTTATATTTATTGTCTTGGAAACCTCTGTTCTGGAAATAAAAAATGAAAGAATTGCCCATCCTGTAAATAAGTGATTAATTATTAAAAGCCTTTGAAACAATGGAGAAGCATAAACTTCACTTGGCTCATGACTACATCTACAGCTTTTTTGATTTACACATCTTGGCCCCAAGGAACTCATCTTTTAACCCCTGCTGTAAGACTTGGATGAAATCTGTATCACTACAATATCTCAGCATTTGGAGTCCTTGACTTTGAGAGTTTGTGTTCACTCAGACCTGGTGTTTAACATCTGAGAAAGTCTTTAGAAATCATTTAACTATTCTTAGATTTGGAAATAGCATATCTTTAATAGATTTAGTACCATGACTTACAGTGGGGACGGAAAGTATTCAGACCTCCTTAAATTTTTCACTTTGTTATATTGCAGCCATTTGCTAAAATCAATTAAGTTCATTTTTTTCCTCATTAATGTACACACAGCACCACATATTGACAGTAAAACACAGAATTGTTGACATTTTTACAGATTTATTAAAAAAGAAAAACTGAAATATCACATGGTCCTAAGTATTCAGACCCTTTGCTCAGTATTTAGTAGAAGCACCCATTTGATGTAATACAGCCATTAATCTTTTTGGGTAAAAGATGCAACAAGTTTTTCACACCTGAATTTGGGGATCCTCTGTCATTCCTCCTTGCAGATCCTCTTCAGTTCTGTCAGGTTGGATGGTAAACGTTGGTGGACAGCCATTTTTAGGTCTCTCCAGAGATGCTCAATTGGGTTTAAGTCAGGGCTCTAGCTGGGCCATTCAAGAACAGTCACGGAGTTGTTGTGAAGCCACTCCATCGTTATTTTAGCTGTGTGCTTAGGGTCATTGTCTTGTTGGAAGGTAAATCTTCGGCCCAGTCTGAGGTCCTGAGCACTCTGGAGAAGGTTTTTGTCCAGGATATCCCTGTACTTGGCCGCATTCATCTTTCTCTCTATTGCAACCAGTCGTCCTGTCCTTGCAGCTAAAAAACACCCCCACAGCATGATGCTGCCACCACCATGCTTCACTGTTGGGACTGTATTGGATAGGTGATGAGCAGTGCCTGGTTTTCTCCACACATACCGCTTAGAATTAAGGCCAACAAGTTCTACCTTGGTCTCATCAGACCAAAGAATCTTATTTCTCACCATCTTGGAGTCCTTCATGTGTTTTTTTAGCAAACGCCATGCAGGCTTTCATGTGTCTTGCACTGAGGAGAGGCTTCCGTCGGGCCACTCTGTCATAAAGCCCCGACTGGTGGAGGGCTGCAGTGATGGTTGACTTTATACAACTTTCTCCCATCTCCCGACTGCATCTTTGGAGCTCAGCCACAGCGATCTTTTGGTTCTTCTTTACCTCTCTCACCAAGGCTCTTCTCCCCCGATAGCTCAGTTTGGCCGTACGGCCAGCTCTAGGAAGGGTTCTGGTCATCCCAAACGTCTTCAATTTAAGGATTATGGAGGCCACTGTGCTCTTAGGAACCTCAAGTGCAGGAGAAATTTTTTTGTAACCTTGGCCAGATCTGTGCCTTGCCACAATTCTGTCTTTGAGCTCTTCAGGCAGTTCCTTTGACATCATGATTCTCATTTGCTCTGACATGCACTGTGAACTGTAAGGTCTTATATAGACAGGTGTGTGGCTTTCCTAATCAAGTCCAATCAGTATAATCAAACACAGCTGGACTCAAATGAAGGTGTAGAACCATCTCAAGGATGATCAGAAGAAATGGACAGCACCTTAGTTAAATACATGAGTGTCACAGCAAAGGGTCTGAATACTTAGGACCATGTGATATTTCAGTTTTTCTTTTTTAATAAGTCTGCAAAAATGTCAACAATTCTGTGTTTTTCTCTCAATATGGGGTGCTGTGTGTACATTAATATACGTGTTACACAAATGTATAGGTCTTAGGGATCAGCCCTGGCCTGTTGGACACATTTATATATAATTTCCTAATATATGTATGACAATTTTTTTTTGATCACTCACACTACCTGCTCTATTAGTCACATATGCACTGAATATTTGATATAGCACACTTTTGCGGAATTATACTTACCGTATATTCACCACTGCAGGGTATACATATATCATTTAGTTCCTAGAGGATAGGTACTTCCTCTTTTTCTTTGTAGATAGGGCACGTACTTACCACCTTTTTTACACTTACTCTGTTCAATAGGGTAGCGCCAACCACCCCTCCTTTTTACCTTTACTCATTGTAAGTTCCTGGGAACCCAATAGGGGGGGCTGCAACCCGTTATTATCCTGAGCGCAGAGCATACCACAAATTTTAAGATTAATTGGCAAAAGTTAAATATAAGAGTTAAATATTAATTTAAACAATAAAAATAATGATAGTAGTGTTACTTTTTGCCCATTTCACACCGGGCAGATCTCCTGAATGGACTCTGCTAGCTCCGTTGATCCCCACTGAGCAGGTGGATGACAGGTCCGTCTCTGCTCACTGTGCAGGGGCGGACCTGTCAGAGCCCCACTGTTCTCTATGGGGAGATCAGATGAAAACAGACAGTCTGTCTGTTTTCATCAGATCTCATCCGACTAGCGTCCCTTGAAGTTGTGCATTCGCATAAGAGACACATTGGGGCAGAAGCTACATGCTGATGTCTCACTACCACTTCCATGCTTGGAACTGGCGGCTCTCTTTGTAAGTGCATTGTTTCATTTATCATGGTGTTAGATTCAACTTTTAAATAAGTTGCTTAAGTTTATATTGCTTTGCCAAATTATTGCTTCATATAGGAATTAAGACACAGAGTCAGGTATGTCTGTATCAAAGTTCTCAGCATAATGGACTGCTGCCTTTACTCTTTCAAAAGCCTTTTATACAAACAATAGCATTAGCACAGCCCCCCCACAAAGGGCAAGGGTAAACAACAACAGGAGTCACCTGGGCTACGAACACAAGCTTCAACACCATGGCAATATAGTTACAAGAAAACAGAAGCAGCTTCAATTGAGTTCAACAGCCAAAAAGTTAAAAACAGATTTACATGTAGGCATCATATTAAGTGAGAATCCCTGACCTTATCAATTTCCCCCTTTGACATCATCCTCTCCTTCCCCCTGGGTCCTCATTAGGGATGAGCTTCGAGTTCGAGTCGAACTCATGTTCTACTCGAACATTGGCTGTTCGCAAGTTCGCCGAACAGCGAACAATTCGAATGCCGCGGAACACCCTTTAAAAGTCTATGGGAGAAATCAAAAGTGCTCATTTTAAAGGCTTATATGCAAGTTATTGTCATAAAAAGTGTTTGGGGACCTGGGTCCTGCCCCAGGGGACATGGATCAATGCAAAAAAAAGTTTTAAAAACGGACGTTTTTTCAGGAGCAGTGATTTTATTAATGCTTAAAGTCAAACAATAAAAGTGTAATATCCCTTTAAATTTCGTACCTGGGGGTGTCTATAGTATTCCTGTAAAGGGGCGCATGTTTCCTGTGTTTAGAACAGTCTGACAGCAAAATGACATTTTGAAGAAAAAAACACATTTAAAACTACCCGCGGCTATTGCATTGCCGACAATACACATAGAAGTTCATTGATAAAAACGGCATGGGAATTCCCCACAGGGCAACCCCGAACCAAAATAAAAAATAAAAAAAATAATGTGGGGGTCCCCCTAAATTCCATACAAGGCCCTTCAGGTCTGGTATGGATATTAAGGGGAACCCCAGCCAAAATTTTAAAAAAAAATTGATGTGGGGTTCCCCCTAAATTCCATACCAGACCCTTCAGGTCTGGTATGGATTTTAAGGGGAACCCCGCGCCAAAAAAAAAAAAAAAACGGCGTGGGGTCCCCCCAAAAATCCATACCAGACCCTTATCCGAGCACGCAACCTGGCAGTCCGCAGGAAAAGAGGGGGGGACGAGAGTGCGCCCCCCCCCCCTCCTGAACCGTACCAGGCCACATGCCCTCAACATTGGGAGGGTGCTTTGGGGTAGCCCCCCAAAACACCTTGTCCCCATGTTGATGAAGACAAGGGCCTCATCCCCACAACCCTGGCCGGTGGTTGTGGGGGTCTGCGGGCGGGGGGCTTATCGGAATCTGGAAGCCCCCTTTAACAAGGGGACCCCCAGATCCCGGCCCCCCCCCCTGTGTGAAATGGTAAGGGGGTACTTACCCCTACCATTTCACTAAAAAACTGTCAAAAATGTTAAAAATGACAAGAGACAGTTTTTGACAATTCCTTTATTTAAATACTTCTTCTTTCTTCTATCTTCCTTCATCTTCTGGTTCTTCTGGCCCTTCTGGTTCTTCCTCTGGTGTTCTCGTCTAGCATCTCCTCCGCGGCGTCTTCTATCTTCTTCTCCTCAGGCCGCTCCGCACCCATGGCATGAGGGGGGAGGCTCCCGCTCTTCTCTTCATCTTCTTCATCTTCTTCTTCTTCTTCATCTCTTCTTCCTTCTTCTCTTCTTCATTTCTTCTCCGGGCCGCTCCGCAGCCATGCTGGCATGGTGGGAGGCTCCCGCTGTGTGACGGCGTCTCTTCGTCTGACGGTTCTTAAATAACGGGGGGCGGGGCCATCCGGTGACCCCGCCCCCCTCTGACGCACGGTGACTTGACGGGACTTCCCTGTGACGTCACGGGGAATGCCACAGGGAAGTCCCGTCATGTCCCGTGCGTCAGAGGGGGGCGGGGTCACCGGGTGGCCCTGCCCCCGTTATTTAAGAACCGTCAGACGAAGAGACGCCGTCACACAGCGGGAGCCTCCCACCATGCCAGCATGGCTGCGGAGCGGCCCGGAGAAGAAATGAAGAAGAGAAGAAGGAAGAAGAGAAGAAGAAGAAGAAGATGAAGAAGAAGATGAAGAAGAGAAGAAGATGAAGAGAAGAGCGGGAGCCTCCCCCCCCATGCCATGGGTGCGGAGCGGCCCGAGGAGAAGAAGATAGAAGACGCCGCGGAGGAGATGCTGGACGAGAACGCCGGAGGAAGAACCAAAAGAGCCAGAAGAACCAGAAGAAGATGAAGGAAGAAAGAAGAAGCATTTAAATAAAGGAATTGTCAAAAACTGTCTCTTGTCATTTTTAACATTTTTGACAGTTTTTTAGTGAAATGGTAGGGGTAAGTACCCCCTTACCATTTCACACAGGGGGGGGCCGGGATCTGGGGGTCCCCTTGTTAAAGGGGGCTTCCAGATTCCGATAAGCCCCCCGCCCGCAGACCCCCACAACCACCGGCCAGGGTTGTGGGGATGAGGCCCTTGTCTTCATCAACATGGGGACAAGGTGTTTTGGGGGGCTACCCCAAAGCACCCTCCCAATGTTGAGGGCATGTGGCCTGGTACGGTTCAGGAGGGGGGGGGCCGCACTCTCGTCCCCCCCTCTTTTCCTGCGGCCTGCCAGGTTGCGTGCTCGGATAAGGGTCTGGTATGGATTTTTGGGGGGACCCCACGCCGTTTTTTTTTTTTTTTTTGGCGCGGGGTTCCCCTTAAAATCCATACCAGACCTGAAGGGTCTGGTATGGAATTTAGGGGAAACCCCACGTCAATTTTTTTTTTAATTTTGGCTGGGGTTCCCCTTAATATCCATACCAGACCTGAAGGGCCTTGTATGGAATTTAGGGGGACTCCCACATCATTTTTTTTTTAAATTTTGGTTCGGGGTTGCCCTGTGGGGAATTCCCATGCCGTTTTTATCAATGAACTTCTATGTGTATTGTCGGCAATGCAATAGCCGCGGTAGTTTTAAATGTGTTTTTTCCTTCAAAATGTCATTTTGCTGTCAGACTGTTCTAAACACGGGAAACATGCGCCCCTTTACAGGCATACTATAGACACCCCCCAGGTATGAAATTTAAAGGGATATTACACTTTTATTGTTTGACTTTAAGCATTATTAAAATCACTGCTCCTGAAAAAACGGCCGTTTTTAAAACTTTTTTTTGCATTGATTCATGTCCCCTGGGGCAGGACCCAGGTCCCCAAACACTTTTAATGACAATAACTTGCATATTAGCCTTTAAAATTAGCACTTTTGATTATTCATGTTCGTGTCCCATAGACTTTAACGGTGTTCGCACAAATTTTTTTCCTGTTCGCATGTTCTGGTGCGAACCGAACAGGGGGGTGTTCGGCTCATCCCTGGTCCTCATGAATAAGTTCTAGTCAGTTTTTCCCCAGAGTCCTTTCCCTGACCGCGAGTTGTCAGAGGGGTAGAACCCATCCCCCTAGGTATTACCAACATCTTAAAATTCAAGAAGAGGAGTTTTATAGGAATAGGGTGATGTCAATACACATTTATCGGTATTCCCTGTCTATTCTCCTAATTTTCCTATTTATTTTCCTCTATACACATATATTCGTGATTGTAAGTGATATTAATATTAGAATAATAATTACCATTGGACTTAACAACCAGTGAAAGGTATTGGTTGCTGTAGAAGACATTCCACTAAATATATCCCACCAATGTGGTGCAGTATCCTGTTGTATCTGTGAGGAAAGATGTACTAGTCTACCTTTGTCAATAATTGCAGATACAAGGTTATTCTGTAGGGTATGTTCTAGTGTTTCTATGTGTTGTCTTAACAACTCTGATTGTTCCAAAACCTGTTTTAGTGGGTCTAAAGAAATTATAAAGGGTGTAGTGTCAGTGAGATTGTGTACCTCATAGACTGAAGAGAATATCTTATCGGCGTCTGGTTCAAAAAGATAGGTGTCGTTACCCCATTGTAATATTTTAATCTTTTTTATACATCCCGCAAACGGCGCCGATTTATTTAATGCTGACATGGTGCGGTTATCATTAGTAATGATACAAATATGCTGGGGTCCTATTTCTATGAATCTATTGTTCACGTTTATTGGTGTTCTTTGCATTTTGCATATGCTAGTTTGGTATTTTAACAAGCAAGGTTCATATACTGGGGAACTTCTGCCACATACCATTCCCTTATTAGTTCCTTCACATAGAGTTAAATCATGGGTTCTGTTTCCTTTATCTACATATTTCCCATATATTTCTGGATACCAAAACTCGTCTTTAATTACTAGTGGCATGACCACTATTTTACACATTTCCATTACATCTGCTACCCGGTATGCTTCGAACCTTCCTACACACCATTTCTCCTCACATTCTATCTTATCCCCTTTTACTTGGAACCATACACCATCGTCAGTTAAACCCTTAAAATATTTCATCCAGGTATGATAATTTCCCAACTGTAGTTCAGTCCTGGCCCTATTTATTTGTATATGATAGGATAAGAGGTTAAAAGAGCACTGTGTGAAATTTACAAACTGTTGATTTTGATTCCACAGCTGGAGCTCTGCTCCTATCGTGTGATTTATTAACCCTCCCAAAAATTGTAATAGGGGTATTTCTTGCAATTGGGTTTCAAAAGTGGTGGGTAACCATTTGCTTGTGATAGTCAAGCTGTCAGCTATGTGTCCCCCTGCATGCTTCCATCTGTTGTTCATTTCTTCTATCTCGACCGAGTTTAAAATTCCCATCCCTGTACCTGTCAGTCCCAATAGTGTGTCGTACCATTCTCGTTTATACCTACACTCCGGTATCGGGGGAAAGGTGATATTGAATTTTATTTTTGTTTTCTGTTGTGATGTTGATACATTTATGCAAGTGTTTGGTACGGGTGTTAATATGGAAGATTCAATTGTTGGCGTTACTTCTTCCTCCATTTGTATGTGAAACCCATAGGCCTCTGCACTCCAATACCACCCATCATTTCTCTCTTCCCTCCACCAAGAGGCACAGAGGAAAGTACTGGATTGATTAACGGTAATATCTGTCAGATTAAACATCCCTTCGGTTATATTCCCTCCTTCTGCCATGACTGTTAATATTTGGTACATTTGTCCCACTACCCGTTCCCGGGCTTGTTTCCATGTCTGTGAAAGGGATATTTTATGACACCTATGGTTCTTACTATTGTTAAAGGGGAAACCCATATTATCATTCCACTGGAAAGTTACGGTTACTTCTGAGAGGGGGTCTGCCTGTATCCATGCTATACCTACATCTACATGAAACGGTCGCCTATGTCCTTCAACAGTATAATTACCCACAGTGTAATCCTTATTTATCTCATATCCTGATACATTTGCTACTTTAGGATCATCTATACTCCATTCAAAAGTCATTGTTTCTTCTACCTCAAGTACATTAATACCGGGAGTCCATGCATATATTTGTAAAACAACAATCTTCAACAAAAAATATGTAAGTAGATATTTCATCATGTTGTTTTCTCGGGTTGTTTCTTGCAATGTGATGCGTGTATCCAGGTAGGTTTTCTTTCCAGCTTTACTGAGGTGGCTGTGGTCAAGAGTACTTGGTAAGGACCTTCAAACCTGGGTTCCAATGTCTTTCTGGTGTGTTTCTTTACATATACATAATCCCCTGGTAGCAGCGTATGTGTACCTGTTATTGAATTAGGGTCTGGAAGAGAAGAATACACACTTTTGTGGATCTTAGTTAGACGTTGTTGTAATTGTATCACATATGAAGTCAAACTATCACATTGCAATTGCATACTCTGTGGAAAGTATAAACCCAATCTAGGTGCATTTCCAAAAAGTATCTCATATGGGGATAATCCTGTCTTTCCTGTTGGAGTGTACCTTGTAAAGAACAAAGCCAAAGGCAGGCATTCTGGCCAAGGCTTGTTTAACTCTTGCATGGCTTTTTGTATTTTTAACTTTATTGTCCCATTTACTCTCTCCACTGATCCTGAACTCTGTGGGTGGTAAGGGGTGTGAAAACTTTGTTGAACCCCTAACATGGTCATCACATTCTGCATGATTTCTCCTGTAAAGTGTGTCCCCCTATCTGATTCTATGGTTTCAGGAAGACCAAACCTAGGTATTAACTCAGTGATCAGTTTCTTAGCTGTGGCTTTAGCTGTAGCCGATTTTACTGGATAACTTTCGGGCCAACCTGAGAATAAATCGATACACACGAGGACAAACTCAAAGGGGCCGCTCTTGGGCATTTGTATGTAGTCAATTTGCAGTCTCTGGAAGGGGTATTGGGCCCGGACCTGGTGTTTTCGTGGGGTTTTTACTCTCTGTCCTGGGTTATTCAGGAGACAGATTTGGCAGGCTGCACAGTAGTTTCTTGCAGTACTACTGAATCCAGGGGCGAGCCATCCTTGGTTCACAATCCTATACATGGAATTGGAACTGACGTGTGTGGGTAGGTGAACTGCCGCTGCCATTGCTGGGTACAGAGAGGCAGGCAGGCATATTTTGCCCCCTTCCCTCCATACATTGTCAAGGTCTGGTGCTGCTCCCATTCTGACCCACTTATCTTTCTCGCTCTCCCCTGCTTGCTCCTGTAATTTACTCAGCTGCTGCCATGTTGGTTCTGGGATACTCACCTCTACCGCTGCTAAGGTCTCAGGGCTTCCTTCCCCTAGAGCTGCCTGTTTTGCAGTCAAATCTGCAAATGCATTTCCTTTTGCCTCAATTGTTTTTGCGCTCGTGTGTGCCGCTATCTTCATCATGGCCACTCGTTTAACCTTTTGAAGATTGTTCAGGACTCTCTTAATCCCTTCACCATGTTTTACAGGTGTACCTGCTGCTGTCAGATAACCTCTAGCCTTCCATATATGGCCATAATCATGCGCTACACCATAAGCGTAGGTAGAGTCAGTGTAAATATTCCCTTCTCGTTCTTTTAAGTATTCTAGGGCTTGTTATAAAGCTTTTAATTCTGCTTCCTGTGCTGACATGTGGGCTGGTAAGGCCTGTGCTTCAATTACCTGTGTATCAGTCACTACAGCATACCCTGTGTGATATTTACCCTTGTCATCAGCAAACCTACTGCCATCTATGTACAAAGTGTGCTCAGCATTTAAAATTGGTGTATCTGTAACGTGTGGGAATCCCATTGTCTCCTGTTCCATGAGCTGAAAACAATCGTGTTCATCTACTTGTTTAAACAAAAGAGTGTCAGGTACCTCATTTCCTTTCTCACTAGTACTATTAGCACTATCATTCCCCCTTGCCAAATCTGGTGACTGAAGAGGCAAAAAGGTAGCCAAATTTAAGGTTGTACAGCGCTGAAAAGTAACATTTGGAGGTAAGAGTAAAGTACACTGTAACCTTAATTGCCTAGCCATTGAAATGTGTTTGGGCTGTACCTGAGACAAGATTGCATGTATGTCATGTGTGGTATGCACTACAACTGGATTGTCTAGAACAATCTCTGATGACTTATCTATGATAATTGACACTGCAGCTACCGCCCGTACACAGGACGGTGAACCTCTAGATACTGGATCTAATGCTGCTGAAAAGTAAGCGACTGGTCTTTGTTTTACATGTGCCTGTGTCAGAACACCTGTGGCATGTCCAGTGATCTCAGCAATGTACAGGTTAAATATCTTGATGTAATCTGGTATACCAATAGCCGGGGCAGAAATCAACAACTTTTTCAAAGTGATAAACGATTCATAAGCTACTTCTGTAAGCATATACGGTACAATTTTCAAACAATCGTATAATGGCTGCATCAAAGCGCTAGCATGTGGTATCCACTGTCTACAATATGCCACGATACCTAAAAACATACGCAATTGTTTGAAATTCCGTGGGGGTAACATTCCCTTTATCACTTGAACCCTCTCCTCAGTGAGATGTCTCGTACCCTGTGATATACAATGTCCCAAAAAGATAACTTTTTCCTGACACACTTGTAACTTTTTCTTATTAACCTTGCAACCTTTTTCTGCCAAAAATCGCAACAAATTAAGGGTGGTGGCCAAACAAGTTTCCTTGTCAGGGCAGCATAACAATAAATCATCCACATATTGTAACAATACACAGGAATCTGGTGGTACCCATTCTCCCAACACCGTTTGCAATGCTTGCGAATACAAGGTAGGTGAATGCGCCATACCCTGAGGTAGGCGTGTCCAGGTTAGTTGCCGATTTTTGATTGAAAATGCGAACCAAAGTTGGCATTCTTCAGCAAGCGGGATGGAAAAGAAAGCATTCGCTAAATCTATAACCGTAAAGTACATACTGGTTGATGGTATTTGTGACAGTAATGTATGTGTATTGGGTACTAAAGGTGTCATCGGGGCTAGTATTTTGTTGACCGCTCTAAGGTCTTGGACCATTCTATACTTAACCGGACTACCGGCTACTGATTTCTTTTTAACCGGGTACAAGGGAGTGTTTGCCGGTGATTTTACCTCTTTTAGAACTCCACTTTTTAAGAAGGATTGGACCTGCATTTCTATGGCCGTCTCTTGAGGTGCACTAAGTGGATACTGCTTTTGTTGGGGAAGCACTGCTCCTGGAATCAGCTGTAGGGTAACCGGAGGTATGGGCAAAAGTCCAACATCAGCTGGATGTTTCTCCCATAGTTCTCCTGGAAGGGACGACAAAATCTGATCTAAGTCTGAAGGAGGTGGGCCGGACAATTCCGATTCCTCCTCTAGGTATTGTATCAGGTTACACATCTCCATGTGTTCTTGATTATCCCCTATAGCTAAGGTGACAGTGCCATCTGGGTGATAGGTAATGTTAGCTCCTATTTTCTGCAAAATGTCAGCTCCTAACAAATTAGTGGGGGCTCCTCTGGATACCAGAAAGCATGAAAGGAACATGTGGTTTCCTACTTTAACTTTCAGAGGTTTTGTAAGCGGGGCGTCGGCTAAAATGCCATCATATCCAGTTATTAGTAAAGTGTCAGGTGATTTTTGGCCAGGGAGTAGTTCAGAGTCAGAAAGTAACGAGCGTGAAGCTCCTGTATCGACTAAACAAGAGATTTTCTTATTACCAACCGTTATATTTGTCTTAAGCATTGTTGTTTTGGATTTTTCTAAAACCGGGGCGAGTCATGCTCGTGGACCATCTCCCTGCTGCCTGATATGACTATTTTTGTTGTCCCTGGGCTGGTTCCTTCTCTGATTAACTGGAGAATCAACACCTTCCTCTCCTTCATCCCTTATTCTTTTCCTACAGTTGCGTCTGATGTGACCAATCTTGTTACAGTAGTGACAGGTAAGGGGTTTGCGAAAGGAACCTCTACCTTGCTCTTGGGGACCCCCGAGTGCGTTGATAGCATGAGATTTCCTCCCTTTGGTTTCTGCTAAGTCCGCCTCTATGCCTTGCGCTTTTTGTAACAATGTCCCTCTATCTCTAGTTGCCCTCCACTCTGGTGTGCAGGCTTTCAGTCTCTCACTTATCTGTGGAATTAATCCCTCCATAAACTGTCTATTGAAGGCTCGGATCGTGACTGACAGCTCTAAATCCATTCCCTCATCTGCCATCATACTTTCTATAGATAAGTAAAAGTCTGATACAGTCTGTCCTGGCATTTGCTTCATGGGTGATATGGACCCCCTCTCCTGTTGTTTTGCCTGACAAAAAGCTTCTAATCTAGCAATAAAAGGGGCCCTTGAGTCTATATGTCTGACATGTCCTGTCTCTAAATTGCCATCCCCATCAACTTGTCCTGCAGGTCTGTGTGGACCTATTTCTGTCATAAACTGGTTAAACAGGGTCAGAGTCATTTTGTGTCTGCATAGATCCTCCCCATCCTGCCAGGTCACTACATGTGTATTCATTAACTGTGTCACAAATCTACAAAAAGCAGCTGGCTTTGCTACCGGGTCTGGGGCGCTCTGTATTAATGCCATAAGGGTGTCTGCCGACCATGGTGCCCAAGTCCTTATTTGCATTCTACGAGTGACAGTAGGCGGGGCATTTGGATGGGCTGCTTGTCCAAATTCTGGATTGTTTAGCTGAACAATGCGTGTATCAGTGCGTACGGGAGCTACAGTTTCTGGATGAGGTTTTTGTGCCCCACAATGCACACATTCTACTGCCCATTCTGGGTTTTGTGCTCCACAATCCTGACAAACCCATCCTCTCCCCTCAAGTACCGGATATATCTTGTGTGGTTTGTGTTCTACGTCAGTGTATGGGGGTGGGATGGCTGAGCTGGGAGCCTCGACATTTTTTGTTCTTCTATCTTTCATATCCCAACCATCACAATCTGGATTATATTTCCACCCCTCTTCTTTCGCTCTATTTGAGACCTTAATTAAGCACTGAACCTGACGCATCCATTGCTTCTCTAACACCTCTCCTTGTCTGTCCCTTTTTATTTCACTCCATACATCCGGGTCTAAGCCCGCTGCTCCTTTCACCTTAAATTTACGAAGGACATCCTTTAAGTCCTGTGCTTCGGTTTTCCCATAAATGTTCTTAATTATCTGTGGCACCGTATAGTGCGCCACAATTCCCTGACGGGGTTTTGTGTTCCTCTGGCCCATTCTAACAGTCCTGCCTAGGTAGCGTGTGGGACACTTAGTGTACAATATAATGCGGCTACAACATATACAAGAATGAATAATTACTTTATATGCTAGCCCAATAACAAACCAGCTAAGTTACACTAGTTCCTCGTTGCCTTCCTCCTAGGGTGCTAGAATACTAGAAACCTCTTCCGGAATGAGATTTCTGAAATCGAATTACTTTATATGCTAGCCCAATAACAAATAATTACTTTATATGCTAGCCCAATAACAAACCAGAATGTGGCTACAACATATACAAAAATGCGGCTACAACATATACAAGCATTCCTTTAAGTGGCCAGGTATCCGACTAGATCTCGGGACTTTGTTGAGACCTTATTACCCCCCTCGTATCTGGGAATCCCTCTCATACACTCTTATCCCTGCTTTATGGAGCAGACAGGGCTTATACTCTCAACCCGTCTATGGTTTATGAGTTAGATGTGAGGTTAAGCATAAGCGTCAGACCCCCAAGCTCACAAGCCCTCAGGTTCCCAATCGTGTGAGGTAAGGCGCATTCCGTTGCTTAGTTCGGCAATCCCCTTCTAACTCATACCATCCTTGACAAGGCTCATTCACTTTCTCAACAAGACAGACAAGACAAACACAGATAACAAAACAAACAAATAATTCCAGCAATATAAACGAAAATATGCAGTAATTCTAGACTCACCACTACAGAGGCTGGTGTTTTAAAACCAGGAGAACCGTAACTGACAGAACGGATAGGCACAAATCAGGGGAGCACAGAATATAAGAAAAATAAAGCTTTTTCTTACCTGGCCAGGTTTTTTGATCTGTGGTTCCCGGAATGCCTGTCTTTTCGTTCCGTCAGCGTAGCTCAACCACCTCTTGTAGTATCATCGGTGAGTCCCTGTTCGGGCACCAAATGTTAGATTCAACTTTTAAATAAGTTGCTTAAGTTTATATTGCTTTGCCAAATTATTGCTTCATATAGGAATTAAGACACAGAGTCAGGTATGTCTGTATCAAAGTTCTCAGCATAATGGACTGCTGCCTTTACTCTTTCAAAAGCCGTTTATACAAACAATAGCATTAGCACAGCCCCCCACAAAGGGCAAGGGTAAACAACAACAGGAGTCACCTGGGCTACGAACACAAGCTTCAACACCATGGCAATATAGTTACAAGAAAACAGAAGCAGCTTCAATTGAGTTCAACAGCCAAAAAGTTAAAAACAGATTTACATGTAGGCATCATATTAAGTGAGAACTCTAAATTAAATCCCTGACCTTATCAATGGCAATCATTTTACTGGCATTTGGATGAAGCCTTTTACTTTTTTGAAATCTATGCTTTTTTAATAAACATATTACACTATATGTGGTCACCTGCTTGTGGCTCAGTGTGGTGAGAGCTTTTTTTCCCCCAGACATTTTCAAGCAAACCTTCTAACTGTCCCCAGTGGTGAGAAGTAGTATTGCGGGGTGTCCCCATTGTGATAATGGAGCTGGTTGACACAAACGTGCATGTTGCTGCTTTCCTCTGGTCTGGCAGCTTTAATGTTGGTGAGTGCGTTATAGTTCTGTCACGCGTGGTGATTGATTTCCATTAGCTAATGGAAGACACTTTCTTTGCAGTGATATTGATCACATATTTTGGACTTTTTTGCACTGGACTTTACTTACACTGATTTATTTTTTATTATCATTTTTGAATACTGTGGATGCTTTTTGCTCATTACGAATGTTCTGTTGATAGCACATGCTTTAAGCTTGTAATTCTTTACTGTATATGGAGGCGCATTTCTTTTCCTTTCTTTTCTGCTGCCCCCATTTTTATGTTTTCACCTTTATTTTAACTGCTTCCCGTCTGCCCACAGCAGGACAGGAGCAGTGCCAATGCGGCTTGACGTGCCCGTATGTTCCCCTGTATTGGAGGCCCCTGAGCAGCTCACAGAGTGCGCACCCGGAAGCCCGGTGATCAGGTGTGCCCGCAGCATACAGTGGATCACATTACTGTTGTGTCTGGGTGATCACATGGTCTTGTACTATGTGATTGCTGTGTCCAATCACAGCAATCATATGGTAAACATAGGAAACCGGATGTAAACAGTGGTTCTCTCTGCTGTCATAAAGATTGTCTGTGAGAGCAGAGAGAACAGTTGCTGCAGCCTGTGAGTGTACAGCAGCATGTCACACTGCATGTACACTCTTACAGATTGCAGTGCCAGCCTGCCCCAGAATACCTCATCCCATACTAGCATCCTGATCAACGCCATATGACATACCAGCATCCTGATCACCACCATACACCATACCAGTGCCCTGATCACACCATAACTCATACCAACATCTTGATCACCGCCATACCCTATACCAGCATCCTGATCACTGCCGTACCAGTGTCCTGATCACCACCATATCAGTACCAGTGTTAACAGAGCCAGTGTCCCCAATTGTTTCCACTGTCCTGGTTTTCCAGGGCCTCCACAAATGTGATAGTCACACAATACACCAAGTACACAGGTTTAACTGGATGGACTAGTGTCTGTATTCAACCTTACCAACTATGACAATGTAAAAATGCTTGCGCACAAATGTGAACATGCGCGCCGGTCCCGCACAGATGTGCAAATGGTGATCGCACCACACATATGAGGTATCTGGTAACGTCAGAATGAGTGCAATCATTCTAGCTCCAAACCTCATGTGTTACCCTAAACTGGTAACCTGTAAAGTAAAGCCAAAGTAATGCCACATGTTGTGAACTGGAACCCAGGGTGCTGCACAGCTCGTCTGTGAGATTCAGTAACATGCAAAAAATTAAATATTGTTGCACTTCTTGGTATCTTTATTGAAGCATTAAAATCTCATCACAGGTATGCCAGGAGCATAATATAATACTGCAGCAATATTCTGAATTTGTGCATCTTACTGGTAACGTGTAAAGACTTTTAAAGTGTCGCCTATGGGGATTTTTAGGTACAGTAGTTTGGCGCCATTCCAAGGGACGGTGCGATTTTAAAGCATACCATATTTGGTATCTATTTACTCAGTGTAACACCATCTTTTATATTTTACTAATACATTGGGTATTATATTGTGTTTTTGTGCTTTAAAATTAAAGTGTTTTTTTTTTCCCAAAAATGTGTGTTTGAAAAATCACAGCACAAATACCATGTGACATAAAAATATGCAATACCCACCATTTTATTCTCTAGGGCCTCCGCTTCAAAAATATATAATGTTCGGGGATTCTAAGTAGTTTTCTAGCAAAACATTATGTTTATACATGTAAGAGAAAAATGTCAGAATTGACCCAGATTGGAAGTGGTTAAGGTGCTTCTTGGATGTTGGGCCCCACTGTGTGGCTAGGCTGTCAAAAATTCTCACACATGTGCTATCCACTTACTCAGCAGGTGTAGCAGAATGTGTTTTGGAGTGCAAATCTAAGTATACCAATGCTTTGTATTAGAATGATCAAAAAATTAAATCTTCAAAAGACTCCATATACCTTTTAAATACTTTGGGGTGTTTAGTCTCCAAAATGGGGTCATTTTGTGGGTGTTTCCACTGTCCTAGTGTTCCAGGTCCTCCAAAAATGTTATAGGTAGTCAGGAAATTAGAATTTTTGTCCCTAGAAAGCCAAGACGTCTTGGATTTTGGACCCCTCTGTGTGACCCCTATGCTGTAAAAAAGTCTCATACATGTGGTAGCATCACACACACAGGAGAAGTAGCAAAATGTGTTTGGGGGGGGGGATTTCTAAGTATGTCCGTGCTGTTTCTTAGAAATATCTTATTAATTGACAGCTTTGTGTAAAAAAAAAAAAAAAGATTTTATTTTTCTTTCCTACATCTTCTAAAAACTTGTGGCAAAAAATTACATTATTAAAAGACTAATTTATTTACTAAAACTTCATGATGCAAAATCTGGTGCAGCTCTGCATAGAAACCAGTCAGCTTCCAGGTTTTATTGCCAAAGCTTAATTGAACAAGCTGAAGTTAGAAGCTCTGCTATGCACAGCTGCACCAGATTCTGAGTGTTCCTGTTTTAGTAAATCTCTTCCATTATGTCTTTCAGAAAATACCTTGGAGTGTACGCTTTCCAAAATGGGGCCATTTTGTGAGTGTTTCCACTGTCCTTGTACTCCAGGGCCTCCAAAACTGTGATACGTAGTAGAGTTGAGTGAACAGTTCGAGCTGGGCAAAAGTTCGGCCGAAAATTGCCTGTGCAGCAAACACCCAAATTTGCGGGATGTAAAGCGGGATGTTCGTCGAACGCCCCACATTGCACTGAGCAGTGCATGTTAGGGCCCTAATTGGATGAAGTGATGCACCTGACTGTTGACCAGGTGCAAGGCTTTGCCAAATCAGGGCACAGAGCACAGTCATTGCCATGATTGGACAAATTCATGATGACTATGCCCAATCATGGGTCAGTGCTCATAGTCCCACCCCATACTATAAAAGGTTCCTTCCCACAGGAACCTTTTGCAGTGTGTTGTTGAAGTGGAGATAGACAGAGCAGCTACTAGTGAGTTAGTGTGTTTTTGTGACTGAGTGTAGAGTGTCAGTGTAGTTTAAAGCCTTGTACACACGATCAGATTTTCCGACGGGAAATGTGTGATGTCAGGCTGTTGGTGGAAAATCCGACCATTTGTACGCTCCATCGGACAATTGTTGTCGGATTTTCCACGGACAAATGTTGGATGGCAGGTTTTTAAATTTTCCGTGGACAAATGTCTGTCGTCGGATTTTCCGAGCATGTGTACACAAGTCCATCGGACAAAAGTCCAAAGTATAAACACGCATGCTTGGAAGCAAGGACGAGCCAGAAGCGGTCGGTTTTGTAAACTAGTGCTTGTAATGGAGAATTAACAATTGTGACATGGCAAATTATGAAATCTAGAAATGCAGCGCACATTCTCTTATTCTTTAATGGGATAATGAAGCTGCTTTGCTGATGATACTAAAGGAGTTATTGCAAACAAATTTTCAAAGGCTTTTTTTCTAGTGATATCAAGAATAATATTATTATGCTTTTTTTTGGGGGGCAAGTTACCACAACACCATTATCCCGTAGTTCCGTAGTTTTTAAGATCAAAGATACAACTATGTTGGTGTTCCATGTCAATTTTATTGATTATTATTCAGCCAAAAAATAAAATAAAAGCCTCATGCATGTGTCCTGCTTCTTAATATATGGGGTCAGCAATGCCAAGAGTTGGTGAAAGCAGGGGTCCGTCATCCGGAGATAATTCCGAAAATCATCTGGATTATTCTCCTGGAGCACCCGCAGCAAAGGCATATGACATAATTGGTCATGATTAATTAAGCAAGCAATTTTTGGTCCAAGAAATCCTCCTCCTCCAAGGACAATAATAGCAATAACTGCAAGGCCAATAATAAATAACACGTTATCTACTCCGATTCTGCAACATGTCCTGTTGACGAACGGCCGTTCAGAAACGAACTGAAAAGCACGAAATGAAAAGTGCAAATAAACACTCACCAAACTTCTACTAACATGAAATTAGCAGAGGGAGCCCAAAGGGGGGCACTAAAGAGCTGGAAAACAACATAGTACGTCACTACGTTTGTGTTTGTTGGCCGTCAATTCCTTGCCGTTTGTATGCAAGACAAAATACAGCACTATACACAGTGCTGTATACCCCTTTTTCTTTTTTTCTTTTTTTCTTTTTTTAGGTCGCTGCATTTTTTTAATTGTCCTGTGAATGCCCCTTTTTTTTTAATCGTCAGCCGCATTTTTTCTTTCGGCAATGCTGTTCCATCTTTTTTATTTATTTCTTTTTTCTATAGTTTTTACATTTCTGTCGGTGGCAGTCCTCAATTTAAAGTGCAACAAACACCACTCTTCATTGAATAAAGTGGCTCCAAGTACACATTTCCCAGTATCTATTAAATTTGGGTAACCCCCCCCATCATGTCTGGGAGGCCAGCAAAGAGAGGCAGTTGTTCCAATGCCACTATAAGGAGGCCAGCAATGTCTGTGCCCACAGGCGAAAGTCAGACGTGGTCCATCCTCAGGCAGGGAACGTTTGTCTCTGTTTAGTGATGTTGCCTATGTTATCCAGCCAAAGCATGCAGAGGAGGTGGTGGACTGGCTTACTAAACCATCCTCATCAGCTGAGACTAGTGTGCAGTCCACTGCAGCTGCCAAAACTGCTTATTCTGCTTCCTTGTCCACAGCTACTTCTGCCATAGCCCCAGCATCATGCATGGAGGAGTCAGCTGAATTATTTGAACACTGTGTCAGCCACTTGCTTCTTGACTATGCGCAGGCATTACTTGATTCTGATGTTGGTTCTGAGGTTAAGGAAAGGAGTAACATGAGCCTACAGAGAGGGGAGAACACTGATAAACAAGAAATTGGCAGTCATGTTCCCTCAGTCACAGCTTATTACCAAGTTGGCTCCAGTGATGATGAGGATGGAGGGGATGATGATGAGGTCATTGACTTTTTCTAAAAAAAAAAACAATGTTAATCTTGGCCTGAGTGTATTATAATTTGGCTTTTTCACGTAAGGCTTATTCACTGTGATGCAAAAATTTGTTATTTCCATCCAAAGTCTACCGAAGAGACACCAGAATTTATCCAAAAATCTCTATCTTGTTCAGCGTGCATTAGGCCTCATGCACACTGGTTGTTAAAATAGCATTATAAAAACGGCAGTAGCTTTACAGTGAGTTTTTAAAAAAAAAAGAAATAAATAATAAAAATGCCATAAATCTCTTCCCTATTTTGTGACGCTATAACTTTTGCACAAACCAATCAATATCTGCTTTTTTTAATTTGTGAAATATGTAGAAGAATACATATCGGCCTAAACTGATGAAGAAATTTGTTTTTAAAAAATTTTTGGGGGGGATATTTTTTATAGCAAAAAGTAAAAGTTTTTTTTTTTTTTCAAAATTGTCTGTTTTTTTGTTTATAGCGCAAAAAAATAAAAACCGAAGAGGTGATCAATAGGGATGAGCTTCGTGTTCGAGTCGAACTCATGTTCGACTCGAACATTGGCTGTTCGCAAGTTCGCCGAACAGCGAACAATTTGGGGTGTTCGCGGCAAATTCGAATGCCGCGGAACACCCTTTAAAAGTCTATGGGAGAAATCAAAAGTGCTAATTTTAAAGGCTTATATGCAAGTTATTGTCATTAAAAGTGTTTGGGGACCTGGGTCCTGTCCCAGGGGACATGGATCAATGCAAAAAAAAAGTTTTAAAAACGGACGTTTTTTCAGGAGCAGTGATTTTAATAATGCTTAAAGTCAAAAAATAAAAGCGTAATATCCCTTTAAATTTTGTACCTGGGGGGTGTCTATAGTATGCCTGTAAAGGGGCGCATGTTTCCTGTGTTTAGAACAGTCTGACAGCAAAATGACATTTCGAAGGAAAAAACCCACCTAAAACTACTCGCGGCTATTGCATTGCCGGTCCGACAATACACATAGAAGTTCATTGATAAAAACGGCATGGGAATTCCCCACAGGGGAACCCCAAACCAAAATTTAAAAAAAAAATGATGTGGGGGTCCCCCTAAATTCCATACCAGGCCCTTCAGGTCTGGTATGGATATTAAGGGGAACCCCGGCCAAAATTTAAAAAAAAAATGACGTGGGGGTCCCCCTAAATTCCATACCAGACCCTTCAGGTCTGGTATGGATTTTAAGGGGAACCCCACGCAAAAAAAAAATGGCGCGGGGTCCCCCCAAAAATCCATACCAGACCCTTATCCGAGTTCGCAACCTGGCAGGCCGCAGGAAAAGAGGGGGGACGAGAGTGTGCCTCCCCTGCTGAACCGTACCAGGTCACATGCCCTCAACATTGGGAGGGTGCTTTGGGGTAGCCCCCCAAAACACCTTGTCCCCATGTTGATGAGGACAAGGGCCTCATCCCCACAACCCTGGCCGGTGGTTGTGGGGGTCTGCGGGCGGGGGGCTTATCGGAATCTGGAAGCCCCCTTTAACAAGGGGACCCCCAGATCCCGGCCCCCCCCTGTGTGAAATGGTAAGGGGGTACTTACCCCTACCATTTCACTAAAAAACTGCCAAAAATGTTAAAAATGACAAGAGACAGTTTTTGACAATTCCTTTATTTAAATGCTTCTTCTTTCTTCTATCTTCCTTCATCTTCTTCTTTTTCTGGTTCTTCCTCCGGCGTTCTCGTCCAGCATCTCCTCCGCGGCGTCTTCTATCTTCTTTTCCTCGGGCCGCTCTGCACCCATGGCATGGGGGGAGGCTCATGCTCTTCTCTTCATCTTCTTCATCTTCTTCTCTTCTTCTCTTCTTCTTTTCTTCTCTTCTTCTCTTCTTCTCTTCTTCTCTTCTTCATTTTCTTCTCCGGGCCGCTCCGCATCCATGCTGGCATGGAGGGAGGCTCCCGCTGTGTGACAGCGTCTCCTCGTCTGACGGTTCTTAAATAACGGGGGCCGGTGACCCCACCCCCCTCTGACGCACGGGACATGACGGGACTTCCCTGTGGCATTCCCCGTGACGTCACAGGGAAGTCCCGTCAAGTCACCATGCGTCAGAGGGGGTGGGGTCACCGGGTGGCCCCGCCCCCCATTATTTAAGAACCGTCAGACGAGGAGACGCCGTCACACAGCAGGAGCCTCCCTCCATGCCAGAATGGATGCGGAGCGGCCCAGAGAAGAAAATGAAGAAGAGAAGAAGATGAAGAGAAGAGCGGGAGCCTCCCCCCATGCCATGGGTGCGGAGCGGCCCGAGGAGAAGAAGATAGAAGACGCCACGGAGGAGATGCTGGACGAGAACGCCGGAGGAAGAACCAGAAGAGCCAGAAGAACCAGAAGAAGAAGATGAAGGAAGATAGAAGAAAGAAGAAGCATTTAAATAAAGGAATTGTCAAAAACTGTCTCTTGTCATTTTTAACATTTTTGACAGTTTTTTAGTGAAATGGTAGGGGTAAGTACCCTCTTACCATTTCACACAGGGGGGAGGGCCAGGATCTGGGGGTCCCCTTGTTAAAGGTGGCTTCCAGATTCCGATAAGCCCCCCGCCCGCAGACCCCCACAACCACCGGCCAGGGTTGTGGGGATGAGGCCCTTGTCCTCATCAACATGGGGACAAGGTGTTTTGGGGGGCTACCCCAAAGCACCCTCCCAATGTTGAAGGCATGTGGCCTGGTACGGTTCAGGAGGGGGGGCGCTCTCTCGTCCCCCCCTCTTTTCCTGCGGCCTGCCAGGTTGAGTGCTCGGATAAGGGTCTGGTATGGATTTTTGGGGGGACCCCACGCTGTTTTTTTTTTTTTCTTGGCGTGGGGTTCCCCTTAAAATCTGTACCAGACCTGAAGGGTCTGGTATGGAATTTAGGGGGACCCCCACGTCATTTTTTTTTTTTTATTTTGGCCGGGGTTCCCCTGTGGGGAATTCCCATGCCATTTTTATCAATGAACTTCTATGTGTATTGTCGGACCGGCAATGCAATAGCCGCGAGTAGTTTTAAATGGGTTTTTTCCTTCGAAATGTCATTTTGCTGTCAGACTGTTCTAAACACAGGAAACATGTGCCCCTTTACAGGCATACTAAAGACACCCCCCAGTTACGAAATTTAAAGGGATATTACACTTTTATTGTTTGACTTTAAGCATTATTAAAATCACTGCTCCTGAAAAAACGGCCGTTTTTAAAACTTTTTTTTGCATTGATCCATGTCCCCTGGGGCAGGACCCAGGTCCCCAAACACTTTTTATGACAATAACTTGCATATAAGCCTTTAAAATTAGCACTTTTGATTATTCATGTTCGTGTCCCATAGACTTTAACGGTGTTTGCGTGTTCGAACGAAATTTTTTCCTGTTGGCATGTTCTGGTGCAAACCGAACAGGGGGGTGTTGGCCTCATCCCTAGTGATCAAATATCACCAAAAGAAAGCTCTATTTGTGGTAAAAAAAAGGACGTAAACTTTATTAGGGTACAACATCGCACGACTGCGCAATTGTCAGTTAAAGGAAGGGGGGTAAATCCGTTCTTTTTTTCAATGGATCAAAAACATTAAACACTGGTGAGCCGTGTTTTTGAGCATTTATCGACGTTTATCTGCGTTTTTTGACATTTGAGCATTTTTACAGCGAAAACAGCTGGAAAACTGCTCTCTGAACCCACTGGTCTTGAAGTTTTTTTTTTTTTTTTTACAGCCAAAAAACGCCCCAGCCAAAAACAGTTGATAATGGCCATGTGTGCATGGACACATAGGATAACATGATGGAGTTTATTGGCTGTAGAAAAAAATGTCTGAAGCCAAAAACAGCAGTTATAAAAACATCCAAAAATGTCTAGTGTGCACGAGGCCTTAAATTGTGGCCTCATCATACAGACTGGCTCTCCAAGACGTTGTTTACAAAATAAAGAAAGCTTGTAGGGAAAATCGATATAAATGTAATTTCTTTTCTTTATATATGTCAGTTTTGTTGCAGGCCTGCAGCAGGTTCTATACACGGTACAGATGCACCACTTTACAGACTCAGAAGACCCTACAGGCACTATATTTAAAGGAATTTTTCATTTTTTATTGTTTCACGTTAAGCATCATTAAAATCACTACTCCTTTAAAAACAATATTTTTTAAACTTTTTTTTTGCATTGAGACATGTCCCCCAGGGCAGTACCCTGGCCCCCACACCTTTTTTGGCCAATAACTTGCATATAAGCCTTCAAAATGGCCACTTTTGATTCTTCAAGTTCGGGTCGCATAGACTTCAATGGGGTTCGGGGTTTGGGTCCAAACTTTTGTGATTTTGAGAGTTCTGGCGCAAACCGAACTGGGGGTGTTGCGCCCAATTCTAATAGGTAGTCAAGAAATTAAAAGTTATGCCCCTGGAACGCCTGAAGGTGCTCCTTGGATTTCAGACTATTCTATGCATCTAGGCTGTGAAAAAGTCTTTAAACATGTGGTATCCCCATACTCAGGAGGCATAATAGAATGTGTTTTGGGGTGTAATTGCAAGTATGCCTATGCTGTGTGTGAGAAATAGCTTGTTAAAATGATAACTTTGTGAAAATAAATTTTCTTAAATTTCTTAATTTTCCAAACAACTGTGACAAAAAATTATAATTTCTAAAAACTCACCTTGCCTCTTACTAAATACCTTGGACTGCCTACTTTCCAAAAAGAGTTGATTTGGGGAATATTTGTGCAGTCCTGGCATTTTAGGGACTTAAGAAATGAGCAGTCAGTGCATCAGGACTGATCTATTTTTCAATACTACATATACAATACAGTTGTGCTCATAAGTTTACATACCCTGGCAGAATTTATGATTTCTTGGCCGTTTTTCAGAGAATATGAATGATAACACAAAAACATTTATTTCACTCATGGTTAGTGTTTGGCTGAAGCCATTTATTAAAAATCAACTGTGTTTACTCTTTACCACTTACCGGCCGCCGCACGACTATATACGTTCTGAATTTGAAGAGGGATATCTCGGTAATAGCAGCAGCTGCTGCCACAACCGAGGTATTCATCTCTTCAGGCGGCGGTTCGGTTAACAATAATGGTGGTCCTGCGGCAGATTCGCTGCAAGATCACGGTTAATGGCGGCGGGAGAGGGGACCCCCTCCCGCCGCTCTCCCACGCTCTCCGCCGCTCACCGAAGCCGTAGGTAGCGGCGGAGGCGATCGGGTCCTCTCCCTGGCTTGGTATGGATACAAGTGAGGCTAAGATGGCCCCCAACCGTCTCCATACCATAGCAGGGCGTAAGCGACGTCAAAACGTCACTTCTGCCCATACGTCTTAAAGGCACATTTTTTTGTTGTCATTTTTTTCAAATGACAAATTTTTTTCTCTTTTATTGCATTTAAGTCCAAATATGAGATCTGAGGACTTTTTGCCCCCAGATCTCATATTTAAGAGAACCTGTCGTGCTTTTTTCTATTACAAGGGATGTTTACATTCCTTGTAATAGGAATAAAAGTGACCCAATTAAAAAAAAAAAAAACAGTGTAAAAATAAATAAAATCAAATAAAATAAATAAAATGTTTTTTTAAAGCGCCCCGTCCCAACAAGCTTGCACGCAAAAGCGAACACATACGTGAGTATCGCCGGCATATGAAAACGGTGGTCAACCGCACGTGAGGTATCGCCGTGATTGTTAGAGTGAGAGCAATAATTTTAGCCCTAGACCTCCTCTGTAACTCAAAACCTGTAGAATTTTTTAGACGTCACCTATGGTGATTTTTAAGGGTAAAAGTTTGACACCATTCCACGAGCGGGCAAAATTTTGAAGCGTGACATGTTGGGTATCAATTTACTCGGCGTAACATTATCTTTCACAATATAAAAAATATTGGGCTAACTTTACTGTTTTCTTAATTTTTTATTCAAAAAAGTGAATTTTTTCCAAAAAAAGTGCACTTGTAAGACCACTGCGCAAATACTGTGTGACAAAAAGTATTGCAATGACCGCCATTTTATTCTCTAGGGTGTTAGAAAAAAAATTTATAATGTTTGGGGGTTCTAAGTAATTTTCTAGCAAAAAAAACATGTTTTTAACTTGTAAATAGGGATGAGCCGAACACTCACCGGTTCGGTTTGCACCAGAACCTGCGAACGGACCAAAAATTTGCGCAAACTTTAGAACCCCATTGAAGTCTATGGGACTCGAACGTTCATAATCAAAAGTGCTAAATTTAAAGGCTAATTTGCATGGTATTGTCCTAGAAAGGGTTTGGGGACCTGGGTCTTGCCCCAGGGGACATGTATCAATGCAAAAAAAGTTTTAAAAACGTCTGTTTTTTCGGTGAGCAGTGATTTTAATGATGCTTAAAGTGAACAAAAAAAAGTGAAATATTCCTTTAAATATCTTACCTGGGGGGTGTCTATAGAATGCCTGTAAAGTGGTGAGTGTTTCCCGTGCTTAGAACAGTCCCTGAACAAAATTAGATTTTTAAAGGTATAAAAGTCATTTAAAACTGCTTGCGGCTTTAATGTAATGTCGGGTCCTGGCAATATGGATGAAAATCAGTGAGACAAACGGCATGGGTACCCCCCCAGTCCATTACCAGGCCCTTTGGGTCTTGTATGGATATTAGGGGAACCCCACACCCAAATTAAAAAAAGGAAAGGCGTGGGGCCCCCAGGCCCTATATACTGTGAACAGCAGTATACAGGCGGTGCAAACAAGACAGGGACTGTAGGTTTGTTGTTAAGTAGAATCTGTTTGTAATTTTGAACTGGTACATTTTTAAAGTGTAGCCCCAGCCAAAAAATCTATTTTTAAGCTTTTTGGAAAACATAGGGAAGGGTTATCACCCCTGTGACATTTGTTTTGCTGTCTGTGCACCTCTTCAGAAGATTTCACCTCACTTTCTGTCCCAATGACAAATGTTTTTTGACAATTTGGGTTTTTTGTGAAACAAGGATTGGTGATAAAGCATCAGTGGAGAGGAGACATGTTTTTTCCCATATTAACTCTTACAGGAGAGAATTTCCCTTCCTATGGGTAGATTTAATCTGACTTCCTGTTGTCTCCTTCTGTTTGCAAGTAGGAGTCGTTTGTAAGTTGGATGTTTGAAAGTAGGGGCCTGCCCTATATACTCTGCAGAAATTGCGGCCTTAGGTGTTGGTGTTGCCACAACACTGTAAGCCCTCACAGTTACTCTTAGTGGGAGCTGGAACGGGCCCTGCTGTGAAATATTAGATCAAGAATTGTAATTACATGCACCTGTTGAACAGGGGCAGAAAAATTGGGCCTTTTGATGGTGGTGGTGCTGGTGCCACATCACTGTAAGTCCTCACAGTTACTCTTGGTGGGCGCAGAAATGGGCCCTGCTGTGAAATATTAGATCAAGAATTGTAATTACATATCCCTGTTGAACAGGGGAAGAAAAATTGGGCCTTAGGCACTGGTGCCACAACACTGCAACCCCTCACAGATACTCTAGTTGGAGCGCAGAAACAAGCTCTGCTGCAAAGTATTGCATCAAAAATTGTAATTACACGCCCCTGTTAAACAGGGGCTGAAAAATTGAGCCTTAGGCACTGGTGCCACAACACTGCAACCCCTCACAGATACTCTAGTTGGAGCGCAGAAACAAGCTCTGCTGCAAAGTATTGCATCAAAAATTGTAATTACACGCCCCTGTTAAACAGGGGCTGAAAAATTGGGCCTTAGCCACTGGTGGCGGCGCCCAGAACCAAAAATATTCTTACAAGCTATCAGCATGATCATTGAGGAGGAAGAGGATAGTCACTGAGCATAACAGGATAGTCACTCAGCATCAGCATAGGCGGTCTTGAGGGGATCTGACATTTAAAAAAAAATTATTCGGTTACATCAGCATCAGGTGCTTGGTAGCTGGTGGTGATCCAAGACTGATTCATTTTTATGAAGGTCAGTCGATCGACCGAGTCGGTGGACAGGCGCACCCTGTGATCGGTTACAAAGCCTCCAGCAACACTGAATGTGCGTTCCGAAAGAACGCTGGATGCAGGACAGGCCAGTAGCTCAATTGCATACTATGCAAGCTCTGGCCAGTGATTCATTCTCAAGACCCCGTAACCCAGAGGATTTTCGGTGGGAAAGGTGTCCAAGTCAGATCTTGCCCCTAGGTATTCCTGCACCATGTAAAACAGACTCTAGTGATGTTTGCTGGAACCGATCATACCTTGGGGCTGCGGACTAAAAAATTGTCTGAACACATCAGTCAGATGGCCACCTTCTCCACCGCTCCTTCTCTGATTGACCGAAGCCTCAGCAACCCTCCAGGAACAGGAGTTTGTAACCTCCCAGTCTCTGGGAACGTGTTGCACAGACCTTTCTGCAAGGCCTTCTGAAGATGTTTCATCCTCTGCTCCCTCTGCGATGGCAAGATAAGGTCTGCAATCTTACCCTTGTAATGTGGATCAAGGAGGGTTGCCAGCCAGTATTGATCCCTCTCCTTGATACCAAGAATACGAGGATCCTTCCGCAGGCTTCGCAGGATCAGGGAGGCCATGCAGCGTAGGTTTGCTGATGCATTTGGTCACTAAGGACGACATGATCCGCAGCCATCTCCTCCCAGCCATGTACAAGTCCATGGGTTTCTTGGAACTGTAAATGATCCCTTAAAGACTCCTGCTGATGCTGAGTACCAGGCTCCATCTCCATGCTGACACAATCTTCCTCCTCCTCCTCCTCCTCTTCCTGTGTGATCGTCGGGCACGCAGGAACACTGTCTGGATAAAGTGGGCCTTGAGAGCTAAGGAAGTCCTCCTCTTCCTGCCTCTGTTCTGCCTCAAGTGCCCTCTCCATTATAACACGCAGCGTGTGCTCCAACAGGTGGACAAGGGGGACAGTGTCACTGATGCGTGCACTGTCACTGCTCACCATCTTCGTGGCCTCCTCAAATGGTGACAGGACAGTGCATGCATCCCTGATCATAACCCACTGGTGTGGTGAAAAACAAAAACTCACCTGACCCTGTCCTGGTGCCATAGTCACACAGGTACTCATTGATGGCCCTCTGCTGCTTGTGCAGCTGCTGCAGCATGGTCAACATTGAGTTCTACCTGGTGGGCATGTCACAGATTAGGCGGTTCTTGGGCAGGTTAAATTCCTGATGTGCTCAAAAATACTCCAAGCAGTCCTCTATTATGACATGTGATGTCTATAAACAGAGTAACTTGGACGTGTGATGTCCAAAAAAGAAAAAAGTCAGTGACAAGCTTCAGTCATGTGTGATGATAATCCTCAACCACATGTGGATATAATATAGTGACAGTCTTTAACTTCAAATATGTATGATGTAATAACAGTTAATAGTGGGTCCACCACCAAAGACACCAGAAGCTGCTTACCAGAGGGATTGAACTCAAATAGGTGTACACCTAGTGAGTCAATCAAGCTTTGTGGTATAATATACCAAGGGGATCAGATGCTCTATCCAGATATGACCTCCAGATGGACCTCCGAACAAGTGTAAGGTATGGATGGACTCAGTAGATATAGGCAGTCAGCCCCATAATTAAAAGAAAGAGGAAGGCATATAGTGTAACTCCGTATGGAAATTTTAATACATAAAAAGCAAAGGAAATACACTCACATGTTTAGCAGTAAAATCAAGTGCTTGTATAAAAGAAGACAGTGGTCTCAGCATATCCTTCCGACGCGTTTCGACTTAGAAGTCATCATCTGGGGTGCTGGACCACTGTACTGGCTGAGTATTTATAGGTACTGGTTACCCCCATAACAAGTGGCAGCTCCGTCTGATTGAAAGTGCAAATTATGGAGATTACTTCCTGGTTCCTCCAAAATGGCGCCCGGGCTTGCATTCCAAGCCTCGTATTCATGTGTAGAGGAGGATTACTTCCTGGTTCTGCCAAAATGGCGCCCGGACAAGAGTTCCAAGCCTCATTTTAACATGTGAAAGAGGATGTGACATCATGTGGAACAGTGACTGGTTTAAACAGCCAAAAACATGGCACCGCTATTTTCGGGGACATATAGGGGCAGATGTGGCTTAAAACGGCACAATGTCCGGTGTATATAACCTACAACATGGCGCAGTTTGTCATAAGGACATGTATATTAATTTCTCATGTATATTTGATTTCTCTGCGTTGGACTGAAAAAGTGGTGAGCATAGAGCATTTTTCAGATTAACACAGAGAAATCAAAAACATCATTTACAGACATTGGGATACACTTAGGAATGACCGTGTTTTAAAGGAAATACTCCCAGAACAACCTAAGGTCATCTTTAGAGGTGTGCCTTCTTTGCAGGGAAAAATTGCACCTAATATCATAAATCCCCCCATACGACCTTGTTTTTTTCACAACTTAGTGGGTTATTTTCCCTGCAAAAAATGCACTGTATGTCAATACAATTCCTGTGGTAGACGTAAAAGCCTCGAGTTTAAATCGAACACTACAAATTGTACATATCCCATTAAAACATTCTGCACTTGTGCTACCACACATGTCGTTTATCTGATTACCTGCCCCTGTGGGAAGCAGTATGTGGGCCGTACAATTCGAGCTTTTTCTGTTAGAGTCAGCGAGCATATCGCTAAAATAAAAAGTGGTGACATCAAACATAATGTGCCTCGACATTATAGAGAGCATCACAGACGAGATCCTACTGGTTCTCAATTTCTTGTCATAGATAAATATACACCTCCTTGGAGGGGAGGAGCTAAGACAAGGGGAGTCTCTCGTTTGGAGACTTATTGGATCCACCAATTGCAGACCTACTCCCCTTTTGGGTTGAACATAGAATGGGACATCAATGCTTTTATCAACCAAGAATGATGCCTTTTCTCTATTTCCAGTACTTTAGGGTTCAGTTGGTACCTATTAGAATGTCTTTTATGAGAGGTTTTTTTATAAGTATTTTTAAATGTTTTTATGAAGGTATTTTTATTAAATTCTTATAACATATATTTTAGATTGTATATTTGAATATATACTGGTTTGGTCCCTATTACAAATATCAGCTTGATCCAACCAATAACGTGTCCTTTCTGAAGGGTGCCATCATTTGTCACACCTTAGTATCATATATATTTTTTATATATATTACATTATTTTATTTATTTTTTTCTACCACCCACATGGAATCTCGGGATTCGAACCGGCGGCCCTTTTGCTGCTGAGTGGGAATGCTGGCTGCTACGCCACTGCCCATGTTCAGGCTAGAACAATGTGTGGATGTATTATATTGTTTTTCATTTTTGCTGCCAGAGGGTGATACCTTGTAACTTAGTGTATTAATATACATGTCCTTATGACAAACTGCGCCATGTTGTAGGTTATATACACCGGACATTGTGCCGTTTTAAGCCACATCTGCCCCTATATGTCCCCGAAAATAGCGGTGCCATGTTTTTGGCTGTTTAAACCAGTCACTGTTCCACATGATGTCACATCCTCTTTCACATGTTAAAATGAGGCTTGGAACTCTTGTCCGGGCGCCATTTTGGCAGAACCAGGAAGTAATCCTCCTCTACACATGAAAACGAGGCTTGGAATGCAAGCCCGGGCGCCATTTTGGAGGAACCAGGAAGTAATCTCCATAATTTGCACTTTCAATCAGACGGAGCTGCCACTTGTTATGGGGGTAACCAGTACCTATAAATACTCAGCCAGTACAGTGGTCCAGCACCCCAGATGATGACTTCTAAGTCGAAACGCGTCGGAAGGATATGCTGAGACCACTGTCTTCTTTTATACAAGCACTTGATTTTACTGCTAAACACGTGAGTGTATTTCCTTTGCTTTTTATGTATTAAAATTTCCATACGGAGTTACACTATATGCCTTCCTCTTTCTTTTAATTATGGGGCTGACTGCCTATATCTACTGAGTCCATCCATACCTTACACTTGTTCGGAGGTCCATCTGGAGGTCATATCTGGATAGAGCATCTGATCCCCTTGGTATATTATACCACAAAGCTTGATTGACTCACTAGGTGTACACCTATTTGAGTTCAATCCCTCTGGTAAGCAGCTTCTGGTGTCTTTGGTGGTGGACCCACTATTAACTATTATTACATCATACATATTTGAAGTTAAAGACTGTCACTATATTATATCCACATGTGGTTGAGGATTATCATCACACATGACTGAAGCTTATCACTGACTTTTTTCTTTTTTGGACATCACACGTCCAAGTTACTCTGTTTATAGACATCACATGTCATAATAGAGGACTGCTTGGAGTATTTGTGAGCACATAATTTATTATTCACGTTTTCTGTACTAATATTATTTGTTATGGTTTATATGATCACATAAGCGCTGCACATTTCACCCTATTTGTCATTTTTGCAACTTTATCCACTGCTGTGCTGGCTGCTTTAGTTTTTTTTTTTTTTTTTTTGAGACAGCGCGGTATATATTTGTTTATAACTTACAGTAATGTTAAATTCCTATTGGAGGTCAGCCAGCCTAGCACTGGCATTATATGACCTGTGGAAATGCACACAGACTTTCCTGGCCTGCCTCAGGATATCCTGTAATCCTGGGTACTTGCCAAAGAACCGCTGCACTACCAAGTTAAGGACGTGAGCCAAACAGGGCACATGGGTCAGTTGTCCCTGTCTGAGGACAGAGAGGAGGTTGGTGCCATTGTCGCAAATCACCATACCTGCCTTAAGCTGGTGTGGCTTCAACCACCTCTGAACCTGCCCCTGCGGAGCGGACAGAATCTCTGCCCCAGAGGGGCTCCTGTCCCCCAAGCACACCAGCTCAATACCTCAATAGCACGGTGAAAGATAGGTAATGTCAAGGCCAAGACATTGCCTTCCACATGCCGGTAGAGAGCCAGAATCGCCTTCCTTGAGAAAAAGTGGCGTTTGGGAACCTGCCACTGAGGAACTGCACATTCCACAAACTCACGGAAGGGGGCAGAGTTTACCAACCTGAAAAGGCAGCAGTTGAAGTGCTAGCAATTTAGCTAAGCTAGCATTCAACCGCTGGGCATGTGGATGGCTGGGAGCGAACTTCTTTCTGCGGTGCAGCAGCTGGGGAAGGGAAATTTGCTTGGTACAATCTGATGTCGGTGTACCGATAGCAGATTGCCCCCCAAGTACTTGGCTGTGACACACCTAAATTTACACCTTCATTCCTCTCAGTGCAGGTCTCAGAGAGGACTGAAGGTATAGTGGGGTAGGAGATCCCAGCTGATGAGGAGGTCCTCTTTGTTCTTTGGTGTGGGTCTTTTAGGTACGCTTGCCAACGAACTGCATGGCAGGTCAACATATGTCTGGTCAAGCATGTGGTGCCCAAGCGGGAGATGTTTTGGCCACGCGAGATACGCTTGAGAAATATGTTGCAAATAGCAGCGGTGGGACCTGATGCACTCGTCTCAAAAAAGGCCCACACCAAAGAACTTTTGGAATAACACGCAGAGACAGCAGCGCCCTGCACATGCAGAGCTTTGCGGTGTGATGCAGTCGGTGTGCTGCCCTTAAGTTGGCCCCTGGAGGGCATCCTACCTTGTTGGTGATGTGCCTCCTCCTCCTATTCTCTCCTATCAGGCACCCATGTGGAGTCAGTGACCTCATCATCCCCTCCCTCATCATCACTGGAGCAAAGCTGGCAGTATGCTGCAGCTGGGGGTACATGACTCCCAGATTGCTGTCCTTCTTGGGCACTCCCTCTCTCTGGGTTAACGTTACTGCCTTATTCTAGCTGGGTACCATCATCGGAGCCTTCAAAAGCTGGGCATCCTCCTGGAGCATGTACCCAACACCAAGGTCAGAAAGTTCGGGGGACTCCTCAGGAGGACATAGTGGGGCTAAGGAAGGAGTGACTGATGCCATTGAGCCAAAGGAAGAGGCCGCGTTGGCAGCTGCTTTGCCAGACAAAGTACCCTGAGCCTGGGTGAGAGAGGATGAGGAGGATGAGGACGGCTTGGTCATCCACTCGACCAAGTCTTCCGCATGTTGCGGCTCAACACGGCCAGCTGCCGAAAAAAAGGAAAGCATGTCTGTCAGACTTACACGTACCTGACTGACGAACCCGGTATAGCAGGGGAGGCCTCCCATATGTAACTGGTTCCCGGCCCCTGGTAGTGTAAACAGAAGGCACAGGAGCGCAGAGTGGTAAGAGAGCCTGGCAGGTGACTTGCAGGGGTAAGGCTCAGGATCCTGATGCGTATGGTCTGGAAGTCCTAGAAGGTAGGGTCTAGGCAGCTGGTGCAGAGCAGGAGCAAGTGGGCAGGTCCGCTCACAGGCAGAGTTGTCAACAAGCGGTCAGCGAGGTACAGAGGAACAGGCAGGCTCAAAGTCCGGGTCACAGGCAGGGTTGGCTGCAGGCGGGCAGCGTGGTACAAAGGAATAGGCAGAGTCGTAGTCAAGGGAAGCCGTGGTCAGGTGCAGGCGGATAACAAGAGAAGTCCAAAGGCAGGCCGGGGTCACTAGGAGATCAAACAGGCAAACAGGAAGCAACAGGAAACAGGAAATCAGGATCTGGGAGCTGCAGATCGGACAGCACCGAGCAGAAGATTCCAGCAGACTAAATAGGGCGGTTGGCGCCAAACGCCATGCGCGCGCCCGCACATCGGCACGAACCAGCACACACCGGAACGCCCAATAGCCAATCTATATGGAGAACTCCTCTGACAGTGTCCCACGGCCCCGTGCTGATGAGGATGCACCGTCTCCACGACCAGCATTGTTGCCTCTAGACACAGAGCCTGCTTGCCCTCTTTTATTGGCTTGTGACTGGCTGCCTCTCCTTGTTGGCCTTCCAGACATACTAATGGCCTGCAGTGAGATGTAGCTGCACAAAGCTGGGATGTATATATACTGATAATCAACTGCCCGCCTGTAGTATTATTAGTATGAGAACACCAGAAATTGTCTTCAGGTAGCTTTAGGTGCACACTGTGCAGAGGACGCAGTACACTAACTGTAAATACTGTAGCTGCCTGCCTGTGGTATTAATAGGAGCAGAACAACAGCAATTGTCTTCAGGTAGCTTTAGGTACATGCTGTGCAGAGGACGCAGTACACTAACTGTAAATACTGTAGCTGTCTGCCTGTGGTATTAATATAGGATCAGAAGATCACTACCAATTTTCTTCAGTTAGCTTTAGATGCACACTGTGCAGAGGACACAGTACACTAACTGTAAATACTGTAGCTGCCTGCCTGTGGTATTAATAGGAGCAGAACAACAGCAATTTTCTTCAGGTAGCTTTAGGTACACACTGTGCAGAGGACGCAGTACACTAACTGTTAATACTGTAGCTGCCTGCCTCTGGTATTAATATAGGACCAGAAGAACACCACCAATTTAATTCAGGTAGCTTAAGGTGCACACTGTGCAGAGGACACAGTACACTAACTGTAAATACTGTAGCTGCCTGCCTGTGGTATTAATACGAGCAGAACAACAGCAATTGTCTACAGGTAGCTTTAGGTGCACACTGTGCAGAGGATGCACTACACTAACTGTAAATACTGTAGCTGCCTGCCTGTGGTATTAATACGAGCAGAACAACAGCAATTGTCTCCAGGTAGCTTTAGGTGCACACTGTGCAGAGGATGCACTACACTAACTGTAAATACTGTAGCTGCCTGCCTGTGGTATTAATAGGATCAGAAGAACACCACTAATTTTCTTCATGTAGCTTTAGGTGCAAACTATGCAGAGGACACAGTACACTAACTGTAAATACTGTACCTGCCTGCCTGTGATATTAATAGGATCAGAAGAACACCGCTAATTTTATTCAGGTAGCTTTAGGTGCACACTGTGCAGAGGACACACTACACTAACTTGTAAATACTGCAGCTGCCTGCGGTACTGTACTAATAGGATCAGAAGGACACCACTAATTTTCTTCCGGTAGCTGGGTAAAACTGCCCATTCCTCTTGGCAAAAAGCCTCCAGCTCCTGTAAATTCAAACACTGTAGCTGCTGACTAAAAAGGACCCTTACTTGTCCAGGGAGCCCGCGATGTTGGCCCCCCCAAGGACTATCCGTCCATCAGATCGGGTGCAGGCACCGCCATTCTAACTAAGGGAAATGGGCAGTGGAGCCTTGCGGCTTCACTGACTGTTTCCTACTGCGCATGTGTGAGTCGCTTTGTGAATGGCCAGCTTGTCTTCTGGGACACATACAGCTCCCAGAATACAGTGGGGGGCTTTGCAGCACAAAAGGATATGATGTTCTGCACCGCAGCCTTGATGGATCTGAAGTACACTATGTACTTAATTAAAAGGTAGGAAGGAAAAAAAAAATTAAAAAATGTAATATCCAAAAACGAGGGGTGGAAGGGTGGTCTTTCATTTAAGATCACCTCTCAAAAGTGGGTGGAACTCCGCTTTAAGTTTAAAGGTTTTTTTTTAAAAAAGTAGGATTTGTTTTAGGTGTTTTTTTGGATTTTCATTTTCTTTGGGGGTTTCTTTAAATTGACTGTATGTTGATAGGGTCTATTTATTAGTTGTGGATGCACAAACCACAACATTCATGTCACTGACCAACTGTTCCTGGAGCTGCACACAATACACAGTTACATCATTTGAAAGAAAACTAAAACTAAATGCAAGAACAGTATACATCTAGAATGCACCACATTATATTTCTCATATTCATAAAAATAAAAAGTTCAATAAAGCAGCGTTATGAAAAATAAAAAGTAATAAAAAATAAAATAAAATAATATTGTGAATATAGTCCAGAGCAAACACACACAATGAATGTGTGTGAACTCCACACACAGCAACCTATGTGTTTTCAAAAATAAATTAAATCCATATAGTGCACACTGGTAATATTCTTGTGAACACCTCTCAAAGACAGTGCACCTCCACCACATAGAGTGCTACTAGGCACCAGACGACCAGAGAGACTCAAACATCAAACCGCCAGGGGGTTAGGTCAAGCGGTACCCAGAGAATGTACAGAGATTTACCATAGTGTAAAAATGTACCATATAGGTTTATTAAGGTTAAAAGATTGCACTTACAGAAATGCTGATAAAAATGGCCAAGAAAAGAGCCGGCCAGCTTGCGAACACCCGTCCCTTCCCTAGGGAGGTTTGACGTGCTGACGTCATCGCACTGTAACACAGTGGATGGTTGTTTGCAAGCCGGTCGGCTCTTTTCTTGACCATTTTTATCAGCATTTCTGTAAGTGCAATCTTTTTATTAAACCTATATGGTACATTTTTACACTATGGTGAGTCTCTTTACATTTTCTGGGTAACGCTTGACCTATTCCCCTGGCGGTTTGATGTTTGAGTCTCCCTGGTCATCTGGTACTTAGTTCAAGATTCTTCCCAATCAATATCTATGGATATTCAACACTCTTCCGGACAGAGGCCCTGGCTGGGTATTTAGCCGCAGGCTCATAAGAGCTTGCCTTTTGGTAAGCACGCACTCTATGTGGTGGAGATGCACTGTCTTTGAAAGGTGTTCACAAGAATATTACCAGTGTGCACTATATGGATTGAATTTATTTTTGAAAATACATTGGTTGCTGTGTGTGGAATTCACACACATTTATTTTGTGTGTTTGCTCTGGACTATATTCACAATATTATTTTATTTTGTATTACTTTTTATTTTTCATAGCGCTGCTTTATTGAACTTTAGATTTGTTTATGTGTGTATCTCACGCTTCTAGCAGCTGCTTTTTATTTTTAGTTGATTTTTCTTTTTTTCCTTCTTTTTTTTTTATCATAAAAGATTTTTATTGAGAAAAATGAAGTATACAAACAAATACACATGCAGATAGGATCTGATACTGTATATAACAGACAAATGATATTAAACTTATAACAAGAGTTATATCATATCATATCTGTGGAATATATCCATCAATTCTAACATTGCCTGCATAATTTATTCATATAAAGTCTTCTAAAGACTAAAGAAGCTATACCCGCCTCTGGGTATTAGTCTGATGTCTGCACTTATTGGGGGCGTAAGGTGAAGAATAGAGTAAAGATAAGAAAAGAGGTGAGGTGAAATTAAGTATAAGGAGTAAGTATTATTTCCTATGGATTGTTGTGATGTGCGGAAGTTGCGGAAAGCGTATTGAACTCTAATGACTGATGTGTTCTCTCAGATTTAGGGTATCAAGGTATTTCAAGTTGGTACTGGATAGTGGATTTAAACAATACTGGATAAGGTCCTAGGAGCTCCCTCCCAGTAAGGTATTTTAGGCATAATCACTGGTGTTTCATCATGTTTTCATATTCCTGAGAATATCTATAGGTGATCCAGGGAGACCAAGTCTTGTGGTAACGCTCTACTTTTTCTTCTGATTGGGCCCTAGTGTCTTCCATTTCACAAATACATGAAATTTTGTGCAGCCAGTCTTTCAAAGTGGGAGCAGTTGTTGATTTCCAAAACAATGGGATCAGTGACTTGGCTGCATTTAGTAAATGTCTGGTGAGAGAGTTTTTGTATTTCCTGAAGGTACAATTCGAGATGTGAAGCAGGCAGAATGGTATTATTCATTCACATTGTCACCAAATATGTATTAGAGTGCCTTTCTCTTTATTGCATCTCCAGAATGTGTCAGGCAACTGGGGGAACCATTTGTGGATCTTTTCTGGAGTTGCGTACCAATGTGTGAGAACTTTGTACGCTGTTTCCTACATTCTGGTACTTAGGGAGCATTTATGTGCCATGATACATGCTCTTTCCCATTGGGCATCTGAGATTTGCATATCCAAGCTGTCTGACCATCTCTCTCTGATCCCATTAGTGACCGGATCTTTCAAATTCTGCAACCACTTATAAGCACTCAAAGTGGTTTTTAGAACCTGTTCCCCTAATAGGCACACCGACTCCAATTCAGTTGGATCTCTAGCGAAGTGTCTCTTATGTGAAGTCTTGTTGACATAGCTTCGGATTTGGAAATATGACCATAATGGTAGGGTAGGTATATTATTGTCGGCCTTAAGCTTGGTCAAATCCTTCATTAAATTGTTGTTGATACAATGGGATGTTAGAAGTGGGAGTTTTTTTTATCAGAGGAGCGTAAAAGATGATTCCCCATTCCCGATGAAAAGTCCGGGTTGTTCTGTAATGGAGTGAGAGGACTCAAGGGAGAGGAAAGTTTGGATTGTTTATTTAATTGGTGGAAGATTCCCAATGTGGTCCCTATCAGGGGGTGAGTTCTCAGTTTTGGAGGATATTTGAATTTCAGAATCCAGGGGGAAAACTGCAGGGGATTGGGCTTGAGTTATTTTCTAACATCACCCAATCCTTTATGCAAGCGTGACAGTGCCAATCTATAATTCTGACAATGTGTGTGGCGTTTAAAATCAGGGATCCCCATCCTGCCTGCTGCTTTGATTTTTGTTAATAGGGAGAATTTGATACGGGGTGGTTTGTGTGCCCAAACAAATCTCAGTTGGAGGGATCTGAAAAAGCTGTGGAATTTTGATGGGTAATGTGCGTAGCAAATATCAAATTTTGGGCCGTATGGTCATTTTACATATGGCCGCCCTGCCAAACCATGAAAATAACCTGGTGTGCCACGTTTGCAAGTCCCTTTCTATGGCTTTGAGAAGGGGAGGAAAGTTTTGTTGGTAAGTTGAAGATAGTTTAGGCGTCAGCCACACTCCCAAATATTTAATAGCTTGCGATTCCCACTTGAAAGGACTATTATTTTTAATTGTCCTTAATGTTTGTTCTGGAAGCGAGATATTTATCACCTCTGACTTTGTGTAATTTAATGCCAGGCTACTCGATCGAAGGCCTTCTCCGCATCAATTGACAAGAGAAGACCCTTGATCTTTCGCTCATGGGCAGCGTGAATCAGATCCAGGGCTTTAGCAATATTATCCATAGCCTTTCTGGCGGGCATAAAACCTGCCCGATCTGGTCCTATCAAGTCATGTAATAAGGGTTTCAGTCTGTTGGAGATGATTTTTGCCATTATCTTAACATCTAAATTCAATAGTGACATTGGCCTATAGCTGGTGCAGTGTAGTGGATCCTTGTCTGGTTTTGGTAATACAGTTATATATGCTGATAACATATCTGGAGGAACCGTTCTTGTCTTCGATAGGGAGTTTAACGCATTTTGGAGGTGTACCGCTAATTGATCAACAAATGTCTTGAAATATATAGCCGTGAACCCGTCGGGACCCGGACTTTCGCCTGTTTTTAGGTCTTTGATGGTGAGTCTGAGTTCTGATAAGTCTATGGGGGTCTCAAATGAAGCGGCATCCTCTGCTTTAAGTGAAGGAAGGCCAGAGTCCCTCAGGAAGTCCTGCATTACCTGGAGCCTGTCTCCAAGCAGTTCAGGTGGTCTGTGTTGGGCTGGGAAATTGTAGAGGTTGGTATAAAACTCCTGGAAGTGTTGTGCTATTTTATCATTTGTTCTGTCAACATTACCTCCCTTGTTCTGAATGCCCGAGATGTTGTTTTTGGTGGTGGAACCTTATAGTGCCCTGGCGAGCAAGTTGCTGGGTTTGTCACCTTGTTCATAATAGACCTTTTAGTTTTGGATTCTAAAAGCTGTTAAAGGGTCTTTCTCGTTTCAAGCAGAGTTGTCGCCGATTGGATAGTCAAGGATTGCTTGTGTAGGCTTTCTAGGCGATGGATTTTTTGCGTCAATTGGAGAATTTCCCTTTCCTGAGCTCTCTTTTTTTGTGCCCCCTATCCTGATCAGTTCTCCCCTTATGAAGTATTTGTGGGCTTCCCATACTATTAATGGGTCCATACCAGGGGTCACATTGAGCCTACAGAAATCTTTTAAAGCTGAGTTCAGTTTGGTTAAGAGGACTGAATCTGTTAAGAGAGAGGAATTTAGTCTCCACTTTCCTGACTTAGCAGACATATCTAGTGAATTTAGGCTAATAGATTGGAGCATTGTCGGAAATCGACTGTATTTCTATGTTGGCTTCTCTAACTGTATGTAGGTCTCTGTGTAATAAAGAGATAATCAATCCTGGAGTGGCGGTCATGTGGGATCGAATAAAAAGAAAAATCCTTATCTTCTGGGTGTAAGAAACGCCAGGTGTCCACTGGGGAGGAGCGGAGGAGGGACTTACGGCCTCCTCAATAGTGGAGTACGCCCACATGAACTTGTAGATGTTTTAAAATGGTGTATGTAAATTAAGAATTGTTAATAAAGATTATTTAAGAAAAAAAAAAAAAGGGAATGGGGGGGGGCATGACCAAGATGGCGACAAGACCATTCACATAGGCACAGAGCTCTGCTGTGAAACGGGGATAAATCCTGATTTATTATCATCCCAAGCCTGACTGATGCCCATGGTTCTTATACCCACCTCCTAGCAGATGTTGACACGGGGGAAGAATTCATCAGAGCCGCGTAAATCTGGAGGAATACTCAGTAAACCCGGCAGAGCGCTGACACACGTGGTGCTGGCCTCGGACATGGCGACACAGACCTCCGCTACATTGGACTCGGCCCTGGACGGGCAGTCCAACTTCTCGACCCTGATGCAGGCGATCAATGGCTGCCAGAATACATTGACCGCCAAGATTGACTCCCTGCAGCAGGAGATGGGGCTGATTCGGAGGGACATAGATAAGATCAGAGGTCGGGTTACCGAGGCCGAACGTCAGATCGGAGACACAGAGGACAGAACAAGAGACCATTTGGCCACACTCCATACGGTGCAAGTGCGGTTGAAACGCCTGGAATCCAGAGCGGAGGACGCTGAGAACCGGAACCGGCGCAACAACCTCTGAATCCTCGGCCTCCTGGAGGGCACGGAGGGAACTGATACCACCAATATTACTGAAAAGTTCCTCCGTTCCCTATTTCCGCAGGCGGCTTTTTCGCTGCACTTTGTGGTGGAGCGAGCTCACAGGATACCATCATCTCGCTGCCCTCCTGGAACGCCTCCCCGAACATTGATCTTCCGCCTGATGAACTTCAGGGATCACGATCTGGTGCTTAGAGAGGCCCGGAGGAAGGCGTCACGAAGCAGCCAAGCTTATGATCTTCCCGAATTTCTCCGTGGATACTCAGAAGCTGCGCAAATCCTTCGATCTGATCAAGCAGTCCCTCCGAGATAAAAACATCAAATATAGTATGTTGTTCCCCGCCCGCCTCCGGGTGGTAAATGGGGAACCCGTTTCTTTACCTCGCTGGATGAGGCTGCTCAATGGGTACACACTCTATCTCCATAAGATGGCGGCCGCCCTTGTTCCAAGAATGGGAGGATTCTCGTGAGTACTGCCTCTATGTTATGTTTTGGGGGTTTTTTTTCCTTTTTTTTTTTTTTTTCTGAGCCCCCCGGGTTGCACTGCTTTGCATCTTTTACCAAAGTCAAGGTGGACTTCTTTCCCTCCCGGCCGATAGTCGGCCTTTGGGAACGTGTACTTTGCTTCTCTTGATGAAACTATCCCTACATGCCTTGGCTAACCTGGCAGTTTCTATACCCTGGGGGTGCCTAGTACATATCCCACCAGTATATTTGGTTCTTTTACTCCATGAACTGAAATGAGGGTTCCCGCTTTTCCGTTTTGTTGACACACATGTACCACCTCTGGCTGGCGGGCACTTGATGCATGGCTGCTATGTGCTTCACCTGCACCTCGGTAAGAGCATTTCTCCCTTTCTGCCCTGACCCTTCAGGTTGCTGGATAAACTGAGTGCTGGCAACCTGCTTCTAGGGCCTGATGCATAGTTCTCTAAGGTGCAGGATTGAGGCTGTGGCTCCGGGAACTTAATTTCATTTATGATAATTTATGTTACCTTAATTTAAGCTATTTTGCTTTGATATCTTCTGCAAGGGGCGGACTTGGTGACCAATACCGACCTGTAAAGTGATCTGTTTAGAACCTATGGTCTAATACCCTGCTGTTTTCTCATCCTTTTAAATATTGTTCATGTCCCCATGAGGACCTACACCTTGTTATGTTTGGGGATCCAAATATATCCTAGTTTAAAGGGATGTACGGGGTGGGGGGGTTGAGGGGGAGATTGTTACAGGGGTTAATTTTTCTCTTTTGTGAGTTTTATATCGTTCTAGAAGGAATACATTTTAGGCTGACTGTTGAAGGAATATCCAATCTTTGTGATGGGGGGCTTGCGGGTGGGAGCGCGGGCACGGCCTAACCATATTGGGTTCCCTTACCCCCCTCCGACCCTACATTGGGGTTTGGACGGGGGACGGGCTCCATATATCATGTTTCATATCTTTGACATGGCACCATTGACATTAGTATCGTGGAATGTCAGGGGAATGAACTCCCCAATAAAGCGGACCCTAGTTTTTAGATTTCTAAAAAACTACAACCTGGTTATATGTATATTTCAAGAGACACATTTGGTGGGTGGCAGGGTCCTAGGCTTTAGGAAGCCATGGTTGGGGCACTATTATCACTCTACATACACCTCTCGTGCCCGTGGAGTTAGCGTTCTCATCCGCAAGTCTGTAGCCTTTGTTCTGCTAGGCCTGAAGCTAGATCCTGAAGGATGATATGTGATCCAAGCAATAGTAGACAGTTTTCCTATGGTGCTGGTGAGCCTATACATTCCTCTCCCAGCCTCAGTTGGACTCCTCACCTCACCGAATTTCCGGCCACTGCAGTTCTATTGGCTGGGGACTTCAATATGGCCCCCTGCCCAAATCTAGATAAAATGGCTCCTGATTCAGCATTGGACTCCCCACTTTCCCGGTGGGCCGCAGCGCTCGGTTTTACTGATGTATGGCAGTGGAAACACCCTCACACCAAGGGATACACATGTAGCTCAGCCACATATCTGGCAATGTCCCGTATTGACCTTATTTATGTTAGCAGCCCTGTCCTGGCCAAGGTGAGGGAGGTGGCTGCCCTTCCCAGAGGTATTTCGGACCACGCCCCCATTCTATTGAAGTTGCAGGTCAACACAACCCCGGCTAGCTGCCTCTGGAGGCTCTCCAGGTATTGGGTGACGGACCAACGGGTGGAGCCACTGACTTGGCCATTGTGTCATTCTGGTCTTCTGACCCCCCACACACAAATCCCCCACTAGCTGGGAGTGTTTCAAAATGTATGTTAGGGGACAGTACCAGAGTGCTATTGGCTTGGCCTGGAAGTCAGCTCGGGCTGATCTGCTCCAGGCTGAATCCTCCACCCAAACGCTTGAAGCCCAGTATGCGGTGACCGGACAGGAGGGCCACAGACGGGCTCTCTCGGCGGCCATGCCAGAAGCCCAGCTGCTTAGAGTCTTAGCTGCCAAAAAACACTTGCTATACAAATCACAAAGGGTATTTGAACAAGGGAAAAAAAAACGGACGTATGCTAGCGTGGCTGTCTAGAGAACAGACAGTGTCCACCCAAGTAGCTAATGTTGGGGACAATATAGGGAGACTACTCACAGACCCAGAAGAAATTAACTCATGTTTTGCCACTTATTATGCTGACCTGTACTCTTCCAGGGCTGCATACTCCGAGGCTAAACTCCAATCCTATCTAGATAATATTGAGCTTCCCATGCTCACAGCTGAGGCCCGGTCATGCTTGGACGTCCCTTTCACCATGAAAGAGATTCGGGGTGCGGTGGCGTCTATGCAGACGGGCAAGACCCCAGGGGAGGACGGTCTTCTGGCAGAGTTCTTCAAAATGCACGGTGAGTCGCTGGTGTCCATGCTACGGGAGGTGCTCCAGACCTCGCTTGGAACCACTCAGCTGCCCTCAATGCTGAGAGCAATCATAGTGGTCATCCCTAAGCCAGGAAAGGACCCCGAGCATTGTTCTTCCTATAGACCAATTTCCTTACTAAACCTGGACGCCAAGATCCTTAGGAAGATGTTGGCTAACCGACTTAATGGTGTGATACTGTCCCCTGGTGCATGGAGACCAGACGGGCTTCATGCCCGGGAAGGGCACAGATATTAACCTCAGGTGGCTGTTTACAGTGATTGATTGGGTGGGGGGGGCAGAGGTGATTGCTTCCCTAGATGCTGAAAAAGCCTTTGACTTGGTGGAATGGGAATACCTGTGGGTGGTGTTACAAAAGTTTGGGTTCGGACCAGTCTTTATATCATGGATACGGCTGCTGTACTCTGACCCGACAGCTCGGGTCCGTACAAGTGGTATACTGTCCTCAGCCTTCTCACTCCTCCGAGGCACCAGGCAGGGCTGCCCCCTCTCTCCCACCCTTTTTGCCATGGCTATTGAACCGCTGGCCGCAATAATAAGATCCTCTGATAGGGTGAAGGGTATTCAGGTGCCTCCCCTCGTAGAAAAAATTTCAATGTACGCGGATGACACCCTTCTGTATCTCAACGACCCGCACGACTCCTTGGTGGCAGCCATGGAGATCTTTGAGGGGTTTGGCAGGTTTTCAGGAATGAAAATCAATTGGGACAAGTCGGTGCTGTTTCCTTTGAGCCCGATGCCCCCCAATTTGCCGGCCCCCCTTCAGTGGGTCGACGTTCAAATATTTAGGCATTTACGTTAAGAGACATCTCCCAGAATACCTTGTGGATAATGTACGTCCAATCTTACGGAAATTCTTACAAAAATGTGGTACATGGGAGACGTTGCCACTCACACCAGTGGGAAGGATAAACCTGATAAAGATGTCCTTCCTACCTAAATTCCTTTATGCGTTTAGGCACACATCCCCAATTCCTTTTTTAATCAGCTGGACCAGGCCATCGGTGCATTTGTGTGGCAGGGTAAGGTTTCCAGAGTGGCTAGATCCACGCTCCAGCTCTCGCTGTCGGAGGGGGGCTTGGCTCTACCTAACTTCAAAAAGTATTATTGGGCGGCAGTTTTGGTTTCGGTAAGGTGGTGGTTCTCGTAGGATAATCTCGAGGCGGCAATATTAGGATTGTATGCAGAACTCAGTAATTTAGTGTATCAAGGGCCTCGCTCCAGCATACACATCACCACCCCTATGAGAATCACTGTTGGGGTGTGGAGACAAGTCTTGGGATCTTTGCTGAAGCCCCAGACCTATTCCCCCTATACCCCCCTGTGGGGTAACACAGAGCTGCCCCATTTGCGGTCAGTACCTGATCCGCAGATATGGGCTAGACATGAAGTCAAGACTCTCCGAGATATAATGCCTGGGGGCCATCTCCTTTCATTTAGTGAATTAAAGAATACATTTTCACTCCCTTTGTGGATGTACTTCCGGTTTCTGCAGCTTCGACATGAAGTCTGGGCTCAGTTTCAGGACCAGATCATCCTAGCCCCTCACTCAGTTGAACTCCTCACGGCACGCAATATTGATAAAACGCTATCCTCCATATACCTTAGGCTCACCTGTACAGGTAATAACAGGGCCGACAGAGCATGCACAGCTTGGCAGAGAGACATACCTAACCTGACAGAAGAAGACTGGTCTGAGATCCTCCAACAATATATCCCCCTAGTGATAGCAGCCAAGGACTGTTTTATCCAGGTAAAATTTCTCCATAGGGTGTATTATACGCCCCAGAGACTGTCAGTTATATACCACAATGTTGAAGAAAAATGCCCCCGCTGCAAAGAGGGAATAGGAAACTACATACACATGGTCTGGGATTGCCCACTAATACAGATTTTCTGGCAGGCAGTGGCTGCTGACATTAGTTCCATTAGTGAAGTACCCGTTCAACTTGATCCCCTGATCCTTTTCCTGGGAGTGACTGATAATATACCCACCAAAACTTTTATTTTCTACTGTGCATATTATGCCAGGAAAACTATTTTAATTAACTGGAAGGCTGCCGAACCACCTCGGTTTTCTGCATGGGAAACACTGGTGAATCCCACCCTGCCACTATACAAATTGACATACATGGGGCGCAACTGTCCAAAAAAGTTCCAAAAAATATGGTCGGTGTGAGTGGAGGCTGGACACCTCACGGTGTAACTCCTAGGTACAGTGGAGCGTGTTGCCCCCCCCCCCCAAGCGTCTAATGATGTGCACCACAATAACTTCTCACCACAAAAGGGTGGGTGAATGGGTAACTAAGGTAATGTGAAGTTTACACGATTTTGACATAGACTCAAAGATTCTGTTTCAAGACTTTAAATAAAAGCGGAAATGTCTCATATATGCTAAATGATTGGATTACCATCTGTTGGGTGGAATGACTTATTCCTGTCTAATGTGTACAGCTTTATACATGTAACCTGAATATTTTATTCAATAAAGATTCCTTCTGTTAAAAAAAAAAAAAGTCTAGGGAATGGAGGAGGGCTTTGATTCTTTTTAAAATTTTAAAGTTAATAAAAGTTTTCCCTGATGAGGTATTCATTAGCGGATTTAGGGGGATGTTGAAATCCCCTCCATAGGATTAAACAACCTGCACTGAATCCCTCCAGTTCCTTTACCAACTTCCGGCAGAAGGGCAAGTGGGAAATGTTAGGAAAATACACATTTGCCAATGTGGTGGGCACCCTAGAGCAATTCCCTTTAATGAAAATGTATCTGCCCCCTGGATCAACCACTTTATCTGTTATCGCAAATGAGGCATACCTGCTCAGCAAGATTGACACTCCCTTAGATTTGGAATTGTCGTTCGTGGCGTGGTGTGCCTTTGTAAAGTAGGAGTCGGTGAGCCTAGGAATCTGGTTTGTTTTGAAATGAGTCTCTTGCAGGAAAACAATTTTGGGCTTACCTCTTTTTAGTTCCCGCAAGAGGGTGGAACATTTCTCTGCTATGTTTAGGCCCTTGACGTTGTGAGACACCACCGTGGGGGCTCGTCCTAATGCAGAATGGGCCATCGTTCAGGACCAGAGAGAGATGTCAGCTTATACCTATAACCACAACTGAAAAAGTACCTGTTAGAACTGGTCACTTAGATAAAATTTTACACTTCAATTAGCAAGTAAGAAAAGTCAGGTAAAGTAAACAGATGGAAAGGAAAATAGTAAGTAGATGAAAATAAGAGAGGAGAGGTAGGTGTGCGACCCTCCTAGGCAGTTATATGGTTCGGATGAGTCAAATCTTAGTGTGTGGAAGTGGAATTATAACCCTCTTGCTGCCACACTTTGTGGGAACGAGGGAGGTCCGCAGCTAGAAACCAGCCCCAACTTATGCAAAGTTTAAAAAAAGAAAAAAGAAACTACCAAAAACTTGGAACAGCCAGGTCGTAGCCCATCTTGGCAAATGGACAGTGCTTTATGGTCCTCTCTGCCATATGATATTGGAGTAAAACTATAACCGAATTAACTGAATGATCAACAACTGGCACAACTGTTAAGGATTGTGATAACACCATTTATACTTGTGATAACACTGATATTGAATAGGTGATATAGGGATCTCACTTATTCTCTAGGCAAACCTAACAAACACCATGTCTCATCTGTTCCCTCCACAATGACAAGCCTTCCCACGGTGTGTGACATGCATCTTGAAGGGGAAGTGAGTCAAATCTCTGGGTTGAAATCTGGTCCCAAAAGATCCCCGAAAAAAAAAAGAAGAAATAGAAAAAAAAAGAAAAAGCTGGTATAGATTCCACAAACAGGACATGGATCTGAAGGGGTCACCGGAGAGATCCTGAAGAGCCACTATGTAAGGGGGCCAGATATATTCTAGTTCAGTGCTGCACATCTGTTCCCATCATCCCTCGGAGCTGTGTACAAGGAGTACAGTCACAATGACGGTATTATCCGGGTGTCAGATGTTCCGGGATGGAAAGATATTGTAGGGCGGTATGCAGGCGTGATTAACAAAATATCTGCTCAGCTAGCGTTAAAGTGGCAGATTAAACATAGTGGAGCAACGAACTGGTGAAAGTTAAAGCCCTCTTAGGCATCCAGTAAGTTCCTGGAAGAGTGCGCCCTGTTGCGAGGGGTGCCAACATGTGGACCTTCCCGCCGACTCTGTTTCTGCTTCTTGGAGTGGTGCTTCTCCGGAGTAGCCAGAGGGGAGTGTGGTGGACTCCTATCCCCGGGTGGAAGTGCAAACTCCTGATATCACTCCAGAAGATCAATCCGTCCTAGCTGCAAGGCATTGCAAAATTCCAGGAGATCACTCGCAGTGTGGAGTATGTGTTGTTTGCCATTATGCGACACCAAGAGAGCAAAAGGAAAGCGCCATGTGTAACGGAGATCTTGTTCCCGCAGCAGTTCCAGCAAGGGTCGCAGAGCCCTGCGATTTTTCAGCGTAATTTGGGAAAGGTCTTGAAATAATTTTATGTGCTCACCGTTAAACACTATATGTTCATTTCTGCGTGCCTTGTACATGATTTCCTCCTTGAAAGAGAAGCTTTGTAGATAGCAAATGATGTCACGAGGGGGTAATGTGTCTGGGCCTCTAACTCTTAGAGCTCTATGCACTCTGACAAATTCAATGTTCGTGTCTTCTGGTTTTTCTAGGAGGCTGTTAAATACCCTCTGGAGGACAGGAACTATTTGGTCTGTATTGACTGATTCTGGTATGCCTCGAACTCTGATATTAGTCCTTCTCCCCCTATTATCGAGATCCTCCAGGTGCCTGTTCATCTTGATAAAATGGAGAGCATGAGAGGAGACAACCCTGTCTAGCCTGTGTATGGCTTTGTCTCTATGCTTTCCAGTTGTCTCAACAGTGGCCATCTGTGAGGACAAGCAGATTGGTCTTAAAATTAGTGATAGCTGCAGAAAATGAGGCTTTAATGTCGGCAGCAAAGCCTGACATGTCTGCAGTGGATGGTCAGGTCGGGCGCTTCTCCTACGATTGTCCTCCGTAGCAGATTGGGAGTCCTCGCTGAGATCCTCCTCACGCTGCACCGGCGCCATCTTCCCTCCTGCTGTGACTCTCTGTATCACCGCTTGATTTTTAAAAATCTCCGAGATATTCCTCCAGGCAGAAGCAGCAGACGAGCGTCGGGATCGGGTGTGTTGTGAGAGGCGCTTCTGCTTGCTCATCATCGGTTGCTATATGGCAGAAAGGCTAGTTTGGGCCACGGGTCTGACGGAGCTCCTTGGTTAGGCTGCCATCTCCGCCACGCGCCAAGCCACACCCCCCTTCTTTTTTTCCTTTTTGTTATCTAGCACGGAATTTTCCATTTGTATAACTATCATATTCATAAAACCCTTTTTCTTGTTCATTTATCACGGGGCACAGAGGCTTGGTAATTACTTAGTGGGTTAGGTAGTACCTTCACGTGATTGGACACTGGTAACCCTAATTACAAAGTGAGTTCCTCCCCTATGTAACCCCTCCCATATGCAGAGTACCTCAGTTTTTTCGCCAGTGTCTAAGGTGGTTGGTCACATTGAAGATGTGCTAAGAAGAATGCTCTGTTTGATGGACCTAGGAGCTATACAACCGGATCCATACCTCGGGCCAATACTAAAACGCCTAAGATGGATGGTACCCGGGCATCGTGATAAGAAGAAACAAGGCTTTGCCTGTAATGTCTCTCCTTGGAGGTCTGGGCTCTGGGATCCAGGCTTTGGTGTACTAATATAACAGTGGCATGAAAAGTTTCTGGCAGAGGCTTCTACAGGTCCAGGGAAAAGGATCCTGTGAGTAGGAACCCAGAACCCTGAAGGTTGGCACAACGCTACCCACCGTGATGGGTGAAGACTGGAATCTGTCTGTTCTCAGCAGCTCCAGTGGGGATAAGATAAGTGAAGACAATCCTAAAGTATACACATTATGGATTATCTTCTGTAGTTGCATGTCTTACCAGGTTTCCGCCACTAGAGGGAGTAAGAGACATACTTGGTGTATACTTACATGCCTTCCAGGATACATGCTCAGTGAAGCTGGTGTGTGAAGCCGCTCACCTCCTCCGCTGCAGGCTCTGCCACAAAAACATAAAGGGGGGGATCCCACGCAGTCCGGGAGTCCCACGGAGTCCTCTGATGGCCTCCTTTCTCCCCCCTCGCCTTGGCCACCGCCATGATGGCCCTACGTGCGCACATGCAGGGGGCGCGCTTTTACAGCAGGGTCGGTGGGGAAGGAGGGGGGCATGGTTGCAGCGCCGTACACAAGTTGCATGCACGGCGCGCCAGTGTGCAGACGCAAAGCGGACATTTTTTTAAAGCCCAAGGCGCCAGAGCTCCTATAAGCGGTGGGACACAGAGCAGTGGGCAGTAAGCATCCCAGTGGATTGGATCCTGGCAAACCTAAGGCACCTACTCGGCATCGGGTTGTGCAGTTTGTAGCTACTGTTTATATTGTAAGACTATAGCACAACAGTGATTGCACTTTACAACTAGTACCTCTGCTTTGCAGCTTGGGACTATGCCTCCTCGTAAGAGGGCTTCAGCAGGAGGTAAAAGTGGCACCAGAAAATCACCGCCTACATCTAGGGGTTCTGGACATGCCTGCATGATACCACCCCCCCTGCAAGACAGGAGGCAGCCTCACAGGATGAGTCTGTGCCCCTGTCAGTTCTTGCAGCCTCTCCCAAACTTTCAGTCCCTGTTTACGTCACAGAAGATGCTTTAAAAGCTGCATTGGATGTTTTAGAAGGAAGGATTACTACCTTTGTCAAAGCTTCCTTAAAAAATAGCAGGAAAAGGAGGTAGATCCCCTCCCTCTGTATTAGGTTCCCTATCGGATGAGCATTCTGATAATGGGGAAATATCCCTATCTGAGGATAGGGATCAGGTGCAGTCGGACGAATCAGGCCCTCAAAGCGCAGGTGCAATACTATACTAAATTGGTGTGTTCCACATACAAATTGCCCTCTGCTGAGGCTGCCATTTCCCCTGTTTCCTCCCTGGGGTCCCGGAATATTTAACTGGGTTCCGGTTTCATGAAGAACGCCTGTTTGGGGATGATCTGGACAAATATATCCAGAAGATTACCGGGGGGTAAAACCATGTTGTTATCGGTCAAAAGGAAGAGTAAACGTCCTTTATTTAGACAAAACAAAGAAAAAAATGCGCTATACAATGAAAAAAATGCACAACAAATCAATATATGCAGCAAACATAAATATATGCTATAAATGTAGATTCCACATCTATTAACATCAAATCATTAATGTAGTAGTAGAGTAGATAATGGAGAATTCAAGAGTCTGGTGAAGAGTTAGAAAATGTCCCCTGATAATTCTCCGTGAAGATCAGGTAAAGAAGTGAAAGCAAACACACCCTGCACAGTGATCCTCCACCTTTATATATATGCGCTTACCAGATGGAAAGCACAACAGGCATCTCCCAGGATTAACATCCAGGTTCAGCAACTTGACAAAGGAACACTCCTCCGGATAGCAAAATGGATGGTGAGCATCTCAGGTGTATACAGGCTGGGTCCCGGTATCCTACCAGCGATACCCACCGCACTGTGTAACTCCACCACACAACAGCCCGATATTTAAGGACTTAGGGTAAGAAAGAGGTAGCCAAAGCGTAATTCTGATAGGACAATTTATTTAAAAACGAGGTAGAACACTTACAAAATGGTAGTATAAAATGAGCAGATCGCCGGCCGGCAAGCGAGCGCCCGTTCGTAGCAGGTTGCGATGACGTCAGAGTGTCAACCTCCCGACGTACATTTCGTCTATCACTGACGTCGTCTGGGGAACGGGCGACGCTCTGACTCATTGCATTAAGAACAGAAGAAACCACGCCCCATTGTGACATCTCGGAGGCGTCGAATCTAAACAGCCACTCAGCTGTGAGAATGTAACCCGGAAACAACCAAATCACAGGAAGTTCAACTGTAGCCAATCATTCAATACCTAAAATGGGGAGATAGAAAACAAATACCTAACATCAGAAAATTTGTGCTATTAGGCCCTAAAGAGTAAAATAAATCGAATGGACCACACTAATGCTTAATCGATATGTGAAGACATAATATTACAAGCCCATATTAGTCTGATAATATTGAAAAACGACTTCACTCAATCTAATGGGGAAAATCCCTCAAAAGTGTGTTAAAGTACAGCAGAGCACCATCTTGTAGAAAAATTGGAAAAATACCATTCAAAGGAGACAACCTGCAAAAATATTGAATTAAAATAAAAAATGTTATTAAAATACATAAATAACATAAAAATGAATAGACCTAAAAAAATGGTCATATCCATATTTAATATATAGACAGCCAATTCCAATGGCACACCCCTAGGTGTAAAGAGTATGGAAGACAATCCCACGCCATTTTGTATAAGGGGCTACCACCTACCACCTAACGGCAATAATGTAACAATATTGGTAGAAGAAAGTGAATATCTAATATATGTGGTGACAATGAATGATAACAAGAAGATGCATACCATCCACCATATGTGTGTATGGTGTATATACAAACTGTCATAAAACATAAAGAGGGGATATATAAATTAGGAAAAATATGTGTATAGGAAATTGTTAAATGTAAACACATACACGCCCTCATGCCGAATATGCCTCCGAAATGTCACAACAAGTACACAAAAGACTACAGGGTAATATGGACATGCAAACTCAAATTATGCCTGTAATATAAAACAACATCCCTAAACGCTGGCTATGAGATGTAAAGACAAGGCACATAGGGTAGCATTAACAGAAAACCTCAAAACATATATGAAATGTAAAAAGCAACATTGTTAACTCTACGTTCAACCCAAATGGCGTGTAACTTTTAATTCGGTATATCCAAGCCATTTCAAGGCGCGAGATCCCTCGAACCAAAGAGCCACCCCTCCAAGGACAGGTAAATTTGTCTATCCCCCAAAAAAGGGTTTTATCAGGATTTTTATTATGAACTTCCAGATAATGCCTAGACACAGGATGCTTCGGGAAGCCATTAATGATATTTGTCACATGTTCATTAAGCCTAACCATAATGGGTCGTTTAGTCCTGCCCACATATTGCAGCCCACATGGGCACTGGAGCAGGTACACTACCCCCTTGGTCGAGCATGTGATAAAAGGCATGATCTCGAACTCGACCTGAGTGCTGTTAGATCTAAAAGAATGAGTTCTTCTATGAGTGCAGCCATTCAATAACCAGATTCTGCATCTTCTACTTTGATAAAATCCTGTAAGACTATCGAAAAAACCCCTCTTGGGGTTGGGGGGATCGATGATATTGTTGGCAATAGTGTTTCTAAGGGAAGGTGCCCCCTTGTAAACCACCTGAGGTTTAACAGGGAGGATAGTATTAAGAGTAGGGTCACTTGTAAGGATGTGCCAATGTTTTTTAATCAATTGGCTAACCGTCCTATGCTGGATGGAATATGTTGTGATGAAAGGAGTGGAGGGCGCCCTATTGGTATTAGGTGTCTTCTCTTTGAGCAATTCACTCCTATCAATACATGATACCTCATCTAGGGTATTTTTGAGGAGGGTATCCGAATAACCCTTCTCTAAGAAACGTTTAGTCAGGACATCCGCCTGCAGAAGGAACTCGCCTCCATATGAGCAATTACGCCTCAAGCGAATGTACTGACTTTTAGGCAGACCTAATCCAGGCCTCATGATGGCAGCTGTTAGTAGGGATGTATGAATTCCGGTCTGTGTTTTTAAAGTAGGTAGCAGTAGAAAATTGACCCTCTTATTGATGTTAAGCCCTCCAAGAAAGGAATCAAGGTCAGACTTGTCTCCATCCCATAGGAGGAGGATGTCGTCTATATACCTGGCCCACAGAACCACCTGGAGTTTCTGTTGGGCATAGATGACATCCTCCTCCCACAGGGCCATGAAGAGGTTCGCCAAACTGGGGGCATATTTGGCCCCCATGGTGACCCCACTGTCTTGTTTATAGAATTGGCCTCCGTACCAAAAATAGTTCAGAGATTCAGCAAATTGGAGCAATTCCATTATATAAGATATTGGCTCGTCAAATAAGCCGGAATCACGCCCAAGGAAATATTCAACCGCAAAAAGACCAAGGCTGTGTGGTATGACAGTATAAAGGGATGTGACATCAGCTGTCACCATCCACAAACCTGGTCTGGGGGTCAGAGCCATTAATATGTTAATCACATGACATGAGTCCTTTATGTAGGGGGGCATCCTATCAACTATTGGCTGGAGAAAGAAGTCGATGTACTTGCCCACCTGGGACCTGACAGAATCAATGCCACTAACAATAGTGCGACCCGGGGGGCAAGTAGGATGTTTGTGGACCTTAGGCAAATAATACATCACCGGTGTCCGCGGTGCCCTCGGTATCAGGTGTGACCTTTCCTTTTTATTTAGAATACCCAATTTAAAGCCCTTTTGGATAAGGACTTCCATATCCTTTTTATATATAATCTTAGGTTTGAACCCAAGAGGGTTATAGGTATCCCTATCCGCCAATATTTTATGCATTTCAGTGAGGTAGTCATTTTTGTCAAGAATAATAATTCCACCCCCCTTATCGGCAGGTCTAATCACTAAACCCTTATTTTCACATAGGGAATCGAGACCAGCAGCAAACTCTCTGTCTGTTTTTACCTTGTTGACCGGCAATTGGTCCAAATCTCTGAGAACCACATCCCCGAAAACCTTCAGGGAAGGAGCTAAAGCCCATGGGGGGTTAAAAAGGGAGGCATTAGTAAGCCCTGAGTGTCTGAAACAATTGGATGAGGTCTGACTGGCCCGAATGGGATTGGAGATCATATAACGTTTAATGCTAAGCTTTCTGATAAATTTATGTATATCAATGTAGGTCTGAAATGTATTCAGCCTACGTGGAGGGGCAAATTTTAAGCCTTTGCTCAACACAAGCTTCCCTGTATCAGTTAAAGTGACAGTACTCAAATTAAATATTCCACCGTCTGTTATGATTTTTTCCTTTTTTTGTTCGAAATTTTCTCCCTCCCCGACACCCTCTTTTGGGTCTATAGGGCTTTTTGTGCCCTGAGTGGGTCTCTGAAAACCCCAATGCTGGGTTTGACCAGAGGGACCAGGGCTAACAAAATTGTCACTGGTACTAGGTTTGGGATACTGGGATGGATTTACCGGACCAGTTTTGTTAGCGGGATTTTCATAGGGGCCTTCTAAATCCCGTAATGGGTAGAATCTATTAGATGTACTTATATTATAATCAACTTCATCTCATCCCTCATAAAGCTCGTTGGAATCAAAATGTCGAAATTGAGTCCCATATCTATTATGGTAATCAGGCCTGAATTCATACACATTCATACTATCATATGCATAGTGAGAATTAGCCCCATAATCAAGGTCTCGAGAATGCGGAAAAGCTCCACCATTGTTCTGGTGGTAACTTTGCCGTTCCTGGGCTATATAGGGGGGGGATAGTTCTGACCATGCCCTGAATTGCCATAGCCACCACCGCGGCCTTGACCAGGGGGACCCCTAGCACCCCTGGGCCGCTGTGAAGGCACGTGGTTAGCACACATTTTCCGATGTTAGGTATTTGTTTTCTATTGCCCCATTTTGGGTATTGAATGATTGGCTACAGTTGAACTTCCTGTGATTTGGTTGTTTCCGGGTTACATTCTCGCAGCTGAGTGGCTGTTTAGATTCGACGCCTCCAAGATGTCACAATGGGGCGTGGTTTCTTCTGTTCTTAATGCGATGAGTCAGAGCGTCGCCCGTTCCCCAGATTTTCACTATGCATATGATATGCAGTATGAATTGAGGCCTGATTACCATAATAGATATGGGACTCAATTTCGACATTTTGATTCCAACGAGGTTGAACGCAGAGGTAGACTTAAATGCGTTTATTGACAATGCTTAACAATGTTGCTTTTTACATTTCAGATATGTTTTGAGGTTTTCTGTTAATGCTACCCTATGTGCCTTGGCTTTACATCTCATAGCCAGCGTTTAGGGATGTTGTTTTATTTTACAGGCATTATTTGAGTTTGCATGTCCATATTACCCTGTAGTCTTTTGTGTACTTGTTGTGACATCTCGGAGGCATATTCGGCATGAGGGCGTGTATGTGTTTACATTTAACAATTTCCTAATTTCCTTAATTTATATATCCCCTCTCTATGTTTTATGACAGTTTGTATATACACCATGCACACGTATGGTGGATGGTGTGCATCTTCTTGTTATCATTCATTGTCACCACATATGTTAGATATTCACTTTCTTCTACCAATATTGTTACATTATTGCCGTTAGGTGGTAGGTGGTAGTCCCTTATACACAATGGCGTGGGATCGTCTTCCGTACTCTTTACACCTAGGGGTGTGCCATTGGAATTGGCTCTCTATATATTAAATATGGATATGACCATTTTTTTAGGTCTATTTATTTTTATGTTATTTATGTATTTTAATAATATTTTTTATTTTAACTCAATATTTTTGGAGGTTATCTCCTTTGGATTGTATTTTTTTAATTTTTCCACAAGATGGCGCTCTGCTGTACCTTAACACACTTTTGAGGGATTTCCCCCATTAGATTGAGTGAAGTCATTTTTCAATATTATCAGACCGATATGGGCTTGTAATATTATGTCTTCACATATCGATTAAGCATTTGCTTTATTTAGACGTTCTCTGTCCCCAGCCCCTGGAGCCTCAAACTCCAGGCAGTGGCAACAGCCTCCCCAATCAAATACTAGGGGAAAGGTCCAAAGTCAAGCCCAAGGGCAAAAGAAACCTTGGGGTCCAAAATCTCTTAAACAGAACCCCAAAGCCTCCCTATGAAGGGTTGCCCCCGCTCAGCCGAGTGGGGGGAAGGCTGCTACAGTTTGCAGGCGCCTATCGGGAAGAGATTGAGGACAGATGAGTAGCCTCCACGGTGTCTCTGGGCTACAAGCTAGAGTTCCGGGAGCTTCGCCATCTCGTTTCCTAAGGTCAAGAGTCCCCAGGAACCCAGAAAAAAGAAGGCCCTTACTTCTGGCCTTAGAACGTCTGTTATCCCAAGGGGTAATTATAGAGGTGGCTCCGGAAGAGCAAAGCTCAGGGTTCTACTCAAGCCTCTTTACGGTTCCAAAACCGAACGGAGATGTCAGACCTATTCTGGATCTAAAAGACCCGAATAAATTTCTAGACATTTGTCCTTTCTGCATGGAGTCTATCCACTCAGTAGTCTCCACCCTTCAGGGGGGAGAATTCCTGGCATTAATAGACATCAAAGATGCATATTTGCATGTGCCAATATTTCCAGCTCACCAAAGATTCCTAAGGTTTGCGGTGGATCAGCGCCACTTTCAATTTGTGGCCCTTCCTTTTGGTCTTGCTACCGCTCCTCGAGTGTTCACGAACGTTCTAGCCCCGCCCCATGCAAATCTAAGGGCTCAGGGCATAACTGTGACAGCTTATCTGGACAATCTGCTACTCATAGAACAGTCCATAGCTCACCTAAGCCACAATGTGCTCTGCACGGTAAAGTACTTAGAGTACCTAGGCTGAGTCCTCATTCTAGAGAAATCCTCCTTGCAGCCCCTAATAAGGCTTGAGTATTTGGGCATGGTCATAGACACAGTCCAAAGCAGAGTGTTCTTACCCTGGTCAAAAGCCAGGGCCATAAAAGATTTAGTCCGGGTAGTCTCAGCAAGGAGAAATCCCTCCATCCGACTATGTATGAGACTATTGGGGAAAATGGTCGCCTCTTTTGAGACTGTCCCTTATGCACAGTTTCACTCGAGATCTTTACAAAGCAGCATCCTCTCTGCCTGGACCAAGAGAGTTTAAGCCTTGGATCTTCCAATGTACCTATCCCCAGGGGTGTTCCAGAGCCTCAATTGGTGGTTACTGACCAAGAATCTTCTAAAAGGAAAGTCCTTTGTCCCAGTTACTTGGAAACTCGTAACCACAGATGCCAGCCTATTGGGCTGGGGAGCAGTTCTGGAAGAAGCTTTCACCGAGGGAAGATGGTCCAGAGCCGAAAGGCTCTTGCCCATCAACATTCTGGAGATTCAGGCAATTTGTTTACCTCTTAAGGTCTGGACTTTCAGACTACAGGGTCATCCTGTCCGGATACAGTCCGACAATGCCACAGCTGTAGCTTATATCAATGACCAAGGAGGCACCAGGTGCCTGGATGCCCAAAGGGAGGTGAATCACATTTTTTTCTGGGCAGAAAGACTGCCTGTCTGCAGTCTTTATTTCAGGGGTAGAAAATTGGCAGGCAGATTTTCTAAGCCGCCAGTAGCTGTGTCCAGGAGAATGGTCTCTACACCCCGACATATTTCAGACCATATGTCAAAATTGGGGTACCCCAGATGTAGACCTGTTTGCATCCAGGTTCAACAAAAAACTGGAAAGCTTTGTGGCAAGAACAAGGGATCTGCTAGCACAAGGGACAGATGCCTTAACGATTCCATGGGATCGGTATTCTCTTATCTATGCCTCTCCTCCAATTCCGCTTCTTCCACAGTTCCTTCAGAGGGTCAAAAGAGAAGCAAAGTCGGTCATTCTGGTGGCTCCAACTTGGGCCACTATGCAGAGATCGTAAAGATAGCAGTGGGAAGATCTTGCGTCCAGATCTACTCTCACAAAGTCTAATATTCCATCCTGCTTTACGAAGTCTGATTTAAATGGCTTGGCTGCTGAGACCCACACTCTGAAAAGCCGTGGGCTTTCAGAGTCAGTCCTTTTCACTCTGATTAATGCTAGGAAGCCAGCCTCCAGGCTCATCTACTACAGAATCTGGAAGTTATATGTTTTCTGGTGTGAACTTAGGGGGTGGCATCCTAGAAAGTATGCCATTAGCAGGATTCTTGCTTTTCTTCAGTTAGGCATTGAAATGAGACTGTCTTTGAGCACTATCAAGGTCCAGATCTCGGCCTTATCAATATTCTTTCAAAAGCCACTTGCCTCACATTCCCTGGTCCGGGCCTTTATTCAGGAGGCACTGCGCTTGAATCTGCCAGTCAAACCTCCTGTGTGCCCATGGGATCTGAATTTGGTTTTGTCCATTTTGCAAGAACAACCATTTGAACCATTGCACCATGCTTCTTTAGTTCTTCTGACAAAGAAACTGGTCTTTTTGGTAGCCATTTCCTCGGCTAGAAGGGTATCAGTATTAGCAGCTCTTTCTTGTAAAGAGCCTTATTTGATTATTCACAAGGACAGGGTGGTGTTGCGTCCTCACCCGACTTTTTTCCTAAGGTGGTGTCAGGATTCCATCTGAATCAAGATGTGGTCCTACCGTCCGTTTTTCTAGACTTCTAGATTTTCTAGATTTTTCTAGTCCACGGAAGAGGAGTTGTTACACTCTCTAGATGTTGTAAAGCAGTCAGTATCTATCTTCAGCAACCACTCAGATACGAAAGACTGATTGTCTGTTTATTCTGCCAGAAGGCCCCAGAAAGGGCCAGGCAGCATCGAAATCCACTATTTCTAGATGGATTCGGCAAGTTATTATTCAGGCCTATGGTATGAAGAAGAAGATTCCTCTTTTTCAGGTTAAGGCACACTCAACTAGAGCAGTTAGTGCTTCATGGGCAGTGCATCACCAGGCTTCCATGGCTCAGATCTGCAAGGCTGCAACTTGGTCTTCAGTCCATACATTCACTAGATTCTATCAGGTGGATGTAAAAGTGCATGAGGATGCTGCCTTCGGGCGCAGTGTGCTGCAGGCAGCAGTATAGATCCTCTTGTCCATTGGCGATCTATGTATTTTCTGATCTGTGTCTCCCTCCCCTCAATTTGGGCATTGCTTTAAGACATCCCACTAAGTAATTACCAAGCCTCTGTATCCCGTGATTTATGAACAAGAAATTATGATTTTTATATACAGCTTACATGTAAAATCCTTTTCTTGGGAATACATCACAAGACACAGAGCTCCCGCCCCTCTTCAGGATTATACGTTGGGGTACTTTTTGCTTTGCTACAAAACTGAGGTACTCTCCATATGGGAGGGGTTATATAGGGGAGGAACTCACTTTGTAATTAGGGTTACCAGTGTCCAATCACCTGAAGGTATTATCTAACCCACTAAGTAATTACCAAGCCTCTGTGTCCCGTGATGTATTCTCAAGAAAAGGATTTTACAGGTAAGCTGTATAAAAATCCGATTATTCCCATAGAATAAAAAGAAAAGTTGTGCATACACTGATTAGTCCTACTGTCCTTGATTAGAAACATAGAAACATAGAAAAGTAACAGCAGAAAAAAGGTTAAGGATAAGTTCACCCTTTACTCTGGCATGACAGCCCATTCATTTGAATGAAATGGGCTGTCATGCCCCTTGAAACACAGGAAAGAAGTCCCTGCACTACTTTGGACATCGCAGCCCACACAGGAACTGCGAGTACAGCATGGTTCCCAGTGCGGGTGCGATTTCCAGTGGGGGCTGCATGCCATTAGGATTATTGGCACCCGTCCACCGGTTCTGCATTTCACTGTACTGGTTTCGCAGTGGCACGACCCGCACAGGTGTGAACCTAGGCTTAGTGGTCTATTGTTTCTGCCTTTTTGGGGGAGGGGGTGGTTGTTTGGTTTTGTTTTGTCTTTTTTTTTTGCTAACTTCTTTTGTCTGAGTATAGATCTATGTTTGTCCTGAGCATGTCTGAATCCACTTACTGTTGACTGACTTACTACCTCTGCTAAAAGTCTATTCCAAGCATCAATTTCTCTTTTACTAAATTAATACTTTCAAAGATTCATTCTAAACTTTCCTCCTGTTAGTTTAAGGTCATGCCCCGGTGTGTTTGATTTTGGTTGCATACTGAAAATCCTGCCCTCTTAAACTTTATTCACCCCCTTGATGTATTTAAAAGTTTCAATCATATCTCGCCTTCCCCTTCATTCTCTAGAATGTACATATGTTGTTCCTGAAGCCACTTCTGATATGTTTTATCCCCCAGACCTTTCACAATTTTTGTTACCTGTCTCTGGCTATCTTATCAATATCTTTTTGTAAAAGAAAGATTTATACAGGAAGTAAAATTGAGTTTCAGTCTCCAGTCTGATATAGAGATTGTATGTTCTAATAATATAGACGGTTCAATAGTTTCTAGGGAAGGAGTGATAATAAGGGAGGGTGGGGGTGATTGAATTTTGCCCTGACATGGGCTTTAATAAATAGGCATTTTATTGTAAAGGAATCTAAGCGATCACGTATAACTATTCTGATGCCCAAAATATTCACGCCGAGTTTCACATAACATAGCACAAAGTTAAACAAAACTATTTTGGTGAAGAAAAATATTACAGTGACTTAACTGTACTGCAAAATGTGTTTATTTTTATTGCACAACTATTTAATTTATGTAATAGTCCTCAAAATAACATGGAGGGTTACTAGCACCACTGGATTTATATTAGTAAAGGAATAAGTGAATTTCCAGTAAAAAGGGTTAAGCAGTACGGCTGTTATTGAGTGGTGTGACAGATATTGGTATGACCTCGAAGGAAGAGGCACAGCTGCTGTCTCTGAACAGATTCAGCGAGGGGTCCCCAATGGGATCTCAGTGAATGGGACTCCACACTCTTCTAACAGCTGCTCTGCATGTAGTAAGGAAAGTCGTCAGGAATGTGTGAAAGAAAAATTACTCTGAAAAGGAAACAGGAAATAAAGGCAACACAGAGCTAAAATGATGTAGAAGACCTGCTTACCCTTAACAATTAAAGGCATTGGGGCAATTCAAATTGACAGCCTATTTGCATTTTAGTATTTTAAAGATCTTATTAAGCAATATCAAAGTTCCTTAGATCTAGGGTTTTGTGCAGATTTTATGCAAAATTTTTCTGTCATTTTTTAAATGTAACTTTAGGCTATTTAAATCAAGGTCGATCATCCACAGGTAATTGCTGCATGTCCGATTACAGCTGCAAATAGCTACAAGTGCTGTTAGCCTCCATTTGCATTGTATGGGGATTTATACGCACATATTTTCACAGAAACCCTGCTGAGTTTCCTGCAGGAATTTGTAATCTGCCCCTGAATGCACATGTGAATAAGGCCTTACCCTTCTTATCTTCCTAAGAACAGATAGAAAGCAGGAAAGAACAAGTATGGGATAGCAAAGTTGTTACCAGTTTTGGTTTTTGGGTGTCTCAATCAATCCATGATTCTAAATGTGCAAAAAACAGTGGGGAGAATCCAATAAAGCACTACTAACATGGCCTACACCAGATTCAAAAATCCCTACCACCCATTTTGGTAACTTACCGACATGTGCGCCAGATTCAGGGAGTTCTTATCAGTGCCCATTTCATAAAGTAGCACTATTAATGCACCAGATTAAAAAATAATTACCTCCAGTTCATAGAAAAGGAATTTGAAGTAATTAAGACCTACTCTAAACGTGACGTATAGAGACATACAAAGTGCCTGTCCCTGTGTGCAGTGTAGCAAAGTGCCAAACATTCAGCTCCTACCCCCACCTGTCACTGATTGTTAAGAACACTCTTGGCTTTGCAGCCATCACCCTTTTAGCAACCAGTGATGTTGCAGTAGGTGGAGCCTGATGGGGAAGCTGAAACACAAGTTCATCATGTCCTTTTTTGAGATTTGATAGCCAATAGCAGGCTGTCAATTGGCTAAATATCCCCCACTCCCTGCTGTTAATCCTAATAGGGAATATTACAGGTAAATCCCCATCAGGCTCCAACCCAGTAAAAAACTCCCCACTATTGCGCTGTCTAACAGGAGCAGCAGTGGAAAGAAATCACAGTTGCGCTGAAGGCAGAATGTTTTTTCTAGACGCTTCTCCCCAGATTCATATACCTGTGTACAACAGCAAACTTTTGATGCATTCTCTTTAAAACCCACTTCTGACCACTTTATACTTACCTTTTCAGCGCTACCTCGCCACTTCTATATCAGGTGCTTCTTGGTATAAAGAAGAATGACCTCCTAAAATTATGCAATGCTTCAACCTATTGGCCAGCGACTATGCCCAAGCATTGTCACAAGAAAGAGTGGATGACATCATAACTGACCTAAAAAATCCATTGCTGGCAAAAGAAAAAAAATTGAAAAACAACGGTGTCAAAATTTTTTTTTCATCAAAGTTTATTATGAATGAAAACAAGAGATGCATCTGTGGAGTCGCAGCTCCACGTAGTATTATACAGTGTTAAACATAACATCACCAATATCATTGAACATCAGTTACATTGTAAGAGTTAGTGTCAATTGTTTAAACTTGTACAACTGTAAGTCTTAATAAAGCGTATATCAATGATTATCTTTCGTGGATTCTGTAAAGTTATTTATAGAAGAAAAATAAAAAGGGAAAATAAAGTTAGGGAAGGGGTATTAAGGGTTAGATCTTCAGTTTAAGTTAATGGGAATCACTGTTCCTCACTTGACTGCTTTTCAATATAGGTTGTCATATGAAAGTTAAATCTTCACCAAAACCTATTTCATAGCATCCAAATATGCCTGTGAGTATTTATATATAAGCCAAGGTGACCAAGTTTTGTGAAATCTCTCCACATTTTCTCCTGCTTGTGCGGTAGTCTCTTCCATCTCATAAAATTCCCCTATCTTATTGAGCCATTCCTGTATGGATGGGATTTTTGTGGATTTCCAGTACAGTGGGATGACCGCTTTGGCTGCGTTTAGAAGATGTTTGGTAAGTGAATGTTTATACCTCTTGATGGGGAATTCCGTAATATGCAGGAGGCATGCTGCTGCATCTAGTTTTATTTTTGTTTCTGTTATTAAGTATATCATCTCTCTGACCTTTGTCCAGAATGTGTTCAATATTGGGCACTGCCACCAAATGTGTAGCAATGTGCCTTTGTCAGAGTTGCAGCGCCAGCAGGCATCCGACTGGTCCGGAAACCAGGAGTGTAGTTTCACTGGTGTGGTATACCATTGAGTAAGTAGTTTGTATGCTGTTTCTTGAGTTTTTGTGCTCAGGGAGCATTTATGGGCAAAAATACATGCTTTCATCCATTGTGTAGTTGTCATTGAAATACCCAGTGCCCTTGACCAGCTCTCTCTGAGATTTCCCTCTCCCTTGTCCTCTCCATTTTGGATCCAGCGGTATGCTAGTGATGTCACTTTAGGGATGGGTTCCTCTGTCTGACAGATTGACTCTAATTCTGTTAGTGGCCTGACGAAATTTTGTTTTCTTTGAGTTCTGTTAAGGAAGCTGCGGCATTGAAAATAAGTCCAAAGCTGTAGGTCAGGTAGTTTGTTTGTATGTTTAAGATCTATGAAGTCCCTAAACTCTTGATTGTGGAAACATTGAGAAGCTAGTAGGGGTTTATTAGTGTCTTTCGCTTGGAGTGTCCGGTTCCCCATTCCTGGTGGGAAATTGGGGTTATTTTGTAGTGGGGTGAGCGGACTGAGTAGTGATGAGAAGTTGGAAAGTTTCGTTAGCTTGTGAAAGATTGTTAAGGTGGCACCTACTAAGGGATGTGACCTCATCTCCGCTGGGAGACTATTCCACCGAATCCATGGTGAGTATTTAATTGGTGTATGGCTCAATTTTTCCTCAATTTCTACCCAATCTTTGAATGTAGAGTGGCAGTGCCAGTCTATTATCCTAGTGATATGAGAGGCCATATAGTACGCATGGAAGTCTGGGATTCCCATTCCTCCTTTGTCTTTGGGTTTAGTAAGTCTAGAAAATCTCACTCTAGGTTTCTTGTGAGCCCATATAAATTTCGTTTGAGTTGTATGAAGCACTTTGAAGAAGTTTTGGGGAATTTTTATCGGCAAGTTTCTAAATAGATATAGTACTCTTGGTAGAATGACCATTTTACATATCGCTGCTCTACCGAACCAGGATAATCCTTTTGAGTGCCAGTTTTGTAGGTCTGAGCATATTGTTTTCAGTAAGGGAGTGAAATTATATTCAAAAATTTGCGATAATTTAGGGGTCAGCCATATTCCTAGATATTTAAGCGCTGTGCTTACCCATTTAAAGGGGCAGTTTGATTGGATAGGATTTAATTTATTTGTGGGTATCGAGACATTTAAGATTTCCGACTTGGTGTAATTAATTTTAAGATTTGAAAAATATCCAAAGATAGTGAACTCTTTCATCAGGGAGGGAAGCGAAATGTGAGGGTTCGTTATGAAGAACAACAAGTCATCTGCGTATGCCGCCACCTTGTATTCTTTTTTCCCCACCTCGAAGCCCTGTATTGCCCTCTCTGCTACAATCCGTCTGATGAATGGCTCTAAGGTTAGGATAAAGAGCAGGGGTGAGAGAGGGCACCCCTGTCTCGTCCCGTTTTTGATTTCAACTGTGTTTGAAAGGGAGCCATTGATCTTCAGCTGCGCAGAGGGGTTTTTATAGAGCGTAGAGATCCAAGACATCATATTATTTCCCAAGCCAATGTACCTGCATGTTTCTAGCATGAAATCCCATGCCACGCGGTCAAAGGCCTTCTCCGCATCCGTGGAAAGGAGAAGGCCTTTGAATTTCCGCATCCCCGCAGCATGCATCAAATTGAGCGTTTTGATAACATTATCTCTAGTTTCTCTTCCTGGCATGAATCCTGCTTGCTCGCTGCCTATCAATTTGTGAAGTAAAGGTTTTAATCTGTTTGCTATTATTTTTGACATCAATTTCACATCAATATTCAGCAGCGAAATTGGCCTGTAGCTTGCGCATTCTGTCAGGTCCTTATTTGGCTTGGGAAGAATTGTAATATGTGCCTTAAGAAAATCCGCCGGGATCTCCCTGGGTTTAGACATGTAGTTCAGTGCCTTTAGTAGTGGGCCTAGTAGAGTTTCCTGGAATGTTTTGTAATAAATTGCTGTAAAGCCGTCCGGACCCGGACTTTTCCCTGTCTTTAGGTGTTTGATCACTTGTTGTAGTTCACAAGTCTCTATGGGGTTTTCTAGTTGGGCAATATCTTCAGTTGACAATGAGGGAAGTTTAGAGTCTGTCAGATATTGATGTATGGCATGTATTCTTGTTCCTTGAATTGAGCTAGGTTTCTGTGGGTTGGGCAAGTTATACAAGGATGTGTAATAATTATGAAAATGGTGTGCAATTTTTTCGGTAGTGATGTCTAGTTTCCCTTCTTTTGTTTTTATGCCTGAGATGTTTTGTTGTGTTTTCGCGTTTTTTATGGCTCTTGCTAGTAAACTGCCTGTTTTATTGCCTTGTTCGTAGTAGATTTTTTTCCTAAAAAATAGGAATCTTTTAGCTCTTGTGTCAAAGATTTGTTGGAGTGATTTTCTGTGGTTTAAAAGTTCAATTGCCGTATGTTCTGTCAGGGATTGTTTATGTAGAGATTCTAGGGTGCGGATCTTCTCTGTCAAGGATTTAATTTCGCTTTCCCTCTCTCTTTTGCGGTGGGCGCCCATTCTAATGAGTTCTCCTCTGATTGTGCATTTATGTGCTTCCCATAATGTGAGGGGGTTGATGTCTGGTGTGGAGTTAGTTTTGAAGTAATCTGATAGTGATGTCGCTATTTGAGGGAGTGTAGTTGGGTCTGTTAACAGTGCCGAATTTAATCTCCAAGTGTTTGTTTTGGGTCGGTGTTCTGTGAACCTCAGTGACATTGAGATTGGGGCATGATCTGAGAAGGTCTGTATCCCTATTTTAGCTCCAGATACTATGTCTAAGTCTCTTTGTGATATAAAGACGTAATCTATTCTTGAGTATCTGCAATGGGGAATGGAGTAGAAGGTGTAATCTTTTCCCTCTGGGTTGATAAATCTCCAAGAGTCTATTAATTGAAGCGAGTTTAGTAGTGTTTTGATTTGTTTGAGTATTTTGTATGTGATATAGGTTTTGCCTGTGGACGTATCACTAAGAGGATTCAATGGGACGTTAAAGTCCCCACCCAGAATGATACATCCCGAGCCAAAGTCCTTGAGTTGTCCAACAATTTTACGGCAGAAGGTAAGGTGTGCCGTGTTGGGGAAATAAACGTTTGCTAGCGTAATAGGCTTACCGCAGCAGTTCCCTTTCAGGAATATGAACCTTCCTTCTGGATCTATGAGTTTGTCAGTTATTTCAAAGGAAGCCTCCCTACTAATGAGTATGGACACTCCCTTGGATTTTGCTAAATCATTCGTTGCATGATATGCTTGTGTAAAGAATGAGTCTGTCATTTTGGGGATTTGTTGAGTTTTGAAGTGTGTTTCCTGTAAAAACACAAAACGTGGTTTACCTTTTTTGAGTTCCCTCAGGAGGGTCCTGCGCTTTTCAGGAATGTTCAGGCCCTTCGTGTTGTGAGAGATTATTGTAGGTTCGTGTCCTAGGGATGAGTACGCCATCTTGAGGGTTCAGAGAGAGCTGTCAAGACAATAGCTGGAGAAAAGACTGAAGTTTCCAATGAATTATACTTTACCCCTTAAAAGGTATAGGTGAAAAGAAATGAGGAAAAGAAAATAAGAAAATAAGAAACTAGTACTCTGAAAGTGAGAGCACCCAGAGGTTAAGAGTGAGATAATGTAATCTCCTTGGGGACCCAATGGGGCCAAGGTGGTATGTTAGTGCCTCCTGTCAGGAAATTCCTCTCCCGCCAAGGGGCACTTTGTCGGAGCGTGATTGGCAGCCGCCTAATCACTTTGGTAGTTTCAACCAGTCAAATTAGATTAAACTGAATTAAAAGATATAACACTCAATTAGTGAGCAGTAACCGGCAGCAGCCATAGTAAACATATTATAAACATTAATGGTCAACAATGCACCCTATTAGTAGCAATGAAGAAGCATACATCCTCCTTTGATCTCTTTGACCCAAATAACTTTATAAGTAGAGATGTCGATGAGCTGTTTGATCATTTCTCTGTTCTCCTGGGAGATTTCAAGGCCCCCCTCCAAACGGGGGTATCATCTTGTCGTCTTCCCTTTGGAGATGGTTTTAAATTGCCCCTAAAATTTGTGTTTTACTTTGCTCTCCTTTGTTTTTTTTTTTGTTTTTTTTTTTTTTTTTTCCCCCATCGACATTTCTGTAAACAATACTTGCTGGAGTGAGATATTGACAGTTGTGCTTTAAGAACTGCACTAGCCTATTAGTATTAACTATTCTGATTCGTGTACCTTACAACCTTATTTTATCTATAGAATTGGCCTAGGCCATCATGGGGGGTAAAAGCAACAGTCCCCGTAAACATGGAATTTTACTAAAACTGCTGAGCTATATGAACTGGTACTTAATGTGTTGTTGAATCTTGATGTGAAGTTCCATTCTGTCAGGAAAAATCGAACCAGCCAAAGTGTCTCAGTATGTTGATGTCAGCAAGTATTTACTTTGGGGTCAGCATTCAAAGTGTCATTTCAGGAGCGATGCGTCTTCTTCCAAGTGTAGTGTGGATTTCTGTGGACATTTTCAGGCTTCTTCAGAGCCCCTGGGGGTGTGAGGTCTGTTATTTGGAGTCCCCGCTTGTGAACCTCCAGGACGTGCTGATTTCATCTTCTTGGAGATGCGTTTATCAGGTGATGAGAAGGGGGATCTTTCCAGTGGAGGTAGCATGAATTCTTGGTACCACTCTGGTAATTCTATCCGTTCTAGATGTAATGCTTGGCAAAAATCTGGGAGATCATCTGGTGATCGTAAGATGTGCTGTCTTCCATTATGGTTCACTAGGAGTGCAAATGGGAATCGCCATGAGTAGCGGAGATCCTTTTCTCTCAGCCTGTCTAGTAATGGTCTAAGAGCTCTGCGATTCTTTAGAGTGATCTGAGACAGATCATGAAATAACATGATGGTTTCACCATTAAAGACTATCTGATCATTCCTGCGTGCTTTCCTCATGATGTCTTCTTTTAAAGCAAAGCTCTGTAAACAGCATATGATGTCGCGTGGTGGCATGTTATCAGGGCCTCTTGCTCTGAGTGCTCTGTGAGCCCTTACAAACTCAATGTCTGTCTCCTCTGGTCTTTCTAGCAGGCTGTTAAAAACCCTCTGTAGAGCTGGTGTTATTTGATCAGCCTCCACGGTCTCTGGGATCCCCCTCACCCTAATATTGTTCCTTCTGCCTCTGTTATCCAAATCTTCGAGGTGTTTGTTGATTTCTATGAGCTGTTGGGACTGTGTCTGTGTAACTCTGTCCAGGCGATGTAAAGCCTTATCCCTGCACCTGCCTGCATGTTCTGCCGTGGCCATCTTGTCAGTGAGGATCAACATGCTGGATTTTAAGTCTGTTATCGCCGCCGAAAAGGTGGCTTTTATGTCAGCTGCAAAGCCTGACATGCCAGCGTATGTCAGGGGGAGGTCAGAGTGGGGTGTAATCCTACCGTTCTCCTCCGCCGCTGATTGAGAGTCCTCGCTGAAGTCGTCCTCCATAACATGCGGCGGCGCCATCTTGGCTCCTAACAGGCCTTCTCGTGCGGGCGGGGGATTCCGGAACAGATCTTCAATGTTCCTTCCCTGGTAAGCTGCCGATGAGCGGCGTGATCTCGTGCGGGGTGTCCCTGTGTTCCTCTTGCTCATTATCGAGTGCTTTGGGTGCAAGGTGACGGGTTAGGGCTGCCTGGATGCCGGAGCTCTTGTTTCAAGCGTCCATCGCTGTTGCGCGCCAAGCCACGCCCCCCAAAATTTTTTTTAAATACAGCGTGGGGTTCCCCAACAAAATCCATACCAGACCCTTATCTGAGCATGCAACCTGGCAGGACAGAAAAGGGGGAGGATGAGCGAGTGCCCCCTCCTGAACCATACCAGGCCACATGCTCTAAACATGGGGGGTGCTTTGGGGCAGGGGGGTCCCCATGTTGATTGTACCCCTACTCATTCACCAAAAAAGTGTCAAAAATAAATAGAGATAGGAGCCAGTTTTTGACAATTCCTTTATTAAAAAAATTTAAAAAACAATGTCCCCCAATGTAGATCCATCATCAATCACAACGTCCAAGGCACCGCTGACCCCTAAAAAAGAAAAAATGCTCCGTCTGCAACGAAGGCTAACTGCTGAATTCCTGCTCCACCATTTACCCTATACTCATTGACATAGGGAGGGGACCAGGATCTGGGGGTCCCTATGTTAAAGGGGGCTTCCAGGTTCCGATAAGCCCTTGCCCGCAGCCCCCCCACAGCCACAGCCCAGGGTTGTCGGGAAGGGGCCCTTGTCCCCATCAACATGGGGCCAAGGTGCTGCTAAGCACCCCCCCCCATGTTGAGGGCATGTGGCCCAGTATAGTTTGGAGGGGCACTTGCACGTCCCCCTCTTTCCTGACCTGCCAGGCTGCATGCTCGGATAAGGGTTTGGTATGGATTTTAGGGGGTACCCCACGCCATTTTCTTTTAAATTTTGGCATGGGGTTTACCTTAAAATCCATAACCGAAGGGCCTGGTATAGATTGGGGGAAAACCCCCACACAGTATTATTTTTAAATTTTTTTGTATTACTGGCAATGGTATTGTATTGCCGGAAATATAAATGCGAATACTGACCTGGCCAATTTCTTGTTCTTTTTAAATGTCAATTTTGCTGCATCATTAAAATTATTGCTCCTTTAAAGCGATCTTTTAAAAATAGTTTGCATTGATACATGTCCCACAGGGCAATACCTGGGACCCCATATCCTTTTTATGGCCAATAACTTGCATATAAGCCTTCAAAATGGGCACTTTTGATTTTTCAAGTTTGGGTCCCATAGACTTCAATATGGTTTGGGTCTGACTTTTTGCGATATTCGTAAGTTGTAGCTTGAACCAAACTGGCGCTGTTCGGCCCAACTCTAGTCTGAGGCTTTACACATACTTTACCCTGAATGGTCAATATGACAGTGACTGATAGGAATAGAGATATAGGATTAAAAATTATCCTAACTATCACCTTATTACTGTCTACAATACCTTTTTTATTTGTCGGCATTCCTCGATTCCACCACACCCAGATTTTGCACAGGGAACAATGTATATATAAAATGACATAACACAGATTAGATCTACACGCTGTTCAGTTTATTTTGCTTTGTACAAGTTCTTAAATACACAGGACAAGATGGGTGTTATTAATTATTTTCCACCAATAAGGGATACATGTTTGGATGACATATTTCCTTTATGAAGATATATATATATTTTTATATTTGTAGCTAGGCAAATTCTTTAGTTATATAAGATTTTATAAAAACTCCAGTGGTTTCCTTTTAGACAAGACACATTGTCTGGTACATATATAAGTTCCTCATATCAAGTTTCACAATTAACACACGCTTACTGTTAAGCAATAATATATTTAAATGAGTAATCCAGCCTTAAGTTTCAATAACAACACACAAAGCAGTGTAGACATTAGGGGACTTTTTACAAGGCCCTTTCAGTGACTATCAGAATTTATATAGCCATGTCACCCTTAAAGAACCCCCATAGGTCTTCCTAACAACAATAGATAGGAAAGAGAGAAACAAGTCAGTCATCAAGTCAGAGTATATGGTACATCATGCTGCTTTGCTTGAGGTGGATGCTCACATATAATGAGTGATCAGAGTGATTTTCTGCCAATTTTTGCAAATATTTTTCATCCGTGATGATTGTACTCTCGGCCTCAACCTGCACAAGGATTTCTGAGCTTGTGGGACAATCTAAAGGTCAGCAGACTAAAGCTAGCAAAACGTTCATTGAAATTCAGCCGGTTCAGCAGGAACCAGCCAAATTTGGATTCTAATGATCAACCTCTCATGAACCAGTTTGTTGGTAAATTCTTGTTCGGTCTAACACTAACAGAGAGACTTCTCCATTGTTAGAGAACAATGTAACAGCAAGATGGACTTTATCTCAAATGTGTGAATATTTGGGTCAGTTTTTTCATTCAACTCGCTGACTGAAAGAAAAAAACTGACCCATGTATGGCCAGCTTAAGAGTATTTATCACTGCACTTGGTTATCTTCTCAGTTAATCCTATATACACACTAACAATAGCTGCCACCATGTGTTTACATGGAAGCACACACTTCACAGTATCTGCTGTAACAGTATCTGCTGTCTGACCTTTAGAAAATGTCTGTGACACTCACTCACACACAAGAAAGTAACGGTTCAATTTATGATAGCACTCTTCAAAGGATCAGGAATCCTTTAATTTCTGATTAAAGCTAAATGATTTTAAAATACTGTTTGTTTTTGTTTGTTTTTCATTGGTATTTTTCTTTGTTATATAAAGCCAAAAGAAAAAAGAATGGGAGTTCTGGACTTTAAAATGAGGTCCATGGACAGCGTGGAGGTGGATTGAATAAAATATGTATGTATTTGTCATAAAAAATGTATCAAACAAGGCGCATGCGCGGCGGCACCTAACATGGACGCATAGTCCGGGAGCTCCGTCCCGCTCCAGCAGCTCCGACCTCAGCTAAGGCATACTGAACGGCACCAGCTGACTGGATCCACTCCCCAAGCGTGGAAGTCAACCCGGGGACCACCCTGATGTATTCCGGAGCGGTAAGAGGCAACTTACAGCCCGCTTTTGAAGCCTCACCGGCCCGGCCAGAAACAGCCAAGATGGCGACGGCTCCTTACTGTGCTACCTCAGACAATATACCTAACTCACAGTCCACGATCTCCCCCTCTTTACTACAGCAAGATATCCCTGCAAGGAGCCATGTCCTGGGCTTATCCTCCCCAGCTTCTATTGAGTCCCTATTAGGACACTCCATGGCGGGCGTAGACTTTTCCCCCATGGAGGCAGGCCCTCCCCAGACACAACAATTACTACAACCCTGGGATTCAGGCCCACTCCAACCTGTGGATGTAGCAGACCTCTTCAATAAGTTTGCTGTACTCCTGGACAGAGGATTAATTAACACAGCTAACAAGATAACAAACATTATCAAACCAGATCTGCAGAATATAGGATCCCGCATGGAAATCATAGAAACACACCTGGAAGCCACCTCATCCAGAACAAATCAAAATACTGCATGCATACAGATACTTCAGGAACAGCTTGAAACAGTGCATGCAAAGATAGATGACCTGGAGAACAGAAATCGAAGGTACAACTTCAGATTAAGGGGGCTCCCTGAGTCTTATAAAGACATACCCAAAACCATTCAAGCTTTCATTAAAGATTTACTTCCTGACACCCCACAGCACAGATTGGAGCTGGACCGGGCTCACAGGGCTCTCAAACCGCCTAGAGCAGACGGTCTTCCCCGAGACGTCATGGTTAAACCACATTTTTACTCTGTAAAGGAGGAAATAATGCGGAAATCAAGAACCATGCCTAAAATTATCTTCCAGGGTCACCAACTGCAAATTTTTGCAGACCTTTCCCCATCCACTATTCAAAAGAGGAGATCTTTGAAGCCACTTCTACAAATCCTGATGGACAAAGCAATCAAGTATTGGTGGCTTTTTCCGTTCCAGCTAAAATCCCTCTGGAAAGGCAAATCATGCACCTTCGGTTCACTTCAAGAAGGAGAAAAGGTTTTGCTTCAATTGGGCCTTATCAACCTAGACTTTAATCCTACAACGTCGGGATCGAATCCAAACTCAGCGAAAAGGCAACTTCCAACCAGCCCTCTGACACAAGTATAGGAATCGCTGAAGTCCAAGAAATCCAAAGAAACAGCCCCCCCATGACTCTTTTGAATATATAGACTTCCATGCCATGGCCGGTCCTTATGGACACTTTCTCTCCCTTCAGGTGGTCTGGAGGGAATTTCACCCCGGGTTGGTCTCTCATGAGATGGTTACCCCTTGGTCTGAATTTCCACCTGGGCCGAGGGGATCTCGCAGGTGAATCCACCCGGGGTTGTAAAATCCACTGAAAAAGTACACTAGACATAATTTCTAGCCAGGATCCTCCTCTCGGCCATACCCCTCTGGGGATGTCCGAGGGGAGGAGGAAGAGTGGAGATATCCACAAATTGCCTGGGTCCACCATAGGGACCTTCTCCTCCTACATCTCTACTAATGAATTTGATGTCTGGTTTATACAAATCAACTTAAATGCCCCTCATCCTTATCCCCTTCCTCATGGGTATTACTGCCAATTTGGATCCAGTTTTATATCCCTGTTCTAAGATTGTTCACTGTCATACACTGCTTTCTTTTTTTTTTTCTCAAGGCAATATGTAGATTCACCTCCTGCTATATTTTACCTCTCCCTTATTTGATGTTGCTCAAGGTGAAATACTTTGTTTGTTACTAATGTTAGGGTCCAGCACCCATTAGGTTACATTTTTCGGTTATACCTATAGACATAGTTTTCGAGGCTTGTCTGCTGGAGTGGTGTTCATGCACCCCCTCTTGTCTAGAAGAACAGGTTTTCTCTCTTCTCTAGACAAGTTTGGCCCCTGTTGGTTAGAGGGACTCTGAAGTTCACCTTTCACATAGATGGAGGATTCTGTCACCCCCATCCTACGGAAGACTCCCTTGTCTTTCGCCTTTCCTTTCTCCTTTAACTTCTTCTTTCTTTCACAAGACACTTATTATTGTCTCTTTACAGAAGTCGACTGGGGGGAAACACCACGAGGTTGCCTGCTGCCATTCAAGGACTCTGCCAGGCCTGTGATCTATCTTGGACACCATGAACTCGAATGGGTAAGTGCTGATGTGGCCCTAGTTTGCTCCCCACCCCTGCTCAATGGCTAATACCCCGCCGGTGCAAACTACTCTCAGGATAGTAACACATAATGTGCAGGGCTTAAATTCTCCCATTAAAAGGCGTAAAGTTTTTAACTACATGCACACACAAAAAAATGATGTAGTCCTTATACAGGAAACCCACTTCCCTAAAAATTTCTGCCCATCTTTCATGCACTCCAATTTCCCCTTCTTTTCTTTGGCCAATGCCGAGAATAAGACTAAGGGAGTAGGCATTTTCATTTCTAAGAGATGCAAATTCACCCTAAAGTCGGAACATAAAGACCCGGATGGCAGGTACTTACTATTAGTGGGAGAATTAGATGATCAATGCAAAACACGTTTATTTCATATTATGCCCCCAATAGTGGCCAATTGGACTTTTTCCAAAACATGTAATTCCACTAGCTGAGGGCACAGTGATTTTTGGGGGAGATTCCAACACTGCGTTCGATCAAGGGCTGGACAAGTCCAGACCTCCGGGCGCACGTCTCACCAGACCTTCCAAACAGAGCCTCCGAATAGCCAAATTACTATTTCAACATGGCCTGGTTGACATTTGGAGGGAAGTAAACCCCACCACCCGAGATTTCACCCACTACTCGAACCCTCACGGAACTTTCTCAAGGATTGACCATATTCTCCTTACATTGTCCTCTATCCCACTAACCAAAAAAGCATTTATCAAAGATGTGGTCTGGTCGGATCACTCCATGGTAGTTTTGGCACTTCACCGCCAGGGGAGCCAGAACCCTGATAGACGCTGGAGACTCAATTAATCCATCTTGAGCGATCCGACCAGAGCAACGGAAACTGAAAAACATATCCAAACTTATTTTCGAACAAACAACACACCAGAAACCAGATGTTAGCCCCTCATGCCTCTGGGCAGCTCACAAGGCTGTTCTTAGAGGCCACTTAATACAAATAGCTTCGCACATTAACAAGGCTAATAAAGCGGAAATTAAAAAATTAGATAAGGAATTTTCCGATTTGACTAAAAAACATAAAGCTAATCCCAGCTCGGTACACATTGCCACATTAGACGCAGCCCGGATGGCACTAAACCTGGCCCTCACTACCAAGGCTGAAAAATGGGTGAGGTGGAACAGATCCAAATTCTACTGTCATGGTGACAAACTCAGCTCAATGCTAGCAAGCAGACTCTCCCCAAAATTTAGATCCCCGGCTCTCCCAAAAATTAAAATACAAGGGGACACCCTCTCACAGAACCCCCAACGTATAATGGGGGAATTTCAAAAATACTACAAATCTTTATACAATGAGGAACACAGCCCTCCTCAACTGGAGATGGACAGTTTTTTAAATAATATTCAAATACCTAAATTACAAGATGGCCTTCATCAAAAATTAGACGCCCCTATTTCAGCGGAAGAAGTATGCATGGCCATTAAAAACTCAAAATCTCACTCAGCACCAGGCCCAGATGGGTTCTCTGTACCCTATTATAAATCATTTGCCATCACACTTGCTCCATATATGGCCCGTTTCTTTAATGCCTTCAGACAGGGGGGACAATTAGACTCCTCACTTAATATGGCTCACATCACAGTCCTCCCCAAACCCAATAAAGATCCCAGCTCCGTAAGCAATTATAGGCCAATATCCCTTATCAATAATGACTTAAAGTTTCTGACTAAGATCCTTGCAGACCGCCTGGCTTCCTTTATTAGCTTATACATTCACAAAGACCAAGTAGGCTTTATCCCTGGAAGACAGGGTCCAGACCAAACTAGACGTGCTATAGACTTAATATCTCTCCCCAACTCCAATTGGGATAAGGGTCCTCCCAGACAAGGATGTCTATTGTCCCTAGATCTCCAAAAAGCTTTCGATTCAGTTCTTTGGAAATATATATTTAACATTCTACATAGATGGGGCTTTGGGGACTCATTCCTTAATGTTCTGCATGCTCTATATTCATTTCCTACAGCTCAGGTGCGTCTGCAGGGATTTTACTCTGAGTCTTTCCCCATTTCAAGAGGCACAAGACAGGGCTGCCCCCTATCCCCATTGATCTTTGTCATAGCAATTGAATCCCCAGCAATAGCCATAACAGAACCAATCCGAACATACAGGGTTTTCATTGCGGCTCCCGTCATCACAAATGTGCATTGTTTGCAGACGACATATTGATGTTTATATCGTCTCCCCTGACTTCCCTCCCCAACATATGCCGCCTTCTGGACGAATTCGGAACAATATCAGGTCTTAAGGTAAATTACGACAAGTCTCATGCGCTCAACATTAACATACCTGCTCCGTTGCTGGCCAGGCTTAAGGAGAGTTTCCGATTCACGTGGAATGATTCACATATAACTTAAATTGACCCCCAAGATAGAGCTCCTTTACCAAGCTAATTATCCTCAGCTATACAAAAAACTAGAAGAGGACTTGGCCAGGTGGTCTGGGCTCTCATTATCCTGGCTTGGCAAAATAAATTCAATTAAGATGACCCTACTTCCCCGCATCTTATATTATTTTAGGGCCCTCCCAATCCCTGTCGACAAAGCCCAACTAAAAAGATTCCAAGCCAAAATTATCACATTTATTTGGGGCAAAGGAGGTCATAGATTTTCAAAATCAATTTTGTTTAGAGCAAAGACAGAAGGTGGGTTAGGCCTCCCTAACCTACTCTGGTACCTCCAGGCAGCTCACCTTGCACAAATATCAGCAGTTTATTCACGCTGGGAACAGCCCGACTGGATACATATTGAAAGGCAGGCAGTACCCCTCCATACCTTAGACTATCTCCTCTGGTGTCCTAATAAATTAAGACCCCCAATCTTGTCTCCAACACTTTCACACTCTTTCAATCTCTGGAATGGCTTACGGAAAAATAATCAGCTCTCCTCCCCCATAGAACCTCTTAAACACATATTTCATAATCCTGATTTCCCACCGGGTCTAGACATTAAAGCCTTTAGATGGTGTCTAGACAAAGGGCTATACAGGATAGGTCACTTCCTTAGACCTTTGGGTCCGCTCTCCAAAGAGTATTGTATTAGTAATCTGGAAATGCCTTTCTCAGAATTTTTCAGATTCTCTCAAATCTCAAACTTCTTAAAGAAAAAGTGCAAAACATCTCCAAACGAACTCTTAATAACTGCATATGAAACTTGGTGTTGCCAGGCCAGTGAGCAGAGGGGGGGGATTTCGGTGATATACAGGGCCTTATCATCAGCACAATCCAAGGCACCTTACATGCTTCACTGGGAAGAGGACTTAGCACAGCACTGGAAAACCGATACTTGGCACCAAAATTTCTCCAACTCCTTCAAGGGGATTCTTAATGCTAGCCTCATGGAAGCTAGCGTAAAAGTTATAACTAGATGGTACCTAGTCCCGTCAAAACTAGCTGCAATTTTCCCGGCATCATCTTCTCTTTGCTTCCGAGGTTGTGAATTAAGAGGAGACATGCTCCATACTTGGTGGACCTGTCCCAGAATACGCCAGTTTTGGCACAAGATCTTTGCCTGGATTAACAAAATTACCACTTTATCCATTCAAGTATCCCCTCTCATAGCACTCCTTAACTTCCCAGTCCAGGGAGCTTCAAAGAGTGCGCCTTTATCTACTTTATCCTTCTAGGAGCCAAGCTCATGATAGCCAAGGCTTGGAAGCAACCGTATGTTTCCACTCTCATGGCTAAAAGAAAGATATCCTGGATTATGAACCAGGAAAATATGGCTGGCGTACACCTCGGATCGCTCAGAAAAATTCAAACATACGTGGGAACCTTGGGCAGCTTTTGTGGGTATTACTCTCTATTAGAGTCTTCCAGGGGAGATTGTGAGGCTCCTGTCTCCCCCCAGTCGACTTCCAATCTCATCTCTCTTCTTCTGTCTCATTCCTTTCTTTTCTCTACTCTCCCCTCCCCTATCCACTCTTTTTAAGGTCCCTATCCCCTACCCTTCTCTCAAATGACTTTTAACTAGACCGAGCACGGTCACTCTTCAGTACCATGATCTAGCCTTACGATAGTTTTCTCACATGGTCTTCAAGGCTGGTGAGACCAGATCTATGTTAAAAACATTTTATCTTTCTTTTTTTTCTTTTTGTTAGTTGTTTGTGTTGTTGTTCAATTAAAAGCTATGCTTCTCAGACTCTTTAAATACCAAGACCTATGGTCTCTCTTGTATGACAACAATACTTTCTTTCAACTGCAGCAAGTGGGTTGAATATACATGATCCTTCTAAAATATGTGGATTTCTAAGTAATTTACGGAGTGGGGGGTCTAGGGGAGTGGAGACTCTGCCACAGTGTGCTCCCTAATGGGGTGGTGGAGTGCTCCCCCTCCTGGATCTTCCACATTGCCCCATAGCGGGTAAATCCTGGTTAAAAATGACTATATAGTTCTGAATTTATTTTCCAGGTTAACCTCTCCTCCCACATGAATCCTTTTATGTATTATTTCTTTTAGAGTTTTCCTTTTCATTTTCTGATCATTATATAGAAAACCTGTACAATTCGGTTGGGAATCTTCTGTCACTTTTAAGTCATTTTCGGCTCCAGAAGGGCTGAGGACCTGCATCATATCTATGTTTCATGTTGTATTCCTTTTTATTTGAAAATAAAATATATTGAAATGAAAAAATGTATCAAACATATCACAGACATGAACCACATAAGAGAAAAAAACATTATAATAAATGTTATTCCATAATTGTTCATACACATATATATGTGCGCATACAATAGGGCATAGAGAATACATCAAATATGTCAACTGGACGCCACATAGTGGTCTCAGCTGATAGGTAAGTACATACAATGAATATATATATATATATATATATATATATATATATATATATATATATATATATATATATATACAGTACATATACATGAAAGCAGCACTGAGCGATTAGAGAATAAAATGGTAAGAAACGTGGAACCATAATTGATTGTAGGAGAATGTTCTGAGTTGATGGTAGAGTATGAACATGTATCTGTGTAACAAAAATGGCCGACGCATTTCGTGTAAACCACTCATCAGGTGAAGGATGCTCTAAAATATCTGTAAAGTGTGGTGAAATAGAAATTAATCTATATGCTATATGTGACTGATTGTGGCAGGGAGAGGTGAATGAGGCCCCCCTGAGTACTTGAGTACATGGAGTCAATGCAGAGAGATGTGGCAATTATGGAACCAAGGCCAAGATAGTGGTCCTTCCCGGAAGCTGAGATGGGAAAGCCGTGCACCGGCGGGGCGCATGCAAAAATGCCTCCCACACACACAGAAACTGGGTGACTGGGTCTTGGGATGAAACATATATAGTCCTGTGCCAATGTAACTGCCAAGAGAGATCTGGGAACAAAAAAGGGGGGAATGCATAAATCAATATGTCATGATGTGCAAAAATATATAAATTACATCAGGTAAAAGAAAAGTAAAGATCAAAAAGATCTGGGCAAAAAACTTGAATAAGAAAAAAAGGGGAGGAAAGTGAACCATATCCAATGCCCAAAGGAGGTGGTATAACAAAAAGGCAACAGAAACAGTACCTGATGGATCAGGACTTAATGGATAAAAAGAAAAGAAATGACTGGCAGTAATGAGGTATAAATGAGGTAGCCTGGTATAAGCTTACATGTGTCCCAGAAGAGTAGACAAGTACTGTGGTGAGGTCTATCATCATCAGTTTGTGACACCCAGACTGTGTGAGTGGCAGCCATATATATGTGTGCACCACGGCTACACTGACACCACCAGCGTCACGCTGGCACGGCATGTGCAGGGAGGGGCCCTGACATGCACGAGAAACACCACCCATGGGACACGCCCACATAGCCCAGCTGACCGGCTAAGGTGGAAAACCTAATGCCTGCACGTCGCGATGCCAGATATGACGTCACACGTGAGGCAGGAGGCCTGGCTCTGATGCGCTGTGGGCACCCACCCACCCCCTGAGCGTGTGCACATCCCTCCCTGCCCTGAATGCAGGGCGGGAGGGGGGACACGCAGAGCGCATCGCAACTCCCGGACATCGGACAACAAGCCGACCCAAGTGCTCCAAGAGCCACATCAGTCCCAAATAATGATGTGTCACAGCTGTGCCGAAAGATCTCATGGACACACAGTAGTTGTGTCCATTGAGTGTGCAAGATCCAGACATGGTACACTGCCATCCAGACCTTGAAAACATCACACATGGGTGGCAGGGGGACACTGCCAACCCTGTCCATAGACCTCCATCCCTAATGCAAAAGAAGAGAGGGGGGATTTGGGGACTTTATGTGAGGCACAAGTGTGGTGTGCCTCCATCCCTGATTCATAAAAAAGAATGGGAGTTTGGGGACTTTAAAATGAGGTCCATGGACAGCGTGGAGGTGGATTGAATAAAATATACACCACACATGTGCCTCACATAAAGTCCCAAAATCCTCCCTCTCCTATAAAGTCAAAAGAAAGCAATAAAACAGAGGTAAAAAAAAAATTCAATGTAACAAGTTAAATGTGGTAGGCTAGGAAAGGGGGGGGGGGGGGCGGTCAGAGGGAGGTAATCCAAGCTCTGTTTTTCAGGAATTGAGCTATCACTTAGCTCAGATATGCCAGACAGCCATAAAATATGCAGAAAAATCACAAGGTCATCACATGGAAGTGTGGTGTTATTTTAGATGATCTATCCATGTTATGTTGTCGAAGGTGCCATTATGATCATGAATAGCAGAAATCTTTGGGAGAAGGAAACAGAAAAATGGCTAATTTTAGAAGAGTATAAAGTTCAAGAGGGCAGTGTTCCTTATATACTGGTAAGGCTTTATTTGCGCCGTTAGCTGGAGATGAGGGAGTTTTTGGGGGCGTTCGTGGAAGTCGGGAAATCCTTTAAAGTTTAATTCTTGTGGTCCGGTAGTACTCTAGCAATGTATAGGCCCCACTTGCAATTGAATTTGAGTGTTGTTTGGAAATGAGAAAGGACCAGGTCTAGGTTTTCTTTCTGCAGTAAGTTCAGCAGGTAATTTCCTTGATGGTAGGAGGGGAGGACGAAGTCCATTATTTAAGTATGACTCTTCTGGCTGCCATATAGCATGTGGTCAGCCATGCTTTGTTGTGTTGAATAATTTTGGTTTGCGTTCTTGGTTGGCTGGGAGAAGAGATGTCCAATGACCCGAAAAGTAGAGTATATCTCCTTACGAGGTTGGAGTCCAGTAACCGTGGCAGCAAATAACTCAAATTGGTCCCAAAAATGTGAGATGAGGGGGCATGACCAGAGCCTGTGTAGCAGGGAGGGCCTGTGGTCATTGCATAAGGGACAGTATTGATGGTCAGGATATTGAGTATGCCTTAAGTGGGGGATATATGCCCTATGCATAATCCTGTATTGCTGCTCTAGTGACCGGCCCCCTAGCCCCCCTGTTTTACTCACCTGAGCCCTGTAATTCCCATGGCGGAGACATGCTCTTCCTCTGCCTGGGGTTCTCGGCTTTTGATTGGATAGATTGATAGCAGTGCAGCCATTGGCTCCCACGCTGCTGTCAATCAAATCCAATGATGCGGCGCCAGGGGCGGGGCCGGGTCCGGCATTCTGCATCTATGGACTCAAATGCTGGACTCAGGAGTACGCCCGCAAGGTAACTCCCCCGGGGAAGCACTTCCCCTAGGGGGTAATACGATGCAGGGAGGAGCTACCAGCGCCACTGGGGGACCCCAGAAGAGGGGGTTCCGGGCCACACTGTGCAAAATGAACTGCACAGTGGAGGTAAGTATGACATGTTTGTTATTTAAAAAAAAAACACAAAGCTTTACAATCACTTTAATTCTTAGGCCCAAACATGTCCTAAAGCGCGTGAAGATTTTGCGGATATAAATATTAGTATGTCGTCTGCAATTAGGGCAATCTGTAGCTCCTGGAAGCCCATTCTGACCCCATGCAGCTCTGAATGGATAAGTAGGTAAGGGGCTAGGGGTTCGAGTGCGAGGTTGAATAGTATGGGCGAAAGGGGGCACTCTTGACATGTCCCTTTATGTAGATGAATGGTGTTGGCGATAAGGCCTGCTGCAATGACGTTTGCAGAGGGGGCGAGATACATGGCGGTGATGACATGGAAAAAAGGGCCTGAGAAACCAGATTTTGTGAGGACCATTTTCAGCCAGTGGAAACTGAAATTTTCAAAGGACTTTTCAAGTCACCCTGTCAAGGGTGACAATGACAGTATCCTTGTCCTGGTTGGCTCTTGCATGTTCTAAAACTGCGAGGACCTTCCTTATATTGGAGGTGGCAGATCTTCCTTGGGTAAAGCCTGCTTGTGAAGGATGGATAAGGGTTGGCATAATTGAAGCCAGTCTGTTTGCCATTAGTTTAAATAGAAGTTTTGTGTCAATGTTTAGCAGGGATATTGGGTGGTAGGAGCCGGGTTCCATGGGATCTTTCCATTTTTTTGGGTATCAGTTTAATGTGTGCTTGGAATCCTGAGGGAAGGTAGGGGTTTCCATCAAGTATTTCTTGGGAAACTGAAGCTAGGGTGGGGGATATAGTGCCTGTAGAGAGTTTGTAAAATTCTGATGTGTAACCTTCGGGGCCTGGGGTTTTACCAGTAGATATTGATTTGATTGCATCTGTGATTTCATCTATTGAAATACGAGGATTGAGTTGAGCGAGGTGGGCATCATCGATGGTTGGGAGTGGGATTTCATCTAAGAAGTCTTTTGCTGTATTCTCGTCAATGGGGTCAGGTCCGTAGTGGTTTGCATAGAACCTCTCTAGGAGGATGTTGATATCCTTGGGGGATGTGAAGAGGTTAACTGATTTGTCTTTCAGGGACGCTACGTGAGTGGAAGTGTGAGGGCCTTTGCATAAATGGGCCAGAAGTTTTCCTGTTTTATTGCCATATTTAGGGTATTGCAAGTCTAGGAGAGACTGGTGAATTTTTTACTGTGCCTCTGCCCACAAATCGAAAACGGCTTTTGGCGTCACACCAGGACTTCCTACTCTCAGGAGAGTGACTGGGCTACACGCAAGGCATTGCTTGCCTCACAGTATTCTCTGGTGACCCTTTTTTTGTAGGCTGAGGCATAGGAAATTATTTTACCCCATAGCACGGCTTTTCCAGCATCCCATAGTAAGTTTGGGTTGTCTACGTGTGCTGAGTTGGTAGCTGTGTAGTCAGCCCAAGTGTCTCAAATGATCATTTGGAGTGTTGGATCATGGGCCAGGTAGGATGGAAAATTCCAGATTTTGACTGAGTTTGAGGTGATGAATATCTACCGATATTGGGGCATGGTCAGATATGGCTATTTCATGTATGTGGGGGTCTGTCATGTGTTCTAGAAGGGCAGCATTACAAAAGGTATACTCGATCGACATGTTTTGTGGAGGAGAATAGAAAGTAAACTCAGTCCTGTCAGGATTCAAAAGTCTCCATAGATCGACTAAGTTAAGGCTTTCCGTGAAGTTCAACAAAAGGGATGGGAAGCTTGAGGGGGCCGAGGCAGGGGAGCGGTGACTCTGTGATTTATCCTCTTGGTAGTTGAGTACTGAACTAAAATCATCTCCCACCAAGAGCGGGAGATGTATGTAGGGTGCCAGGAGAGGTGTTAGATGTTGGAAGAATTGTTTGGGAGGAGAATTGGGGACATAGACATTAGATATAGCCCATTACCGTGTAGAGGTTTTTAGTTTTGCTATGAGGATTTGTCCCTTGTCCCTTGTCATCTGTTTGCGTGGAGAGGACCTCACAAGCAGAGGCGGCTCTAGGACATCTAGGAGATGTACTGTGTCAATCACATGGGAATAGAAGAGGAGGGTCAGCAGGGATTGGCACAGTACATATCCCACCCACACAAACAGCAGCAGTAATAAGATGCTCTTCCTAGGGGGTTCTTTTTTAACCCCTGAAAAAATGGGGGAGGGGAATGGGAGTGGGAACCATGGGGTAGGGGAGAAGGGGGGAGTGGGTAGGAGATGAGGGATAGGTAGAGGAGAACTGGAGTGAAACTGGGGGATCCTGGTCTGTATACGAATGGAGGGATGAAGAAAGAAGGAGGGAGGGAGAGACAGAAAGAAAGAAAGAAAGAGAGAAAGAAAGAGAGAGAGAAAGAGAGAGAGAGAGGAAAGAGAGAGAGAAAGAGAGAGAGAAAGAGAGAGAGAAAGAGAGAGAGAAAGAGAGAGAGAAAGAGAGAAAGAAAGAGAAAAAGAAAGAAAGGCAGAGAGAGAGCAGAGTTAAGGTGCATGCTATGTACAGAAGGAACAGTTCAGAACTGCATTTCACACCAGCCACTTTAAATAAAAACTGACTCCACCAAATCCTCATCCTACACAGGATCGCCATTCCTCTTTCAGCAAAAGTCCCCCTCCCAATTGTCTTCACCTGCCATAAATCCTTTTCTTTCTCCTCCCCCCATAAATATCCCAAAACAGACCTTAGATATGGCGCGGGTTCAGGCTCTATGTGCAGACAGGAGATGTTCTTTCTCCTAGGCTCCTCTTCGTGTGGTCTGTCACGAGCCAAGGAGGTGCCTAGGAAAAGCATCCTCGGCTCTGATACTCTGGGCGGCAACTGGCGTGGGAGATGCTGCGGGCACCAGCAAGTGCAGTGTCTAGATGGATGCCTGAGCAGCCTGACACTTGTGATGTCAGACCCATCCCCGCTTCCTGCACATTACACCAGCTGCATCCAGGTGGGGAGGGGTCAGTGTGGCCGCCCGGAGAGCTGCACTGTCACTTCTGCAGAAGCCCGGCTTCTGTATTGAAAAGTGACAGCAATGACCGGAAAGCACAAGGCAGCGCTGAAGGTGCGCCACCTGGTGATTGATCACAGGCAAATTAGGTGGCCGAGAGGCCCCCAGTGAGTGCAAGGCCTTAGGTGACCACCTAATTTGCCTAATTAAAGAGCTGCCTCTGCTCACAAGGGAATCGTTTGTAGATAAGGAGAAGGATGCCAGTTTTCCTTTAACAACTGGTGACAACTGGTGACCCAAAGATCTGGCCTACCCAGAGTTTGCGCGTGAAGTCTACTGTTGTCAAGTATGTCTCCTGGAGTATTGCGCCATAAGCTTTGAGGTGTTTTAGATGTCGAAGGACCACCATGCATTTTTGAGGGGCACGCAAACCCTTGACATTCCAGGAGACAATTTTCATAATAGGGTTTCGTGGGATGGGGGTTTGCCAAGCAGGGTTAGATATCTCAGTAGAGAGGTGGAAAGATGTATGTGTCTCATCACTGGGGGATCACCTGGAAGTGTGTGGTCTATCATAGGGAGTTTGTGTCTTGGAGAAGAGGCTTTAGGAAGGAATATGACCAAACAGGGGTAGGTGTGTCACAATAAAAGGAAACATAATGTATGAAGCCTGGACTTCGCTTTTTTCCACATGTGATACACACACACCAATGAACATCATTACCACGGAATGATGTACTATGCCCATTGCTGCATTTCGATCCACCCATAGGGGACTGGTGGTGAGGGGAGATAGTGGTTGACGAGAGCCTCAGGTCGCCGCCAGGCTAGGTTGGATGTTCATCCCTCGATAAGGCTGTGCGCTGTCAATGGAAATAACCTAAGAGCATTAAGAAAAGAATATTAGTAAACAAAAAAAAACTAACTAGTACTGTGGGGGTTAGCATAGGAAATCAGAGCGTGGGGGATTATGAAGTTGGATCTGAGAGTGTAGTTCACACTCGGACGTGCCGAATTCAGCAAAGTTTGTAACAACCTGAGGAACTGGAGAGACAGAGTCTCTTAGGAGGGTCCTTCCTTGGACTGCGCTGTTCTCTGGGATCCAGGCGGGAGGGAGCTGGTATGGTAGAAGTATCCATATAGAGATAGGCTTGGAGGTAGTGAGAAGCTTCTTCTAGATGTGAGAAGGATTTCAGATCTTCTGATGAATCTGTGAAGTGCAAGATCGCTGGATATGCCAGTGTGAATTTCACTCCTTTTTGGTAGAGTGCTGCGCAGATTGGTTGGAAAGCTTTTCGTCTTTGTGAGACTTCTTGTGAATAGTTCGCAAAGAGAAGTAGTTTGTGGCCATCAAGTTGAAGAGATTTAGAGTGGCGAAAGGATTTCAGGATATTGACTCTGTCAGTGTAATTAAGATAGTGGACTATCACAGGGTGAGGGGAGCGTCTGTTGTTTGAGGGGGCTCCCAGACGGTGTGCTCTTTCAACAGTACAGGGTGAGGTGATACACAAAGCAGTCATGTAATGACATGTAATGATTCAGCATTATAAGATTCAGGGAGCCCTATGACACTTAAATTATTATGCATGGAGTAGTTTTCAAGGTCATCAAGCTTATCCAGAATATACTGCTGTGTGGTTTGATTGTATGGGAGCTCTGCATTTCATCCTCCAAGTCTGATAAGTGGTATTCTACTTCAGACAGGTGCTTTGTGTGATTTCCTAGCTCTTTCCTGAGCTGGGTGATGCCTGCTGCAATTGTCCTGTCCACTGCCGCTGTGATTGTAGGTGAAAGGAGGGCTGCCACAGCCTGAGCCAGTCCCGCACATTGTTCCTCTTGGATAGAGAGAGCCGCAGGTATGTGTTCAGCAGGGCTCGGCGTGGAGGACATTTCCCCTGCATCCGCCATGATGGCCGCGTGTGAGCTTGGTGGGGAGAGGACTGGGTGAATGGCTGTGGCCGTAGTTGCCAGGCCATGAAGGATGAACCTGTCCATGCCCAAAGGTCACGGGGATGCGGCGAAGATGGGGGCAGGGTCGGATGCCGTCCGTGGGCTGATGGGGCCATTTTTTTAGGCAGGTTCTCTCGGAGCCGCCTTTCCAAGTTCCTTCCCATGTGGCGCCACAACAGCAAAATTAATACAATTAAAATTAATATTGAAAGAACTTTAGTGGCGAGATGATGTCTAGCATTTATGCACAGTTTTGGTGGAAAATTGAGAGCTGGCAATTGCTTCAGGTTTTGTGGATGCTCAAAATGGGTGTCGCGTAGGATCAGCAGACACTTCTTTAGTTTCGCTTTTGAATTATTTTCATATTTATAGATGACCATGTTTTACGGTCTGATAGCCAACACAGCCAACATAATATTGCACATAACTGTAGCACGGACCCCCGAAGGAGCTTCTGATTTATTTTGGGCCTGTACTCTGCTTTATACCCCCTTGAATATCTCATTACCCCTGACACAGCTGTGGTGTAATAGTGTGCAGTTAGAAGGAAATCCCAAGGCAAGTTCACAATACTCAATATTATATACCTGTCTGTAGTTACCTTACCCTCCTCTTGGCTGGTGATGAAGAGGAAAACAACACTCACACAGTTGTACTTGAATAATAACCGTATTTACTGTAGTTGTATTAGAAGGGTTAAACTACAATGGTTGTACTGTCAGACCAACATAGTCTGACAGACAACTAAACTTTATAATACAAAGATACAATACAGGTGTATCTCACTCTAAGCACTGCCCTATTTCCTGCGGGCTTAAAGCTATACTAAATCAAATGTTGACTTGATTTAGTATAATACAACACTAGGGAGCTCCCTCCTATAATATCACACCGTCCTGATATAGCAAAATAACCCAAGGCCTTATGTGTTACTGAACAGTCCTTCTTTATCTTCATTTCTTCTGCTAGCAAGACAAAGTAGGTTTGTAATCCAAAGGGTTAATGACTCCTTATCAAAGTATGCGTCAAGAAACTTGTGGGCAACAGCCCTCTCACCCAACAAGGACAGTGTTGTCAGAAGACTCCGTTCTGATGGACAGGGTTCTGTCTCTGCAGTATCTCAGTATGTTCGCTGCGGCCACGCCGTCACGCTGTACCACTTCACAGACGACGTTACCTCCTTCAAGGGTCTCTGGAACGATCACACTGCTGCTCCAGCATGCTGTGATGTAAGGCAGGATCAAAGACTACTCACAGACGACCGGGAGTCCTCGGTTACCTCCTTCAAGGGTCTCTGGAATGATCACTCTGCTGCTCCAGCATGCTGTGATCTAAGGCAGGATCGCTGGCTGCTGTTCCGCTCCGCACAGGGTAGGCCGCAACTCTGTGGAACACACACACCCACAAGGCCCTGCAGGCAGGCCATGCATCCCAGGAACAAGAGACCTAAGATGGCCACTCCCAGCATTTTTATAGGCTTCCCACAATGCAGTTCTGTTCCCTGAGGATTGTGGGAGTCACTGTGCATTGTGGGTGGGTTAAGTTAATGTCCAGATATAAACAAACAAAATCCTTCCAGGTCAATTTGAAAAGTGAAAATAAAATAAAGATTCAGTCCTTTTGCACTTTGGCCGCTAGATTGCGCCAGAGGACAAGATATAACATAACATAACATTAAGTTAGATCAAAAATGTGTCCCCACTACACACTCCCCCTGCTTGAACTCTTTGGTCCCCAAAGAGATGCAAATTTTTTTTTCTGTAACACATTTTTGATTCTACACGGTTACATAACACTGACAGAAGAGCCTCTCAGGTGATGGGGAGCTGTTCTGTGTACCTACTGCTGACACCTCGGTGTCTGATACAGGTGTGTCAAGGGATGAGTTAGGGTTACCTCTCACCAATTCTGCGGTGAGAAGGTCAGGCTCTCTCGACAACCCTTGAGGATTGAGAACAATTTCTGTGGAACTCTCATCCAACACATCACAGGTTGGTCTCTTGAGTTTGGAAATGACTCTTCATTTCCTCTGATTCACTGGTTCAGACACGGTAGACTCAGTTGTCTTCTCTTACCACTCAACCACTTCTGCCTCCTGCATGTAGGTTTCTTCCACTCCTTTTTTGTATATTTCTTCATCCATGGTGAGAGAGGTAGCCACTCCCTAACCCTTCTTCTGGTAGTGAGGGTAGAAGGTCACATCTGAGGATGACAGGGGCTAACAGCCGCTTCACCAGGTCTGTGTTGGTCCCAACGATGAGAGAACTTCTTGAGGGCCCTGGCAACCAAGGACAGACAATGGCCAGTGTCTCAAAGTTCTGAGGCTTCCCAGCTCTCAATGGATCACACGACAACTTGACCCGCAGACATCCATCACAAGGGTAATCTTCTGCTTGAATACCCTGAACCTTTAAGTCTTCCAACTTCTTCAGGGGCAGGTATGACAGGTGCTTCTTGTAAAAGTCTCTGGTCATCAGGGTAACCTGGGCACCTGTATCAAGGATAGCTCTGGTATAGATCCCTTCAACCAGAACAGGCACTACGGGCAGAGGACCTACCAACTGGGTAGGAGGTCTGTTAGAAACATCTGTAACAATGGATTGGCATACTTGGACTCGTGCTCTCTTCAGCCTTCGCCACCGGGCACACTGCTTCCATCGTCGGTTTAGAGACTGATAGGCATTTTCCACTGAAACAGTACAAACAGCAAGTGTTCTCCATTGTTCCCTTGCAGACTCAGGGAAAAATCTTCTTGAAGACCCAGATCTTCTCTTCATCCTTGGGTCACTTCTCTGAGGTCTCCGCCAGTCTTCTGTCTCCGTGGACTTGGACATACTTGCTTCGTGGGCTTCTGGCCAGGCAACTCAGTACGTTCTGCCATCAATTTATCCATCATCTCTGCCATCTGGGACACTTGCATATTCAAGGGGTCTAACTCAGACATGAGATCCGATGACCCGATCAACATCTTCATCATCTTGGTCATCTCTCTTTGCAGCTGAAGCATCAGCTTCTCAAATTTAGGGTCGCTCCCCCTGCTTTGTTGGATAGGTGGGGACCAAGACATTGTGTCAGCGGTCGCTCTCAGGACCCTGGACTGAAGTTCTTCCTCCTGGGCCTTTCCGTGGTGTTCAATGGTCACACTCGCCTCTGCGCGGGCGAGTAATTCTCTGTGCCTCTGAAGCGCAGTGTCAAGGTCCATACTGGTGCCAAGGGGATTCTGGGGGGTTGCTTGCAGAGTAACAGTAATCCTGAATGAGCCCCCACATGTAGCACGGACCCCCGAAGGAGCCGCTGATTTATTTTGGGCCTCTACTCTGCTTTATACCCCCTTGAATATCTCAGTACCCATGACACAGCTGTGGTGTAATAGTGTGCAGTTAGAACGAAATCACAAAGGCAAGTTCACAATACTCAATATTATATATCTGTCTGTAGTTACCTTACCCTCCTCTTGGCTGGTGATGAAGAGGAAAACAACACTCACACAGTTGTACTTGAATAATAACCGTATTTACTGTAGTTGTATTAGAAGGGTTAAACTACAATGGTTGTACTGTCAGACCAACATAGTCTGACAGACAACTAAACTTTATATTACAAAGGTACAATACAGGTGTATAATGTCTGAAATAATATATGAGAGGTGTAACAAAGTAAATAGGATAGAATAGAAATAGGAAGTGCAGCGCTGGACTAGTGACATAAACACATGTATGTGATAATAATAAATCAGTGATTCAATCAATAAATCGAAATAGCGAACCATAATAATGTCCAATGAATGATCAAAAAATCGTAACAATTAAGTGCTCAAAAAAATATTGTATAAAAAACAAAAAAATCTATAAACATAAAGTCCATAAATTAGTGATATGTAGAGATCCGATAAGGAGTCAGGGAACGGTCATCCACCGCGTAGTGCTGCCCGCCACCTAATAGTAAAATTGAAGGCTTACCGGAAAGCCTGTGACCGCCCTTATATAACCAGGAACAGTGCTAGCTAGCTATACACACATACCTATAAATACAGCCACTTCTATGGGAATACCAGCACCTATGGGATTATAACTTCCGACAACTTTGCCACGCTGATTGCCAAGCATTTAGGACAAATTTAAACACAAGAATTATTCACTATTTGTGAAAGAAAGATCAGCATTGGTCTCTTGACCTACTTGTGAAAGAGGAAAGATTGCCTGAGATTCAAGCAGAAAGCCAATAGACTGAGAGGTGATCCTGGGACAGCACCTTGTACAGCATATCGCAAGTTGGTCGCCCACATAGGAGATTGATGCAGTGTGTCCTGGAGTGTTCCCTAGATGGTCTGCTTCTACTAAGCCTGGTTTGACCCCCCTGAATAAGGACGTTCACAGGCTTTCAGGTAAGCCTTCAATTTTACCATTAGGTGGCGGGCAGCACTACGCGATGGATGACCGTTCCCTGACTCCTTATCGGATCTCTACATATCACTAATTTATGGACTTTATGTTTATAAATTTTTTTGTTTTTTTATACGATATTTTTTGAGCACTTAATTGTTGCGATTTTTTGATCATTCATTGGACATTATTCTGGTTCACTATTTCGATTTATTGATTGAATCACTGATTTATTATTATCACTCACATGTGTTTATGTCACTAGTCCAGCGCTACACTTCCTATTTCTACTCTGTTCCATGTGCCCTCATATCGGGGTTATAGTGTACAGCAGAAGGACCTTATTCATAATTTACGCTTTCACTTTTTTAAATGTATTCACGCACCAAGCGCAATTTTTTCTTTTTATTTAAAGTAAATAGGATACCGTCAGAGTGAGTGTATCTCACTCTAAGCACTGTCCTATTTCCTGCGCGCTTAAAGCTATACTAAATCAAATGTTGACTTGATTTAGTATAATACAACATAGGGAGCTCCCTCCTATAATATCACACCGCCCTGATATAGCAAAATAACCCAAGACCTTATGTGTTACTGAACAGTCCTTCTTTGTCTTGCTAGCAGAAGAAAAGAAGATAAAGTAGGTTTGTAATCCAAAGGGTTAATGACTCCTTATCAAAGTATGCTGAAAAGATGAAAACCAGGCTCTGGTGCCATGGACCTTTAACTAACTTTGATGCCAAGGACTCAGTACTAATTCCTCTTGAATCTGCTTGTGGGACTATGGGTCCCAGCAACTCTGTCTTGTGTACACTGATGTATGAAAGTGCGTCAAGAAACTTGTGAGCAACAGCCCTCTCACCCAACCAGAACAGTGTTGTCAGAAGACTCCATTCTGATGGACAGGGTTCTGTCTCTGCAGTATCTCAGTTCATTCGCTGCGGCCACGCCGTCACGATGTACCACTTCACAGATGACCGGGAGTCCTCGGTTACCTCCTTCAAGGGTCTCTGGAACGATCACACTGTTGCTCCAGCACGCTGTGTTGTAAGGCAGGATAAAAAAGTACTCACAGACGACCGGGAGTCCTCTGTTACCTCCTTCAAGGGTCTTTGGAACGATCACTCTGCTGCTCCAACACGCTGTGATCTAAGGCAGGATCGCTGGCTGCTGTTCTGCTCCGCACAGGGTAGGCCGCAACTCTGTGGAACGCACACACCCACAGAGCCCTGCTGGTAGGCCACGCGTCCCAGGAACAAGAGACCTAAGATGGCCACTCCCAGCCTTTTTATAGGCTTCCCACAATGCAGTTCTGTTCCCTGAGGATTGTGGGAGTCACTGTGCATTGTGGGTGTGTTAAGTTAATGTCCAGATATAAACAAACAAAATCCTTCCAGGTCAACTTGAAAAGCGAAAATAAAATAAAGATTCAGTCCTTTTGCACTTTCATAGTTTGTTATAAAATTTAGCAAACAGGTAATTTTACTCCTTCATTGATATGCGCTGATGAGGCGGCACTGGTGGGCACTGATAGGCTGCACTGATGGGCACAGATAGGCACAGTTAAGGCAGCACTGATAGGCACAGTTAAGGCAGCACTGATGGGGACAGATAAGGCGGTACTGATGGGCACAGATAAGGCGGCACTGATGGCCACTGATGGGCGCTGATGGGTGGGACTGATGGGTGGCACGGATGGGTGGCACGGATAGGTGGCACTGATGGGCACTGATAGGTACCACTGATGGGGGCACTGATGGGCGGCACTGATGGGGGGCACTGATGGGTGGCACTGATGGGCAGTGATGGGCGGCACTGATGGGCACTTATGGGCACTGGTAGGTGACACTGATGGGCACTGATAAGTGGCACTGATGTGCAGCACTGTTGTTGCACTGATGTGAGCCCTGATGGGTGGCACTGTGGGTGCTGATGGGTGGCACTGATGGGTGGCACTGTGGGCACTGATGGATGGCACTGATGGATAGCATTATGGGCACTGATGGGTGACGCTGGTGGGCACTGGTAGGCGGCACTCCTGCCTATTGCTGTGTCACTGGCAGGGGGCAGATGATCGCCGTGATCGGGACTGATGTCCTTCTCACGGCCACCGGTGATCGGGTTTTTTTTTTCCTCCTCACGCTGTCAGCGCGAGGAGGAAAAATAGCCGATTACTGGCTCTGTTTACATCACATGATCAGCTGTCATTGGCTGACAGCTGATCATGTGGTAAGGGGTCGGGACCGACCCCTTACTCTGATCTGTGATCAGGCGAGTCTCATAGACTCGCTGATCACCAAGCGTGCCGCGCGTGCCCTGCAGGGGGTGCGCAGGCCGCTCGTGCAAGGGACAACGTCAATAGACGTAGTCCCGGCAATGTAGATCCGCGCTGTTGCCGTCATTTGGCAATAGCGAGGATCTGAAGAGGTTAAGTTAGATCAAAAATGTGTCCCCGCTACATAACTGAATCATGATTCAATAGACATCAGACATGACATTGATCTTACAGTATGTATGGCTTCTTTAGAAGGGGTAATGTGTCTCATCAGCTTTCTCCAACTCATAATATAGTGGTGTTTATTCTTGAACTAATTGTTACCGTCTTATACAATAACCACTTCAATACTGGACACTTTCACGTTCTTCCTGCCCAGGCCAATTTTCAGTTTTTAGCACTGTTACACTTTGAATGACAATTACTCATTTATACAACACTGCACCTAAATTGAATTTTTTTATCATTTTCTTTGAGACAGACAAAGCTTTCTTTTGGTGGTATTTAAACACCACTGGGTTTTTTATTTCTTCTTTTCTGCTATAAAAGTTTGCAAATAAATTATCTTTCTTTATAAATTTCGGCTTTAATGTATTCTGCTACATTTCTTTGGTAAAAATAACCCAAATCAGTGTACAGTATTTAGTCTGTATGAAAGTTATAGAGTCTACAAACTATGGTATATATATTTGAAAATCAATTAGTCCTCATGTATTGACTGTGCTGTCAGCCTCTTTTGCTGAGGCACTTAAATGCCAGGATAGTACAAATACCGCCCAAATTACTCCTTTTTGGAAAGTAGACAGTCTGAGGTATTTAGTTAGAGGCATGGTGAGTTGTAATTTTTTTGTCACAATTTTTTTGAAAATTAAGAAATTAAATATTTTTTTTTTTTTACATTTTGTCACCAGAGCAGTACAACATCATCGCATGACTGGTGTGGCAGTGATCAGGGACACTGACTAGTATAATTTTTTTTTTTTTAATTAGGAATTTTCTTTAAATTTTTTAAACATTTTTTTCTTTTTCATACAATCCTGCCACTATCCACTGCTGCCTCAACCATTATTCAACCATTATTCCTGGGGAAGGAGACAGGACGGAACGTTATACACACGACCTGTTGGGAAAGATTAGCACGCCACCCCATACCGGCTGCTGTTGCCCGTTCGTTTCTGCTGTTTTAGTGTGGCGCCCTTATGCGCCTTGTTACTGTGAGTACCCGATGTGGGATTTGTTTATGATTTTAATAAATTTAGTACATACTGCACCATGAAGTCCTTTTTGTGTTGATATATTGAGGTACAAATGGGAATGCTGTGAGGAACAGAGGCACCACTGCAAATCTATCCAGGACCCTGCATATAACATCGAACCCATAGAGGTTCTAAGGTGCATTCTGACCAAGCTTAATTGCAAGCTTGCACGCCCTAAGGTGAGGGGCTATCACCTGGGGGGGAGCATTTGTATGAGCACACAGCACTTTAGTTTGTGTTCACAATAACACATGAATGGATTGTGGAAGATCTGTGGACTGTTAATTTGATCATTGCACAGCAACACAGCACTGAATTGCATAGAATCACATGGATGCAACACCAAATCGCATGGATGCGTTTTTTGTATTTTTTAATTTTTTATTGTTTGAACATTGCACTAACACCATATTGCATAGATGCAGCACTGAAATGCATGGATGCAACACTAAATCTGACTGTTAATTTGATCATTGCACAGCAATACAGCACTGAATTGCATAGAATCACATGGATGCAGCATCAAATCGCATGGATGCTTTTTTGTCTTTTTTAACTTTTTATTGTTTGAACATTGCACTAACACCATATTGCATAGATGCAGGATCGAAATGCATGGATGCAACACTAAATCGCTTGGATGTTTGTTTTGAATTATCTATTAATGTTTGAAAATTGCACAAGCTTTGTGGAATATTTGCAATACACAGGCTGATTGGAGCACTTTTACCTATTTATTCATTCGCTGAAGTTTATTGCACATTAATGTATAGTATTAATAGATTTTGTATATATATGCACAATATCACTTTATTAATATTTTAGTGGAAATTTCTTACATTTTATTTTGATAAGCGCAGCGTGTGTACAATTTGAGATGTTTATCATGCTGTTCTATTAAGATGAGCCTCAGGTCTGTATGTTATTTGGATAATGTTGTGCTTGTAGATTGGGTAGGGTTCTTTTTGTTAATGGCCTCAAGGGTCCAATTGTCTCTCAGTAGTTTGTCAAGCTGCATTGACCTCTGCCTTTTGATACGAGAGCACATTTGTATGAAAATACCTCTAATAAAGGCCTTATGGATGCACCATATAGTAAACGGATCCAAAACTGATAGGAAGTTCGTTTGGAAGTATTCTTGGAAATGTTTCTCAATACAGTAATGTGAACATTTTGAGCTGAGTTGAATACCTGGGAGTTAACTATCCATATGTAGGCGGGGGTAGGGGTATGCTCCTCCACCACTGAAATTGATACAGGGGCATGGTCAGACCATGAAATATCATGAATAGTGGAAGAGGAGATAGCCTGCAACAATACTCTGTTAATTAATCACATATCAATTCTAGAGTATGAGTTGTGGGGTATGGAATTAAAGGTGTAATCACGCTCTTCTGCATGTTGACATCTCCAAGTGTCATATACATTTTCTTTACAAAAGACCAACTGAAGGGCTCGGGGAAGTCTCTCAGGTTTGGAGGAGAGATCCAGGTGAGGGTCTGCAGTGAGATTAAAATCTCCACATAATACCAGAGAATGGCATCTTACTTTTGAGATTTTGTGGAATAGTTTGTGTTCGAAGCGGATCTGGTGTGAGTGAAGGAAGCAGACACAGTAAAGGGTCTGTTATTGACATTGCATAGGAGGATCAGGTATCTGCCTTCTGGGTCACAGATGGATTTGTGCAAAGATAAGGCCACTGTGTCCCTGACCGCTGTAAGGACTCCTTTCAGCTTCTGTGGTGCAGAGGCAGTGAAGATGTGAGGGATCTGTTTATGACTAAGACAGGGTCACTTTGAGGCTTGGAAGTGTGTTTTTTGTACAGAAATTAGGTCACATCCTAATTTAAGAGACTCCTTCCAAAGGGATGTTCTTTTGGCAGGGTGGTTGAGACCTCTTACATTGAAAGAAGTTATTTTAAGGACCATTAGGCCATGTTATTTGTAAGCTGTGATGAATGTGTTTTACCTTTAATTGATGGAGAGATGGTGAAGGGCCAGATATGTTGTAGTCCCAGGTGTGGATATTCATAGGAGCCGTGTGATGGATCCACAGGTGGAGTCCCAGAGGAAGGTAGTATCTGCTGGCAGACTGGAGACCGACAAGAGGTGGGTAGAGGTTGAACAAAAAGCAAAAGGGGTATAAGAAGAACAGAGAACAGTTAGTAAAAAGCATGGGCGATTACAACTGGAATCTGATTGCAGCAACACTACACATTACTTGAGGGGGGAGTATTGTGGTAAGTAGGCTCTGCCCATCCAGGGAAGCACATAGGGTGTTCGTAGTGACAGTAATGGATAGAGGCGATCATGTCGCATGGTCCTTTGGCCTGCTTTTGTGGGATACAACTTGCCATTCATTATGTGTGTTTATCCCATTGGGGTGTGAACAGTGTGGGGTTTCCTGATCTGGGAGAATGTCCTATAAACATGGCAATGCTAGGCCCTTATCGAGAGTTGTAATCACCAAGGTAACATCATTGTGAGTTATAGTGAGCTTCATAGGGTATCCCCAACGGTATATGATGTTATGATTATGTAGTTCTTTCGTAATCGTCAAGATCGATTTTCTTCTGTGTAACATGTACTGAGAGAGGTCCATATATAGTTGAAGGCGGGAGAATTGCTCGGGTAATGGTGTTACTTTGCGGAAGTTGGTCATAAGTTGGTCCTTCACATGGTAAAAGTGTACCCTCATAATGAAATCTCTTTGAATATTATCTGGGAGGTACGAGGGTTTGGGAAGGCGGTGGCTCCTGTCAATTATTATTTCAGAGGTTAGAACAGAGGGTAAAACTGCTCAAATTAAATTGCAGGCATATTTATTCAGTTGGGCGTTTAAAACAGATTCAGGGATACCCCTGAGTTTGACGTTATTCCGCCTGGAGCGGTCTTCAAGGTCTTCGATTTTGGCTTTGAGCTTTACCATCTGATCATCTAGATCATTATGGGCATCAATGAGGGTATTGTGGGATGTTGCAAACTCCCCCATTTTATGCTCAATATGATCCACCCTTCCCCCCAGCTCTTGCACCTCTGATTTGAAGTTGGTCACACATACCATGAGATCAGCACGTAAGGAAGTTCTTAGGGACACTAGCATGTCTTTCAGGGTTGCTTCTGACACAGGCTGGATGGTGGCAGGGAAAGAGCTGAATGTGTCAGCTAAGTCCCGAGTGGTGTTAGAGGTATTGCAGCTAAGGCTTACCTCAATAGGAAATGCACCCACCGACAGACTTGGTGTCACAGATCAGCTGCGGTGCTGATCTGTGTCTTACCTTTTACTGCTGTAGGTCAGCTGGTTCCTGTGGTTCTTCAAGCCTGTGTGCAGCTCTTGCTGCACTCAGCAGTTATGGGTGTCGCCGGCTTCACCTGTTGACTGTTATATTCTTCCTTCCTGCTACTTCCTATCCAGCCTCCCATGTGCTTCTCTATTTAAATTCCACTCAGACCAGTTTCTGGTTGCTTGAGCAACACTTGTTCCTGAACGCCCTTCATGTAACCTGCTTAACCTGACCTCTCGTGAACCGATCTCTTGTGTACCAACTAGTTCTCCTGATTACATTGTCTGCTGCCCGCCCTGACCTTGGCTCACTATCCGGCTCTCCTTTGCTTCATCCATCCATCCGTGTCTGACTGTGTCGCAACTAAAAACAACTAAACCCAAACTAAACCCAAACCCTCATGAGGGGGATCCCGTGTCACCTGCTCACCTGTGGGCTCACATCAGTAGCACCGTGACACTTGGTTTGCTTTTTGCAGGGCTTAGTGACATGGGTGTTGAGACTGCAGGTGACCGTGGCTGGGAAGCTTTTGAAGAATGTGATGCTCGGGGGAGGATAAGTCCGTATTCACCTAATTTGTATTTCTGTCTACACTGTGGGTGATGCCAGCATTTTCTCCTGAACAAGGATTATATTTCAAACACTATGGACTTTTTATTTGTAATACTACATTTATAGCGCTGCATATCATATTTTTCATGCTTCTTATTGTCACCATACAATTTATGCAGCTGCTTTATTACCGTTACTAGCGCAGTGATTAATCTTGGATTTATATATATACAGTGGGGATGGAAAGTATTCAGACCCTCTTAAATTTTTCACTCTTTGTTATATTGCAGCCATTTGCTAAAATCATTTAAGTTAATTTTTTTCCTCATTAATGTACACACAGCACCCCATATTGACAGAAAAACACAGAATTGTTGACATTTTTGCAGATTTATTAAAAAAGAAAAACTGAAATATCACATGGTCCTAAGTATTCAGACCCTTTGCTGTGACACTCATATATTTAATTCAGGTGCTGTCCATTTCTTCTGATCATCCTTGAGATGGTTCTACACCTTCATTTGAGTCCAGCTGTGTTTGATTATACTGATTGAACTTGATTAGGAAAGCCACACACCTATCTATATAAGACCTTACATCTCACAGTGCATGTCAGAGCAAATGAGAATCACGAGGTCAAAGGAACTGCCTGAAGAGCTCAGAGACAGAATTGTGGCAAGGCACAGATCTGGCCAAGGTTATGAAAAAAATTCTGCTGCACTTAAGGTTCCTAAGAGCACAGTGGCCTCCATAATCCTTAAATGGAAGACGTTTGGGACGACCAGAACCCTTCCTAGAGCTGTCCGGCCGGTCAAACTGAGCTATTGGGGCAGAAGAGCCTTGGTGAGAGAGGTAAAGAAGAACCCATCGGGAGATGGGAGAAAGTTGTAGAAAGTCAACCATCATGGCAGCTCTCCACCAGTCGGGGCTTTATGGCAGAGTGGCCCGACGGAAGCCTCTCCTCAGTGCAAGACTCATTAAAGCCCACATGGAGTTTGCTAAAAAACATCTGAAGAACTCCAAGATGGTGAGAAATAAGATTCTTTGGTCTGATGAGAACAAGATAGAACTTTTTGGCCTTAATTCTAAGCGGTATGTGTGGAGAAAACCAGGCACTGCTCATCACCTGTCCAATACAGTCCTAACAGTGAAGCATGGTGCTTGCAGCATCATGCGGTGGGGGTGTTTTTTAGCTGCAGGGACAGGACGGCTGGTTGCAATCGAGGGAAAGATGAATGCGGCCAAGTACAGGGATATCCTGGACGAAAATCTTCTCCAGAGTGCTCAGGACCTCAGACTGGGCTGAAGGTTTACCTTCCAACAAGACAAAGACCCTAAGCACACAGCTAAAATAACGAAGGAGTGGCTTCACAACAACTCCATGACTGTTCTTGAATGGCCCAGCCAGAGCCTTGACTTAAACCCAATTGAGCATCTCTGGAGAGACCTAAAAATGGCTGTCCACCAACATTTACCATCCAACCTGACAGAACTGGAGAGGATCTGCAAGGAGGAATGGCAGAGGATCCCCAAATCCAGATGTGAAAAACTTGTTGCATCTTTCCCAAAAAGACTCATGGCTGTATTAGATCAAAAGGGTGCTTCTACTAAATACTGAGCAAAGGGTCTGAATACTTAGGACCATGTGATATTTCAGTTTTTCTTTCTTAATAAATCTGCAAAAATGTCAACAATTCTGTGCTTTTCTGTCAATATGGGGTGCTGTGTGTACATTAATGAGGAAAAAAATTAACTAGAATGATTTTAGCAAATGGCTGCAATATAACAAAGAGTGAGAAATTTAAGGGGGTCTGAAAACTTTCCGTCCCTACTGTGTATATATATACCCTGTTTCCCCGAAAATAAGACCTAGCATGATTGTCGGTGATGGCTGCAATATAAGCCCTACCCCCCAAATAAGCCCTAGTTAAAGTCCTTGTAGGTCTTATTTTCAGGGTAGGGCTTATTTTTGGGGAAACAGGGTAGGGTTTATTTGGGGGGTAGGGCTTATATTGCAGCCATCACCGACAATCACACTAGGTCTTATTTTCGGGGAAACAGGGTGTATATATATATATATATATATATATATATATATATATATATATATATATATATATATATATTATATACTCTGCATCCAGTATAGCCTATATCTACAGTGCATTTGGTGGTGTACTGTTTCTAATACACTTCAGGAGGTGTACACAATATATAATACAGTGTGTACAGTTTCTACTACACTTCTGGTGGTGTACACAGTAAAAAATACAGTGCAGCCGTAGTACACTTTCCAATACACTTCAGGCAATGTACACAGTATCTAATACAGTGTAGTGTGGTGTTGCAAAACAAAAAATACATCACGTCCGGAAGGCCACCAAGGAGAGGTAGATGCTCACAGGCCACTAAAAGAGTGCAAGCAGTCTCTGTGTCTACAGTCAACAGTGATGGTCATGGACATGGTGCAACCTCTGCAGGTGGCTGTGGGGCATGCTTGTCCTTTTTTCTGCTGCTGGCCGTGTTATTGAGCCACAAGATGCAGAATAGTTGGTGGAGTGGATAACAAAGCCGCCCTCATCCTCCTCATCCTCTGTCACCCAGGCTCAGAGTAGTTTGCCTTCCAACGCAGCTGCCAAAGCGGCCTATTCCTCCGGCTCCTTGTCCACAGTCACTCCTTCCATAGCCCCACCATCATGCATGGAGGAGTCCCCAGAATTATTCGACCACAGTGTTGGGTACATGCTGCTGGAGCATGCTCAGTGATTTGAAGGCTCCAATTTTGGCTCCCAGGTTGAGGAAGGGAGTAACGTGAGCCTAGAGAGAGGGGGTGCCAAAGACAAGAAACTGGCAGTCATGTTCCCCCATCTGCAGCATACTGCCAGGTTTGCTCCAGTGATGAGGAGGGAGGGGATGAGGAGGTCACTAACTGTACTTGGGTGCCTGAGAGGAGGAGGCACAACTCCAATGAGGTAGGATGTCCTCTAGGGGCCAGCTTAAGGGCAGCCACCCTATTGCATCACACCGCAGAGCTCAGCAGGTGCAGGGTGCTGCTGACTCCCAGCTGACTTTTAAAAGTTCCTTGGTGTGGGCCTTTTTTGACATGTGTGCAGCAGATCACACCATTGCTGCTTGCAACCTATGTCTGAAGCGGATCAATCACGGCCAGAACAGCAGCCGCTTGGGCACCACATGCTTTTCCAGACATATGATGACCTGCCATGCAGTCCGTTGGCAACAGCACTTGAAAGACTCACATCAAACAAAAAGGCGGACTTCTCCTTGCTCCTCATCTGGGATCTCCAACCCTACTATACCTCCAGTCTTCTCAAAAACTGCACTGAAAGGAATGAAGGTATAGTAATAGGTGTCCCAAGTACTTGCAGCCAATCTGCTAGCAGTACACCACCATTTGATTTTAGCAGGCAAATTTCCCTACCCCAGTTGCTGAACCTTAAAAAGAAATTAGGTCCCAGCCATCCACGTGCTCAGCATCTAAATGCTAGCTTGGCCAATTGCTAGCGCTGCAACTGCTGCCATTTTAGTTGGTAGACTCTGCCTCCTTTCATGAATTTGTGGAATGTGCTGCACCTCAGTGGCAGGTTCCAAAACACCATTTTTTTCACGGAAGGTCATTCCGGCTCTCTAGCGGCATGTGGAAGGCAATGTTTTGGTCTCGTTGGATCAACAGTAAGGTTCATATTACCGCTGACTCATGGTCCAGCAGGCATGGGCACTGCACTACCTTTCCTTCATGGTGCACTGGGTAACTCTGCTGGCAGCTGGGAAGGATGCAGGGCGGGGTTCAGTGTTGTTGGAGCTTGTTCCATCACCACGCCTCCACGTGATTCTGTCACAGCTCTCTCCTCCACCCCCTCCTCTTCTTCTTCCTCTATGGCCTCTTCTGCAGATTTGTCCTCTGAACCAGCGGTGTTCCGTAAGCGTTCAAGGGGCTACGCAAGCAGTCAGGCTAAAAGATACTATGCTGTGCTTGAGTTGGTCTGCCTAGGGAACAGGAGCCACAGTGGGGCAGAGATTCTGTCAGCTCTGCAGGGGCAGGCTCAGAGATGGTTGACGCCACGCCAGCTTCAGCCAGGAATGGTTGTATGCAACAATGGCACCAACCTTCTCTCCACCCTCCGACAGAGACACTTGACCCATGTTCCTTGTTTGGCACACGTCCTGAATTTGGTGGTGCATCAGTTCTTAAGCAGGTACCCAGGCCTACAGGATCTCCTGAGGCAGGCCAGAAACTTCTGTGGTCATTTCCACTGGTCATGCAATGCCAGTGCTTGGCTGGCTGACATTCAAAGGGAATGTAACCTGCCCACCAATCGCCTCATTTGTGTCATGCCCACCAGGTGGAACTCAACATTGGTAATGCTGCAGGGTCATCAATGAGTACCTGAGCGAGTATGGTACCAGAACAGAGTCAGGAGAGCTTGGCTTCTTTTCACCACGCCAGTGGCTACTGATCAAGGATGCATGCACTGTCCTGTCACCATTTGAGGAGGCCACAAGGATGGTGAGTAGCAACAATGCATGCATCAGTGACACTGTCCCTCTAGTCTTTCTGTTAGAGCACAAACTTCGTGGAATCATGGACAGGCCCCCTTTATCCAGATAGCATTCCTGCAGGCCTGCCAAACACACGAGAAGAAGAGAAGGAGGAGGAGGATTGTGTCAGTATGGATGTAGAGGATAACACTCAGCAGCAGTCTTCAAGGGATGGGTTTCAGTCCCCAGAAACCCAAGGAGTCGTACATGGCCGGAAGGAGGTAGTAACGGATCATGTGATCCTTAGTGACCCAGAGGACTCAGAATTGAATGCCTCTGCAAACTCATGCTGCATGGCCTCCCTGATTCTGCAAAGCCTGTGAAATGACCTTAGGATTCGTGGTATCAAGGAGAGGGATCATTACTGGCTGGCAACCCTTCTTGATCCACGTTAGAAGGGTAAGGTTGCAGAACTCCTCCTGCCTTCTCAGAGGGAGCAGAGGATGAAACATTTTCAGGAGACCTTGAAGAAAGGTTTGTGCAATGCATCTCCAGACCCTGGGAGGTTACAATCTCCTGGTGCTGGACAAAGTGTGGCTTCCTTCAGTCAGAGGAAGAGCGGTGGAGAAGGTAACTGGCTTACCGATGCCTTTAACCACTTCCCACCTGGTCAATAGCATAGTGACGTCCGGGAAGTGGTTGCGTTATCCTGACTGGGCGTCATATGACGTCCAGCAGGATAACATGCCGGCGCGCCCCCGTGGGGGCACGCAGTGTGGCGATCGGGTACGGCGTGTGTCCCTTGGACACAGCACTTCCCCAATCACTGTAAACAGCCAATGAATTTGGCTGTTTACCACGTGATCGACTGTGTCAAAGTCACAGCCGATCACCTGTCATAACAAACTCGGAGGCATGCAGATCAGGGATCAAGGAAGGCGAGTGTGGGGGCGGGCAGTGCGGCGATTGGGGACGGCGTGTTTCCCTCGGACACAGCGCTTCCCCGATCAGGGTAAACAGCCAATGAAATTGGCTGTTTACCACGTGACTGGCTGTGTCCAATCACAGCCGGTCACAAATGTAAACAAAACAGCAGTTACTATCTGATCCCTGCTCTCTCCTCACACACCGATCGTGTGAGGAGAGAGCAGGGATCAGTGAGTGAGATCAGTGTCTTGTCTTTACTGTTTTACTGTGCACAACAATAATGTCACACAGCCCAGCCAATCAGGCCATCTGTCAACCAGCCCATCTGTCAATCAGCCCATCTGTCAATCAGCCCATCTGTCACAGGCCCACCGCCAGGCTACCTTTACTGCCATCGGTACCACCACCAGTACCGCCACTAGTGCCGCCATCAGGCCCATCTTCTATACTGCCACACAGGCTGCTACCAGTATCACCACTAGTGCCGCCATCAGTACCACCACCACCCGTACCGCCACCTGTACCGCCATCACCACCTGTAGCACCACCACCACCCGTACCATCATCAGTACCACTACCTGTACCGCCATCGGTACCACCACTACCCGTACCGCCACCGGTACCACCACCCGTACTGCCACCGGTACCACCACCCGTACTGCCATTGCTACCACCACCACCCATACCGCCATCTGTACCACCACACAGGCCCGCCATTAATACCTCCATCAGTACCACTACCACCAGCAGTACCATTACACAGGCCCGCCAATAAGCACAGCCATAATGTCCCAAAGGGTTTACACATCTGAGGAGGCATATAGGCATATGATATTCTTGCCATGTCGGATGATGAGAGCAGCGGGGAGCTCCCATCATCCTATTCTGGTTCAGAATACGAGCCAGTTGAGGATAGTGGATCAGAGTCCGAGTCCGCGGAGGAAACCGTCCCTCCCAAAAGAATGAGATCAGGACCAAGATCAGGAGATCTGCCCACCACTAGCAGTTCCAGACCCCAGAAGAGGAGCCCAGTACAAGTACTGGAAATACACGCCCAACCCGAAGAATCCAGCCCAAGTCCTACCTTCCTGATGCCCTGGCCAACCCCTTATGGTTGCCAGCCAACTCAGGATCCGCTATCATCCCCCCTTTCACCGCACAGCCAGGTGTGCAGCTCGACACTACAAATTTTTCTCAATTTGATTATTTTTCTTTATTTTTCCCACAAGATTTTCTGCAGAATATGGTGGATCAAACTAATTTGTATGCATCCCAATTTATTGCTGCCAACCCCAATTCTTCCAATGCCCGCATGTTCCAGTGGCGATGTGTCACACTGGATGAATTTAAATTGTTTTTGGGCCTTACTTTCAATATGGGGCTTGCAAAAAAGAATGAAGTCCATACATATTGGTCTGCCAACCCCATCCAACATATGACCATGTATTCTGCTGTCACGTCCAAGACTAGATACAAATGATTATGCGTTTTCTCCACTTCAATGACAATTAACATTGCCCTCCCCGAGATCATCCCAACCACGACAAATTGATACGCCCCCTAATCAATTCGTTTTTCCAGAGATTTAGAGAAGTTTTCATCCCAGACCAAAAAAATTGTGTGGACGAGTCTCTCATACATTTCACTGGCCGACTGCACTTCAAGCAGTATATACCAAACAAGAGAGCCAGGTATGGGCTGAAATTAAATAAATGATGTGATTGAGCCACTGGATACGTCTTCACATTTTGGATCTACGAAGGCAAAGACTCCCAGCTCCAGCCCCGTGACTGCCCCACATATATTGGAACCAGTGGGAAAATTGTGTGGGAGCTGGCATACCCTCTGTTTGAAAAAGGATACCATTTTTATGTCGACAACTATTATACCAGCCTGCCCCTTTTTCGTCATCTTTACAGTAAAAAAACCCCGGCCTGCTTAAAAAAAAACCATAAGGGATTCCCACAAAATCTGTTGACAAAAAAATTGCAAAACGGAGATCGACATTCATGAGGAACGAGGAGGTGTTGGCCATGAAGTGGAGGGACAAGAAAGATGTCTACATCCCCTCTACCATCCACAATGACACCGTGGTGGAGATCCAAAGAAGACGCAGCCCCATTGTAAAGCCTGAATGTGTCCTCGACTACAATATGTATATGGGGGGTGAATTTAAACGATCAGATGCTACAGCCCTATTTATCAACCAGAAAGTCCCATTATTGGTACAAAAAAGTTGCGTTTCACCTGTTTCACATGGCACTTTTTAATTTGTTTGTCTGCTACCAAAAAGCAACTCAAAACCAACAAATCCCCTACCTCAAGTATATTGAAGATATCGTCACTGCCCTCATTTACCAACAAGGTCCCGCCCCAGGAAGTATTCGCTCTGAAAGTGTAAATCGACGTCACAAGCAACACTTTCCCATATAGCATTCCCCCCACAGAATCTAGAAGAAGACGCCAAAAGAAATGCCATGTATGCAGTAGAGGAGTAAGAAGAGATTCCAGCTATTATTGTCCCCAATGTCCCTCCCAACCTGGCCTGTGCATCGGAGATTGCTTCAAAAATTATCATACATCCATCCAATATTAGTTCCCTTTATCATTACCAGACTGCCATTTCCCCATTTGCCTGCTACCATGTTAATTAACTGACCCTGGCCTGTTTACTGACGATGTCTTTGCTTGCTGATTTAAACCACGTTTCTGACTTCCACGTGCACCAACCTCAGCCTGTTTAGCAACGATGCCTCTGCCTGCAGATTTAAACCACGTTTATGACTTCCACGTGCACCGACCTTGGCCTGTTAATCGACCATGATTTTGCCTGCCACTTGGACTGATCTTTTGGCCATCTACTTTAGTACACAGGGGTCTCACGTATGTGAGGGGCTTCAGAATAGCGTTCTGAGTAGAGAAAAACTGTTTTTCGTATTCTGTGAACCCAGAACGGGGTCTGGTTGCCCGGAGGCTTCAAAGCAATTTGGGTGGGAGAAGCCTCTACCCCTGTCCCCCTGGCCCTAACCTTGATGGTCCTTCCTGCTGCCTGGACCAATACTTTGGCTGTGCTGACCATATTGCTGCCTGTAATGACCCATGACATTATGGACCATGTTGCTTCCTGCTGTTTGAGACCAATACTTTGGCTGTGTAGACCATATATCTGCCTGCTGCCTCTACTGACTTTGGACAGTATTTCTGCCGGGACACCTCTGCCTGCTACCTGGACCTGTGCTTTGGCTGTGCTCTGGCTGTGCTGACAGTATCTCTGCCTGTACGAACTATGGACAGTATTCCTGCCTGCTGCCTGGATGATTGCTTTTGCTGTCGCTGACCGCATTCCTGCCTGATGCCTGGACCGATGCTCTCCTCTGTGGACCACTGCACTTCCAAAACCACAGGTAATCTTTTGTTATTTGGTATGTACCTTATATGTGTTAGAAATATGAAGGGCCTTCAAAAATGTGATCGGTAGTCATAAAATGATATGTGTAATTAATGCTGCTAGAATGCCTGGAGGTGCTACTTGGATGTTGGGCCTCTGTATGTGGCCAGGCTGTGTAAAAGTCTCAAACATGTGGTATCGCCATACTCAGGAGGAGTAGCAGAATGTATTTTGGGGTGTCATTTTTGCTATGTACATGCTATGCGTTATAAATATCTTATAAAGGGACAACTTTGTGTAAAAAAAAATGCATTTTCATTTTTTTTCCACATTTTCCAAAAAGTTCTGAAAAAAAAAATAAACCGTTCAAAAGACTCATTATACCTCATAGATTATACGTTGGGGTGTTTTCTTTCCAAAATGGGGTAATTTTTTTGAGAATTCCATTGTCCTGGTGCTCCAGGGCCTTCAAAAATGTAATAGATGGTTGAGAAATGAGATGTGCAATTTATGCTTGTAGAACGCCTGAAAGTGCTACTTCAATGTTGGGCCTTTGTATGTGGCCAGGCTGTGTAAAAGCCTCACACATGTGGTATCGCCATACTCAGGAGGAGTAGAGGAATGCATTTTGGGGTGTCATTTTTGATATGTACATGCTATGTGTTAGAAATATCTTATAAATGGACAACTTTGTGTAAAAAAAATGCATTTTCATTCTTTTTCCACTTTTTCCAAAACCTTCTGGAAAAAAATGAACCGTTCAAAAGACTCATTATGCCTCATAAATTATACGTTGGCGTGTGTGCTTTCCAAAATGGGGTCATTTTGTGGACAATTCAATTGTCCTGGTGCTCCAGGGACTTCAAAATTGTAATAGGTGGTTGAGAAAGGATATGTGCAAATTATGCTTGTAGAACGCCTGAAAGTGCTACTTCAGTGTTGGCCCTTTGTATGTGGCCAGGCTGTGTAAAAGTCTCACGCATGTGGTATCACCATACTCAGGAGGAGTAGAGGAATGCATTTTGGGGTGTCATTTTTGATATGTACATGCTATGTGTTATAAATATCTTATAAATGGACAACTTTGTGTAAAAAAAAAATGCATTTTCATTCTTTTTCCACTTTTTCCAAAACCTTCTGGAAAAAAATGAACTGTTCAAAAGACTCATTATGCCTCATAGATTATACGTTGGGGTGTGTGCTTTCCAAAATGGGGTCATTTTGTGGATAATTTAATTGTCCTGGTGCTCCAGTGCCTTCAAAAGTGTAATAGGTGGTTGAGAAAGGATATGTGCAATTTATGCTTGTAGAACGCCTGAAAGTGCTACTTCAGTGTTGGCCCTTTGTATGTGGCCAGGCTGTGTAAAAGTCTCACACATGTGGTATCGCTATACTCAGGAGGATTAGAGGAATGTATTTTGGGGTGTCATTTTTGCTATGTACATGCTATGTGTTAGAAATATCTTATAAATGGACAACTTCATGTAAAAAAATGCATTTTCATTCTTTTTCCACTATTTCCAAAACCTTTTGGAAAAAAATGAACCGTTCAAAAGACTCATTATGCCTCATAAATTATACGTTGGCGTGTGTACTTTCCAAAATGGGGTCATTTTGTGGACAATTCCATTGTCCTGGTGCTCCAGGGCCTTCACAAATGTAATAGGTGGTTGAGAAAGGATATGTGCAATTTATGCTTGTAGAACGCCTGAAGGTGCTACTTCAATGTTGGGCCTCTGTATGTGGCCAGGCTGTGTAAAAATCTCACATATGTGGTATCACTATATTCAGGAGGAGTAGCAGAATGTATTTTGGGGTGTAGTTGCAATTATGCATATGCTGTGTGAGAGAAATAACCTGTTAGTATGACCAGTTTGTGGGAAAAAATTACAACTTCAAAAAACTCACCATGCCTCTTAGTAAATACCTTGGGCTGTCTACTTTCTAAAAAGGGGTCATTTGAGGGGTATTTGTACTTTCCTGGCTTGTTAGTGTCTCAAAAAATGAGTAAAAAAAAAAAAATTAAGTACATCAGGTGTGATCAGATGTGATCAATTTTCAGTGATTGGCACCATAGTTTTTAGACTCTATAACTTTCACAAAGACCAAATAATATACACTAATTTGGGTTATTTTACCAAAGATATGTAGCAGTATAAATTTTGGCACAAATTTATAAGGAAAATAAATTATTTGCAAAATTTTACAATAGAAACAAAAAAAAGTGGGTTTTTTTTCAAAATTTTTGCTGTTTTTTCGCTTATATTGCAAAAAAATAAAAACAAACAGTGGTGATTAAATACCACCAAAAGAAAGCTCTATTTGTGAGAAGAAAATGATAAACATTTTGTTTGGATACAGTGTAGCATGACTGAGTAATTGTCATTCAAATTGTGAGAGCGCTGAAAGCTGAAAATTGGTTTGGGCGGGAAGGTGCATAAGTACCTGGTATTGAAGTGGTTAAAGAATTTTAGCAGTCCTCAGCGCCAAGGCCCGATCGGTTCAAGCAAGCATCACCAGCATCTGCATTACATGGTGCAGGAATATCTAGGGACAAGAACAGACTTGGAGACCTTTCCAACAGAGCATCCACTGGGTTACTGGGTCTTGAGGGTGGACCACTGGCCAAAACTTGCTCAATATGCAATTGAGTTACTGGACTGTCTTGCATCCAGTGTGCTTTCTGAAAGGGTTTTTAACGAATCAAAGAGTGTGCCTGTCCACAAACTACGTTAATAAACTCACGTTCATAAAAATGAATCAGTCTTGGATCAGCAGCTACCAAGCACCTTATGCTGATGTAACTGATTGAATTTGCTATGGATGTGGAATCCCTTGAAGACTGCCTATGCTGACTATCCTATTCTTCCTCAATCTTGATGATGCTAGCTTCCAACAATATTTTTGGTTTAGGGCACCACCACCACTACCCAAGGCCAATTTGTCTGCCCCATTTAACAGCGGCATGTAATTAAAACTTTTGATACAATATTTCACTGAAGGGCCCGTTCCTGCGCTCAATAAGAGTATCTGTGAGGGGTTACAGTGTTGTGGCACCACCACCACCACCCAAGGACCAATTTTTCTGCCCCTGTTTAACAGGGGCATGTAGTTACAATTTTTGATATAATATTTCAATGCAGGGCCCGTTCCTGTGTTCAACAAGAGTAATACCCCGTACACACAGTTGGATTTTCAGACGAAAAATGTGCGATCGGAGCGTGTTGTCGGAAATTCCGACCGTGTGTGGGCTCCATCGGACTTTTTCCATCGGATTTTCCAACACACAAAGTTTGAGAGCAGGCTATAAAATTTTCCGACAACAAAATCCGATCGCGTCAATTCCGACCGTGTGTGGACAATTCCGATGCACAAAGTGCCACGCATGCTCAGAAAAAATTCCACGACGAAACTGCTCGGTCTGGTAAAATTAGCGTTCGGAATGGATAGAGCACTTTGGTCAGGCTGCAATGTTGAAAATTGTTTAATACAGCGCGCTCTCTTCTTCTTTATAATGCTAGAAGAATGAAGTAGTTTTGCTGCTCATATTCTCAAAGAGTTCTTACAAACTTATTTATTTATTATTTATCGTGATTCCCTGAATATATTTTGATTTGTCACATCTGACAAAATTTTTTTTTTTTTTTAATTTTTGTTTTGTATTTTTTTCAAGGCTGATTTTTTTTTTTTTGGTTTTGTACTTGTTTCAAGGCTGATGGTTTTTTTTTTTTTTGTTTTGTTTTACTCCAGAATATTTTTGTGTGTGTTTTCTGTGTCAAGTTACCACAACACCATTATTATCTTGTATTATTTAATCTCAAGGAGATTGTTTGGTGTTGGTGTCTCTTGTTAATTTCACATAGTATTTTTGAAATGTACCTTCCTCCTCACAAACAAACTGTCCTTTTCGAAGGAAAACACACATAGGCGAGTATAATTGAAACAAAAATTCCTTTATTAAGTTCTCAGAACCAAACAAAGAGGGAGGCAACACTGGAGAAACAGCTGAAATTGGTGAAGCCTTGGACCCCCAGGGCACACATCAATTCTTTGACAGCAAAATTGGTGGCCTGAGGAGTCCATATATAAGGGAGTGCAGTCTGGTTCAGAAGTCCCAGAGATCCGCAAAGCACCAGATGACATCTGTGTCCCCAGGCTGTGGTACTACAAGAGGCTGCATATTTTGCCAGACCAGACTGAGCCCAGGGCCATCACTCTCTGGTCTTCCTTCCACGCTTCCTTCCACTCTGTGGCTCCGGTGTTGGAGATGTGGCAGGAGGAGGAGTAGGACCTGGAGGAGGAGGAGGACCTGGAGGAGGAGGAGGATTATGTATGAGGTCACAAATGTGGGTTGCACATGTGAGTTGGCCCCTCAACCCCTTATTTAGAGCTTCCAAAATTAGGAACTCACACAGGAGTTTTTGGCCCTCTTCCATCTGCATCATTTTGCATGCAGTTATGCCAGAAAAGTCCTCCTCCACACTGTGGGGTGTTCTGAGGGCCTCTGTAGCCTTCCAAAAGAGGCCTATGGCAGCCTCCTCCAGGTTACTCCTCTTCCTGCCACTTTGTCTTTGAAGGTGGAGGGTAGGGACTTAGGTATCAGGCAGCCTGGTTGGCCCGGCCACCTCCTGGCTGAGACTTCCCTGTGTATGAAAAAGGGACAGGGTTTTAGTTTTTGCTTCATCAATCACAATCATAAATTAGTACTCCAAACTAACATCTAGTTAACATCATTGATTGGACAAAAATATTTAGAAGAATGCTATACCTGGCTCAAGCTGGGCTCCTCCACATGTTGCTGCCTGGAAGGCCCAGGTTGGGTATCAAAAGCCTCAGCTGGGGGGGAGGAAGCGTGGAAGGAAGAGTGGAGAGTGCTGGGCTGGGTTCAGTCTGACCTGCCAGAAAATGCAGTCTGTCTTAGTACCACAGCCTGGGGACATAAATGTCATCTGCTGCTCCTGATCTCTGGGAATCCTGGACCTTCTTGTGCTCCCAAGTGCTCCTCAGGCCACCAATTAGGATCTTCAAATAGGTGATGTCTGCCGTGGGGATCACCAACTTCACAAATCCCAACAAATTATCCAGCGCTGCCTTCCTTTTTGTTTGGTTCTTATATTCGGGGTGGTTTATCTGCCATAGACAAGGCAGAATTCTGAACATATCTATGAAGATTGGCATAAAGTCCTGATCCTTCAAGATATCCATTTTAACTGCAAGACACAACACAAGACAAACTCTAATGTCAGCCTAAAGTCTTCTAAACTTGTGAAAATACAGGCCTCAATCTAGAAGCAGTATAGGCCCAAGTTTAGATCTTACCTTCGTTATCACGATCGGCGCCTCCGATACTCCTTCCTCCGATCACAGTTCGTACGTACTACGTACGCGTGTTACGCTTTATAGACACTGCGCATGCGTGAAACTCCGCCCACCCCTGATGTTTTTTCTAGTCTATTCCCCGCCCATTCTCGTTCGGAGCAGTGGGGGAAGAGCACATGGCGGAGACAGAGCAGGTGTCTGTTAATTACAGCAACGAGGAGGAGGAAAGCCCGCAGCCAGAAACGTCCCGATCCAGAAGGACACGATTTAATATGTCCTTTGGGGAGATGTTGGAGATGGTCGACATCCTGAAGAGGGCCAACTATGATGGGAAGTATGGACCTTACCCCAACCCCAATGTCCGAAAGGCCAAGATCATGGCGAAAGTGGTCAAGAGTCTGCACCGGAATTTTGGGGTACGACGATCGAAAGATCAGCTCAGGAAGTGGTGGTCGGACCTGAAATTAAGAGAGCATGAGCAGTACAGAAAGATCCGGAGAGTGCTGTAAAAAAGTAAGTAGTTGTGCTGTGTTCCTATTGTTTATGTTTATTACGTTCGTGCTGCTCTATGTGCTTTTCTTAACTGTTATCCAGTTTAAAATGGCAACTTTCATGTTCATGGGCACATTATTCGTTCGTATAAAACATTGTTCGTTCGGCCTAGAAAACACCATTGTTTTGGCTTGTATGAAACTAGATTGGTTGTGTAGATGGGTTTGTAACTAGAATGAAATGCAAACTAGATTCTGTGTAAGGAGAGGACACTCAGCAGTTTTCACATGTGGACGCTGGACTACTAGTGTGGGGCACAAAAACACACTTTTTATTAGGGGCCCACACAGGTGCTCCAGTGTATACTATAGGGGTGTCTACATTTGTGAAGCTTGTACTAAACAGGTAAAGTCTTGAAGCTTGACAAAGGACAATAAAAATTCTACATCTTGGAACTCTGCCAAAACAGACAATTGTACCCCACTTCCAAGCAATGTTTCATATTCCTATTTCTGCCATCAAATATCTGTGTGCTAAGTATACCTATTTTTTTTCACATAGGGGAGAAAAGACTCGGAGGACACCCCTCATCCGAGGAGACCAGAGACCACCCATCTCATGAAGAAGTGGAGACCCACCAAAGCCAACAGAAGGAGGAGGAGGAAGGAGATGTGGTGGAACTAGTCACCACAACAGGTGAGTGTCTGCGACCACAGGCTCAGGTAAGAGATGGATGTCGGCAGATTTATAATACATAATGTTTCTATCTTTTTAGGTGATCGTGATGTTGTGGATCCAGGGCATTTCACCTCAGAAAGTGCACAGATCCTGATCGGGGAGATCATGGGGTGTAATAGAATCAATGATGTTCAAAAAAAATGAAGAACATCATTGATGTTTTAGGGAGAGTTTAAAACCCCTCAAAATCCCTTTTTTTTGCGCTTTTTGTGAGGTAAATATTTTTACTATTTTTTGACATATTTGCGAAAAGCCAAATTATGAAGAGGCACACAGTGTGTCAACATGTGCTATCTGCCATCACGGGAGATCAACGTATGCGTTTTGGGGGTGCAACCCCTTTCTCAATAATGTGAGGAAGGGGTTGCACCCACAAAACACATCCCTTGATCCCCCGTGATGGCAGCTAGCACATGTTGACATTCGGCAATTGGTGTGCATCTTCAAAATTTGGCTTTTCTAGGGGTGACTTCACCCCATCTGAACGCAATATCAAACACAGTTTGTAAATACTCATGTCTGATAATGCCTTCAAGTTCTACCAAATGTGAACTTTGTAAGTTCAAGATTTGTGTCTTTCTTGTTGGTTTTAAACATGCCTGTTTTATCTTAAATAAACATTTCTACTTTTTCTAATGTGACCCCAAACATTGTTATACAACAACAATGATGGTTTGTTTTAAAAACCTTTTCTAAATGCACATGTGATTGTGCTGGTATTAAAAAGATTGTTAATCAAGAATGTGTGGATTATTGTCTCAATGCTCCAAAACTTTTGTTGTGCTCTAACTGGTGCTTTCAGTGACAATGGGGGTTATTTCCTAAGGGCAAATCCACTTTGCACTACAAGTGCAGTTTCAAGTGCACTTGTAGTGCAAAGTGTCTTTGCCTTTAGTAAATAACACCCAACAATGCTTTGTAATGTTACACAATCACAACATTTTCAGGACTCACCACATTTCTGTCAGGGTCAGCTAAAAGAAACACAAGCAGTAAATGTCACCAAAGATTTTAGTAGTTAAATTTTTTTTTAATTTGAAAAAGGTTTCAGACATTGTCTGGCATATTGATAGCCCCCCTACCCGCTAAGTATTCAAGGTATCCTAGACGGACATCACGGGCACTCAGGGGGGGCAAGCCAGGATGGCCACATTCAAGCGCCGTCAGGGTTGGTTCATTTTGAATACCAGCCTCAGGCCCAACTGAGCCAGCATAGTTGGCAGAATGTTGCCATAAAAAGTTGTGTAGAACACAGCATGCCAGGATAATATGATTCAGTTTATACTCTGCCATGTGTATGGGTGTAAGAAATAGGAGGAACCGGCTGGCCATGATTCCAAACATGTTCTCCACCACTCTTCTGGCTCTGGCCAGCCGGTAATTAAAAACCCTCTGGTCCGGGGTGAGGGTCCACATAAGATGGTCCCCCAGCGCAAACACTTCATCTGCAATGAAGACGAATGGGAGTCCTTCCTCATTGTCTTCTGGAGATGGCAAGTCCAAGCTGCCATTCTGGAGACGCCTGTAGAACTCCGTCTGAGCAATGATTCCACCATCGGACATCTGGCCATTCTTCCCCACGTCCACATACAGGAACTCGTAAGTAGCCGACACCACCGCCAACATCACAATACTATTGAACCCCTTATAGATGAAATAGTTTGACCCCGAGTTGGGTGGTGGGACGATGTGGACGTGTTTCCCATCAATTGCCCCTCCGCAGTTAGGAAAGTCCCACCGCTGGGCAAAGTGGGAGGCCACAGTCTGCCATTCCTGTGGCGTGGAAGGAAACTGTGAAGTCAAACAAGAAAAAAAAATTAGTCATTTTGCACATAAACCGGGAAAGCAGATTAGACACAAACATTCTTGGCCAACATCAAGATAACATTTATTTGAGGGAGTTTTTAAAGACCAAAGTATAAGATACACCTATCAGATTCCCCCCCCCCCTCATGGGCCATTTCTAACATTTTAGGGGGGGAGCTCTTGGACAGGTAACCCTCTCCACTTCATTGAGAGTTAAATGCCTAAATAATGGGTATTACTTTGGCCAGCCCCTCCTTAGTTACACTATTGACAGCCCACTGGACAGGTAAGAAGTGTCATAATACAAAGATATAATTACACACTGTATACATTTGAGCACATTTGGAAATTCTGCTATTACCTATCAAGATAATAATAGTATACAAAAACTTGCAACAGTACCATTTGAAAGTATACAGGTAGGCCCTTGCACTACATGCTTTGGGGAATTCATCCATACATCTGACCACTAAAGAGATGGGTATAGTGTGTATGGGTTTGGCAAAGTCAGTAGATAGATGATTGAGGATAGATAGAGAATTGGTATCCGCTGAAATAGCAGTTGGGGGGGAGGGAGGGTTCCAAATGATTTGGGGACCCCCTAAAAAAAAGCCTCTGGCACTCTGCCTGAATTTAAAGCACAAATCACATTTAAAAACATTTTAGGGGGCGTTTGGGGTAAAGCACTACTATGGAGCTGATAAAATACATTGTTAAGTGACTACATGAGGTGAATATAGGGCCAGGAGACGATACTAGGGAGGTAAGTGAAGGCAAATATGCATGAAGGAGAAAAAAAAAATTACATAAAAATCCAGCATGCATGAGGACAAAGGGGACATTCACAGCATATTACAATCATGGTAATTAGGGAATGAGGAAAGAAATACAATATATTATCAAACATTAAATACAATAAAATGTGATGTTAAAGGATAAAAATCTTACCTTAATATACTCCTTCTGCAGGACCTGAATGATGGCAGAACAGGTCTCTGGGATAATGATCCCCAGAGCCTGGGGGGAGATTCCTGTCGAGAACTTGAAGTCCTGCAGGCTTCTTCCTGTCGCCAAGTACCACAGGGTGGCGACTAGCCTCTGCTCCAGAGTGATGGCTTGCCTCATGCAGGTATCCTGCCTGCTAATATAAGGGGTTAGCAAAGCCAAAAAACGGTGAAATACGGGGTCCGTCATCCGGAGAAAGTTCCTGAAATCATCAGGATTATTCTCACGGATCTCACGGAGCAAAGGCATGTGACAGAACTGGTCACGCTGGAGCAACCAATTCTTGATCCATGAACTCCTCCCCACCCTGTTCATGGACTGAGCTTGTGTCAAGGTAAGGTCCCCAACACCAAGCCCCCGCATAGCACGAACTCTACGAGGAGTACGTATACGCAACATGACTAGAAAACAGTCGGCTGCTCAGAAAGAAGTAACAGAACGCACTGAAGAACAGCAAGGCCTGTGAAGAGCGACCTGAAAAACAGTAACGAACAAACAAGAACACAATGACAAGAGTCACGCGTAACCCGCTGCACGCACTGAAGAGCAGATACAAACCCACAAGCACAAACTGAACATCAGAAAACGATCTGAAAACCATGAGTCTGAAAAAGTGCGAATCGTCTCTCACCAAACTTTCCCCTTAAAACCCTTCAGGTCTGGTATAGATTTTTGGGGTGACATCCACACCATTTTTTTTTGGTATTTTTGGTATTTTTATCTATATTGCCGGGATCCGACAACACATTACAGCTGCGAGCAGTTTTAAATGACTTTTTTCCTTTAGAAATGTCATTTTGCTGTGGCACTGTTATAAACATGGGAAACATGCGCTACTTTACAGGCATACTAAGGACACTCCCCATGCACCATATTTAAAGGAATATTTCATTTTTATTGTTTTACTTTAAGCATTATTAAAATCACTGCTCTGGAAAAAAAGGTCAGTTTTAAAAACTTTTTTTGCCTTCATACATGTCCCTTGGGGCAGGACCCGGGTCCCCAAACACTTTTTATGGCAATAACTTAAAATTAGCACTTTTGATTTTTCAAGTTCGTGTCCCAAAGACTTTAACGGTGTTTGCACGTTCGGACGCATTTATTTCCTGTTCGCATGTTCCGAACCGGGGGGGTGTTTGGCTCATCCCTACTATACACTGCTGCCATGTAAGCAGTCTTATATAGTGTGGACTTAGCCCCTGAGCCATGATTGGCCAAAGGCCCCCTGCCTTTGACCAATTATGGCTCTCACAGTACACTGCTCTGTGACTGGCCAAAGCATACAGGTCAGGTGCCTGCTTTGGACAATCAGCAGTAATCAATGCACTGCAAGTTCGCCCGCCGCCAAACGCCCCATTTGTTTGTTTGTTCAGCGAACAAATGGACACCCAAAGGGTAAGTCGAATTTAAGTTCAACTCAAACATTGCACCAATCACTAGATATAACTGGCAGGTGCATTTGAAAGCCCTGAACAATCTTCGGTCCCCGGCGAAACGTCCTGGTATGGGGACCTTTGGCTCAGGTGGAGGGACCACTATTGTGTGTGTGACAGCTGTGCGTTCAAAAACAGCAGAAGCTGAGGTAGGGGTCATATTTGCTGGGTTCTGGTCAGCAGGAGAAGAAGTACTGGACAGACTCTGCAGACGGATACCAGGTGAGATAAGCAGTAGGACCCAGTGGAGCTGATGATGGTGCAGACTGCACACAACAGGAAACAGATTACAGCGGAAAGTGCAGCATGCTGGATACAGTAAGCAGGTATTGCAGGCTGGAGAAGTAGGTAAGTACTGCATGTAGGTACAGAAGGCTGGGTACTGCAGGTAGGCACCAGGGTGGATCATAACAGACAGGGCAAAACAGGAGGCGTAGTCAGGGACAGATGCCAAGGTTGGTAAGCCGATGGTCAGCAGACAGAAGAACAGAGACATAGTCAGGCAAGCTGAGGTCATACACAGATCTGTGGGCAATACGAGGTCAGAGCTGGGAGAGAGGCAAGAGGTATCCAGGGGCAGGCCGGGTCAGTAACAGGTGATCAGAAACATAAACACACACAGGAACAGGAAGCAGGAAGCTGAAAACCAGTCAGCAATGTATAGATAGGAGAGAATATGTGTGGAAAGGAATTTTGTATCAAGTTAATCATAGTGTCCTAGAAGTGTCATCCATGTATGATTTATATAGAGGGAAAAGAGAATATAGTTGGGACTTTAGATATACTTCTCTGTGCACTCAAATGGGAACAAGCAGAAGATTTTTTATATTAAAAAAACACAATTTTATTTTATACAATTTTAAAATATCAGAGAGATGCAGTCCCAACATAGCTGCCTAAAATACATCACAGTAGACTATGCACGAGTCCTCAGTGTGGGTCTATGCACTTCGCAGCTGCCACGCTTCTTTAGGACCACTTAGATAGAGTGCAATAGAAGACAATTTTTGATAATCATAAAGCAAGTCTACAAGATAAAGGAAAAGCATAAATCAAAAATAATATTTATATGTAACAGTAGTGTATTCTTACATTTTAATCACTCATTGGTATAAATCAGAGCATCATAATAAGGAAAATACATTCATATTTATAAATTAGAAACATGCCTCATGTATTATAACATAGATAGCATATAATAGTGGTCAATGGTAACACCGCACAAAGAGGGTGTACTTACCTTAATAAGAGGCAATAATACAGAGTAATAAGAAAGGAAGAGTCGCTGGTCCAATAATAGCCTACCGGCCCATGGGAGGATGGCACCGCAGGGATAAAGGTGATATATGGTCACTTTTGGTAAGGCAAGAAAGGAGCTCCAGAAAGAGAAAAAGAAACCCCTACATTTAATAAAGGAAATGTTATTAATAGTAAAATGTTCCATATTGGAATTTATGGGCCTAGGCAATAAAGCATTAGGCTCAAGGTGTTACTCTCCTTAAAATCAATCTTTTTTGGGGGGGGGGGGGGGCGTGACCGGAAGCCGCTCTGGATGGCAGCCTGATCTCTCTGCTCTCTCTCAGCCCGGGAATAAACAGCGCATAGGGGACATTACACAGCTTTCGTATGGGCAAATCCAGGACCACCAGATCCACGGCAGCCAGGGGATCATCATTACCCCCTCCGGGAACCTCCACAGACCTCCGGTCCTTCTTCCCACCGACGGACATGCCACAGACCGGAACGGCCAAGATGGCGCCGGACACTCCCGCGGCCTACTCCCGGAGCTCCGCTCGGGTCTCTCCACTGCCCCATTCACGGCAGCGGAAGCCCACAGACTCCGGATCAGCTCCGTTGGGCAGCACAACCAAACCCCTTAATCCGGGAGCGGTGAGTCCCCCTCCAGATCCCTGCCTCATGAGGCAGCACAGCATGGCTCACAGGGCACCATGACGGCCCCCCCTCCCCAGCAGTACACACAGTGCTCAGAAACGTTCCCTCGCTTGCTGAGAACGGCATCAGATCCCTGCATACATGGCACTGAACCGGACTCCCCAACCTCCTCAGTCTTCTCTATGGACTTTCCGGCTTTACCGGTCCCTATGCACCCAGCTAACCGGATCCCTCCGGAGCCTGCAGTAAGCCCAGCACCCCTCAGCCACGCAGAGCCTGATTCACCACCACCAAAGGCCCAAAAGCTAGCATTCCCACAGGCACTCGGCTCGCCCAGAGAAAGGGCAATACCACAGGCCACTTATGCTCAAAAAGTGAGCCTGCCTGATCCCCGCTTTCAGGGGATGGGTGCAACAGGGGCCACCCCACCTGCTCAGACTCCATCCTGGAGTGAACCCTGGGACTCTCCAATGAGAACGGCACACCAGGCCTTAGGCCTCACCACCTCAGGCCCTCCACCCTTACCACCCCGCACACCTCCGGCTCAGTGGTCCACAGTGCCAGAGCACCCCCAGCCAGCACCCCCACAATGGCAAACATATTTACAGGCAATCCCCACTAAAGAGGACTTTAGACAACTGATAGAAGATGTAAAGTCCACGTGTCGCTCGGAAACACAAGTGCTCCAGTCAGGCCTTAAACACCTAGCTGAAAGAGTGGAAATGGCTGAAGAAGAGATCCAAGAGACCAAGCTTGCAGTCCAAAGAACCCAAATTCAGGGAGCAGACCATCATACTATGTTAAGAGTAGGGATGAGCCGAACACCCCCCGGTTCGGTTCGCACCAGAACCCGCGAACGGACCGAAAGTTCGCACGAATGTTAGAACCCCATTGACGTCTATGGGACTCGAACGTTCGAAATCAAAAGTGCTCATTTTAAAGGCTAATTTGCATGGTATTGTCCTACAAAGGGTTTGGGGACCCGGGTCCTACCCCAGGGGACATGTATCAATGCAAAAAAAACTTTTAAAAACGGCCGTTTTTTCGGGAGCAGTGATTTTAATGATGCTTAAAGTAAAAAAAAAAAAGTGAAATGTTCCTTTAAATATCGTACCTGGGGGGTGTCTATAGTATGCCTGTAAAGTGACGCGTGTTTCCCATGTTTAGAACAGTCCCTGCACCAAATGTCATTTTTAAAGGAAAAAATCTCATTTAAAACTGCTTGCGGGTTTAATGTCATGTCGGGTCATGGCAATATGGATGAAAATCAGTGAGACAAACGGCATGGGTACCCCCCAGTCCATTACCAGGCCCTTTGGGTCTTGTATGGATATTAAGGGGAACCCCGCACCCAAATTAAAATAAGGAAAGGTGTGGGGCCACCAGGCCCTATATACTCTGAACAGCAGTATACAGGTGGTGCAAACAAGACAGGGACTGTAGGTTTGTTGTTAAGTAGAATCTGTTTGTAATTTTGAACATTTTTAACGTGTTTAGCTTCAGCCAAAAAATCTTTTCTAAGCTTTTTGGAAAACATAGGGAAGGGTTATCACCCCTGTGACATTTGTTTTGCTGTCTTTCCTCCTCTTCAGAAGATTTCACCTCACTTTTTTGTCCCAATGAAAAATGTTTTTTGAAAATTTGGGTTTTTTTGTGGAACAAGGATTGGAAAGCATCAGTGGAAAGGAGAAATTGTTTTCCCATATTAACTCTTACAGGAGAGAATTTCCCTTCCTAGGGGTAGATTTCATCTCACTTCCTGTTGTCTCCTTCCGTTTGCAAGTAGGAGTCATTTGTAAGTTAGATGTTTGAAAGTAGGGTCCTGCCCTATATACTCAGCAGAAATTTGGGCCTTAGGTGTTGCTGTGGCCACAACACTGTAAGCCCTCACAGGGCCCTGCTGTGAAATATTAGATCAAGAATTGTAATTACATGCCCCTGTTGAACAGGAGCTGAAAAATTAGGCCTTAGGCACTGGTGCTGGTGCCACAACACTGCATCCCCTCACAGACACTCTAGTTGGAACGCAGGAACGAGCCCTGCTGCAAAGTATTGCATCAAAAATTGTAATTACACGCCCCTGTTAGACAGGGGCAGAAAAATTGGGCCTTAGGCACTGGTGCTGGTGCCACAACACTGCAACCCCTCACAGACACTCTAGTTGGAATGCAGGAACGAGCCCTGCTGCAAAGTACTACATCAAAAATTGTAATTATACGCCCCTGTTAAACAGGGGCTGAAAAATTGTGCCTTAGGCACTGGTGGTGGCGCCCAGAACCAAAAATGTTCTTACAAGCTATCAGCGTGATGATTGAGGAGGAAGAGGATAATTACTCAGGGATAGTCACTGAGCATCAGCATAGGCAGTCTTTGAAGGGATCTGAGATTTCAAAAAAAATTATTCGGTTACATCTGCCTCAGGTGCTTGGTAGCTGGTGGTGATCCAAGACTGATTCATTTTTATGAAGGTCAGCCGATCGACCGAGTCGGTGGACAGACGCACCCTGTGATCGGTTACCACGCCTCCAGCAGCACTGAATGTGCGTTCCGAAAGAACGCTGGATGCAGGACAGGCCAGTAGCTCAATTGCATACTGTGCAAGCTCTGGCCAGTGATCCATCCTCAAGACCCAGTAACCCAGAGGATTTTCGGTGGGAAAGGTGTCCAAGTCTGATCTTGCCCCTAGGTATTCCTGCACCATGTAAAACAGACGCTGGCGATGGTTGCTGGAACCGATCATACCTTGGGTCTGCGGACCAAAAAATTGTCTGAACGCATCGGTCAGACGGCCACCTTCTTCACCGCTCCTTCTTTGACTGACCGAAGCCTCAGCAACACGTTGTCCAGAAACAGGAGTTTGTAACCTCCCAGTCTCTGGGAACGCGTTGCACAGACCTTTCTGCAAGGCCTCCCGAAGATGTTTCATCCTCTGCTCCCTCTGCGATGGCAAGATAAGGTCCGCAACCTTACCCTTGTAACGTGGATCAAGGAGGGTTGCCAGCCAGTATTGGTCCTTCTCCTTGATACCACGAATACGAGGATCCTTACGCAGGCTTTGCAGGATCAGGGAGGCCATGCAGCGTAGGTTTGCTGAGGCATTCGGTCCGGAGTCCTCTGGGTCACTAAGGACAACAACGTCCGCAGCCACCTCCTCCCAGCCACGTACAAGTCCATGTGTTCCTTGGGACTGATCCCTTAAAGACTGCTGCTGATGCTGAGTGCCAGGCTCCACCTCCATACTGACACAATCTTCCTCCTCCTCCTCCTCCTCCTCCTCGTCCTCTTCCTGTGTGATCGGCGGGCACGCAGGAACACTGTCTGGATAAAGGGGGCCTTGAGAGCTAAGGAATTCCTCCTCTTCCTGCCTCTGTTCTGCCTCAAGTGCCCTGTCCATTATTCCACGCAGCGTGTGCTCCAACAGGTGGACAAGGGGGACAGTGTCACTGATGCATGCACTGTCAGTGCTCACCATCCTCGTGGCCTCCTCGAATGGTGACAGGACAGTGCATGCATCCCTGATCATGGCCCACTGGTGTGGGGAAAAAAAAACAAGCTCCCCTGACCCTGTCCTGGTGCCATAGTCGCACAAGTACTCATTGATGGCCCTCTGCTGCGTGTGCAGCCGCTGCAGCATGGCCAACGTTGAGTTCCACCTGGTGGGCATGTCACAGATTAGGCGGTTCTTGGGCAGGTTAAACTCCTTTTGGAGGTCCGTCAGCCGAGCACTGGCATTATATGACCGGCGGAAATGCACACAGACTTTCCTGGCCTGCCTCAGGACATCCTGTAAGCCCGGGTACCTGCCCAAGAACCGCTGCACCACCAAGTTAAGGACGTGAGCCAAACAGGGCACATGGGTCATTTGTCCCTGTCGGAGGGCAGAGAGGAGGTTGGTGCCATTGTCGCAAACCACCATTCCTGCCTTAAGTTGGCGTGGCGTCAACCACCTCTGAACCTGCCCCTGCAGAGCTGACAGAACCTCTGCCCCAGTGTGGCTCCTGTCCCCCAAGCACACCAGCTCAAGCACCGCATGGCATCTTTTGGCCTGCGTACTTGCGTAGCCCCTTGAACGCCTACGGAGCACCGCTGGTTCCGAGGAAGAGGCCATGGAGGAAGAAGAAGAGGAGGGGGTGGAGGAGAGAGGTGTGTCACAATCAGCATTTTGGAGGCGTGGTGGCGGAACAACCTCCAACACTACCGCACCTTGTCCTGCATCCTTCCCAGCTGCCAGCAGAGTCACCCAATGCGCCGTGAAACTTAGGTAACGTCCCTGTCCATGCCTGCTGGACCATGAGTCAGCGGTAATATGCACCTTACCGCTGACCGCCCTGTCCAGCGAGGCATGGACATTGCCTTCCACATGCCGGTAGAGAGCCGGAATCGCCTTCCGTGAGAAAAAGTGGCGTTTGGGTACCTGCCACTGAGGAACCGCACATTCCACAAACTCACGGAAGGGGGCAGAGTCTACCAACTGAAAAGGCAGCAGTTGAAGTGCTAGCAATTTTGCCAAGCTAGCATTCAACCGCTGGGCATGTGGATGGTTGGGAGCAAACTTCTTTTGTCGGTGCAGCAGCTGGGGCAGGGAAATTTGCCTGGTACAATCTGACGTCGGTGTACCAAAAGCAGATTGCCCACAAGTACTTGGCTGTGACACACCTAATTCTACACCTTCATTCCTCTCACTGCAGGTCTCAGAGAGGACTGAAGGTCTAGTGGGGTTGGAAATCTCAGCTGATGAGGAGCAAGGAGAGATCCTCTTTGTTCTTTGGTGTGGGTCTTTTAGATACGCTTGCCAACGAACTGCATGGCAGGTCAACATATGTCTGGTCAAGCATGTGGTACCCAAGCGGGAGATGTTTTGGCCATGCGAGATACGCTTGAGACATATGTTGCAAATAGCAGCGGTGCGATCTGATGCACTCGTCTCAAAAAAGGCCCACACCAAAGAACTTTTTGAATAACGCGCAGAGACTGCAGCGCCCTGCACATGTGGAGCTTTGGGGTGTGATGCAGTCAATGTGCTGCCCTTAGGCTGGCCCCTGGAGGGCATCCTGCCTCGTTGGTGATGTGCCGCCTCCTCCTCCTCCTCCTCTCTCCTATCAGGCACCCACGTTGAGTCAGTGACATCATCATCCCCTCCCTCCTCATCACTGGAGCAAACCTGGCAGTATGCTGCAGCAGGGGGAGCATGACTGCCAGATTGCTGTCCTTCTTGGGCACCCCCTCTGTCCGTGCTCATGTTACTGCCTTCATCGAGCTCAGTATCATCATCAGAGCCTTCCAAACGCTGGGCATCCTCCTGGAGCATGTACCCAACACTGTGGTCAAACAGTTCGAGGGAATCCTCATGAGGACATGGTGGAGCTAGGGAAGGAGTCACTGATGACATTGAGCTGAGGGAAGAGGCCGCTGCTTTGCCAGACAAAGCACCCTGGGCATGGGTGAGAGAGGATGAGGAGGATGAGGACGGCTTGGTCATCCACTCGACCAAGTCTTCCGCATGTTGCGGCTCAACACGGCCAGCTGCCGAAAAAAAGGCCAAGCGTGTCCCATGGCCACGTGCTGATGAGGATGCACCGTCTCCACGACCAGCACTAGACACAGAGCCTGCTTGCACTCTCTTATTGGCTTGTGACTGTCTGCCTCTCGTTCTTGGCCTTCCAGACATACTAATGGCCTGTAGCTGCACTAAGCTGGGATAGAACACCTGTAATTTTCTTCAGGTAGCTTTATATACTGTAACCAGACAAGCCTGCCTGTCAGTAGGAAGATAACAGGAACGGATCTAGCTGAACACTGTGAGCAGGACGCACTGCACTAAATGTAAATAGCAGGAACGGATCTAGCTGAACACTGTGAGCAGGACCCACTGCACTAACTGTAAATAGTCTAGAAGATAACAGGAACGGATCTAGCTGAACACTGTGAGCAGGACGCACTGCACTAAATGTAAATGGCAGGAACGGATCTAGCTGAACACTGTGAGCAGGACGCACTGCACTAAATGTAAATAGCAGGAACGGATCTAGCTGAACACTGTGAGCAGGACGCACTGCACTAAATGTAAATAGCAGGAACGGATCTAGCTGAACACTGTGAGCAGGACGCACTGCACTAAATGTAAATAGCAGGAACGGATCTAGCTGAACACTGTGAGCAGGACGCACTGCACTAAATGTAAATAACAGGAACGGATCTAGCTGAACACTGTGAGCAGGACGCACTGCACTAAATGTAAATAGTCTAGAAGATAACAGGAACGGATCTAGCTGAACACTGTGAGCAGGACGCACTGCACTAAATGTAAATAACAGGAACGGATCTAGCTGAACACTGTGAGCAGGACGCACTGCACTAAATGTAAATAGCAGGAACGGATCTAGCTGAACACTGTGAGCAGGACGCACTGCACTAAATGTAAATAACAGGAACGGATCTAGCTGAACACTGTGAGCAGGACGCACTGCACTAAATGTAAATAGCAGGAACGGATCTAGCTGAACACTGTGAGCAGGACGCACTGCACTAAATGTAAATAACAGGAACGGATCTAGCTGAACACTGTGAGCAGGACGCACTGCACTAAATGTAAATAACAGGAACGGATCTAGCTGAACACTGTGAGCAGGACGCACTGCACTAAATGTAAATAGTCTAGAAGATAACAGGAACGGATCTAGCTGAACACTGTGAGCAGGACGCACTGCACTAAATGTAAATAGCAGGAACGGATCTAGCTGAACACTGTGAGCAGGACGCACTGCACTAAATGTAAATAACAGGAACGGATCTAGCTGAACACTGTGAGCAGGACGCACTGCACTAAATGTAAATAGCAGGAACGGATCTAGCTGAACACTGTGAGCAGGACGCACTGCACTAAATGTAAATTGCAGGAACGGATCTAGCTGAACACTGTGAGCAGGACGCACTGCACTAAATGTAAATGGCAGGAACGGATCTAGCTGAACACTGTGAGCAGGACGCACTGCACTAAATGTAAATTGCAGGAACGGATCTAGCTGAACACTGTGAGCAGGACGCACTGCACTAAATGTAAATAGCAGGAACGGATCTAGCTGAACACTGTGAGCAGGACGCACTGCACTAAATGTAAATAGCAGGAACGGATCTAGCTGAACACTGTGAGCAGGACGCACTGCACTAAATGTAAATAGCAGGAACGGATCTAGCTGAACACTGTGAGCAGGACGCACTGCACTAAATGTAAATAGCAGGAATGGATCTAGCTGAACACTGTGAGCAGGACGCACTGCACTAAATGTAAATAACAGGAACGGATCTAGCTGAACACTGTGAGCAGGACGCACTGCACTAAATGTAAATAGTCTAGATAGAAGATAACAGGAACGGATCTAGCTAAACTGAATACAGTGTATATATATATATGCAACACCTGGGATGCATATATATACACAATACACTGTAAGTGCAGCTAACTGACTGACTGTTCTGCCTAATCTATCTAACTCAAATCAAATGACACTGTCTCTCTCTCTCTCTATCTCTTAGCACACCGGAACACACACTACACAGGGCCGCCGTGCAGGCGGCCTTATATAGTGTGGAGCGTGTACTAAATCCTCTGAGCCATAATTGGCCAAAGCCACCCTGGCTTTGGCCAAATACAGCTCTCTCTACTGACGGCGCTGTGATTGGCCAAGCATGCGGGTCATAGTGCATGCTTGGCCAATCATCAGCCAGCAATGCACTGCGATGCCGCAGTGAATTATGGGCCGTGACGCGCCACACGAATTTGGCGCGAACGGCCCATATCGTTCGCAATTCGGCGAACGACCGAACAGCCGATGTTCGAGTCGAACATGGGTTCGACTCGAACACGAAGCTCATCCCTAGTTAAGAGATATGCAGCGACACATGGAGAACTTGGACAACAGGGGACGCAGGAAAAACATACGAGTGAGAGGAATTCCAGAAGTCGAAGGCCCAGAAGATATTCAACATACTCTACAAGATGTGTTTAACAATCTTTTGGGTGAACCCGTCACTAAGTTCATAGAAATGGACAGAGCCCACCGAGCCCTGCGACCTAAGAATGCCACTACGCAACCGAGAGATTATATGTAGGATTAACTCCTACCCCCTGAAAGAGGACATTATGCGACAAGCTCGCTTAGCACGCAGAGTGACTTACAAAAATGCTCAAGTACAACTGTATCCAGATCTCTCATGGATCACATTACAAAAACGAAGACTTCTTCAACCACTACTGCGCATCTTACAAGAAGAAAATATCCCCTACCGCTGGGGGTTCCCCTTCAGCCTCACAGCTAAAAACCAAGGCAAATCTGCCATCCTACGCTACCCGGAGGACCTACAAGCCTTCTGCGACACAGTGGGAATATCCGTTCCCCGTCTTCCAGATTGGGACCTGGTCACCAATCCGCCTACACCACCCGCAACCTGGCAGAAGGTTTCCTCATCCAACAGATCCCAAAACAAAGATGCTTCTCGCAAGAGTACCAAGCACGGAAATGGCTGACTTTGGATGTCAGGACAACACCTTAAAGATACTTACTGATGGCCTATTTGACCACCAGATACCACTGGTGAACTAGCCCTGGACACTATAGTTTACTTAGTCCCCCCTTCCTTGCGCTCCAAGTTTACATCTCAGTTTACAATATGGGCATGTCTCCGAGGAGACTTAAGAGAGTAGGAGATATCACTTCTACCCACCCCCCTCCTGGTTAAATGATAGCAGTTATAGCTATTTTACAGTTCATGTTCTATATGACCAAATTAGGGCTCCCTTGCATCCACCCGACTAGTCCTTCTGGACCCCAGTTGGGGGGATCCCTGGAATCCCGTACCGACCTAGGCCTTTTTGCCTTTCAAGGTCGTTTGATAACAGTTGTTCGAATTTATACTTGTTTGATTTGTACTAATCACCTGTTTCTCTTTCTTTCTCTCTTTTCTCCCTCCTTCTTACTCGTCTTCCCTCCCTTCGTCTATCCACCATCATGTGACCCAACGGGTAACCCGTGGAATCTACCTGGCTCTCCTCTCGAGGTATGTGCACAGCCAACCCACCGCCTTCCGAACATCCTCTCCACATCAGGTAAGACATCTATCCCCCTCCAATTGACACCATGGCTAAGATCTTATCTTTAAATGTCCACGGCCTAAATTCCAATAAAAAGAGACATCTGGCGCTGAGGGAATTTAGACAATCTGGAGCAGACATTATTTTTGTCCAAGAGACACACTTTGATAAGGGGGGCTCATTTGCATTTGCCTCCAAATATTTCTCCCAAATATACCACTCTTCAGATCCACATAAACGGGCAGGGGTTGCCATTCTCATTAAAAATGGGTCTCCCTTTAAGTGCACGGCCCAATACAGCGACCCATATGGCCACTTTGTCATCCTTCAAGGACAATGGCAAAAACAGGCACTCACCCTTTGCACCCTCTATGCTCCCAACATCAAACAATATAACTTTCTGTCTAAAGTATTTACTCGCCTCTTTAAATCTGAACATGAGACATTAGTGGTGGGAGGCGACTTTAATCTAACTCACTCAACAACTGCGGATCTTCAGGTGGTGAGTCCCAGGGCAATATCCGCTCGTGCAATGCGGGACTCGAAGCTCTTTCGCAGACTATCTAGACGTTATGCTCTCTTCGATGCCTGGAGAGCTCTCCACCCTGGCGATCGGCAATACACGTTCTATTCAGCCCCCCACCAAACACACTCACGCATCGATTATTTCTTTGTAAATAATTTCACGCTTAGACATACACGAGAGGCACGGATATTACCAATCTCATGGTCTGACCATGCATCTATTTTACTTAAATTGGAACTAGGTTCCGCCAACTGTAGACCATACAATTGGAAATTAAACACATTCCTCCTTCAGCACCTCCCATCGAAAACGGAATTAATATCCACTTTAACTCACTACTTTGCAGAAAACAATACCCCTGACATATCTCCATCCACACTATGGGAAGCCCACAAGGCCGTGATCCGAGGCAGATGCATGGCACTGTCATCTGCCATGAAAAAGGATGCCCTGGCCACAAAACTTCAAACTGAAAAAGAACTCAGGGCTTTAGAAAGCCAACTACAACGGTCCCCTACCCTAACCCTCCTTAAAAAAGTCATACACCAGCGAACAACCCTGAGCGATCTGGCTATGGGGCGGGTAGAAAAAGCCATCCTCAAACTAAGACAACTGTACTATGATAAAGGCAACAAAGCACACTCCTTACTAGCGAAAAAACTACGTGATAACTCCCATATATCCACACCACACCAAATTAAGAATAAATCAGGCTCCCTACTATCCCACCCCAAAGACATTGCTGATACCTTTGCAGACTACTACCAGGACCTCTACAATAATCCTAATATTCCTAGTAATCCCGCCCCCCCGGACCTTCTCCAACGTATGCAACGTTACCTTGCGGAGAGCGGAGTCCCACAGCTCCAAACCTCTGATCTGGCAACTTTAAACATGCCGATTACCGAGGAGGAAATAGAACAGACTATAAAAACTCTCCCGTCTCACAAGGCCCCCGGTCCAGACGGATTACCCTACGAATATTATAAGGCCGTCCTCCCCATCCTCTTACCACATATGTGCAAACTTTTTAATGCCTTTTACCGAGACTCCCCCATCCCGTCAGACATGCAACGATCATTTATCACTCTGATCCCTAAACCAGATAAAGACGTTACCCTATGTGCTAACTATAGACCCATTGCCTTGCTGAACTCAGACCTAAAAATTTTTACTAAACTAATATCAATACGATTGAACATGATCCTCCCATCCCTTATTCACAAAGACCAGGTGGGCTTTGTCCCCCTTAGGCAGGCAGGTGATAACACCAGAAAGGTGATTGATCTGGTGGATGTGGCGAACAGGGAGAAATCGGCGTCTTTGCTACTCAGTCTGGATGCCGAAAAGGCCTTTGACCGACTTGGGTGGCCCTTCCTGTTCGCCACATTACAACACGTGGGATTTCGGGGACCATTCCTGAGAGCTATAAAGCACCTCTATACCAATCCCTCTTCACAGGTCAGGACTCCATTTCCCCCGCTTTCTCGATAACAAACGGCACTTGCCAGGGATGCCCATTGTCACCCCTATTATTCGCAATGTGTTGAACCCCTGGTGGCTTCTATTCGAGGCAACCGGGACATTCGAGGAATCTCTGTCAGGGGTCGGGAGTTCAAGATCTCATTATTCGCGGATGACGTGATCCTCACCCTGACCCAACCCAGAATCTCCCTGCCAAATTTACATGCAGAACTGGACAAATATGGAGCCCTATCGGGCTATAAAAGTAATACCTCTAAATCAGAGGCCCTCCCAATTAACATCTCGGAAACGGAAACGACACACCTGAAGGCAAATTTCACATACCACTGGAAAACCACTTCCTTGAAATATCTAGGGGTGCATATCACCACAAAATTCAACACTTTATACCAGGAAAACTTTCCTCCCATATACTGTTCCATCAGAGCCCTGCTTACAATATGGAAAAAACACCACATTTCCCTGTTGGGTCGGATCGCGTCGATTAAGATGACAATCCTCCCGAAATTACTCTACCTTTTTCAAACATTACCCATCCCTGCCCCCCGCAATCACCTGAGTAAACTGCAATCTGACCTTTTTAAATTCACCTGGAACTACAAAAGACATAGAATTCCCCAATCGGTAATGATGGCAGCGCGTTTAGATGGAGGCCTTGCATTTCCCAACCTCATTAAATATTACCAAGCCACCCAACTACGAGCCATAACCTGGTTCACTCAAAGGTCCTATAATAGGTGGACAGAGATTGAAAAAATATGGTTAGCCCCAACCCACCCAAACAGCCTACTATGGAACGCGAGGGCGGAGGTCCCCCCTGAGCGCTTACTGGGAACCATGTCCCATCTTCGTCAATTGTGGAACAAACTATCCCACTTACATGAATTGTCCTCAGAAAAATCGGTCCTAACGTCCTTTGTCTGCAATCCCAAAATCCCAGACAGTCTCACTCACCAGATGTCCCATTCATGGTCGTCACTGAACCTTTTCCATTACGGACACATAGTAGACCCTAGAACCCGCAGGCTACTGTCCTACTCTGATCTTCAGACTAAATATGACCTTCCGCATCAAGCCTTTTACAATTACCCGCAAATATGTCACTATGCCCTGTCCATATCGTCTGACCTACAGTTCTCCCTTCCAACGCCTTTTGAAAACCTAATCCTGGGGGGTATGGCCCAGAAGGGCCTAATCTCTGACATTTACAAAATAATAAATGCCCACCCATTAGAAACTAAAGGTAAACATGCTTACATGATCAAATGGGAAAAAGCCCTCGATGAGGAACTCCCCATGGAGCAATGGCAGACGATATGGACCCAGGCGGCAAAAGGCTCCCTTTGTACCCTATACAAGGAAAACACTTATAAAATCCTCCTGTACTGGTATATGACTCCGGACACCCTCCACGCCATATACCCCTCCAGCTCTGATCGCTGCTGGCGCTGTCAATAAGAAAGAGGGACACTCCTCCATATCTATTGGAGCTGTCCATTGATTACTCCTTTCTGGGCTGCGGTCCAACAGTTGTTGACCGGTCTTCTAGAAGTACAGATCCCCATGGTCCCCAAGTCCTTTCTCCTAGGAGTCTTACAATTAAAGATTCCCACGCCCTACAAAAAATTAATGCGCCACATTCTCACAGCGGCATGCTGTCTTATTGCCCTACACTGGAAAAAACTTTTCCCCCCCACTCCTGAAGCCCTATACGCCAGGATTAAAGATGTGGAGTTGATGGAGAAGATGACGGCCAGAATACAGGATAGGCTGGAAGCACATAATAAAGTATGGGAGCTGTGGCATCTTCGAGAGGATCCACCATGATCAAGTAAACAAGTTATTATAACAATCGCCCCCCCCCCCCTCCTTCTCTTCCTTCATTCTCTTCTCCCTCTTTTTTCATTCTCTCTGCCTTGAATGTTTTAACGACTTGTACAGTTTTGAGCAGTGTTATAGGGAAAAATGAAGGGAATTGTTATATACATGTCTCTTATTACATGCTCCCCTTTTTTCCTTTTTCCTTCTTTTTTTTTATTTTGTCTTTCTCTACATATTATGTACTCCTGTAAAACAAATATTACAATAAAATGTTATTTGGAAAAAAAAAAAAAAAATCAATCTTTTTAACTTAGACTATAGATAGGCGAGGAGGATTAGTAACAAAGTAAGCAAGGTGCCTGGATGACAAAAAGAGTCCAGGTATCCTAGAGTGAAGCCAGAAAAGTAGATATGATGTTATAAGTCCCAATATGGACAAAAGAAAAGCTGAATATAGTAATCCAGGGAGTTGCTCAATCTTACCCTAAAGATGATGTCTAAGATGTATAGCATACAATGAAATTCAGGGATTGAAAGCCTAAGACATTAGGTGCAGCTTGTCATAAAATCATCGTAGCTCAGCATGGAACATAGATCTTTAAGACAATGTTAGCGCAAGAAAGGAAGAGGGGTATAAAGTTTTACCTTTTGTATTATCCAGAATAGTGAGAAGGTGTATCATATCTTTAAGAAAAGAGGGTAAAGCCTCTACATGAATTTGAAGAAAATCGTCTATAAATTAACTAGTTTTATGAGTGAGGGAATCAATACCTGAGATGATTGGCCTTTCATTGAGTGTTAAATCAAGAAAAAGTTCACCCCTGGGTTAGTGGAAGGTGAGAAAGAACAGGATTTGTTTTTATACTCTTGAACCACTGGGGTTGGAATGGAAGTTGAATCTACACTAATAGATTCACTAGTATTGTTCATCTGGATTGTCCCAAACACCACCCTCCTGTTCCAGTAGGGTAAGTGTCTTCAGTGCATGGTAGTCAGCCATAGTATAGTTTGCATATTCAGACTTAGAGCCTTATGTAGGTGTCTAAGAGAGGGTGGTAAAGAAGGATTTGAGATTTAATTTACAGGAAAAAAGTTGTAGATCTTTGACTAGGTCAAAATGATTTACATTTCTCATAGGACAGAAATTCAAGCCCAGTTTAACTAATGATAGTTCATCTCGTGAAAAGGAGATATCAGTAAGATTAATAATATCAAATGTTTGACTGATTTCTGAAGTATTAGGAGATAAATGGTCAAAACCTTGTTTAAATGAGTGAGCATCACGTGCTTGGAGTGAATCAAAATTGGGCGAGAAACCAGGGTGTCCGGTTTGCCCAAAGGGATGTCCTGATGTGTAGTTTTAGGATCTTTGTGAAGTGGAGCCACCTCTGATGTATGAAACATTAGATTTGGATAAATGTGAGCCCCCTGAGGGGTTACCCGACACCCGTTCCTGATGTTCGTGAAGTAAAGTCCAACTGCTTTTGTCTATAGGGGCATCTTGAAGCATCCTGCAAAGAAACAACAGAAGAGGATGAAGAAATATCTTACAGATTACCACCATTAGTATCTTTTTTATAGTTGGTTCATTTTCTATTGTCTTTACGTGTATTATTGATCTGACATCTATATGCTCGTCCTGTTTTGAATGTGATCATGTCCCTAGAGAGTTTTTTTATTTTTGTTTTCCACCAACTGTTTGTTGTATTTATCAGAGAAATCCTTGAGTTCTATTGGCCGTTTTGTTTGATACCAGACCACAAATTACCTTTCGTAGAAATAGATCTATCAGAGATACACTGGTCTCTAGTCACTTCTCTCCTGGGGGAGTTTCAGATCCTTGTAGATTCCTCCCAAGAGGCACTTTTGGATATGGCCAATGTGAATATTGTAAATTTATTAAAGTGAATTTCCACCCAAAAATGGAACTTCCACTCATCTGATCCCCCCCCCCCCACATTTGGCACCTTTCAGGGGAGCGGATACCTGTCTTCGGTATCCTGTCCCCACTTCCGGGAGACCGGGGCGCAGCTATCTATGTCAGCAACTCGGTCCCCCTCCCTCTACTTCTGCCGGCCAGTCAAAAAACGCAGCGTGCTTTGCGCATGCGCAGTAGGGGTCTGGCCGTGAAGCCGAAAGGCTACACTGCCGGGTTCCCTTAGTAGCAATGGCCGCGGCAGCACCCGACCAGGCGATCCGAATACTGCCTGTGGTGCCAACATTACTGGACTCCAGAACAGGTAAGTGTCCTAATGTTAAAAGTCAGCAGCTACAGTATGCGTAGCTGCTGACTTTAAATTTTTAAAGGGGCAGGTGGACCTCCTCTTTAATGAGGAAAAAATATACTCCTCCCCAATGCAGTTCCCTTTGTCCCCAAACATTTTGTCAACTGTAATACAATTGACATTGTATACTTTCTAACCTGTAGTTGTGGTTCCTTCTATATAGGAAAGACTAATGCCCCGTACACACGATCGGACATTGATCGGACATTCCGACAACAAAATCCATGGATTTTTTCCGACGGATGTTGGCTCAAACTTGTTTTGCATACACACGGTCGCACAAAGTTGTCGGAATTTCCGATCGCCAAGAACGCAGTTACGTATACCACGTACGACGAGACTAGAAAAGGCCAGTTCTGAACCAAGCGTGGCACCCTTTGGGCTCCTTTTGCTAATCTCGTGTTAGTAAAAGATTGGTGAGAGACGATTCGCACTTTTTCAGACTCGTGGCTTTCAGATCGTTTTCTGCTGTTCAGTTTGTGCTTGTGGCTCTTGTCATTGTGTTCTTGTTCTTTCTTTACTGTTTTTCAGGTCGCTCTTCACAGGCCTTGCTGTTCTTCAGTATGTTCTGTTACTTCGATCTGAGCAGCCGACCGTTTTCTAGCCATGTTGCGTATACGTACTCCTCATAGAGTTTGTGCTGTGCAGGGGCTTGGTGTTGGGGTCCTTACCTTGACACATGTCCAGTCCATGAACAGGGTGGGGAGAAGTTCATGGACCAAGAATTGGTTGCTCCAGCGTGTTCTGTCACATGCCTTTGCTCCGTTAGATCCGTGAGAATAATCCTGATGATTTCAGAAACTTTCTACGGATGACGGACCCCGTTTTTCACCATCTGTTGGCTTTGCGGTCCCCTTATATTAGCAGGCAGGACACCTGCCTGCAGCAAGCCATCACTCCTGAACAGAGGCTAGTCACCACATTGCGGTACTTGGCGACGGGGAAAAAGCCTGCAGGACATCAAGTTCTCGACAGGCATCTCCCCCCAGGCTCTGGGGATCATTATCCCAGACCTGTTCTGCCATCATTCAGGTCCTGCAGAAGGAATATATTAAGATAAGATTTACCCTTTAATAACACATTTTATTGTATATAATATTTGTAAATATATTGTATTTCTTTCCTCATTCCCTAATTACCATGATTGAAATATGCTGTGAATGTCCCCTTTGTCCTCATGCATGCTGGATTTTTATGTAATTATTTTTTGTCCTTCATACATATTTGCCTTCACTTACCTCCCCAGCATGGTCTCCTGGCCCTATATTCACCTCGTGTAGTCACTTAACAATGTATTTTATCAGCTCCACAGTAGTGCTTTACCCTAAATACCCCCAAAAATGTTTTTAAATTTGATTGGTGCTTAAAATTCATGCAGAGTGCCAGAGGCTTTTTTTGGGGGGTCCCCAAATCATTTGGAACCCTCCCTCCCTCCCCCCAACTGCTAAATCAGCTGATACCAATTCTCTATCTATCCTCAATCATCTATCTGCTGACTTTGCCAAACCCATACACACTATACCCATCTCTTTTGTGGTCATATTTATGGATGAATTCCCCAAAGCATGTAGTGCAAGGGCCTGCCTGTATACTTTCAAATGGTACTGTTGCAAGTTTTTGTATACTATTATTATCTTGCTAGGTAATAGCAGAATGTCCAAATGTGCTAAAATGTGTACAATGTGTATTTATATCTTTTTATTATGACACTTCTTACCTGTCCAGTGGGCTGCCAATAGTGTAAAGTAAGGAGGGGCTGGCCAAAGAAATACACATTATTTAGGCATTCTTCTCTCAATGAAGTGGAGACGGTTACCTGTCCAAGAGCTCCCCTCCCTATGTTAGAAATGGCCCATGAGAGGGGGGGGGGGGAATCTGATAGGTGTACCTTTTACTTTGGTCTTTAAAAACTCCCTCAAATAAATGTTATCTTGATGTTGGCCAAGAATGCTTGTGTCTAATCTGCTTTCCCTGTTTATGTGCAAAATGACAATTTTTTTTTTCTTGTTTGACTCCACAGTTTCCTTCCAACCCACAGGAATGGCAGACTGTGGCCTCCCACTTTGCCCAGCGGTGGGACTTTCCTAACTGTGGAGGGGCAATTGATGGGAAACACGTCCACATCGTCCCACCACCCAACTCCAGGTCATACTATTACAACTATAAGGGGTTCAATAGTATTGTGGTGTTGGCGGTGGTGTCGGCTACTTACGAGTTCTTGTATGTGGACATGGGGAAGAATGGCCGGATGTCGGATGGTGGAGTCATTGCCCAGACGGAGTTCTACAGGCGTCTCCAGAATGGCAGCATGGACTTGCCACCTCCAGAAGACAATGTGGAAGGACTCTCATTCGTCTTCGTTGCGGATGAAGCGTTTGCGCTGGGGGACCATCTTATGCGGCCATTCCCGATGAGGACCCTCACCCCAGACCAGAAGAGTGGTGGAGAACACGTTTGGAATCATGGCCAACCGGTTCCGCCTATTTCTTACACCAATACACATGGCGGAGTACAAACTGAATCATATCATCCTGGCGTGCTGTGTTCTACACAACTTTTTACGACAACATTCTGCCAACTATGCTGGCTCAGTTGGGCCTGAGGCTGGAATTCAAAATGAACCAACCCTGACGGCGCTTGAAAGTGGCCGTCCTGGCTTGCCCCGCCTGAGTGCCCGTGATGTCCGTCTAAGTTACTTGATTACTTTGCGGGTAGGGGGGCTAGAAATATGCCAGACAATGTCTGAAACCTTGTTCAAATAAAAAAAAACATTTTAACTACTAAAATCTTTGGTGACATTTAATGCTTGTGTTTCTTTTAGCTGACCCTGACAGAAATGTGGTGAGTCCTGAAAATGGCATGATTGTGTAACATTACAAAGCACTGTTGGGTGTTATTTACTAAAGGCAAAGACATTTTGCACTACAAGTGCACTTGAAACTGCACTTGTAGTGCAAAGTGGATTTTCCCTTAGGAAATAACCCCCATTGTCACTGAAAACACCAATTAGAGCACCACAAAAGTATTGCAGCGTTGAGACAATAATCCACACATTCTTGATTAACAATCTTTTTAATACCAGCACAATCACATGTGCATTTAGAAAAGGTTTTTAAAATAAACCAACATGTTTGTTGTATAACAATTTTTGGGGTCACATTACAAAAAGTAGAAATGTCCATTTAAGATAAAACAGGCACAAGACACAAATCTTGAACTTACAAAGTTCACATTTGGTAGAACTTGAAGGCAATATCAGACATGTGTGTTTACAAACTGTGTTTGATATTGCGTTCAGATGGGGTGAAGTCACCCCAGGAAAAGCCAAATTTTGAAGATGCACACAAATTTCCGAATGTCAACATGTGCTAGCTGCCATCACGGGGGATCAAGGGATGTGTTTTGGGGGTGCAACCCCTTCCTCACAGCTACTTTATTATTGAGGAAGGGGTTGAACCCCAAAACGCATCCATTGATCTCCCGTGATGGCAGATAGCACATATTGACACACTGTGTGCATCTTCAAAATTTGGCTTTTCGCAAATATGTCAAAAAACAGCATGATAATTTTTTAGCTCACAAAAAAACAAAGGGATTTGGATTTGTTTTAAACTCTCCCTAAAACATCAATGATGTTCTTCATTTTTTTTGAACATCATTGATGTTTTTCAGGATGTTTTCCAAGTCCCTATTACATCCCATGATCTCACTGATCAGGATCTGTGCACTTTCAGAGGCGAAATGCCCTGGATCCACAACATCACGATCACCTAAAAAGATAGTAACAAAAAAACACCATGTATTATAAATATGCCGGCATCCATATCTTACCTGAGCCTGTGGTCGCAGACACTCACCTGTTGTGGTGACAATTTCCACCACATCTTCCTCCTCCTGCTCTGCTTGGCTTGGGTGGATTTTCCCTTCTTCCAGAGGTGGGGGGTCTGTGGTCTCCTCGGATGAGGGGTGTCCTCCGAGTCTTTTATCCCCTATGTAAAAATAAATAGGTATACTTAGCACACAGATATTTGATGGCAGTACTATAAATATGAAACTTTGCTTGGAAGTGGGTACAATTGTACAAGCTTCACAGATGGAGACTCCCCTATAGTATACACTGGAGCACCTGTGTGGGCCCCTAATTAAAAAAATATTTTTTCCATTTTTAAAGCTGGAATACTTTTGGTCCACACGTGGAGACACCCCTAGTATCCACTGGAGCACCTGTGTGGGATACCCTAAAAAGTTTGTCCTGGTGTCCCACACTAGTGCTCCAGAGTCCAGATGTGAAAACTGCTGCTGAGTGTCCTCTCCTTACACAGAATCTAGTTTGCATTTCATTCTAGTTACAAACCCATCTACACAACCAAATTATTTTCCGACAAGTAGGCCATAAAAAATGTTTTAAAATGCATATGGCCAAAACAATGGTGTGTTCTAGGCTGAACAAACAATGTTTTATACGAACGAATAATGTGCCCATGAACATGAAAGTTGCCATTTTAAACTTGACAACAGTTAAGAAAAGCACATGGAGCAGCACAAACGTAATAAACATAAAGAATATGAACACAGGACAACTACTTACTTTTTTGCAGCACTCTCCTGATCCTTCTGTACAGCTCGTGCTCCCTTAATTTCAGGTCCGACCACCGCTTCCTGAGCTGATCTTTCGATCGTCGTACCCCGAAATTCTTGTGCAGACTTTTGACCACTTTCGCCATGATCTTGGCCTTTCTGACATTGGGGTTGGGGTAAGGTCCATACTTCCCGTCATAGTCGGCCCTTTTCAGTATGTCGACCATCTCCAACATCTCCCCAAAGGACATATTTGATGCCTTAAATGGTCTCTTTCTGGATCGGGATGTTTCAGGCTCCGGGCTTTCCTCCTCCTCCTGCTGCTCTGTCTCCGCCATGTGCTCTTCCCCCACTGCGCCGAACAATAAGGGGCGGGGAATAGACTAGAAAGAACATCAGGGGCGGGCGGAGTTTCACGCATGCGCAGTGTCTATAAAGTGTAACATGCATGCGTAGTATGTACGATCTGTGAGCGGAGGAAGGAGTAACGGAGGCGCTGATCGTGATAGCGAAGGTAAGATTTAACATTGGGCCTATACTGCTTCTAGATTGAGGCCTGTATTTGCACAAGTTTAGAAGACTTTAGGCTGACATTAGGGTTTGTCTTGTGTTGTGTCTTGCAGTGAAAATGGATATCTTGAATGATCAGGACTTTATGCCAATCTTCATAGATATGTTCAGGGAGCTGCCCTGTCTGTGGCAGATAAACCACCCTGAATATAAGTACCAAACAAAGAGAAAGGCAGCGCTGGATAAATTGCTGCAATTTGTGAAGTCGGTGATCCCCACGGCAGACATCACCTATTTGAAGATCCTAATTGGTGGCCTGAGGAGCACTTATCTAAGGGAGCACAAAAAGGTCCAGGATTCCCAGAGATCAGGAGCTGTAGATGACATTTATGTCCCCAGGCTGTGGTACTATGACAGACTGCATTTTCTGGTAGGTCAGACTGAACCCAGCCCAGCACTCTCCACTCTTACTTCCAGGCTTCCTTCACCCCCAGATGAGGCTTCTGACGCCCAACCTGGGCCTTCCAGGCAGCAACATGTGGAGGAGCCCAGATTGAGCCAGGTATAGCATTCTTCTAAATATTGCTGGTTGCCCAATCAATGATGTTGAATAGATGTTAGTTAGGAGTACTAATTTAGGATTGTGATTGATGATGCAAAAACTAAAACCATGTCCCTTTTTCATACACAGGGAAGTCTCAGCCAGGAGGTGGCCGGGCCAAGCAGGCTGCCCAATACCCAGGTCCCTCCCCTCCGCCTTCAAAGACAAAGTGGCAGGAAGAGGAGTAACCTGGAGGAGGCTGCCATAGGCCTATTTTGGAAGGCTACTGAGGCCCTCAGAACACCCCACAGTGTGGAGGAGCACTTTGCTGGCATAACTGCCTGCAAAATGATGCAGATGGAGGAGGGCCAATGACTCCTATGTGAGTTCTTAATTTTGGAAGCTCTAAATAAGGGGTTGAGGGGCCAACTCACATGTGCAACCCACATTTGTCACCTCGCCTATGGTCCTCCTCCTCCTCCAGGTCCTCCTCCTCCAGGTCCTACTCCTCCTCCTGCCACATCTCCAACACCAGAGCCACAGCCGGGAAGGAGGCGTGGAAGGAAGACCAGAGAGTGATGACCTGGGTTCAGTCTGGTCTGGCAAAATATGCAGCCTCTTGTAGTACCACAGCCTGGGGACACAGATGTCATCTGCTGCTTTCTGGATCTCTGGGACTTCTGGACCAGACTGCACTCCCTTAGATATGGACTCCTCAGGCCACCAATTTTGCAGTAAAATAATTGATGTCTGCCCTGTGGGTCAAAGGCTTTGCCAATTTCTGCTGTTTCTCCAGCTTTGCCTCCCTCTTTGTTTGGTTCTGAGCCCTTAATAAAGGAATTATTGGTTCAATTATACTCGCCTATGTGTGTTTTCCTTCAAAAAGGACAGTTTGTTTGTGAGGAGGAAGGTACATTTCCAAAATACAATGTGAAATTAACAAGAGACACCAACACCAAGCAACCTCCTTGAGATTAAATAATACAAGATAATAATGGTGTTGTGGTAACTTGACACACAAAACACACACAAAAATATTCTGGAGTAAAACAAACAAAATAAAAAAAACATCAGCCTTGAAACAAATACAACCCCCCCACCCCAAAAAAAAAAGCAGCCTTGAAAAAAATACAAAACCAAACAAAAATAACCAAAAAAAAATTTTGTCAGATGTGACAAATCCAAATATATTGAGGGGATCCCGATAAATAATAAAGAAAGAAGTTTGTGAGAAGTCTGTGTGAATATGAGCAGCAAAACTACTTCATTCTTCTAGCATTATAAAGAAGAAGAGAGTGCACTGCATTAACCACTTCAGCCCCGGAAGGTTTTACCCCCTTCCTGACCAGAGCACTTTTTACAACTCAGCACTGCGTCGCTTTAACTGCTAATTGCGCGGTCATGCAATGCTCTACCCAAACGAAATTTGCGTCCTTTTCTTCCCACAAATAGAGCTTTCTTTTGATGATATTTGATCACCTCTGCCGTTTTTATTTTTTTGCGCTATACACGGAAAAAGACCGAAAATTTTGAAAAAAAACTATATTTTCTACTTTTTGTTCTAAAAAAAAATCCAATAAACTCAATTTTAGTCATACATTTAGGCCAAAATGTATTCGGCCACATGTCTTTGGTAAAAAAAATGTCAATAAGTGTATATTTATTGGTTTGCGCAAAAGTTATAGCGCCTACAAACTAGGGTACATTTTCTGAAATTTACACAGCCTTTCATTTATGACTGCCTATGTCGTTTCTTGAGGTGCTAAAATGGCAGGGCAGTACAAAACCCCCCCCCAATGACCCCATTTTGGAAAGTAGACACCCCAAGGAATTTGCTGAGAGGCATGTTGAGCCCATTGAATATTCATTTTTTTTGTCCCAAGTGATTGAATAATGACAAAAAAAAAAAAAAATTACAAAAAGTTGTCACTAAATGATATATTGCTCACACAGGCCATGGGCATATGTGGAATTGCACCCCAAAATACATTTAGCTGCTTCTCCTGAGTATGGGGATACCACATGTGTGGGACTTTTTGGGAGCCTAGCCGCGTACGGGGCCCCAAAAACCAATCACTGCCTTCAGGATTTCTAAGGGCGTACATTTTTGATTTTACTCCTCACTACCTATCACAGTTTTGAAGGCCATAAAATGCCCACATGGCATAAAACCCCCCCCAAATGACCCCATTTTGGAAAGTAGACACCCCAAGCTATTTGCTTTGAGGCATGTTGAGTCCATGGAATGTTTTATATTTTGACACAAGTTGCGGGAAAGTGACAAATTTTTTTTTTTTTTTTGCACAAAGTCGTCACTAAATGATATATTGCTCACACAGGCCATGGGCATATGTGGAATTGCACCCCAAAATACATTTAGCTGCTTCTCCTGAGTATGGGGATACCACATGTGTGAGACTTTTTTTGGGAGCCTAGCCGCGTACGGGGCCCCGAAAACCAATCACTGCCTTCAGGATTTCTAAGGGCGTACATTTTTGATTTTACTCCTCACTGCCTATCACAGTTTCGGAGGCCATGGAATGCCCAGGTGGCACAAACCCCCCCCAAATGACCCCATTTTGGAAAGTAGACACCCCAAGCTATTTGCTGAGAGGCATGGTGAGTATTTTGCAGCTCTCATTTGTTTTTGAAAATAAAGAAAGACGAGAAAAAAAAATTTTTTTTTTCTTTTTTCAATTTTCAAAACTTTGTGACAAAAAGTGAGGTCTGCAAAATACTCACTATACCTCTCATAAAATAGCTTGGGGTGGCTACTTTCCAAAATGGGGTAATTTGGGGGGTTTTTTTGCCACCTGGGCATTCCATGGCCTCCGAAACTGTGATAGGCAGTGAAGAGTGAAATCAAAAATTTACGGCCTTAGAAAGCCTGAAGGCGGTGCTTGGTTTTTGGGGTCCCGTACGCGGCTAGGTTCCCAAAAAGTCTCACACATGTGGTATCCCCGTACTCAGGAGAAGCAACAGAATGTATTTTGGGGTGTAATTTCACATATTCCCATGGCATGTTTGAGCAAAATATCATTTAGTGACAACTTTGCGCAAAAAAAAAAATAAAAAAAATAAAAAATTGTCTCTTTCCCGCAACTTGTGTCACAATATAAAATATTCCATGGACTCAACATGACTCTCAGCAAATAGCTTGGGGTGTCTACTTTCCAAAATGGGGTCATTTGGGGGGGTTTTGAACTGTCCTGGCATTTTATGCACAACATCTAGAGGCTTATGTCACACATCACCCATTCTTCTAACCACTTGACGACAAAGCCCTTTCTGACACTTATTGTTTACATAAAAAAATATTTTTTTTTTGCAAGAAAATTACTTTGAACCCCCAAACATTATTTTTTTTTTTAAAGCAAATGCCCTACAGATTAAAATGGTGGGTGTTTCATTTTTTTTTTCACACAGTATTTGCGCAGCGATTTTTCAAACGCATTTTTTGGGGAAAAAACACACTTTTTTACATTTTAATGCACTAAAACACACTATATTGCCCAAATGTTTGGTGAAATAAAAAAGATTATCTTAGGCCGAGTACATGGATACCAAACATGACATGCTTTAAAATTGCGCACAAACGTGCAGTGGCGACAAACTAAATACATTTTTAAAAGCCTTTAAAAGCCTTTACAGGTTACCACTTTAGATTTACAGAGGAGGTCTACTGCTAAAATTACTGCCCTCGATCTGGCCTTCGCGGTGATACCTCACATGCATGGTGCAATTGCTGTTTACATTTGACGCCAGACCGGCGCTTGCGTTCGCCTTAGCGCGAGAGCAGGGGGGACAGGGGTGCTTTTTTTTTTTTTTTTTTTTTTTTTTCATTATTATTATTATTTTTTTATCTTATTTTTAAACTGTTCCTTTCATTTTTTTTTTAAATCATTTCTATTGTTATCTCGGGGAATGTAAATATCCCCTATCATAGCAATAGGTAGTGAGAGGTACTCTTTTTTGCAAAAATTGGGGTCTATTAGACCCTAGATTTCTCCTCTGCCCTCAAAGCATCTGACCACGCCAAGATCGGTGTGATAAAATGCTTTCCCAATTTCCCAATGGCGCTGTTTACATCCGGCGAAATCTAAGTCATAAAATGCTCGTAGCTTCCGGTTTCTTAGGCCATAGAGATGTTTGGAGCCACTCTGGTCTCTGATCAGCTCTATGGTCAGCTGGCTGAATCACCGGCTGCATTTTCAGGTTCCCTGTTGAGACAGGAGAGCCAGAGAAAAACACGGAAGACGTTGGGGGGGGGCATTCCCTCCCACTGCTTGTAAAAGCAGTCTAGAGGCTAATTAGCTGCTAGGATTGCTTTTACATGAAAGCCGACCGCTGGCTGAAAAGAATGATACCAAGATGATACCTAAACCTGCAGGCATCATTCTGGTATAACCACTCAAAGTCGTGAATGGCGTACCTGAAGACAAAAAAATGGTTAACAGTAAAGCACAGTAAACGGTAAGGTATAAAAAATTGCATAACTGAAAAGCAAACATGATAAAACATAATAACAATAAAACATTGCAGAATAGAATACAGTAAAAAAGAGCAGAACAATAGAGAGAGAATAGAGAGAGAGAGAACAATAAAACGCCAACTATTTTTTTTTTATTTTATATTTTTGTTTGTGTTTTTTTTTTTTTTTACACTTTTTTTTGTAACTAACTTTTATAACTGTAACCGGTTCCAGGTTCGGGTCTCTCAAAATGCGATGGCATCTTGGGAGACCCTGTGAAAGTGTGTCTAGTCTGTGCAATGCTGTACCCTACGCTAATACTCAACTAGTGAATGGTAGCGTTCAAAACATTCACCAATGCAAAGACCAGGATTGTCAGGACAGGAGGGACAATAATAGCGGGTGTCACGCCTATATCCGCGCTTGCTGCAGACACGACATCTTTTTTGGGGGGGTTCGTTGGGTAGGGGTACTCGGGAGGACATAAAGAAAATGCCTCTCATGCAGCCGACTGCATTTGGTTGGGGATGTGAATGGGGGAAGTACAGGCGCTGCAGAAGCGGTGGGTTCCCAATTAGGATTGGCGAATGCAGCAGGAAGGGCACTATGGGCACGACGGGCCTGTGTTTGTCTTTTTGGTGGCAGCAGGACACTACTTGTGCTTGCCACCTCACCAGCTTGAACTGCACTTATGGGACTCGCAACGTCACCAAGTGTTACTGCAGTGCTGGTTTGACTACGACCGGGGTGTACTAGGCCGCTGGCGCTTGCCAGTTCACCAAAACGCTACAAAAAAAACTGTTAGCGATCGCAGGGATCAGGCCTGACTCTGCGAACGCTGCAGTTATGCGTTTAGTGTTTTGTAAGTGACAGTGATCGATCGATACTGCACTTAGGTGGGCTGGGCTGGGCCGGGCGGAGGGGCAAAATGCAGGTGCTAGCAGGTATCTGGGCTGATCCCGCTAACACTGCGTTTGTGGGAACCCTAAACTGCTGGGGACGCTAGTATAGATCTGATCAGATCAGATATTGATCCGTTCAGATACTATACCACTAAGGGAAGCGTATGCTGCGTGCGTGGGTGTTAGCGGTACTGGCGCTAACCTGACGCTGCCTGGGGCTGGTGCTTGCCAGTTCACCAAAACGCTACCAAAAAAACTGTTAGCGATCGCAGGGATCAGGCCTGACTCTGCGAACGCTGCAGTTATGCGTTTAGTGTTTTGTAAGTGACAGTGATCGATCGATACTGCACTTGGGTGGGCTGGGCTGGGCCGGGCGGAGGGGCAAAACGCAGGTGCTAGCAGGTATCTGGGCTGATCCCGCTAACACTGCGTGTTTGGGAACCCTAAACTGCTGGTGACGCTAGTATAGATCTGATCAGATCAGATATTGATCCGTTCAGATACTATACCACTAAGGGAGGTGTACGGTGCGTGCGTGGGTGTTAGCGGTACTGGCGCTAACGTGACGCTGCCTGGGGCTGGTGCTTGCCAGTTCACCAAAACGCTACCAAAAAAACTGTTAGCGATCGCAGGGATCAGGCCTGACTCTGCGAATGCTGCAGTTATGCGTTTAGTGTTTTGTAAGTGACAGTGATCGATCGATACTGCACTTGGGTGGGCTGGGCTGGGCCGGGCGGAGGGGCAAAACGCAGGTGCTAGCGGGTATCTGGGCTGATCCCGCTAACACTGCGTTTTTGGGAACCCTAAACTGCTGGGGACGCTAGTATAGATCTGATCGGATCAGATATTGATCCGTACAGATACTATACCACTAAGGGAGGCGTATGCTGCGTGTGTGGGTGTTAGTGGTACTGGCGCTAATCTGACGCTGCCTGGGGCGACGCATATCACCGCCGGGCGATCAGGGGGCTAAACCTTTATTCAGTAATAAACGGCGTGTGCCCTGACACTATAAAAAATAAACGAACTAACCAGCGTCACCCGTAACGGTTATACGGTGATCAGTGGTGAAAGGGTTAACTAGGGGGCAATCAAGGGGTTAAAACATTTATTAGGTAGTATATGGGGGTCCCTGTCGCTATAAAACGCTGACGGCGAACCTAAATATTTAAGTCTCTAACTAGCGTCACCAGCGACACTAATACAGCGATCAGAAAAATGATCGCTTAGCAACACTGGTGACAGGGGGTGATCAAGGGGTTAAAACTTTATTAGGGGGGTTAGGGGGGTTAGGGGGGTATCCTAGACCTAAAGGGGGCCTAACACTCACTGCCCTAACACACTAACTGTCACAAACTGACACCAATACAGTAATCAGAAAAAAAAAAAAAAACCTGCTTGGTGTCAGTTTGTGACGGGGGGGGTGATCGGGGGGGGATCGGGGGGCGATCGGGGGGGGGGATCGGGGGGCGATCGGGGGGGGGGATCGGGGTGTAATGTGTGCCTGGCATGTTCTACTGTGTGTGTGTGTGTTGTGCACTCACAGTTCAGTCTTCTCTCCTCGGCCCGGAACGGAAACTACCGAGCCAAGGAGAGATGACATCATTTCCTCTGCCTCTGTGTACAATACAGAGGCAGGGAAATGATCCCATTGGCTGGGAGCGATCGCGAGGGGGGGGCCACGAATGGATGGCCTCCCCCTCACCACCGATCGCCGGGGGACATTTGCCGACCGCCGCAGGCACCGGGGGGGGGGTCCGATCGGACCCCCCACCCGCGGGCAGGCAGGGACTTACAGGTAAGCCCTTTTGCCTGCCCGTGCCGCTTTGTCGACGTACATCGTCGTGCGGCGGTCGGCAAGTGGTTAAACAATTTTTAACATTGCAGCCTGACGAAAGTGCTCTATCCATTCCGAACGCTAATTTTACCAGATCGAGCTGTTCCGTCTCGGAATTTCTTCTGAGCATGCGTGGCACTTTGTGCGTAGGAATTGTCCACACACGGTCGGAATTGACGCAATCAGATTTTCTTATCGGAAAATTTTATAGCCTGCTCTCAACTTTGGATGGAAAAAGTCAGATGGAGCCCACACACGGTCGGAATTTCTGACAACACGCTCCGATTGCACATTTTCCGTTGGAAAATCCGACCGTGTGTACGGGGCATAAAAGTCAATTTTGGAGACGAATTAAGGATCATGTGGATGACGCTATTTTAGGCATAGTTGAAAAACCCATTGCAGGACACTTTGCCACTAAACATCAATATACAGTAAGCCTGACAGTCTCAGATTTCTAGCACTAGAACATATTCACCCGGCCCCCAGAGGAGGTGATTTTGATCATCATATATTACAAACTAAAACGAGATGGATATTTCCCTCAGGTGACTAGGCCACCAGGTCTAAATGACTCAAATACCTTTGCCCCTTTTCTTACTCCATAAACTAGGCTGTCTTATCTCTCATTTCTCCTATATATCAGTTCAAACCACAAGTGCCTCCTTCCTTTTCCCCTCCCCTTCCCCCCCCCCCTCTTAAATAGACAAAAATTATTTAGTGTTCATATGCAGATTATCTGTTTATTTTGTAAACATTCCTCATGTCTTTTTAATGAGTAAATGTATAATTCATATTCAAGAACCTTTTGGTCCCTTTAAAAAACTTGCACACATGCAGAGTATGGTCGAGTGCGAATTCACATTCTGTCCTGCCGACCCATGTCCCTTTGCCTTACATGCCGTTGGTTTAATATATCTTTTTATTTACTGACCTTTAATGTTGATTGGTGTTTCCTTTTTACTTTTGTCTTATTTGTACATGTAATCCCCCCCGGTTTTAGGGGTTTACTGATATGACACACTTAGTTTCCCAGCCAGACACCATTTTCCTACAACTACTCTAGGTGTAATACTGTTTTGACATTGTCTTTTCTGGCCCATGTGACTTCCAGTTTTGCTCTTCCAGTTTCAACGCCGTCTTGGTACACCCGGTCAAGATACGGGAGTACCTTACATAAGATGGTGGCACAAAACCCTTGGCAGCTCTTGCAGTGCAGGGATTCTCCCTACACTATGGCGGGGACTTAGGTGGGGAAGGGAGAGGCCTGCTGTGATGATGTGGACAATTCTCGGTCCAATTAGGACCCCATCCGTGGCATACCCAGCAGCCCTTGGTAGGTGTCCTGTTGGGTATATATACTACCTCCTTCTTTCTGGCAGTTGTTTTTTCTATTTTGAAGCAGTGAGACATACCATCTTTTGATTCGTTGGCCTATGCAAAAGGTAAAACTTTATACCCCTCTTCCTTTCTTGTGCTAACATTGTCTTAAGGATCTATGTGGCTGGGTCATTATCTTGAGCTCATGTTATCGTTGTTTCATGCTCTATATCATAGATGCCCTTTCCATGTTGAGCTAGGATGATTTTCTGACAAGCTGCTTAGGCTTTCAATCCCTGGTTTTTTATTGTATGCTATACCTTTCTTAGACATCCATCTTTAGGGTAAGATTGATCTAGTCCCTGGATTACTATATTCAACTTTTCTCTTGTCCATATTGGGGCTCATAACAACATATCTACTTTTCTGGCTATCTTCAACTCTAGAAGATCTGGCTCCCTTTTGTTGTCCAGGCACTTTGCTTGCTTTGATACTAATCCATCTCGCCTATCAATAGTCTAAGTTGAACAGATTGATTTTAAGGTGAGTAACACCTTGAGCCTAATGCTTTAATTGCCTATGCCCATAAATTCCAATATAGAACATTTTACTATTAATAACACTTTCTTTATTAAATGTATATGTAAATATTAATGTTTCTTTTTTTTCTTTCTGGACCTCTCTCTTGCCTTATCAAAAGTGATCATATAGCACCTTTATCCCTGCAGTGTTATCCTCTAATGGGCCGGTAGGCTATTATTGGACCAACGGCTCTTCCCTTCTTATTACTCTGCATGGATGCCCCTCCTTTTGGGGTAAGTACACCCTCTTTATGCGGTGTTACCATTGACCACTATTATATGCTATTTATGTTATCATACATGAGGCATGTTTCTAGTTTATAAATATGAATGTATTTTCCTTATTATGATTTATACCAATGTGTGATTAAAATGTAAGAAAACTCTACGGTTACATATAAATATTATTTTTGATATACGCTCCTTCTTTATCTTGTAGACTTGCTCTTATGATTATCAAAAAATGTCTTCTATTGCACTCTATCTAAGTGGTCCTGAAGAAGCGGGGCAACCGCTACTGTGTACTACTGTGATCTATTTAGGCAGCTATGTTGATGCTGCATCTCTCTGATATTTTAAAATTGTATAGAATAAAGTTGTGCTTTTTTAATATAAAAAATATTTTCCTTGTTCTTATTTGAGTGTACAGTCAGCAATGTACATGTGCCACAGTCACTCTTTTAAAGGCCAGAGGGCGCTAGTATCTGACGTGCATTGTGTGCGCCGGCACACACACATGTTTGCCATGGCAAACATGCATTTCCAATACGTGTGCATGCATTCATGTTGAAAATTGGCCACTGTGCAAGGCCTATGGTCAACTTTTCTCCAGCTAGTCTGACAGCCGCTGTCAGAATACAATGACACAGCGGGGAAGATTCCTGCATGCACATTAAATGTGTAGATGGAGAACTGGGTCAGCTTTTTCCATTTAATCCATTGGCTGAGCTAAAAAAAATGACTTGTATGTTCAGCTTTATAAACCCTTATCTGTTGAATTGGTTGTTGGTTGTTTTAGTGGTGGGGGTTGTTATATGAGATACGTCTAACAAAAAAATTGAAATCTCAACGTCTGCTGATGACTTGTGCAGTTTGGAAAAAAGAGGATATACCTTCTCTTTATTTACTTTGGGGTTCATCAGACCTCATTATTGTCACACCCTGTATCATCTTTGAGCAAAGAAAAGGATTTCCTGCCATTAGCAGGACTAAAGCAAATGGACTACAGGTGTACAGACATTATGCAATTATGCATTCGCTTACAATTAGCAGAAAATTAAGTATGCTTCTGTATTGTTCAGAAAGTGTCATTTCTATTTTGAAACTTCCAAAAATTTTAAAACCCAGACTTAGTAATATTGATGGAGAGTGGGAGGAGACTATTGCTATACTGCTTCCTTTGACATTTCTTTGTTTATCAGGGTCATTACCACCAAATTGCAGACAATTCTGCATATCAGATTTACACTAATCATCACACAGATTGCTTGTTTAGGTAGCCTTTTTTCTTCTGTAATTGACCACCAAGCTATCAGTTATAGAACGTATATTTGCATTCTGTGAAAGAAACACCTGTCACATACAATATTTTCTGTTAGGCTGCTGTACTTGACTCCAAAGCTGACAATCTGCAGGCACCAAAAAAAGATTTGTACCAATAATCTATTCTAAAACTTACACACATTCCACTCTCAAAGCATCAAGTCCATGTCAAAAAAACAAAAAAATGAATGGATTAGATACATGCATGCATATACATACACTATATTACCAAAAGTATTGTGACGCCTGCCTTTACATGCACATGAACTTTAATGGCATCCCAGTCTTAGTTCGTAGGGTTCAATGTTTAGTTGGTCCACCCTTTGCAGTTATAACAGCTTCAACTCTTCTGGGAAGGCTGTCCACAAGGTTTAGGAGTGGGTCTATGGGAATGTTTGACCATCCTTCCAGAAGCGCAATTGTGAGGTCAGGCACTGATGTGGACGAGAAGGCCTGGTTTGCAGTCTCCACTCTAATTCATCCCAAAGGTGTTCTATTGGGTTGAGGTCAGGACTCTGTGCAGACCAGTCAACTTCCTCCACCCCAAACTCACTCATCCACGTCTTTATGAACCTTGCTTCGTGCACTGGCACAAATCATTTGGTGGAGGGGGGATTATGGCGTGGAGTTGTTTTTCAGGGATTGGGCTTGGCTCCTTAGTTCCAGTAAAGGGAACTCTTAAGGCGTCAGCAGACCAAGACATTTTGGACTATTTCATGCTCCTAACATTGTGGGAACAGTTTGGGGATGGCCCCTTCCTGTTCAAACATGACTGTGCACCTGTGCTTTCATTAGCCTTATTGGTGTACTTGTTAAGCTGTTTATCCTATTATATACCAATGTGGGATTTATGTTTGAAAAGTCTACTGTTGTCCATAACAATCAGCTGTTAACCATCTTTTATGCTGTTAGTTGTTTGAAAATGAAACAATTCTGACTGTCTGTTTACATTGTTTGATGATTGATTGGTTGTTTTGATATGTTTTCACTGTGTGGCTTCAAAGTTCAAAATTATTTTTGTGATTTTTGTATGTGCATGTTTGATGTTCTACCACCCGATTACACTTTGCAGACACCTGCATTAGACAACAAATGTAGTTAACTTACTAAATGGCATGTTGGTTATGCAGATGGTTGCACTCTCAAGTTCAACTCAAATGTTGAAATGTTGAGAAAGTTTATTTTATTGTTTGGAAACCACTGGTTCTTAATAATTGTTTCTTCTAATACAGCCGAAACATCTGGTTGGCTCTTAGAAAGTCACGCTCTGAACCGGACATCCTAGTTTTTTCTTTAAAAAGATTTTTATGCAGGGTGGATTGATTTTTACCAAACATTTTCCAGTCAGTAACAAAATTCACAATCAGAAAAGAATGTACTGTAGGATCTGATACATCTTTAGAAAGTCCATCAAATGTTCTCTAGTCACTGTAGGGTTGATTTACTAAAACAGGGAGTGCAAAATATGGTGCAACTGTGCATGGTAACCAATCAGCTTCAAACATCAGTTTATTCAATTAAGCTTTGTCAAAAATACCTGGAAGCAGATTGGTTTCTATGCAGAGCTGCACCAGGCTTGCACCCTCCATTTTTAGTAAATCAACCCCTGTATATGGTTTCTGAAGTATCATCTAATTTGCTATATTCTGTACCAGAGGCATACCTAGAACCTTCAGGACCCCGATGCAAGAAACCATGAAGTGCCACCCTGGGAAACTATGGGTATTGCATTGAGTGTATGGATGTGTTCTATATACAGTATGTGTGTGTGTTTTGTATTTTTGTTTTTTCACCAGAGTGAATGTAATGTAATAGGAATGCCACTTAACGTTGCCACCACTTAACTTTGTTATAGGTGTCTATATCACACAGAGATAATTGTCCGCAGCAACCAAATCATCTTTTAACTGTACTTTATTTAAATTAACAGAAGAATATACTTAGTTTGACACATATTAAGTCATTTTAAATAGGCTGTCAATGCACCGTCAAAACCACGCATGACCCTTTTTTTGGCATGGCATCACATTCATAAATAAATAGCATTGCAACACACTAATGCATGCATAGCACGGTTCTGAAATGCAGTAGTATGATCCTGGCCCGTGTTGACTTACAGCCGACTGAAACTTGCTGAAAAATAACGGCTAAAAACCTAATGTTTGAATAGTTCAAAATTATCAGTACTTTGGATCCAACTTTGGATAACACCAGAAACTGTGCATTTGCAGTGTAGTTTTCCTAGGCTTGCATTTCCTTTGAGGTCACATCTTCTTTCTTCTGTAGGCTTTTATGTGCACTGCACTGCATTGCAGTGCATTTTTGTGCATTTAGAGGCATTCAAATGAATTTCTGTGAATTTGCAGTTCAGTGTGAACTATACCCATAGGATAGTCTGGATTTTGGACTGACTATGCATTTGCAGTGCAGTCACAAATTTAGCTAGCTAAAGGAGTGTGCATCAGAAACAATTATGCCCCGTACACATGGTCGGATTTTCAGACGGAAAATGTTCGATGGGAGCTTTTTGTTGAAAATTCCGACCGTGTGTAGGCTCCATTGGACATTTTCCATCAGAATTTCTGACACACAAAATTTGAGATCTGGATCTCAAATTTTCCGACAACAAAATCCATTCTCGTAGATTCCAATTGTGTGTACAGAATTCTGACGCACAAAGTTCCACGCTTGTTCACAATCAAGTACGAGACAGAAGCACTAGGTCTGCTAAAACTACAGTTCGTAATGGAGATAGCACATTCGTCACGCTGCAATTTTTTTCATCTTTTAATGCAGCGCATTCTCTTCTTCTTTAGAATTTTTGAATAATGAAGTTGTTTTGCTGCTCATATTCACACAGAGTTCTGACAAAGTGATTTCTTTATTATTTCTTGAGATCTCCTGAATATTTTATGCTTTGGTTTTCATCAGATCTCCATAATAATGTATTTAATTTTGGTTTATAGTGGGTTTTTTTTATCAAGATCTCCTTGTTTTTTATTTTTTATTTTTAGTGCTCTCCATAATATTGTTTTTATTTTTGTGTGTCAAGTTACCACAACACCATTATTATCTTGTATTTTTTAACCTCAAGAGGGTTGGTGTTGGTGTCCCTTGTTAATTTAACCTTGTCTTTTTGAAATGTACCTGCCTACTCACAAACAAACTGTCCTTTTTGCAGTAAAACACATAGGCAAGTATTTGTGAAAAACGAATAGCCATTTATTATGGGTCATATTAAAATAAAGAGGAAGGCAACGCTGGAAAAACTGGTGAAATTGGCGAAGCCTTTGTACCCCAGGGCACACATCAACTATTTTACACCCAAAATTGGTAGCCTGAGGAGTCCATATAATAGTGAGCACAATCCGGTCCAGGACTCCAAGAGATCAGGAACAGCAGCAGATGACATATATGTCCCCAGGCTGTGGTCATACCACAGCCTGTGTCTTTTGTCAGATCAGACTGAAACCAGGCCATCACTTTATTCCCTTACTTCCACAATTCCTTACACGCTTGCTTCCAGGCTGTAGCTGTGGTGTTGGAGGTGTGGCAGGAGGTGCAGGAGGAGGTGGATCGTCCAACTCACACAGGTGTGTTTTGGTTGTGAGTTGGCGCCTCAACCCCTTATTTAGTGTCGTATACATTATTTCCTCACACAAGAGGCATTGGCCCTTCTCCATTTCCTGCATTTTGGTGGTAGTCATGCAGCCAAAGGCCTCTTGAGGAGTGGGGGTGTCTCTGAGGGCCGCCTTAGCATCCTGAATCAGCCCAAGCGCTGCCTCCTGCACATTGCTACCCTTCCTGGACCTTTTGGTTGGAAGGCAGAGGGGAGGGACCTGGGATTCTGTCAGGCTACTGGGCACGGCCACCTCCTGGCTGCCACTTACCCCCGCCACCTCCTGGCTGTCACTTACCCCCCACCTCCTGGCTGCCACATTCCACAGCCTCCTCCTGGCTGCCACATTCCATGCCCTCCTCCTGGCTGAAGCTTTCTTGTGTATGAAAAAGGGACACCGTTTTAGTATTTTGTTCATCAAACACAATTTTCAGCTCATGACTGTTGCAAATTGAATGTTAACAAATAGAAAAGACTATCACTCTGACCTCAGCATTTTTCATTCTTGTCCCAAACATTTTTGGCCACTACTGTCTATTGATATGTAAAACACTTTATTAAATCAGCAATTAGTGATCAATAATAACATCTAGTTAACATCATTAATTTTATGAACAGAAATATGTAGAACAATGCTATACCTGACTCCAGCTGGGCTCCTCCACTTCTTCCTGGCTGGAAGGCCCAGGTTGGACGTCGGAAGCCTCAGCTGGGGTGGAAGGAAGCGTGAAAGGAAGAGTGGAAGGAAGGGTTGAGAGTGATTGCCTGACTTCAGTCTGGTGACAGAAAACGCAGTCTGTCATAGTACCACAGCCTGGGTACATAAATGTCATCTGCTGCAGCTCCTGATCTCTGGGAATCCTGGACCTTATTGTGCTCCCTATTATAAGTGCTCCTCAGGCCACCAATTTTTGCCTTCAAATAGGGGATGGTTGCCGTGGGGATTTGCGGCTTTTACCAATTCCAGCAGTTTCCCCAGAGCTGCCTGCCTCTTTTGTTTATGATTAAAATGCAGATGTTTCACCTGCCACAGACGCGGCAGCTCCCTGTACTTGTCTATGAATAGGGGGAGGAAATTATGATCATTGAATCCATCTATTTTCTCTGCAAAACACAACACAAGACAAACCCAGGCTAAACTCTCATAATCTTGTACCAACATAGGCCTCAATCTAGAAGCAGTATAGCCCACTGATGCACCAAGTTAAAATTGTACCTTCGTTGTAACGATCGGCGCTTCCGATACTCCTTCCTCTGCTTACAGATTGTACGTACGACGCACACGTGTTACGCTTTATATACACTGCGCATGCATGAAACTCCGCCCGCCCCTGACGGTCTTTCCCCACCTCTTGTCTTTTGGCGCAGTGGGAGAGCACATGGCGGAGACAGAGAAAGTGCATGCAGGGGAGAGCATTAACGAGGAGGATGACGAAAGCCCGGAGCCACAAACATCCTGATCCAGGAGATTTAAGGCCTCTAATGTCCTTTGGTGAGATGGCTAAAGTTGTGAAGAGTCTGTGCCAGAATTTTGGGGTACGGCGATCCAAGGATCAACTGAGGAAAGATGGTCAGACCTCAAATTGAGGGAGCACAATCAGTACAGAAGAATCAAGAGAGTGCTTCAAAAAAGTAAGTAGTTGTCATGTGTTCCTATTCTACGTATTACGTTCGTGCTGCTCCATGTGCTTTTCTTTATACTGTTGTACAGTTTAAATTGGCAACTTTCAGGTTTGTGGGCACAGTAATCGTTCATAGTAAATATCGTTCGTTCGCCCACTAATACGATGTTTTTGGCAGATGCAGGTTAACTACATTTGTTCAGCCCTATTTGTATTCAAAGAAGTTTATTACATTGTTGTCTAGATGGGTTTGTAACTAGAATGAAATGCAAACTTGATTCAGTGTAAGGAGAGGACACTCAGCAGCTGTTTACACATCTGGACGCTGGAGCACTAGTGTGGGACACTAGGACAAACTTTTTAGGGTGTCCCACACAGGTGCTCCAGTGGATACTAGGGGTGTCTCCACATGTGGACCAAAAGTATTCCAGCTTTAAAAATTGAAAAAATAATGTCTTCAGCTTGCTACTCCGCCAAAACAGACAATTGTACGACACTTCCAAGCAAAGTTTCAGATTACTATTTCTGCCCTCCAATATCTGTGTGCTAAGTATACCTGTTTTTATTCACATAGGGGAGAAAAGAATTGGTATGTCAGAGGACACCAGGGACCCCCAACATCCTAAAGAAGGGGAAGTCACCACACCACAACCTCAGGATGTGGAGGAAGGAGAGGTTTATGAAGTGGGCAAAATAGTGACCACAACAGGTGAGTGTCTGAGACCACAGCTTCAGGTAATAGATGGATGCCTGCATATTCATAATACATGGTGTGTTTTTTTTAAATTTTAGGTGATGTTGATGTAGCGGAAGAAGAAACACATTTCACAAGTGCAAGTGCACATGTCCTCATTGGGGAGATCATGGTGTGCAATCGTGATTTACAGAAGATCAAGGAAGACATCAATGATGTGGAAAAAAGACTCAAAAACATCATTGATGTCGCAACTAAAGTAGTTTACAGGAAGGGGTTGCACCCCTGAAACATGTCCATTGATCCCCCATGATGAGAGCTAGCACATGTTGACCTTAGGCATGGAATCAGGAGGGAAATTCCCATTTTGACTGTCAATTTGTGTGCATCTTCAAAATATGGCTTTCACAGGGGTGACATCACCCCATCTGATGAAGACAATATCAACACAGTTTGGACATGCTAATGTCTGACATTGCTTTCAATTTATCGAAGTTGAACTTTGTAAGTTCCTGAGTTGTGTATTCTTTTATGCTTTTAAACATGCCTGTTTACCACAAAAAAGGCTATTTTGTACTGTCAAACTCAAACATGTTATTCCAAAAATAAGTTGGTTTGTTCAAAAACCCCTTTCTAACGCACATGTGAATGTGTACAGAGTAAAAATTCTGAAAAACAACAATGTGTGGCTTCTTCTTTCAATGCTCAATAGCAGTTTTGGTACTAAGTTCATGTTTACAGTGGCAATGGGGGTTATTTACTAAAGGCAAATCCACTTTGCACTACAAGTGCACTTTCGGTGCAGTTTCAAGTGCACTTTTGCACTTTCTTTCTTTTGTGATTTTTTGTGAGTCACGAAAATGGCGTGATTGTGGCAAATTAAAAAGCACTGTGAGAGTTATTTACTAAAGGAAAATCCACTTTGCAAAGTGGATTATCCTTTAGTAAATAACTCTCACAGTGCTTTTTAATTTGCCACAATCATGCCATTTTCGTGACTCACAAAAAAATCACAAAAGAAAGAAACAAATGCAGTAAATCAAAGAAAATCTTATTTCAGTTTATCCAAAAATATATATTTTTAAAATGTTTAGAGATTCTGTGGCATATCAACCCCCCCCCCCCTACCCGCAAAGTACTCCAGATATTTTTGTCTCACTTCACGGGCGCTTTGGGGGGGCAAGCCAGGATGGCCAGCTTCAAGTGCCGTCAGGGTTGAAGAATCAGGAAAGCTGGCTTCAGTCCCAACTGAGGCCACATAGTTGGTTGCATTTTTTCTTAGAAAATTGTGCAGAAGGCAGCAGGCAAGCACAATATGGTAGAGTTTATATTCCGCCACGTGGATTGTGTCAGAAATAGGCGGAACCGGCTGGCCATTATCCCGAAAGCGTTCTCCACCACTCTTCTGGCTCTGGCCAGCCGGTAATTAAAAATCCTCTTGGGGGGTGGGAGGGTTCCAAATGGCACTCTGCATGGATTTAAGCACACAAATAATATTTAAACACATTTTAGGGAGTGTTTAGGGTAAAGCACTACTATGGAGCTGACAAAATACATTGTTACATGACTAGGCTAGGTGGGTATGGACCCAGGATAGCATGCTGGGAAGGTTAATGAAGGCAAATATACATGAAGGACAAAAAAGAAGTTTAAAAAATTCAAGCATGCATGAGGATAAAGAGGACATTCACAGCATATTACAATCATGGTAATTAGGGATACACTACATTAGCAAACATTAAATACATAGAATGTGATGTTAAAGGATAAATCTTACCCTAATATAGTCCTTCTGCAGGACCTGAATGATGGCAGAACAGGTCTCTGGAATAATGATCCCCAGAGTCTGGGGGGAGATGCCTGTCGAGAACTTGATGTCCTGCAGGCTTCTCCCCGTCACCAAGTATCGCAACGTGGCGACTAGCCTCTGTTCAGGAGTGATGGCTTGCTGCATGCAGGTGCCCTGCCTGCTAATATAAGGGGACAGCAAAGCCAACAGATGGTGAAAAACGGGGTCCGTCATCCGGAGATAATTCCTGAAATCATCAGGATTATTCTCCTGGATCTCCCGCAACAAAGGCATGTGCGCGAATTGGTCATGCTGGAGCAACCAATTATTCGTCCATGAACTCCTCCCTGCCCTGTTCATGGACTGGGCTTGGGTCAAAGTAACACCAAGCCCCCGCACAGCATGAACTCTACGACGAGTACGTAACCGCAACATGGCTGTAAAACGGTCGGCTGGTCAGAACATGCTAACAGAACGCACTGAAAATCAGAAAGGCCTGAGAAGAGCGAGCTGAAATTCAGAAACGATCGGACAAGAACGCACTGCAAATTCAAATACGTACTATAAAATAGGCACTGAAAAACAAATGCGAACTGACTACACGCACTGAAAACCAGATACAAACCCACAAGCACAAACTAAAGAGCAGTAACGATAGGAAATCATGAGTCTGAAAAGCGTGAATCGTCTATCACCAAACTTCTACTAACACGAGATTAGCAGAAGGAGCCCAAAGGGTGGCGCACTTGGTATTGAACTCCCCTTTTCTAATGCCGTTGTACGTGTTGTACGTCACCGCGTTCTTGACGTTCGGAATTTCCGACAACATTGTGTGACCGTGTGTATGCAAGACAAGTTTGACCCAACATCCCTCAGAAAAAATCCCATGGATTTTGTTGTCGGAATGTGCAATCGTGTGTACGCGGCATTACTGTTTTTTTCATCCATTCTTACGTCTCAATGGTGCTGGTCTTTTCCAGCCTCTTTCAGTCACTTTTTGCCTACATGCATTCCCTCCAGGGTCCACTGCACATCATTGCATTGGACTGGCTTTCCGATAGGCTGTTCACTTTTCAAGGGAATTTTCACCATGCCAGAGTATTTTCCTTTTATCTAGTAAATAGCTCTCCTAACTTCCATCATCCAATCACGTGCAAGAAAAAAATGCTACTTTTTTAAATGTTCCTTGTATGCAATAGAGAATTTTTTGCAAAGTGAATTTGCAAACAACATTCACTAAGCTCAGGGGAAAATCCCCCTGCTAAATAAAAACAGGCTGTTTTTCTTAAATGAATCAATACCATAGTTTTGATATAAGTTATCTCATAGTAAATATTCCATGTAATGATGGTCTGTTGTAGTCTCTTAAACAGGTACTTAATAAAAGGTTTTAGTTTAACCCATGTAGTCTCCATGTGTGGCACTTATGATGGGGTGACAATCTAAAAGCAAAGTTGGGAGACAGTTGTCCCCCAATAAGAAGAAGGATCTGAACAAACAGGTATTATTTTAGTGAATAGATGTAAATTTTAAATAATCTCAACATTTAAAATTTCCTTAGAGTCTCCACTTCAAAGACAGGGAAGTCTAGTACATAATAATAGAAAGGGAGAGATACAGTGCCTTGTCTTCATATAGTACATATTTAACATGAAATTGTAATATTAAGATGATATCCACAAAAGCAGAATATAAATTTGCCTGTATTAAAACCACACCAAATCACTCCAAGTAGAGGGGCGTGTCCGGATGTGAGTGCAAGCAGACGTGCTGGTGAGGAGCTCCAAGCATTCGAATATAAATCCTTTGCCATCTGCATAGTGTACCAGCTAAAAATCTACAAATACCTGCCTGCTGCCTTCTAACTATTCCCTGCTCCAGCCTGTGGGAATATTGTGAGAGTTCGGCCGGGGATCAGCCGGAAAACAACCGGGCCTTCACATCCGCGGCCGCCGCCATCTTCCCGGCCTGTGCCCTGCCAAAGTGAGCTGTTCCTGGACTCAATCCGCGAGGTAAGGGGCTCATCTCATCACCCAACTTGCCCCTCTGTGTGTCTGGTGGGGTCCGGTGATCCGTGGGGCCGCTGGGACGGTCCGGCGCGGCCGCGGCCTAGTGCGGCCTAGTGCAGCCTGCAGTCCACCGCACTTTCCTGGGCCGCCGGCCGGCCGGGGAGCATCGAAACCGGCCTGATTCCAACTCGGGAGCGCGGACTCTGCTGCTCACGGCCCCCTGCCAGCCCTCCACCCTCCTGCTGAGCCATCTGGGGTACCTAACTGGGTGGGCAGGCTGAAGTGCTTACCCCCCTACATTCATCCAGCTCCCTGGGCCTTTTGCAGGGTTCATCTGGCCGGCCCTCCTCATTGGACAGCCTTTACCTACAGGCCAGTGAAGGACTGTTGAGATTATTGCCCACTTTTACTCAATGGGCCCTAGGAACCGGCCCAAGAGCTCATCCACGCCGGGTCGCCCGGCCCCTACCCCGGTTACACAACTACCCTCACCAGCTGCACAACCAGATCCCTCTCTCATAGGGAGACTGCAAACCTTGCTGACAGAATTAGCCATGGAGTCCGAGGCACCGAGTGCGGCTCTCTCTACCCCACCCTCTCAGGATAGTACTGCAGTGATCCTGGCTGCCATCGAACAAAGTAAAACCTCCATGCTGGTGAGAATAGATCGTCTCGCAGAGGAATGTAATCTCATTAGAAATGACCTGGATAAGATCAGGGGTAGGCTGACTGAATCAGAATCTAGAATTTCTGCCACTGAAGACCTTACAGCTACCCACACCAACACCATCGCGGAATTACAGCGTACAGTACAACTGCTTGTCGCTAAGTCTGATGACGCAGAAAACAGAGCGAGACGCAACAACGTCCGCGTCTTGGGTCTCCCAGAAGGGGAGGAGGGTGACCGACCGGCGGAATTCGCGGAAGAATTCTTAAAAAAACTGCTGGACCTCGCGGATACCTCTCCGACCTATGTCGTCAAGCGTGCCCATCGTGTACCCACGGGACGCAGTATCCCTGGTGCAAATCCCCGACCCTTCTTGGTCCGCTTCCTCAACTTCAGGGACCGTGACAGGATCCTTTCCGCAGCTCGCAAACACTCCTCGCTTCCATACGGCGGTGGCTCAGTTCTTTTGTTTCCAGATTTCTCGGCAGAACTGCAGCGCAAGAGGAAGTCCTTTAATGATGTCCGTAAGCGCCTACGTGAAAAGGACATAAAATACAGCATGTTGTATCCCAGCCGTCTTCGGGTCCCTCACAATGGCACGGTCAGATTCTTTGATTCTCCGGCTGACGCGGATGATTGGCTAAACAACCTACGGTAAACGCAAGCATGAGTCGCTATCCGAAATCAGCACAAAGATCCCATTTTCCTTCTGGATCCATGTTCGAGGGGGTAGTTTCATCCAGCTAACAGTTCCTGTTGTATAGCTTCTTAGACCTCATCATCGGATGTTGTTGCTCGTTGGCTCCTGTGCCCCTCAAGCAGAATTGTACATGTTACTTTCTGGGAACATTAATCACCAAAGATCCTTCCAGTTCAAAAACAGATGTGCTTTTAGTATACATTCTTCTACCACGGAGCCACCTCATTAGAAGTAACTCACTGAAGTATCAGACCCCCCCCCTCCCCAGTTTTTTTGGAGGGGTTTCTTTTCTCTTTTTCTCTTTTTGTTTTTTCTCTTTTTCCCAGTCAATTGAAGAGGCATCGGCGATACTGAGTCGCTACACTTTGGAACTTTTTTCTTTTTTTAGAAGTCTGAAGATCTAGAAGTTCGAGTACAGGTTTTGGGTATTAAATTGACCATAGTTCTTATTGTTTTCTGTTCTGTTTTTTTTTCTCTTTAGAGGTACTTCATGGTCAGTAGGGAGTTTTTTTCTTTTTTGTACGCTCAACACCCACTGACTGCTACTTACATGTCATGTGTCCTATTAGTGCTCACTGTGTCCAGTGCAAAATTTGCCATCCTTTTGACACTCCCCCTTGGTCCCATGGGGGCTGACCCCCTACATGTAGTAATCATGATGTGTAATTATAATTTGCCACTGCATTAATGGAGTTGAAACTGGTATCATGGAATGTAAGGGGTCTTAATGACAAGGTAAAAAGGGCATTAATGTTTAAATATCTAAATAATCACAAACCCCATATCTTGTTCCTCCAGGAGACTCATCTTCTGGGGAACAAGATCCTGGCGCTACGCAGACCCTGGGTACGGCAATCTTTCCATGCAACGTATTCCAGTTATGCCAGGGGAGTGGCCATTTTATTGAACAAATCCCTTGCATACAAGGTCGTGCATTTGCAAACTGATCAAGAGGGCCGATTCATTATTCTATTACTGGAGATCAGGGCGGTGGTCTATGCTTTAGTGAACATATATGTACATCCTCCCTTTAACCAACGGGTACTCTACAAGGTATATGAGCTTTTAGCTGCATTACAATTCTCCAGACTATATATAGCTGGAGATTTCAACTCTACCCTGGATCCGTCCCTGGACTCGTCCAATCCAAATAGGGCGTATTCGCCAGACCTGCTCCATTGGGCACAAGCTTTTAATTATACTGAGATTTGGAGATGGAAGCACCAAACCACTAGGGCTTACTCCTGTCACTCCACTACTTACAAATCTGGTTCCAGGATCGATCTGGTCTTTGGCAACATCTGTGCCCTGGCGGCGGTGAGAGGGGTCTCGTACTTATCGGCGGGCCTCTCTGATCATGCACCTCTGGAGGTCACCTTGGAGTTGTCGAACACCAGGAGTCGAGACTGCTGGCGTTTAGCACCCAAATGGGTGCAGGACTCGAGAGTGGGGGAGGAGGTCTCTCCCAAACTACAACAATACTGGGAGATTAATGAGGACTCAGCCTCAGCGCAGATAGTCTGGGACGCTTTTAAGGCCAACACTAGAGGAGAATACATTTCCGCTATTAAAGCGGTCCGTTCTGAGATGTCCGGTCGGGTCCAGGTACTTGAGGAGGGAGAGGCTAGAGCAGCGGAGGCTTTTTCTGGCTCCCCGACTCCGGATCACTTTAGCCGGTTAGCAGAGGCAAGAAGAGCATTGTCTCTACATCTTGTCTCGGCCACACATTTAGATTTAAATTCCTTGGCAGGGAAGATATTTGAATCTGGAGACAAAAACAGCAAACTTCTAGCGAACTTAGTAGCGAACTCTAAAATGCAGACGGTGGTGTCAGAAATCTATGGTTCAGAGGGTCAGGTTATCTTTACCCCCGAGCTAATTATAGACGAATTCAGATCCTTCTACGAAAACTTATATAAGGCGGTCCCTGGATGGCCGGAAGACCGGCGTAGGGAATTTTTGCAGTCCCTACGCCTACCCACTCTTTCGCAGGAGGATTTAGAATTTTTAGACAGAGAGTTTACCACTGAGGAGATAGAAGAGGCGATTTGCTCATTTCCTAGTGGTAAAACACCAGGGCCCGATGGCCTACCTGGTGAATGGTACAGAATGTACGCCTCATTACTTGCACCAAAATTGTTAAAAGTCTTCTCCGAAAGTAAAAAACAGATGTCCCTACCCCCCTCAATGTATCAGGCACATATAGTCCTCATCCCTAAGCCCGGTAAAGACATATGCCTCTGTGCTTCTTATAGGCCGATATCCCTCCTAAACTATGACCTTAAGATTTTGACAAAAATACTAGCGACCAGACTGCGAACGATTCTTCCATCCCTGATTAATATAGACTAGACTGGTTTCATGCCAGGGAAATCAACAGATATCAATTTACGTAGAGTGTTCACCCATCTTCAGCTACCTCCCACTGAATCCTCTATGAGAGTAATGGTGACACTGGACATTGAAAAGGCGTTCGACTCAGCGGCATGGCCTTTTATGTCCACGGTCCTAGAAGTTATGGGTTTTGGAGAAGTATTCCGCAGATGGATTGATATTTTATATAAAGATCCAACGGCGCAGATTAAGCTTGGTGGTGCTCTGTCGGCATGAGGCAAGGTTGTCCACTGTCACCGGCCCTTTTTGCCTTGGTAATGGAGCCACTTGCCTCGGCCCTCAGACAGGCAGACGGGGTTAGGGGCATTCAGGTGGGATCCATCCATGAGAAAGTGGCTTTATATGCGGATGATCTTATCCTTTTCTTGAATGACCCTGCCCAATCCCTTCGGGAGACGTTGACCATTCTCTCCAATTTCACTAGCTGTTCTGGGCTCAAAGTAAACTGGGATAAATCCCAAATTTTGCCGATAGATGGGGCCGCAAAAGATATAGCGGATCCTAATCTACCATTACTATGGACAGACAAAATTAAATATCTAGGTATTCACATCTCCACATCTACCTCTGATTATTATACCCTTAACTTAGAACCACTGGTGCAGAGGATGAGGGAGAGGCTGAGGGCGTGGGCGAATCTTCCCCTCTCCTTAATCGGGAGGATTAATTTATTTAAGATGAAGCTTCTGCCTGCCTTTCTCTATGCTCTCAGACATGCACCTGTCTGGATCCCCAAAAAGATATTTCGCCTAATAAATACCGTTCTATTATCTTTTCTTTGGGGATCCGGTCAGCCGAGATTTAAGCTGACGGTGCTGCAGAGACCTTGGGGAGAGGGGGGTTTGGCTTGTCCTGACCTTCACTCCTATTTTGTGGCGGCAATGCTATCACACGCCCACAACTGGCTGATCTCTGATGAGTCCAACGCAGCAGTGGTTCTGGAAGCAGCACGATTGGGGTCTTATGAGGCGCTAAGGAACCTACTTTACCGGGGCTCTAGAGCTCCCTTCCCTCTTACATCAGCAATGAGAGCGGTAATACGGGCATGGACAATAGCAAATTCATTACGCCCCATCCCCTCTGGACACATCTCCCCTTATAGCCCTCTTTGGTTTAATCCGCAATTACCAGAATTCGGGTCCATTCCCGACCCTGGGGTATGGGCATGCAAGGGCATTAAATATATAAATCAAATTTGTCTCGAAGGCAAACTACAGACTTTTGATAGGTTGAAACAACAATATAATTTACCTAACTCACACCTGTTTAGATTCTTGCAGCTTAGGCACGCTTTCAACACTCAGTTTGCGAGTGCTTCCGTGGCCTTTTACACCTCGAATCTAGAGACTCTCCTCAGAGATGAAGCTCTATCTAAACCCTTATCTTCCATATATAAGGCACTACTCCCTAACGTGCACACGGGACTAGAAAACCTTAAGGCAAAGTGGGAGGTAGATTTCCCTGCATTGGACACAGAAGATTGGGAAGAAATGTGGGAATACCCCTTCTCACAGCTAGTATCAGCCAGAGATAGATTGGTCCAATTTAAAATAATACATAAGGTATATTACACGCCTGAACGCTTACATAGAATCTATCCATCTATTTCTGCCTCTTGCTGGAGGTGTAACTCAGCCTCAGCGGATTTCATTCATATTTTCTGGAATTGTCCTCAGATTGAAATTTTTTGGGTTGAGGTAACCAAATTTATTTTGACTGTCACCACTGTTCCTGTGCCATTGTCTGTAGAGGTATGTCTGCTGGGACTCGTTAAGCCACTGGCCCCACGCCGGGCAATCAGAACCCTGCTAGGATTATTACTTTACTATGCCCGTAAATCTATAGTACTCAGATGGAAGGCCTCATATGCACCTTCAATAAATTTCTGGAAGAGGTTGGTGAATGTGGCCCTACCATTGTACAAAGCTACTTACCTGTCACGTTGTTGTGAAAAAAAATTCCACAAAATATGGGATATTTGGACGGAAGCCCGGTCTACTAATTCAGACTCGATTGATGATTAGTTCACTCTATTGAGTAATCGGGAAGGGCCCAAATGGAGTTCCTGATCCCTGGGCTGTCTCAGTCGATAGGTATGGGAAGGGGGGGAATTGAACATGTTATTATATTGCACTTCTCATTACATAAATGAATATAGTGGGTATTGCAGTGTACACATGGAATTGGAAGACTACTTTGAATAGTCGCAAGGTGGTTAAGCGTACAATGGTTTAGTTAGGAACATAGATAATAGATTCTATGTGTATGTTTATTGCTCTGTTTTGTTTTGTTTTTTTGTTTTTTTTGCTATGTAGATGTTGATCCAGCCTGGGTATGCCCAATAGGCTCTGTTCTGTTCGGTACTTACATTAAAAATTTAATAAAAATAATTTACAAAAAAAAAAAAAAATCACTCCAAGTACACAAAGCAAAGTCCACACTACTATAATACTGCGTAGCGGTACCCCTGTAGGGGCTGCTGAGTTTTGTGGTCCGTCTGTCACTCTGCCTGGCCAGGCACACAGTTCTCATGCACCCTCAGGCAGAAAACCAGTCCTTGAACTTTATTTGTATTTTTATTGAGGGGAATAAACTTGGATGGTGATGGGATATTTATGAGATGCCCAACTGATGGGACGCCCCCCCCACCTACAGGGGAGCTCCCTCGAGGGCTACGACAGCTTAGCACTCCATCTCCAGCTTCCTCCCGAACAACTCCTCCCCAGCTGGGCTGACCCTGGGTATTTAAGGAGGCCTGCCCCTGCCAATTCAGATTGGGGATTGGTCAGTAGACATGTGCATTAGTTTTCGTCCGAATGCATTTTCGTCCAAATTTCAGGTATTTTCGTTATCGTTTTAACAAACGATAACGAAAGTGCAGGATCCGAAAAATGAAAGATCCGACATAAACAAATGCTTTATTTTCGTTTTCGTTGCTACAACAGTTCGATATAGATAGGAGATTCGACATGATGATGACAATAACAATCTGTGTCCATCAAACCTGTGGTCGAATGTGCCTAACCTTGACTCTATAAGTCCAAGATTACTCTACATAGAGAGAAAAGATTCGACGTAGGGGAGAAAAGATTCGACATAGGGGAAAAAAGATTTGACGTAGGGGAGAAAAGATTTGACGTAGGGGAGAAAAGATTCAACGTAGGGGAGAAAAGATAAATAAAAATAATGATGGTGATGAATGTTATTGGCTGATTGTAACCAAAGAGGAGGAGCAGTAAAATAGCTAGAACTAAGTACCCACGTACTTCGGCTTATGGTGTCTGTTGAAAGTTCTAAGAAGATTCGACGGAGGAGGTAAACTATACGGTGTTGTACAGTTTAGCTGCTCCATCGAATCTTCTTTGAACATTCGACAGACACCATAAGCCTTCAATGACAGATTCGACCTTAGTTTGGATTTTCGGACGAATGCAATTTTTAACGAAAAACAAAATAAGTAAAAGCGAATTTCGGGAGTAACTAAATAAATTTATTTTTCGGACGAAAACGAAATTCCGAAATGAAATATTTCAGTGTGCACATGACTATTGGTCAGGGCTCCTCAGAACACCCCAAGCAGCTCCACCTCCCTTTCCAGAAAACAACAGAACATTCTGGAAGGAAGTGGGAGATCTTGGTGATGCTGCCTGTGAGTCACCCAGCTCTACTCTGAGACACTCCCAACCCAGATCAAAACACACCCAGGCTTGGCTGTCAGTCAAGCCTGAAAATTTACCTACTGTCACAAAAACATGCACTATCCTTCAAGCACACTAGAGGGTGCTATAACTGTGTCCTGTCACACAGAGACATTTTATGTAAGTAGCGGGCCTGCGTGCAGGATTATGTTGGGATCTTCTGTGCAAGAAATAGAAAAAACAAAAAATGGGTGTGTTTTTTATTACGCTGAATATTGGCCATGGCTAAAGAGGGAAGCAGAGATCAGTAGTAAGTGACACAGAGTTCAGATATTAGTAGGAAGTAATGTAGAGTTCACAGGTCAGTAGAAAGTGAAGCAGAGTGCAGAGATCAGTAGTAAGTGATGTAGAGGACAGGAATCAGTAGGAAGTCAAACACAAAGGGCACACTGACCTAGTGCATTATCCTAAGACCAAAATTTATTGAAATAAAAAGTGGTAAGTATATACTCACAAAGTCTCTAAAACATCAAAGCTCATTGCATAAAATACATCAGTTTGTATGACAGAATGTGAAGGACCAATAGGCTGACAAATTTCGAGGATTCTCCTCCTCTTCAGAGCCTAAAGACCCACTCCTTGCACCCCTCTTAAATAGCAGAGTGACACGGCTAATTACAACAAGTTGGCGTCAGCTTTACGCCCCCTAAAGGGGCTGGACATTCTTACCAACAAATGGTGGAAACCATCATAACTAGTAATTGTTAGTCTGTTGACTGCAGTTGCTGTACGAATATAAAATAAATCCCATGCAATGTGTAAAAAAATGCATGGAAAACTATTAGCTTGAATAAAACTATATATTGAAATCCATGTGAAATGCCCATATCCATACATGTATATACTGTATATGTACACCAACATACACATGCGTATACCCATATTCATACACAAACATGTATGTACCCATTCACCCATCCATACATAGACACACTGTGCAGTGCCCTGTTGGGATCATATGGGTAAATCCTATATCACTGCACCATGCACTAGTAAACTGTGAGCATCTTGATATAACCAAATTCATTTTGAATTCTCGAAATGCATCAGCCTATTGGTCCTTCACCTTGTGTCACACGAACGGATGTATTTTATGCGATGAGCTTTGCTGTTTTAATCACTTTGTGAGTATGATACTTACAACTTTTTTATTTCAATAAATTTTGGTCTCAGGATAATGCACTAGGTCGGTGTGCCCTTTGTGTCTTTTGTGTGGTTTCAGTGTTCCAGACTTCCCCAGTCTATGTGGGCAGCAAGACGTGGTTTATCCAAATAGTACCAGGATGGAGATATAGCCCATTTTGTTGAAGCAGGCACTTTCCCAAGCGCAGGAGACATTGGGGGAGATTTACTAAAACTGGAGCACTCAGAATCTGGTGCAGCTGTGCAGGGTAGCCAATCAGCTTCTAACTTCAACTTGTTCAGTTAAGCTTTGACAATGAAACCTGGCAGCTGATTGGTTCCTATACAGATTTGCACCAGATTTTGCACTCTCCAGCTTTAGTAAATCTCCCCCATTGTGTTTGTAATCAGTAGAAAGTGATGTAGAAATTGGAGATCAGTAGGAAGTGAGTCAGAGTTCAGAGATCAGTAGTGACACAAAGGTCAGGGATCAATAGTAAGTGACGCACAGTTCACAGGTCAGTAGTAAGTGACGCAGGTCAGTAGGAAGTGATGCAGAGTTCAGAGATATGTAGGAAGTGACACAGAGTTCAGAGTACAGTGATCAGTAGGAATTGACACACAGGTCAGAGATTAGTAGGAAATGACGCAGACACGCAATGCATAGAAAGCACAAGGAAGTGACTTAGAGATTAGTAGGAAGTAACACAGAGCTCGGAGATCAGCAAGAAGTGATAGAGAGCCCAGAGATCAGTAGGAAGTGACACAGAGATCAGAGATCAGTAGGAAGTGATGCAGAGCTCAGAAATCAGTAGGAAGTGAAACAGAAATCAGTGACTAATAGGAAGTGACGCAGAGGTCAGAGATCAGAAGGAACTGGGGTAGGAGCCCCTGGTAGATACCAATACATTATCCAACTACACTTTGTACAAAAAAGTCTAATTAGAGCTCAACAAACCTCCCAAGGTTGTATTCATATTTAAATAGTGACAGCAGCTTCATTCTTTATGTAGCGCCCTCCTAGATAGGTGCTAGGATTAGATTAGGTTAGATTTAGTGCTAGCTCCATGTGCTTGTGGAACTGTGTTTTTGTATTTTGTAAATTGGTAAGGCTCTACCAGTTAGACTGTATATATTGTGTGTGTATATAGCTTGTAAAAAAAAGTGTTTTTCTACTGCTAATTTATCGGTACGTCTTTTTATTGGCAATATGTGGAATGGCACATGGTGATTGTTAATTGTTACTCTCCATTTTCCCCTCCAATGTTGTGGGATACTCCATCCAATGTTTGTAAAAAGTTTTTGTTAGGGGCTTTACACTAAGGCCAATGAGGACTATTTTTGGTGGGGGTTGAATGTAGCACCCTGCTAGATAGGTACTAAGATTAGTGCTAGCTCCCTGTGTTTGTGGAGCTGTGTTTTTGATAGGTAAGTCTAGCTTGTCACACTGTATTTGGAGCCGCTGCAATTACTGTGTTAGGTAAATTCCGTTGCTCACTGTACTCGCTACAGCTGAAGATTTAAAAAAATCCTCTTTTTTTTTTCTTTATAAATTCTAGCTTTACATAGCTTACTTTCATGTGCCTAGAACTAATTTGTCATCACCTTAGGTAGCTTTTAAAAACGAATATACTAATCTCAATTGTTTCCTTGCCTAAGGCCCATGGAAAAGAAACAAAGACAGCCCAAGAGATCAACAGAGAGGCAGCTTATGGATAATCAGGAATTTTGGAATGCTTAAAAGAAGAAGAAGAGTTGCATATGTGAAATATAGTAATGACACAGGAATCTCATTATAACAATTCATCACATTAGAGGGAAAAGATGTGGTTTTCATGACTTCATTTTAAAAATGCACTGCCTACATATAGTTCATTCTTTGTTAGCAATGAAATGAAGGAAATCACATTAAATATATCCATATTTTTATTCATGTGGTACTGTTCCAAGTATTATTTCAAATGATCTATAGTAAATGGTATACAGAAAATATTAGTGTTGGTACCAGTTAAAGCGGACCTTCAGTAATTTTTCATCTTTCCATCTACTAAGTCTTCTGCCCTTGTTGTTTTAACTTTGGATAGTAAAACATTTTTTTCTGCCAGTAAATTCCTTATACAGCCCACTTCCTGTTTCTTGTCTGGTAAAAAGCCTAGGCTTATGACATCATGCACAGCCCTCTCTCTCACTCTCGTGAGAGTTTGCCAGGAAGGGAGGGGGGAAGAGTCATAAAAGGGTCAATGAAAGCTGCAGGGCTTCAGAGCTGGAGGTGTGCCTCTGTATGTCTCTGTATGTAAATCCAGGAATTGAACAGACAGCAATTTCAGCTGCCCACAGTTAAAATAGCTGCAGCCAGACTTAGTGGAGGGAGATTTCTGCAGCATATATATATATACAGTATATAAAATGATCATCAAAGTGGTTGGAGGGAAGCTTCAGAATGGCAAAGATGTTTTTATTACAAATAATGTGAGCAGACTGCAGTTTCTCTTTAAGTCAATCTATATACTAATGATCTGGAGGATGAAGTAAATTGAAAGCCATGTTGTTACTTTGCTGAAATTATGAAGAATTCTGGGAACTCAGCAAGAGTTTAAAATATTACAGAAAAATCTCGATAAAATGGGCAGTGGGCATTTAAGTGACCCGTGAAGTTTAACATTGAAAAATACTTACCGTATATACTTGAGTATAAGTCGAATTTTTCAGCACATTTTTTTGTGCTGAAAGTGCCCCCCTCGACTTATACTCGAGTCAAGCACTTTTCTGCAGCAAAAAATTTCATTTTACGAACCGACTTTGGGGCCCCGTATCTCAGGGCCACTTGGTGCTAGGAACCCCAAATTTGGTGTGCAAACCCAGTGGAACTGGTACCATAACATATCCAAGTTGGGGTTCCTAGCACCAAGAGGCCCTGAGATACGGGGCCCCAAATCTGGTTCGGAAAATGTCATTTTCTCTTGCAGAAAAGTGCTTGACATTTTCTGAACTGATTTTTGGGGCCCTGTATCTCAAAGCCACTTGGTGCTAGTAACCCAAGCTTTGGAAATTTAATGGTGCTACTGGGTTTGCACACCAAATTTGGGGTTCTTAGCACTAAGTGGCCCCAAGATACAGGGCCCCAAACTGTGTCCATCTGCAGCAATGTCATTTCGGGACCCTTTGGGTTCAGAGACCCCAAATTTTGGCTGCAGCTAGGGGGCATCTAGGAACCCTTAACTACCGAGTTTGAAGTTCAGGGGACCTATGGCTGCAAATGGGCACAGTGAGGCATGCAAATGGGCACAGTGATGCTGCAAATGGGCATTGTTGACCCTCTTTTCCACTTACAGTAGCTGTGCATTTCTCACCCTCGTCTTATACCCGGGTCAATACGTTTTTCCCATTTTTTTTGTGGTAAATTAGGGCCTCGACTTATACTCGAGTATATACGGTATGCACTTCTTGAAAGTAATGATTTTTATTAAACTTTTACATCAAGATTAACACGAACACATCATTCATATAATCTTATAAATAAAGAGTCTCTTTTCCCAAGTAATCCAGCCATTGAAAAATACTTATGCACTTAATCCATAGTAATCAAAATCTTTGGAGACATAAAAAGGGACATAAATACATGTGATGCAACAAAAAGAAAAAGTTTGGTGTCACCAGTGACACACCTCCATCCCTTATAATAGCAAATATATAGAAGCCAACTTTGCCAACTTATCTTATATTATATTACTATTGATACATACAATTATGTTAGTGTATACGTTTTCACATGTACAACAGTACTATATCTCTATATCTACTTTACCACTCCTGGGCATTCATTTACATGTGTACTTGTGTTACAGCTCATATTCACCATTTCATATACTGAGACACCTAGGGCCATTTACTTCCACCCATGCCATATCTGCTGCTCGATTGTCCCCTGGTTGTGGTTGGCCTCTCCCCCTCAGCTCCCATTCCATGCATCTGTCGCTGCCTCCTCTGGGGCAATCCAGCAATTGGTACTCTGGCTGAATCGATTAGGGAGTATGTTTTTTTTGTTACCCCTGGCCCCTCTTACCAGTCGCCTCAAACATTCATCACTATGTCACATATATATTTTTCTACTTTTTTAGATACATCAAACATGCATCTACCCCTGAGGAAACGAGCTACAGTCTTGCAGAAAAGCGTTGGGTCTTTTGATGCTTGTGCATACTGTATAACATTCTTGCATTAATGTTAATTTTATTATGTGCAATCTTGTTGGCTCAGCAATTGTTTACATCACCCATGTAGGTATACTATCTTTGAATAAATATTTTTACTGCATTTAATCTCATAACTTAGTGGCTAAACTGTGCTCACCTCATCTAAAGTCCCAGGGCGACTTCTTGTATATAAATGTATGTGAAGTTAGCACCTACTGACCTCTCTATTAACTTTTTTCCTGGCCTTGTTGACCTTCTCCACCGATCTTGCCAACCGCCATGTGGTCCTGGCAATCACATCCGACCACACAATCAGCATATTGGGAAAAGCAGAACGGAGGCGCAGAAAATCAAATTTGATATCCCGCGTGATATACAGCTTTGACCTCAGGCCTAAATCATTCCCCCCCTACATGTAGAACTAAAATGTCCGGGGGCCTGTCCAACCTAGCAAAACAGTGCACTTCAGGCACAATCCTGCTCTAAAGCATCCCTGGAACTCCCAACCATTTAATACAAGCTTCCCTTCTGGAAATGCCTAACTGTCTACACACAGGCCTAACATCTGCCCTTTTTGCTCCTCCACAGACATATGAATGTCCCAAAATCCAGACCAACCCCTGCGGATAACCTGCAAAAGAAGAAAACAAAACAAAACACCAAATATGACAAATGACACATTGTCCCACCTCACACAAACCCATGCCAACATCTCCCTATCCCCCAATCCTCTACATCTCTAACAACTCAGGCCTGACATATGACTTAAACCTTCTTGACTCCCACCGACCAATTCACTTAACTGACTCCTCTTCCAGGCCCTATCTCACCGCCTCTGTAGCTGCCCCTATCCGAAATGAATGTGACGAAAAATTCAGACCCCCCCAAGTCCAATGCCCTCAAACACTTGCGAAACACTGAAATAAACTGGAATCTCAACAATGACGCCCCATTCTCGTGCACTAAAAAGGAGCCCGTCCCTCCTGGATGGATCGCAAGAAAATTGTTAACAGTGGAAACTGGGCACAAGGGGGACCCCAGTATCGCAAAGACCATTATTCATTTGCCTTTACCTTCCTGATCTGTTTTGAACTTTTTCACCCGCATAGACAACCTATCTGCCCCGCAAATGACATCCTCCATCCCAATTCCTCCTTTTTCTTTTTTGTAAGGGCTGACAAGCTCCCCAATCCTGAATGCCCCAAAAAATGCCAGGGCGAACGCAGTTCTAAACAGCAGCATTTCATAATTTGATGAACAGGTTGCTCATAACTGCGCAGAGATCCAACCCAGTAATTCAAATGACACCGGGCGCCTGGTATCCTTATGCTGTACCGCTCGCTCTCCTATACCCCTTCACGGCCTGCCTAACCCAAAATTCCTTCGTAAAATCTTGTTCTCTGTGTAGTTTGAACCAGAAAGCAAGGCCCGACAATTTTTTCCCCAATGCTGACACCGACACCCCATCTTCCAGGTTCCTATATACAAAATACATCACCAGTAGTCTATAATCCGTCCTGCTATCCGACCCCCCAACCTGCATCAACAGAGACTCCCATTCGGACCACACCCTGCTGTACGCTGCCCATGTCACCTCACTTACTGACCATCTGATCCAGCCGGAGACGACTCCAATGCAATCTTCCAGAGACCCGGAGGACAAGGGACCACATGCGTTTCCGCCGCAGGTGCCAATTCCCGAAACTTGTCCCACTGAAAGCAAGACAGGGCGTCAGCAATGATGTTTTCTACTCCTGGCAAGTGCACTGCATGGATAAACACATTCAACTGCATGCACCGTAGAACGAAATGTCTCAACAAAGGCACCACCGGCGGAGATGCCGCTGACACCTTGTTGAACGACCCCTAGATTATCACCATGGAAGCGCACCTTCAGATCCCTGAAAGATGCTCCCCGTAGCTCCACCGCCAGTACTACTGGAAATAACTCTCAGCAGGACCATGTTCTTCAAAAACCCCACTTTTTTCCAAGATTCTGGCCATGGCCCTGCACACCACTTCCCCTGGAAAAAAGCCCCGAAACCTGTGGATCCCGCCGCATCCGTGTATAACTCTAAATCAAAATTACTCACCGGCCCGGACATCCACAACGCCCTTCCATTGAATTGCTCCAGGAACAAGTGCCATATCCGCAAGTCATCCCCATGCTCCTTTGTCAATCTCACATAGTGCTTCAGGGACTCCACTTCCCCTGTGCTAGCCGACAGCCTCCTGAAAACCTTGCCCATGGGGATGATGCGACACGCAAAATTCAACTTACCCAAAACAGACTGTAGGGTCCTAAGCTGCACCTTGCGTAAACCCACGATCGCCCTAATCTCCGCCTGCAGTGCCCTCAGCTTGTCCTCAGGAAGTCGGCACTCCATCGCCTCCGAATCTAACAGTATGCCCAGAAACGAATCACCATAGTCAGCCCTTCAGTCTTGTCCGGAGCCAATGGAGTTCCAAAGCATTCTACTATGTGTTCCAGCGTTGTCAATAACACGCACAAGAAATCATCCAGATAATGGATGATGGAATTCACTCCCGCGACGTCACGGACAACCCATTCCACGAATGAACTGAAATGTTCAAATAGTGCGCATGAAATAGAGCAGCCCATTGTCAAGCAGCGATACACATAGTATTCCTCCTGCCAATGACAACCTAGGAGATGAAAACTGTCCGGGTTGACGGGAAGTAATCTGAACGCAGCCTCAATATCTGTTTTCACCATCTTAGTCCCTCGCCCATAGCGCCTTACCCAAAAAAACGCTTCATCAAGCGATGTGTACGAAACCGCGCACATCTGTGGATCAATGGCGTCATTCACCGAACCCCCTTTGGGGAAAGGGAGGTGGTGAATCAGCCTAAATTTCAGCGGCTCCTTTTTGGGGACCACCCCTAAAGGCGAGACCACTAAGTCAGGAATCGACAACACTGGGAAAGGGCCTGCCATACGCCCTAAAGCAACTTCCTTCCGCAGTTTCTCTGAAACCACCTCTGGATGTTGCAGTGCCGAACGTAGGTTCCTAGCCATTGGGGGAGAGATGACTAGATTTGCCGGTATCCTAAAACCCTCCAAAAACCCCCGGTCCAGGACCTGCGCTGCCTCCCTGTTGGGGTATCTATCTAGAAACGGACGCATGTTTTCCACCTTCACCGGTGTCCTCCTTTTTGTTCGCAGACTCTCCAGCCCTACCTTTACCTTGTTTGAAACACCGGGACACTGGGTGGGCTCCCCCACAACCAGAGCATTCATGCTTGTACTTGCAGTTCCCTCTGAATTTGCAGGTGCCCTCGTTGTATTGCCAACAGACTCCCTTTTTCTTTGCGGCCGATTGTCCGGGAGTAGCTGATCCACCGGCCCCACCTGGAAAAAACTGATTAGGTGCCCTCGCTGATGTCATCAAACGCATCCACAGACTGATGTCCTTGTGATCCCACCGCAGAGCCGGGCGTATCGCCCTCCGCTGACGAAACTGCTCGTCGTATCTCAACCATGCTACTCCCCCGTAGACTCTGTGAGCTTCTCCTATTGCATCCAGGTAACAGAAAAGCGTAGAGCAATGCTCTGGGTTTTTCTCCCCTATCACACTGGCCAAAATAGCGAACGCCTGAAGCCAGTTCTGAAACGTCCGTGGTATGAGCCTGTACCTCCTCTTCTCCTCATCCCCCTTCTTATTGTCCTCCGGCTTTACCCTATCCAAGTTGAACTTCTCAAGGGGTAGTAGGGAAAATATCTCCACATATTCCCCTTTCCAAATTTTTTCCCTGACCTCCTGCTTCAAATGAGCTCCCAGCGGCCCCTCAAAACACATATATACTTCACACTGGGTCGCGTCCGCCAACCGTTTTTTAGCTGCCTCCTCTGTCGCCCCTACTTTGTCCCCTGCAGATTACCCGCTTTCCATATTAGGAGTAGCCACCACGGCGTCCACCACCGCGGGCGAAGGATTTGTTGTTGATGGCCCGGGCTGAGAACGCGGTACCGCCTCCCCGGACACAGACCCCCCACCCCCAGGAGCCACCCAAGCCGCCACGGGCATAACAGCCCCAGTAACCCCAGGCTCAAACCTGCTGACTAATTCCTTCAAACCTGCCAGGAACCCCTGCAATCCCCCCTCCGCCGGGGAGTGGTCAGAAACCCTCGTGGCCAGAGGAGAAACAGCGGGGGTGCCCCCCGCTGAGAAAGGTCCCGTGGAGGACCCACTGTGCCCTCCCCTGCTAACACCTCACTCCCCCTATCCTCTACATACCCCAAATTAGTAGTAGACTTACCGGGCTGCCTGGAAGAAGTCCCACCAGCTGAAGGTCCTGCTTCCATTGCTGACATGTTCCTGCACGGTTCTTCTTCCTCCGACATGGAAAGTTCCCCTTCTGATCGATCCGCGATCAGCTCCTCCGCTCCCAGAGATAGCCCTCCAGGGAATCCTTTCCTGGATGCCGGAGATTCACATCCCGGGCGGCCACTCCTCCTCCCTCCTGGTGACTTGCGTGTAGCATTCATCGGGCCTCTGGGGCTGCCCCGGTCCCGCTGCCCCAGTGCGCCTGCTGCCTCCTTCATCCCCTGCACTGCGCTCGAGCACTGGGAGCCGCCGGCTGAGAAATAGGATGGCCCGGTGGCCGTGGCTGCATTCATCCCCTGCCAAAGCCCCACCCCCGCTTTGGCTGAGCCGGGGGCGGAGCCCAAAAGGACCCAGGTGTCCTGGAGGGCCCCCCGCCGAAGCTTGGCTCTGCTTCTGTAACCTCCCAGAGCCCCCCTCCTCGGAACCGCCACTCATTTTGCTGGGGGCTCTGAAGGGACATGTGTGGGGCTATTTGCCTGCCTCTATGTTCTGGGTGGTGAGTCAGGGATCTGGCGGAAGGGACCGCCGCGCCCGGGCCGACTCCCTCCTCTTGGTGCTGGCCGTACCTGTCTTCTCCCCCAGGACCATGGAGACCTGATCCCGCAGCCACCGCTCGCTTTTCACTGCTGCCGCGGCCCGCAATTGTCTCATCAGCTCCTCCAGGGATGACATGCTGCCAAGCTGCTTCCTAAGCTCACACTGATGCTGGAGAGGGACCTCCTACCCCTTACTTTCTTACCGACTCCTCCACTTCCCCTTTTCTCACCAATCAGATCTCTTCTTATAATTCTCATTATCCCCTGTTAACCCAGTCATGTAAGCCCTACGTTCATTTCTTTTGGGCATTACTCCGGTCTTCTCTTTACTAGGATAGGATAACAAAATAATAACAATACCTTTTTTTTTTAGGACAAACAAGGCTTTCTTTTGGCAATCTTATATTATTTTTTTCTATATAATCAATAGACAAAAGATTTAACAAAACAAAAAAAGATACATTTTTCTAGTTTGTCCAGTGTAAGTTTTAAAACACGTGTTCTGTCAAAAAGGTGCTCAACTTATCTGTACTTTCTCCTGTGTATAAAGACATAAACATTTTGTTTCTATTATAGCCTAGCAAAGTTATTTACAAGCTAGAACTTAAAGAGTTTGTTAACCCATATAACTCAAACACTGCCAGACTCTCTATTAGAGCCTGGCAGAGCACACTGCATTAGTCTTTTAGAAAAGCGAGCGCTGTAAATACCTGTTTAGAGTTGTCTTCAGGCCGATCACATAACTCGTGGCTGCTGTACAGCCCTGATGGATGGATACTGCAGGAGGGGCCGTGATCTCCCTTTGACATCAGCCAGCGAGGTCACATGGCCACTCAGCCTCTCCTGCAGTAGTCCTGGAAACTGGTTGAGAGTCACGTGAGTGTCACTGCCTAAAGACAGCGTTAAACGGTATTTACAATGCTTGTTTTTACAAAAGAAAATACTAATGCAGTGTGCTATGCCAGGATATAAAAGAGTTGCTGGCAGTGAACATTAAACATTTTTAATTTTACTAGAAGCAGGGGGGGGGCAGGGGGCGGAGATGGAGACACACAGACACGAGCTGACAGGCAGGATGGAGGGGGTGAGGGGGAGAGAGGAAAACAGAGGTGATAGCAGCGTATGACGGAGGGATGCACTCTGACCACGGTGGTCAGGGCTCAGAACCCCTGATTGTCATGGTCAGCACAGAGAGGGGATACAGGAAGTGTCGGGTTCAGGGAGGTTTTTTATAGTTTAGAGGGGGGCAGATTACACAGCACAAGCACTGTGCTGTTTAATCTGCTTTAAGGGACCAGGAAATCTATTTTTGTTTTTGGGTTAACAAACGCTTTAACCCTTGGGTAGTTCAGTGGATATGCAGTTGGCTAAAGGTTAGATACCAGAGTGTGGTTGTAAATGGGGTTCACTCAGAGCAGAGACCAGTCACTAGTGCTGCACCACAAGGCTCTGTACTGGGTCTTGTTCTATTTAACCTTTATGTAAGTCACATAATTAAAGGTTTGTTGGGCAAGGTATGTCTTTTTCCTGATGACACAAAGGTGTGTAATAGGGTTGATATCCCTGACAGTGTCACATGGAACATGATTTGGTTTGCTGGAAGATTGGTCAAAGCAGTGGAGACTGCAGTTCAAATTTTCTAAATGTAAAATAATGTACCTAGGGAAAAGAATAGAGTAGAGTGTTAGCCAGCACTACAGAAGAAAAAGATTTGGGGTTGCTTATTTCAGATGATTGCAAAATGAGCAAACAATGTGACCAGGCAGTGAGAAATAGGATTCTGGGATGCATCACTAGAGGGATCACCAGCAGGAGGAAGGAGGTCCTGATTCCCCTATACAAATCTTTAGTTAGACCTCATTTAGAATACTGTGTCCAGTTCTAAGACCTCATTTACAGAAAGGTTGGATAAGACAGAACAAGTCTAGAGATGGGTAACAAAAATGGTGAAAGGTTTTGGGGATAAAACGGAATATTGTATACTCAGCTTTTCGTAATTTTCCTTTCCTGTCGCATCTCATGGCAACATACACCTATGGGTTGTGGCTCCGCCCCCGCAACCTGATAATACTCTGAGAGGGCACCTGCCCCAGTATTCTCCGTATATATATACCTCACCTCAGATGGGTGGGCATCTGTATGCTGCCATGAGATGCGACAGGAAAGGAAAATTGCGGAAAGGTGAGTATACAATTTTCCGTTTCCCTGTCGCATGATGGCAGCATACACCTGTGGGGAATAACTCGCAAACTGGGTGGGTATGAGCATAAGATGAGGTTATTTAGAAGGAATTGAGGAGTTAGACTGTATAATTGCTCTCCCGAATTCAACCATGGACAATCTAGCGGAGTCCACTTTATAATGAGAAATAAAGGTGTTCTTTGAAGACCAAATGGCTGCTTTGCAGATGGTTTCGGATGATACCCTGCAGTAGGCCACCCAGGAGGTTGCCATTGCCCTTGTGGAGTGTGCCCTTAAGCCCTCAGGTACTTGTGTGTTGTTAGGTGCGTAAGCTTTTTTAATGGTCTTCACCAACCATGATGTCCTCTTCTAAAGCCATGTGGAATGATTAGGAGATTCTCCGTCTTTCTCAGGTTATTGGTTGCTGAGAGGTAGGCTTGGATACTGGTCTTTACATCAAGTGGGTGTAGATCACCCTGTTCTGTGGAGAGGGTGGGGAGGCATAACTCTTGATTAAAGACGACATCTTTGGGATGAAGCGATCCGATGGTTTTAAGACTACCTTGTCTGGGTAGAAAGTTAGGTATGGTTCCTTTGCCTGCAAGGCCTGCATTTCTGAGACCCTTTTAGCCAATGTAATTGCTATTAGGAAGGTGACCTTGAGAGTTAGGTCCCACAGGGAGATGCCCTCTAACGGAAAAAATGGCTCATGGGATAAGGCTTCCAGCACTACCGAAAGGTCCTATGTCGGTAAGGAAGGTTTTCTGGGTGGTCTCAACTTTAGGCAAGCCTTTTGGAATTGGATGACAAGGGGTTCCTGTGCCCACTTCACTCCTGTCATAGCGGACAGGGCTGACACGTGTACCTTTAGGGTACTAGAGCTAAGTCCTTTATCTAATCCTAGCTGGAGAAACTCGAGGATCTGAGCAACTGATGGAGATGACGAGTTCCAGGATTGCTGTTGTTCGACTGAGAGAAAACTCTCCCAGATCTTTTTATAGGTTTTGTTGGTTGTGCATTTTCTGGCTTGAAGGAGAGTGTCTACCACAGTCCGTGCCCTCCAACGATGGGAAAGGAATTCTCGCTATCTCCCCCAGGTTTTTTTTATGTGGGTAAAGGCTTGGTGGCTTAAAGCCCACTCGTTGTTGGATACAAAGGTCCGACTTAGAGAGTCGGCTAGTTGGTTTTGAACTCCTGGGACGTACATTGCCGTTAGCCCCGACAGTTTCAGCTGTGCCCACTCGAAGACTGGGCGGACTTCCTGCATCATGGAGAGACTTCTGGTGCCTCCTTGCCTGTTGATATAGGCAACTGCCACCCTGTTGTCCAATTTTAACAGAACTTCTTTCCCCCTGAGGAGGGTTCTGAAGGCTACCAGAGCTTAAAATGCTGCTTTCATCTCCAAGATATTTGAAACCACATTCTGTGTCTTGAATGTCCAAAGGGCTTGGACTGCGTGATGGCGGTAATGTGCCCCCCAGCCTTTCAGGCTGGCGTCCAAAGTGATTACCTCTTGGAGAAGGGGGACTATATGCCTGCATCTCTTGAGATTGTTCAATCTGGTCCACCACCAGAGTGATTGTTTCACTTCTTTCTGGATTGCGATTGGCTGAGACAATGACACCCCGTTCCACTGTCTTAAAAGTGATGCTTGCAGGGGTCTTGTGTTCCACTGAGCCCATTGTACCATCGGGATGGTTGCTGAGAATGACCTCAATATGCTGAGGTACTCTCTGGCTGGCAGTGTGGTAGATGCTAATAGTTTCTTTGCCTTCTGAATTAGACTGGGAATTTTTTGCCTATTACTGGCAGTAAGACTTTGGTGAATGTTCTTGGAGCGGTGGAGATCCCAAATGGGAGACTTCGGAATTAGAAATGGTGATGGCCTACCGGAAAGCGGAGAAACTTTTGAAATTAAATATAAATGGGAATGTGCAGATAAGAGTCCTGTAAATCGACGGAAAGCATCCGATCCCCGATATTCATGGCCCGAAGAATTGACTGCAGGCTTTCCATTTTGAATGTCTCGACTAAGATTGAGCGATTGAGATTCTTTAAGTCCAGAACGGGACGGAGGTCCCCTGTGTTTTTCTTCAACAACAACAACGGGGAGTAGAATCCCGTTCTCCTTTGGGATAGTGGAACTTCCACTATGGCTTCTTTCTGGAACATATCTTGGACGTATTTTGTTAGTAGCGTCCTTTTCTCTCGAGATGCCAGTAGTCTGGTTATACAGAATTGGTCTCTTGGTGACCGTGTCTTGAATTTCCATTTGTGCCCGAACTGGACAGTATGTATCATCCTTTATTGTTTCCACCCAGACCTGCTTGTATTTCATGAGCCTGGCCCCTACTATAGCTGGTTGGGCGGACACACCGTCAAAAAGACTTTTGATCCCCTGTGGTAGGGGTCTTAAAATTTTGGAGCTTGAGAAATGATGACTGGGGATTCTTCCAGTTCCTCCTATACTCTTTTCCAGGCCGGTAAGATTTTGCCTCCCTGTATTTATCCGGGAGATTCCTTCTAGTGGCAGGTGGTCTCTGTTGTCTGGGCCTTCTATCTGAAGGAATGAGTGCCGATTTCCCGCCGGTGACTTTAGAAATGGATGAGTCCAGCTTTTATCCAAAAAGATTTGTGCCATCAAAAGGTATTTTACACCAGTTGGACTTTGAGGAGGGATCTGCCGACCAGGGTTTTAACCAAAGCGCCCTTCTGGCCATTACTGAACTTAACATTGCTCTTGAAGTGGTTTTAATTATATCCACGGAGGCTTCTGCGACAAAGTCGCCTGCAAGACTAAGCTCTTTGAGGGCTGAGATAACTTTTTGCTGTTCCACCCCTTCTGTCACCAGTTTCTTGGCATTAGTGGACCAGCTTGAGATAGCCCTACCAACAGCTGCCAGTGCTATTGCTGGCCTGCAAGCGCCACCTGCCGACAGGTAGGCTCTTTTAAGATCCAGGTCGATCTTTCTATCCAGGACATCTTTGAATGTGACTGCATCCTTTATAGGGAGTGTTACGTGCCTAGCGAGGCACATCAGAGAGGAGTCGACCACTGGGGGAGGTATTAGTGGGTTGACGTTAGGCTCTTTAAGTGGATAGAGCTTTGCTAATCTGTTACTGAGGCTGTTTTTTTTCTCGGGCTTCTGCCACTTATCCTTAATTAGATCCTCAAGTTTGTCAATGAACGGGAAGGTCTCTGGGTCTTTTTTAAGGTTTGGAAAGTATTTCCTTAATTTTTGAAGAGTTTCTTTTTCCTCCACCCAATCGATTGCTTCCTTCACTGACTTAATGAATGGATCGATTAGTGAAAAATCAAAGCCGGTGGATGTCTCTAGATCATCATTGTCAGAAAGAGGATCTGACTTCTTTGATGATGATGGAGCAGTGGATGAAGTGCTTTGTATAGGTCTGCTGACCTCTGGCCCTGTGATTTGAAGGGATGGCTCTCTATTTGACTCCCTTGTATCTGTTTCTCTGTCTCTAGTTGCCTCGTTGAAGCACGTGCGTCAGGCTAGTTTGTCTGGCAGCGCTGTGGCACCGCAAACCCAGCAGGAATTCCCGGATTGATGGGAAGGCTGGGTGACAGATTTTCTGCATGTAGGGGAATTCTTGTGATGGAAGTGACTATGCCGTGATTTTGATCGGCTTCTTCTGCGACTCGACCTGCTTCTCCTGCGGCTTGAGCGGCTTCTGCCGCGCTCTGAGCGACTCTGCCAGTGGCTTGAGCAGCTCCTTCTTGAAGGCTCCCCTCGTCTTGAATATGACGTGACGATCTGGAAGACCTGGTGGGGCTGTTCAATTTAAACAGCATTAGTAAAGGCTCTCTTTTTCCTTTTTCTTCATGCTTACCAATCATCCCCTCTTACCTAGTAGGCTGGTGATGGTCTACCGGGGCAGCAGCCTCCATGAAAGGTGAATGAACCAGACCTATAACATATAGGTAGATCAGCATGAATGAGTATAAGCAGGCATAGTGAGCATGAGAAAGAGGCCAGAGAGCTTACCTGGTAAGTGGAGAGAGGGAGAGAGAGACAGGGCAGTGCAGCTGGATGATACAGCAAAAAAATCCGGTCATTTTCCCCCCTTGCAAGCTCAGGAGACTAAAATGCTAACAATACAGCCTTTTAAATTTGTCGCCGTCGCGGCGGTAATGATGTCACGCTCGAAAGAGCTGAGACGCTCAGCGCTATACACATGGAGCGGAGAGGAGTTACAGGGCTCAGAGACGCTGATGAAGGCAGAGAAAAAAGGGAAAGTTTTCCCCCCAAGTGCTCAGAACAGAAGCTGGAGACCGCTGCAGGCAGTAAACCTATTTAAGGTTTGTAATGCGTTACCAACATACCCCTAAGACCATCAGAGTGGGGTTCCTTCTGTTTAGCTCATTTAGAGGCTGTACAGGTAAGGACTTCCACCCAGGAGAGGCTAGAACCTGGCTGGGGCGAGAGTGGTAAGGGATGCATGTTCGGTCCTTGACAGGTGAGGAAAAAAAGGAGAATATTGGGGCGGGTGCCCTCTCAGAGTTTAATAGCTACGCGGTCCCATCAGGTTGCAGGGGCAGAGCCACAACCCATAGGTGTATGCTGCCATGATGCGACAGAAAAACATATTGAAAGCAACTTCAGAAATTTAATATGTACAGTCTGGAGGAAAGAAGGGAAAGGGGAGACATGATTGAAACCTTTAAATACATTAAAGGGTAAATAGGGTTCAGGAAGGCAGTCTTTTCAACATGGAACCAAAATCAAGAACTCGGGGACATGACCTCAAACTAACTGGAGGAAAGTTCCAAGCGAATCTTAGAAATTATTATTCTACCGAATGGGTAATTGATGATTGGAATAAACTACCAACAGAAGTAGTGAGACAGTCAAAAGTAATTAGCTTCAAACATGCTTAGGAAAAAAATAGATCTATAGTCAGACAACAAGGTTAATGAAAAAAATAAAATAAAATGGGCAGACTCGATGGACTACTCAGTCTTTTTTCTGCCGTCATTTTTCTATGTTCTATGTAAATGAGTCGTTTTTTTCAATGTTGCAATTTTTAAAAATGTGTCAAAATTAAGGACCAAACAAATGAAAATGAAAAAAAAAAACAATTATTAATAGAAGAAAAACATAAATAAAAGTAAATCAGCAAAACAGCAAATTAATAGCTAAGGAGAGAAGGGGAGGAAGGCGTTTTTAGTGCTGATTAGGGTTAACTAAGGGGATAAACAGGAACATTGTTTATTTTTATTCTTTTAACTTGCAAGGTCACGTTTTGATCTGCTACATGAACCAGAGAAGTTACAATAAAGCAACCATAACACTACTACATTGTAACTCCACTTGACCCTGTAATTTCTGTTCTGTGAGTGTACGGTTGTACAGGAGCAATCCTCTCCTCTCGTGTAAAATAAACAAATTTTGGCTATCAAAATGATAGACATGATTTCCCACTAAATGCGACTGAAGAGCTGCAGTAAACATATAGGAACTTGGTGTACTACATATGCCCAAAATATTAAAACTTGTTTTTTGTGTGTGTATAGCCCAGAACCAATACCTGGAATAGGTGCATATGAGCTACTACCTCATGTGCAATGCCTGGTCAGTCTCAAGAACACAGCACTCCACCTGGGAAGTCTCTGCAAACCTCCATGGGCAATCCATGCAAAAAAGGGAGATAGGCTGGTGCCATGGAAGTCAGCTAAAACATTGTTTTATTATTATAGGTGAACAACAGTCAAAATAGCCAATGAGTTTTGGCCATCAGGCCTTAATCATGGCTCGTTATTTTAACTGCTGTTCACCTGCAATAATAAAACAATGTTTTAGCCGACTTCCACGGTATCTGTACCAAAAACTGTTAAAAATGCAGCCCCCCTCCCCAGCAAGTCCTTCATCTACCTGTCCATGATTTATGGAGATTTTCAGTGAACCACTGGGTGCTATACATTCTCTTTCCAGAAAGTCTTCTTCTTCATTCCTGTTGAAATCTCATGGACTGTTGAGGCCAAAGCTAGATTATCTTTCCACAAAAATCAATTGGAATCTACTGCACATGCATGGAGACTTTCTGGCACCCAGCAGCTCTACGGGGAACATCCCTATGGATCGAAGAGGTAAGTGGAAGACTTGGAGGACTTGCTTGAGGAGGGGTGAATCTACATTTTAGGGATAACTGTATTAAAAGTACAGTTATCCTTTAAGCTTTGCAGTACTTTATAGTGTAATGTTACCCGATGAGTTTTGTTTTTACTTCCTCCAGAAAAAAACTGAAGTAGTTAAAGTGTTACTAAACCCAGGACCCTGCGTTTACTATATTTGGTCTCCTACAGTACAATGAACATGGAAATGCAATTATTTTAGTAAATATAAGCTGCTAAATACCTTTTCCCATCAGCAGTATATAGTAGTCTTGTGACTTCTATGAGTGTCTGGTTAAAACTTCTGGGAGTATTTTTCATTCTGCACTGAATGTCTTATCAGGATGCAGGACCCCTGACCCTCTATCTGAACAGTGCTGATTGGCCGTGTGCTGATCCAAAGAAAAAAAAAAACATTTCTCTAGAAATACACACCACACTGAGGATGTGCAGTCTGTCCCCTGGCTTTGTATTATCAGGAAAATATATTGGGGACAGTGGAAGGAGGAGAAGATCAGATGAGATTAACCCCTTAGGTTCCACTGTAAGTATAACAACCATGCTTTACTGCATATACAGATTGATTTTACTGTTGTGGGTTTAGTGACACTTTAGATTTAAAGAATTGTTTGTTACAGATGAAGAAAAAACAGAAATACTATATGTAATTGAAAGAGAAGTGAGGGATTAAAAAAAAGTTAACATTCATACTCATGTAGGTGGCATCAATGCAGCATCGATCCGATGCTGATTTGTCCCCCGTTAGCTCTACATCGAGAACTGAGTGATCCAAGATCACGGATCACTTAGCCTCGGTTCACACCAGAGGCGGCACGACTTGCAGGTCGCCTCACCGAGGCGACCTGCACACGACTGCCAGGGCGACTTGCAAGACGACTTCTGTATAGAAGTCTATGCAAGTCGCCCCCAAAGTAGTACAGGAACCTTTCTTCTAAGTCGGAGCGACTTGCGTCGCTCCGATTAGAACGGTTCCATTGTACAGAACGGGATGCGACTTGTCAGTCGGCTAGGTCGCCTGACAAGTCGCCCCCGTGTGAACCGAGCCTTCGTGCTCAGGTCTTCCCAGAGCACAGAGAGGTGACTGTCAGTCATCTCTCTGTGCTCTGCCCCTTCAGCGCTCACTGGGACACTGGACTGTGGAGGGGGCGGAAGCTGCTGGCTTAACCTTCAGCTTTAATATGTGTTACGTGGTTGGCAAGAGGTTAAGTAACAATTGCCTCTTTTAATTCTTCTTTTGAGTAAATAAATTTAGTATAATGAAAAAATGAAAAAAAAAATCTTCCCTCATAGCTGATATATTTTATTTTTTAGCTCTGTTGTTCCTGGTAATTACAATTTTATGTAAAATCAGAAAGGAATTTTCATTGAGAAAGGAGTGGTTAAACTCCTCCGAATACCTATTTTTTTTTTGGTCTGTGTTCCATTGGGGCGCCCTCTCTTCATTTCCTGTCTGAAATAGAGTAAGTAAGCAGAATCCCCTCAAAAAATGTGACACTAGAACAAGTGTTCCTATTGAAAAATGTCCCCTTTGCTACTGTTTTGGTGATAACGCCACAAGGACAATAAAGAAGAGTGTATCTCCCACCTTAAAGGCTTGTTGTTGTTTTTTTTGTACACTTTAAAAGGCCCATCACATTGCTTGCAAGTTTTTTTAGTAAAGTGTATTCAATCCAAAAAACAATCTGCGCTATCCCCTCAATTCAATGAAGATATGTGATAAAAAATTATTAAAAATTTATGTGATAAAAAATTATATTCAAGTGTATATTACTAAAAAGTGCTGCAACCAAAAAAAACCCTGAATATCTGGTTCTAGTAAATGTAACAAATAACTTCTGGTGCGCTACTATCATCAAAAACGAAAACAAATAACTACAATAAACAAATAACTGTGGATGTGTATTGCACAACCCTAGTGATAAAATAACGTCCTGAGAAGAATCAATCAGCCCTAAAAAGACAAAAAATCAGTGCAAATTTCTATGTATAGTCCTTCCTTCTGTGGATAAAAGACATCTCCTTGGCCAAAGCAAAAACGGCCATGGTCACGAGACCTGACTTCACCACACAATCAGCTGGCCGGCGTCACCGTGGCTGTGCTCTTCGTTTATCTAACTTTCTGCTCAACCTGTGATGTCAGCAACGCAATATACCTTGAAATAAAGAAGTTTTAATACTACACTATGGAGGATCTCCTGTTTGTTTGATCTCTCCTATGCATTGAGGATCCCACGGAATCACTGGTCTTTCCGCTGCACTTCTATTGCCTGGGAGGGACCGGGGACGGACCGCAAACCTCTGATAACATCAGCTGTTCCCCCTTGCCTGATCTGGTATCTGTGGGCTCGTAAGACCCCCGTAATAGGGGTCCATCATATCCGGTAAGCGCCCCCCCCCCCCTCTTTTTCCACCCCTCCGCCGTTTTTGCTTTGGCCAAGGAGATGTCTTTTAGCCACAGAAGGAAGGACTAAACATAGAAATTTGCACTGATTTTTTGTCTTTTTAGGACTGATTGATTCTTCTCAGGATGTTATTTTATCACTAGGGTTGTGCAATACACATCCACAGTTATTTGTTTATTGAAGTTATTTGTTTCAGTTTTTGATGATAGTAGCGCACCAGAAGTTATTTGTTACTTTAGTAAAGTGACCCTATGCATGTGTTATCAATATACCTTTTGCAATCACACCATGCAAATCTAATTAGGCAATGTCCTTGACTTGCCAGCACTGTGTAAATTGCAGGACACCCTGTAACATTTATGAAACATCTGCACTTGTCTGTTAACATAGCTTTATGTAATTTAAGGATGTTTCATTTTATCTTGTAGCTGCAAACAGTAACACAAAAGTCATTGAGTTAATAGTCTGAGACATTTTGAAAACCGTAGGGGTTTATTGCAGCTGTTAAACATGAATATGTCAACATTTTGAAATACTGTTCTAAATTACTTTTTATTTATAGAGATGACAGAGAGCTTTTTTCCGCTAGTGTAACACTGTCCTAAATTCACTTTTTGTGCTGGCAGAATGTGTGTGTGTGTGTGTGTATATAATTGTGTATATATATATGCCTTTGTGTTTTATGTGCAGTGATTATACTTGCAGTGGGAACTTTATAAAATGTTTCCTTAACCTATATTTTGTGAACCTACTTTAGTTGAAGTGGCAAAAGTAAAATTTTTGGTTACTTGTAAAATCCTTTTCTTTAAGTACATCATAGGAGACAGACCATCTTCAAATTAACCCATTAATTCCTCTTGTTCCAATATTGGAACAGTAGTGAAGTGGGAGTTATTTATATCCTACTGCTCTAGGTATCATAAGAATTGTATGCGTAAATTAAAGCAAATTCAACCTTAGGCATAAATGGGTTAATAATGACAGGGTCATCCTGACACCCTTTGGGGATTAGACACGGGCAAAAAAAAGCAACAACAGGAAGCCCCCTTTCTGATATAATTCCCCCCCCCATTAGGTGACACTCCAGTTTTTGTAGCAAGCCATGAACCACCAGCAAGAGTAGATCTCTGTGTCCCATGATGTACTAAAAAAAAAAGAATTTTACAGGTAATCAAAAATGTGCCTTTCTTTTTCGTAGAACCTGGGACATAGAGCATCTTCAAATTCATTAACGATAGGTACTTCCTAAAGCAGTTAAATGAACATAGGTTCACCTACTGATACTCTTATGCCACGTACACACGGTCGGACTTTCCGGCATACTTGGTCCGGCGGACCAGAGTGTGCCGGACAATCTGCCGTGTGTAGGTGCTGGCGGACTTTTCCGGCGCACTTTTTCCCAAAAGCCCGCCGGACCTAGATTTGAAACAAGTTTTAAATCTTTCCGTCAGACTCAGTCTCTGGCGGACAGTCCGCTCGTCTGTGTGCTGGTCCGACGGAAAGCCCGCTCATGTGTATGCTGGTCCGTTGGACCAGATACGACGCGAGGGCAGGGTATTGCATCTCACGCTCGCTGCAATAGGAAAAAAAATTTTCCTATTATGGCGAGCGCGGGGCATACCAGGCCCTTAGGTCTGGTATGGATTATAAAGGGGAACCCCCCCTACGCCGAAAAAATGGCGTGGGGTCCCCCCTAAAATCCATACCAGACCCCGATCCGAGCACGCAGCCTGGCCGGTCAGGAAAGGGGGTGGGGACGAGCGAGCGCCCCCCCCCCTCCTGAACCGTACCAGGCTGCATGCCCTCAACATGGGGGGTGGGTGCTTTGGGGGAGGGGGGCGCCCTGCGGCACCCCCACCCCAAAGCACCTTGTCCCCATGTTGATGAGGACAAGGGCCTCTTCCCGACAACCCTGGCCGTTGGTTGTCGGGGTCTGCGGGCGGGGGGCTTATCGGAATCCGAGAGCCCCCTATAATAAGAGGGCCCCCAGATCCCGGCCCCCCACCCTATGTGAATGAGTATGGGGTATATGGTACCCCTACCCATTCACCTAGAATAGGTAGGGTAAAGTGTAAATAATAAAACACTACACAGGTTTTTAAAATATTTTATTAAACAGCTCCGGGGGGGATCTTCCTCCATCTTCGGGGGTCTTCTTCCGGCTTCGGGGGTCCCTCTGGTTCATCTTCTCCCGGCGTCCGGTTGGTTCTTCTCTGCTCTCTTCTCCCGGTGTTCCAGTTCTTCGGCCGGCTCCTCCGCTGTCTTCAGGTAGCTCTCTTGCCAGCAGAGGTTCGGACTTCTGGGCTTCTTGTCTTCTCTTCTCCAGATGTTGACACGACTCTCTCCAGCTGGACTGCTCTCTGAGGGCTGCGTTGTGACTTATATAGGCGGAGACCCCGCCCCCTTATGATGTCACAGTCCCTGGGCATGCTGAGACTGTGACGTTTTAGGGGGCATGGTCAACATCACCCAGTCACAGTCACAGTCACAGTCCCAGCATGCCCAGGGACTGTGACATCATAAGGGGGCGGGGTCTCCGCCTATATAAGTCACAACGCAGCCCTCAGAGAGCAGTCCAGCTGGAGAGAGTCGTGTCAACATCTGGAGAAGAGAAGACAAGAAGCCCAGAAGTCCGAACCTCTGCTGGCAAGAGAGCTACCTGAAGACAGCGGAGGAGCCGGCCGAAGAACTGGAACACCGGGAGAAGAGAGCAGAGAAGAACCAACCGGACGCCGGGAGAAGATGAACCAGAGGGACCCCCGAAGCCGGAAGAAGACCCCCGAAGATGGAGGAAGATCCCCCCCGGAGCTGTTTAATAAAATATTTTAAAAACCTGTGTAGTGTTTTATTATTTACACTTTACCCTACCTATTCTAGGTGAATGGGTAGGGGTACCATATACCCCATACTCATTCACATAGGGTGGGGGGCCGGGATCTGGGGGCCCTCTTATTATAGGGGGCTCCCGGATTCCGATAAGCCCCCCGCCCGCAGACCCCGACAACCAACGGCCAGGGTTGTCGGGAAGAGGCCCTTGTCCTCATCAACATGGGGACAAGGTGCTTTGGGGTGGGGGGTGCCGCAGGGCGCCCCCCTCCCCCAAAGCACCCACCCCCCATGTTGAGGGCATGCGGCCTGGTACGGTTCAGGAGGGGGGGCGCTCGCTCGTCCCCACCCCCTTTCCTGACCGGCCAGGCTGCGTGCTCGGATAGGGGTCTGGTATGGATTTTAGGGGGGACCCCACGCGTTTTTTTTTGGCGTAGGGGGGGTTCCCCTTTATAATCCATACCAGACCTAAGGGCCTGGTTTTCCCCCGCGACGGGGCTCGCAAGGTGTCAATCTCGCCGATAAAAGCGGCAAGATTGACATCCTTTTCTAGTCCCGTCGCACCTGAGTCACATTCAAAATGAACGGGCTTGGCCATGTGTGGGCAAGTCCGTTCATTCTGAAAGTCCGCCGTAACTCCGGTGAAAGTCCGTCGGAAAAATGGGTGGACTTAGCCCGCCGCAAAGTCCGGTCGTGTGTGGGCAAGTCCGTCCGTTTTAAAGTCCGGCGCACCTGGCGGACAAAGTCCTTCAGAAAGTGTGCCGGACCAAGTAGGACAGAAAGTCCGACCGTGTGTACGCGGCATTAGATGTGCTCTGCCTTTTTTTTTCCTGCCACCCTAGGGCAGGAAGTGTGTTAGCCCTGCAGAATTCTTTCCTCTCTCATGTCTACAACAAAGGGGGAGGTGTTCTTTAGTCTACAAAGATAGCTGGGAACAACATAACTGATATAAGTCTGCAGCGGTTGAGAGCACACACAATGTTTGCATAACCAACAGGTTTTTTCTTTTTTTTTTGCACTTACCAAACAGATATAACAAAGTTTATTGTTAGGATTACACTTTAACACTAGCTCTTTTATATAAGCAAAAATTCTCAGCTGCTGTTATATTGACATATTCATTATTCCCAGTTAATATGTCTATTAGAGCACAATAAAAAAACAATATGAATTCTCTCCAGAGTTTTGTCATGGTCCCTGTCTGATAACTAGTTTTGATTAAGGTTGGAGCTCTGGGCTGGTCCTTGTAATAAGAAATAAAAGCCTTCGCTAGTAGTGTTAGAAGAATTGAAAAACTGCTCAAATATCAAGATTTACATTCTGATACCCGTGTCATGTTGATTGATTGAAAGACTGAAGAAAATGTAGAAAAAGGAACTATAGCACTTTAACAATACACACACACACACACACACATCTTGTATACAATTATTAAATATACAGTTGTGCTCATAGGTTTACATACACTGGCAGAATTTATGATTTCTTGGCCATTTTTCAGAGAACATGAATGTCAACACAACTTTTCTTTCACTCATGGATAGTGCTTGGCTGAAGCCATTTATTATCAATCAACTGTGTTTACTCTTTTTAAATCATAATAACAGGAACTACCCAAATGACCCTGATCAAAAGTTTACATACCCTGGTGATTATGGCCTGATAACATGCACACAAGTTCACACAAAGGAGTTTGAATGGATATTAAAGGTAACCATCCTCACCTGTGATCTGTTTGTTTGTAATTAGTGTGTGTGTATAAAAGGTCAATGAGTTTCTGGACTCGTGACAGACCCTTGCATCTTTCACCCAGTGCTGCACTGATGTTTCCGGATTCTGAGTTAGGCTACTTTCACACTGGGGCGGACGGGCGTCAGCGGTAAAGCGCCGTTATTATTAGTGATGCTTTACTATCGTTTTATCGATGCTATTCGGCCACTAGAGGGGCGCTTTTAACCCCCGCTAGCAGCCGAAAAAAGGTTAAAACTGCCCGCAAATCGCCGCTGCGGCTGCGCTTTGCCAGCAGTTTGGCAGCACTGCCCCATTGATTTCAATGGGCAGGGGCGCTGTAGGAGCGGTGTATACACCGCTCCTACAGCGCTGCAAAGATGCTGCTTGCAGGACTTTTTTTTACTGTCCTGCAAGCGCACCATTCCAGTGTGAAAGCCCTCAGGCTTTCACACTAGAGAGACAGGAGAAGCTCTTTATAGGCGCTATTTTTATCATTGTAGTGCCTGTAAAGCACCTCAGTGTGAAAGTAGTCTTATGGGGAAAGCAAAAGAATTGTCAAAGGAACATGCCGAGAAAAAGGTAGTTGAACTATATAAAACAGGAAAGGGATATAAAAAGATATCCAATGAACTGAGAATGCCAATCAGCAGTGTCAAACTCTAATCAAGAAGTGGAAAATTAGGGGTTCTGTTGAAACCAAACCACGGTCAGTTAGACCAACTAGAATTTCAGGCACAACTGCCAGGAAAATTGTTCAGGATGCAAAGAAAAACCCACAAATAACTTCAGGTGAAATACAGGACTCTCTGAAAACATGTGGTGTGGCTGTTTCAAGATGCACAATAAGGAGGCACTTGAAGAAAGATGGGCTGCATGGTTGAGTAGCCAGAAGAAAGCCATTACTATGCAAATGCCACAAAGTATCCTGCTTACAATACGCCAAACATCACAGAGACAAACCTCAAACCTTCTGGCACAAAGTAATTTGGAGTGATGAGACCAAAATTTAGCTTTTTGGCCACAACCATAAATGCTTCATTTAGAGAGGAGTCAACAAGGCCTATAATGAAAGGTATACCATTCCTACTGTGAAACACGGAGGTGAATCGCTGATGTTTTGGGGATGTGTGAGCTACAAAAGCACAGGAAATTTGGTCAAAATTGATGGCAAGATGAATGCATTATGTTATCAAAAAATATTGGAGGAACATTTGCATTCATCAGCCAGGAAGCTGCACATGGGACGTACTTGGACATTCCAACATGACAATTATCCAAAACACAAGGCCAAGTCGACCTGTCATTGGCTACAGCAGAATAAAGTGAAGGTTCTGGAGTGCATCTCAGTCTTCTGACCTCAATATCATTGAGCCACTCTGGGGAGATTTCAAACGTGCAAGACATTATCATTGCATTTTGCACAGTTCCATGGGGGGGACCCAAAGGGGATAAAAGTAAAGGGTATATATGTGCTTAATCTGCCTATGAGAAGAGGTGACTTTGACACAGTGCTCTTACAAAAAGAGAAGATGTGGGTATATTATTTAAATTCTTTTTTTACACATGGCCTCAACAAAGAATGCAATTTGCAACCATTTTTGGAAAAATAATTTTGAATTCAATGAATGAGGACGATGGGGCTATTACCCACCATTACTATTTCTATTTTCCTTTTTCATTATTTTATTAATTTTTATTGATTTTTGTTATATTTTTTTTTTCACTTTTCATCATTTTGCTCCTTTCTCCTCATCTCTTTTGAAACATGTGCCAAATGTACTTGTTGAAGTGTTAATTTGTCTTCCTGTGTTGAAAGTTGGATGGAAGTGAGCATTTAGATGACATCTAGTGGCTAAAAAAAGATATTGCAGCCAATTATTTGGCTATTTAAGCCAGCATCTTCAGCTCCTCCTTGCTCTAGGAAGGTTAGCTGTTATTTGCTAACAAAACATGTCAGCATGATGCCAGCACGTTCGTGATGACGGAGGGATCGTAGCACTAACACAAACAGTGTATTGAGGCAGTGGCAATGGAACAGCTGAGAGCTTGCTGCAGGCGGGGATGACACTGGATCCAACACCCAGATCAACTTCCCAAGGGGATAATCTGGTGACTTCAGGAGTGGAGCTTGGCTTAGAAAGGATGGATGGAGATATGAGGAGACACAGATGTGGGTGAGAGTATTTTACATTGCTACCATTCAGTTGAACTTGCTGATTAGCTGTGGACTGGCAACACCAATTCCCCATGCTGTGTTCCTCCCTCCCCATACCTACTTGTGATGGATCAATGAACTTTTAAATGAGTATTACACTTAAGAAGTTTTACCCCCGCAGCCTTGCTTACTGGACACTGCAGCCTTTACAATTAAGCCACCTGTGCCTCCAATAGACAAATGAGAGCCCCTAATCCTAGGTGCCACAGTTGAATTTGTGTACTAATGACCTAGGACTGCCCATGCTATCCTGTTTGGGATGACCACAAATCACTGCCTAATTAGAAAGGAGGACGATAGTATATGGAATATATTGATCAACAATACTTCAATCAACTCCCATCCATTGAGCTGTGTGTATGTCTGATTGTGTGGATGTATGTGCAGCTGCTTTCCCTCTTTTTAAATGACAACGTTGTCTTTTTTAATATTTTCGAAGGTTATACTCAGACCGCTATTTTGGTATTTTGTCATTTTTGATATTATGGTGTGTTTTTTTCTAAATAAAATTTAATTAAATTCAACCTTAGTGTTCAGTTACTGTGACCCCTTCGGAAGGCCTTGTCCTTCTTTTCTTATATGCAGTTTATGCAAGACAGCACAAGAATTTATAGGAACTGGAGGCTTTTTGCCAAGAAGAATGGGCAGCTTTACCATCTGAGAAGATAAAGAGTCTCATCCACAAATGCCACAAAAGATTTCAAGCTGTCATTGATGTTAAAGGGGGCAGTACATGGCATTAAGAACTGGGGGATGTAAACTTTTGATCAGGGTCATTTGGGTAGTTTCTGTTGTGATTATTAAAAAGAGTAAACACAGTTGATTGATAATAAATGGCTTCAGCCAAACACTAATGCCCTGTACACACGATTGGACATTGATCGGACATTCCGACAACAAAATCCATGGATTTTTTCAGACGAATGTTGGCTCAAACTTGTCTTGCATACACACGGTCACACAAAGTTGTCGGAATTACCAAACGCCAAGAACGCGGTGACGTACACCACGTACGACGAGACTATAAAAGGGCAGTTCAATACCAAGCGCGGCACCCTTTGGGCTCCTTTTGCTAATCTCATGTTAGTAAAAGTTTGGTGAGAGACGATCACGCTTTTTCAGACTCGTGGTTTTCAGATCGTATTTCTGCTGTTCAGTTTGTGCTTGTGGGTTTGTATCTGGTCTTCAGTGCATGCAGCGAATTCCCATTGATTTGTCATTGTGTTCTTGTCCATTCGTTACTGATTTTCAGGTCGCTCTTCACAGGCCTTGCTGTTCTTCAGTGTGTTCTGTTACTTCGTTCTGACTAGCCGACCGTTTTCTAGCCATGTTGCGTGTACATACTCATCGTAGAGTTTGTGCTGTGCGGGGGCTTGGTGTTGGGGTCCTTACCTTGACACAAGCCCAGTCCATGAACAGAGTGGGGAGGAGTTCATGGACCAAGAATTGGTTGCTCCAGCGTGACCAATTCTGTCACATGCCTTTGCTCCGTGAGATCCGTGAGAATAATCCTGATGATTTCAGGGACTTTCTCAGGATGACGGACTCTGTTTTTAACCTTTTGTTGGCTTTGGTGACCCCTTATATCAACAGGCAGGATACCTGCATGAGGCAAGCCATCACTCCGGAGCAGAGGCTAATCGCCACCCTGCGGTACTTGGCAATGGAGAGAAGCCTGCAGGACCTCAGGTTCTCGACAGGCATCTCCCCCCATGCTCTGGGGATCATTATCCCAGAGACCTGTTCTGCTATCATTCAGGTCCTGCAGAAGGTCTATATTAAGGTAAGATTTTTATCCTTTAACATCACATTTTATTGTATTTAATGTTTGATAATATATTGTATTTCTTTCCTTATTCCCTAATTACCATGATTGTAATATGCTGTGAATGTCCCCTTTGTCCTCATGCATGCTGAATTTTTATTTTTTTTCCTTCATACATATTTGCCTTCACTTACCTCCCCAGCATGCTCTCCTGGGCCTATCACCACCTTGTCTAGTCACTTAACAATGTATTTTGTCAGCTCCATAGTAGTGCTTTACCCTAAATACCCCCTAAAATTTGTAAAAATGTGATTTGTGCTTTAAATTCAGGCAGAGTGCCAGAGGTTTTTTTGGGGGGGTCCCAAAACCCTTCCCCCCCCAACTGCTAACTCAGCTGATACCAATCCTCTATCTGCTGACTTTGCCAAACCCATACACACTATACCCACCTCTTTTGTGGTCAGATATATGGATGAATTCCCAAAAGCATGTAGTGGAAGGGCCTGCCTGAATACTTTCAAATGGTACTGTTTAAAGTTTTTGTATCCTATTATTATCTTGATAGGTAATAGCAGAATTTCCAAATGTACTCAAATGTGTACAGTGTGTATTTATATCTTTGTATTATGACACTTCTTACCTGTCCAGTCGGCTGCCAATGGTGTAAGTAAGGAGGGGCTGGCCAAAGTAATACACATTATTTAGGCATTCATCTCTCAAAGTGGAGAGGCCAAAACATCCCCCCCCCCTAAAATTTTTAAAATGGCCCATGAGAGGGGGGGAGGAATCTGATAGGTGTACCTTATACCTTTGTCTTTAAATACTCCCTAAAATAAATGTTATACTGATGTTGGCCAAGAATGTTTGTGTCTAATCTGCTTTCAATGTTTATGTGCAAAATGATTAATTTTTATTTCTTGTTTGACGCCACAGTTTCCTTCCAACCCACAGGAATGGCAGACTGTGACCTCCCACTTTGCCCAGCGGTGGGACTTTCCCAACTGCATAGGGGCAATTGATGGGAAACACGTCCACATCGTCCCACCCCCCAACTCGGGGTCATACTATTACAACTACAAGGGGTTCAATAGTAATGTGATGTTGGCGGTGGTGTCGGCTACTTACGAGTTCCTGTATGTGGACGTGGGGAAAAATGGCCGGATGTCAGCTGGTGGAGTCATCGCCCTCATGGAGTTCTACAGGCATCTCCAGAATGGCAGCTTGGACTTGCCACCTCCAGAAGACAATGCAGAAGGACTCCCATTCGCCTTCATTGTGAATGAAGCATTTGCGCTGGGGGACCATCTTATGCGGCCATTCCCTATAAGGACCCTCACCCCGGACCAGAGGGTTTTTAATTACCGGCTGGCCAGAGCCAGAAGAGTGGTGGAAAACACGTTTGGAATAATGGCCAGCCGGTTCTGCCTATTTCTTACACCAATACACATGGCGGAATATAAACTCAATCACATCATCCTGGCTTGCTGTGTTTTCCACAACTTTTTAAGGAGAAATTCTTGGAACTATGCTGCCTCAGTTGGGCCTGAGGCCGGAATTCATAATGAACCAACCCTGACGGCGCTTGAAACTGGCCGTCCTGGCTTGCTCCCCCTGAGTGCCCGTGAGGTCCGTCTAAGATACATGGAATACTTTGAGGGTAGGGGGGCCATCGATATGCCAGACAATGTCTGAGACATTTTTTTAAATAAAAATATATTTTAAACTGAACAAATATTTGCTTTGATTTACTGCTTGGCTTTCTTTTAGCTGACCATGACCGAAATTTAGGGAGTCCTGAAAATGACGTGATTGTGTAAAATTAGAAAGCACTGTTGGGTGTTATTTACTAAAGGAAAATACACTTTGCACTGACTTCACTGAAACTGCACTTGTAGTGCAAAGTGGATCTACCTTTAGTAAATAACCCCCATTGCCACTGAAAACACCAACTTTACTACAAAAAATGCTTTTGAGCATTAAAAGAAGAAGCCACACATTGTTAATTATCAATCTTTTTAATCAAAGCACAATCACATGTGCGTTTCTAAAAGGTTTTTTGAACAAACCAACATGTTTGTTGTATAACAATTTTTTAGGTCACATTAAAAGTAGAAATTGCCTTTTAAGGTAAAACAGGCATGTTTAAAACCATACAAAAATACACAACTCTGGAACAAAGTTCAACTTTTATAGAAAGTGAAGGCAATATCAGACATGAGTATTTATAAACTGTGTTTGATATTGCGTTCAGCAGATGGGGTGTCACCCCTGGAGAAGCCAAATTTTGAAGATGCACACAAATTGCCTAATGTCAACATGTGCTAGCTGCCATCATGGGGTATCAATGGATGTGTTTTGTGGGTGCAACCCCTTCCTCTCAGCTACTTTATTATTGAGGAAGGGGTTGCACCCCCAAAACTCATACAGTGATCTCCCTTGATGGCAGATCGCACATGTTGACACACTGTGTGCATCTTCAAAATTTGGCTTTTCTATAATATGTCAAAAAATTGTCAGAAAAATAACAATAATAAAGATGCAATAAGTTAGGGATTTCTGGGTGTTTTAAAATCTCCCTATACCATCAATGATGTTCTTCATTTTGTTTTGAACATCATTGATGTTTTGCTTGATGTTTACCAAATCCCTATTACACCCCATTATCTCCCCGATGAGGATCTGGGCACTTTCACTGGTGAAGTGACATTCCTCTTCCACAACATCACGATCATCTAAAATATATTAAAAAAAACACACCATGTATTATAAATATGCAGGCATCCCTCTCTTACCTGAAGCTGTGGTCGCAGACACTCACCTGTTGTGGTGACAATTTCCACAACATCTCCCTCCTCCTCCTCTGGTTGGGTTTGGGGGATTTTCCCTTCTTCCTGAGGTGGGGGGTTTGTGGTCTCCTCTGATGAGTGGTGCCCTCCGAGTCTTTTCTCTCCTATGTGAAAAAAATAGGTATACTTAGCACACAGATATTTGATGGCAAAAATAGGAATATGAAACATTGCTTGGAAGTGGGGTACAATTGTTTGTTTTGGCAGAGTAACAAGATGAAGAAATATTGTTGTTCTTTGTCAAGCTTGAATACTTACCTGTTTTGTACAAGCTTCACAGATGGAGACACCCCTATAGTATACACTGGAGCACCTGTGTGGGCCCCCTAATAAAAAGGGTGTTCTTTTGTCCCACACTAGTGCTCCAGCGTCCAGATGTGTAAACAGCTGCTGAGTGTTCTCTCCTTACACAGAATCTAGTTTGCATTTCATTCTAGTTACAAATCCATCTAGACAAAAAACTTATTTTAAGAGAAGTAGGGCATAAAAAATGTATTGATTTATGCATCTGGACAAAACATGGTATTTTATTGGCTGAACGAACAATGTTTCCTACGAACGAATAATGTGTCCATGAACATGAAAGTTGCCATTTTAAAATGTACAACAGTAATGAAAAGCACATGGAGCAGCACGAACATTAGAAAAATAAAGAATAGGAAAATAGGACAACTACTTACATTTTTGCAGCACTCTCCTGATCCTTCTATACTGATCGTGCTCCCTTAATTTGAGGTCCTACCACCGCTTCCTCAGATGATCCTTGGATCATCGTACCCCAAAATTTCTGTGCAGACTCTTCTCAACTTTCACCATGATCTTGGCCTTTCTCACATTTGGGTTGGGGTAAGGTCCATGCATCCCGTCATAGTCGGCCCTCTTCAATATGTCGACCATCTCCACCATCTCTACAAATGACATATTTGAGGCGTTAAATCGTCTCCTCTGGGATCGTGGTGTTTCTGGCTCTGGGCTTTCCTCCTCCTCGTTGCTGTAATTATCACACACCTGCTCTGTCTCCGCCATGTGCTCTTCCCCACTGCGCTGAAAGAGAAGGGGCAGGGAATAGACTAGAAAGAACGCCAGGGCCGGGCGGAGTTTCACGCATGCGCAGTGTATATAAAGCGTAACACGCAACCTGGGACTTCCAGGCAGCAACATGTGGAGGAGCCCAGCTTGAGTCAGGTATAGCATTCTTCTAAATATTTCTGTTGGTCAAATTAATGTTAAATATATGTTAGTTTGGATTCCTAATTTCTGATTTCACAAAGTGTTTTACATATCAATAGACAGTAGTGGCCACAAATGATTGTGTCAAGAATGAAAAATGCTGGGGTCAGAATGATAGTCTTTTCTATTTATTAACATTCAATTTGCAACAGTCATGAACTCAAAATTGTGTGTGATTGATGAACCAAAAACTAAAATGATGTCCCTTTTTCGTACACAGGAAAGTCTCAGCCAGGAGGTGGCAGGGGTAAGTGGCAGCCAGGAGGTGGCCGGGCCCAGTAGCCTGCCCGATACCCAGGCCCCTCCCTTCCGCCTTCAACCAAAAAGTGGCAGGAAGAGGAGTAACATGAAGGAGGCAGCAATTGGCCTATTTTGGAAGGCTACTGCGGCCCTCAGAACCCCCCACAGTGTTCAAGAGGACTTTGCATACATAACAGCCTGCAAAATGCTGGAAATGGAGGAGTGCCAACGCCTAATATGTGAGTATATCATCTTACAAGCCCTAAATAAGGGGTTGAGGGGCCAACTCACAAGCCAAAGCCACGTTTGTGAGTTCAACCATGGTCCTCCTCCTCCTCTTCCAGATCCTCCTCCTGCCACACCTCCAACACCAGAGCCACAGCCTGGAAGGAAGCGTCTAATAAAGACCAGAGAGTGATGGCCTGGGTTCAGTCTGGTCTGACAAAAGATGCAGGCTCTTGTATGACCACAGCCTGGGGACAGATATGTCATCTGCTGCTGTTCATGATCTCTTGGACTTCTGGACCAGATTGTACTCCCTTATATATGGACTCCTCAGGCTAACAATTTTGCATTAAAATAGTATGTCTGCCCTGGGGTACAAAGGCTTCGCCAATTTCTGCAGTTTCTCCGGCGTTGCCTCCCTCTTTCTTTGGTTATGACCCCTTAATAAAAGGTATTTTTTTTTCTATTATACTCGCCTATGTTTTCCTTCAAAAAGGACAGTTTGTTTGTGAGGAGGCAGGTACATTTCCAAAATACAATGTGAAATTAACAAGAGACACCAACACCAAGCAATCTCCTTGAGATTAAATAATACAAGATAATAATCGTGTTGTGGTAACTTGACACACAAAACACACCCAAAACTATTCTGGAGTAAAAAAAAAAAAATAACTGAAAAAATAACAGCGAATCAGGATTTAACAAACTAAAACAAAATACTACAAAATCTAAAAACATTAAAAAAATATATATTTTCGGGAGATGTGACTAATCAAAATATTATATTCATGAAATCATGATAAATAATAAAGAAAGAAGTTTGTGAGAAGTCTGTGTGAATATGAGCACCAAAACAACTTCATTCTTCTTGCATTATAAAGAAGAATAGAGTGCGCTGCATTGAACATTGCAGCGTGATGAAGGTGCTATATCCATTATGAACGCTAATTTTACCAGACCGAGCAGTTCCGCCTCGGAATTTATTCTGAGCATGCGTGGCACTTTGTGCGTCGGAATTGTCCACACACGGTCGGAATTGACGCAAACGGATTTTGTTGGCCGAAAATTTTATAGCCTGCTCTCAAACTTTGTGTGTTGGAAATTCCGATGGAAAAAGTCCGATGGACCCCACACACGGTCGGAATTTCCGTCAACAAGCATCGGAAAATCCGACCGTGTGTACAGAGCATAACTGTGAGTGAAAGAAAAGTTTTTTGTTATCGTTCATAGTCTCTGAAAAATGGCCAAAAAATCATAAATTTTGCTGGGGTATGTAAACTTATGAGCACAACCGTATACAGGTGGTCCCCGGGTTACAAACAATATAGGGTCTGTAGGTTTGTTCTTAAGTTGAATTTGTTTGTAAGTCAGAACAGGTACATTTTTTAAGTGTAGCTCCAGCCAAAAAAAAACATTTTAAAGCTTTTTGGATAGCATAGGGAAGGGTTATCACCCCTGTAACGTTTGTTTTGCTGTCTGTGCCCCTGTTCAGAAGATTTCACCTCACTTTCTGTCCAAATGACAATTGGATTTTGAAAATGTTGGGTTGTTGTGGAAGCAAGCCTTGGTAATAAAGCATCATACCTTTTTCCCATAATAAGTATAACCTGTAGTTTACACTGACTCCTATGGTATGTATTAATTGCTAAACATCTCACTGTTGTCTGTTGTCTTCCTACTGTTGCTGACAGCTTCTTGTCTTTGAGCTTTACAGGGCACTGTTTGAATTAAATCAGTTGGTACCATAGCAGATACCTAAAGATTCACATATCTGTTGTAAATCCCCTCAAACTGTCCTGTCATGGACAAATGCCAATCACTTCTGATATGTAAATCTCTCATAATTCTGCTTAGTGTAGGAGTTTCCTATTAAATCCTGCCCCCACAAATTCCTCTTGGCCAACAACTATGATGGGCAACCTCACTGGCTAATAAGATTATGCAAAAGGTCTGAAGGAGTGAGGAATCTTCAGCACTAGCCAAAACCCTAGGTGCATGCACTTCATAACTGCAATAGTGACATAAGCTTTGATTTACTAAAGCAATATAGGCTGTTCACTTTGCAAAGGAATTTGCCCCAGAGCTTAGTGAATGATGTGAAGCAATGCTGACTTCCATCATCCAATCATGTTGTTTCTTTTTTTATTTTCCTTGCACATAAATGAGTATTCTTTACAAAGGGAGGCTTTACCATCACTAAGTTCTGGGGAAAATTCCCTTGGAAAGTGCAACTTCCCTTGCAAAGTGAACACTCTATTTGCCCTTAGTAAACCAACCTGTGCCTTTAATGGAAGGTTTTCAGCTAAAGATATCAGTATTCTGTACAAGACAAAAATAACCTGTGGCTATGCAGATTATGTGAAAACAAACCCATTAAAAACTGGGGAGCTAATGGCCTAATATTGCCAAAAGTTGTAATTCATTCATGTTTTCCTGAAAATCATCAGCACACACATTATACCTAATTTTAGAGTACTCTGGCAGAAAAAGAATCATAGCTAAACAGGAGGCCGGATATGTTACTGATAGTAAACACAGCTGCCTTTCCCTCTGCTCCATGTTTGACCTGTCACCTCCAGACAGCTGTTATAGCCTCATAGAGGAAACATGTTTTGTTTCTGGCTTGGATTAAAGGTTCAAGGCATAGAATGTGAATGAGAGGTGTGTCACAAAAGCAGCACCTGATTGGTGTACTGAAGGAGGAGTGTGACTTGATGGGTGGGCCTGAGTAGTGAAGTATTGAATGACCAGGCGCCCCCTTGTCATGAAGAGTTTGTAGCCTTTGGCAGTATCATGTGATCATCTAAGACCCCAGCGACTTGGTGGTGCCACAGGTTTCCGGAGAGTGTTATTTAACACATTGCACCAGCCCCCATCCAAGATTTCTCATTTGGATGTGATGAGCAGGAGACCGCTAGCTGCATGTTAAGTCTACAAAATAACATACAGGTATTAGAACAATACAAAGCACAGCTATTATTAAGACAGTCAGAAATCCTAGATGATTTGGATAGCTGAGCCCTTATGAAAATCATTTTATATTATATGCAAACATTTAAAAGTAATCCTTAGATCAGTTTACATTACACTAACTATACAAAGGTTTTAAAAGATCTTCTACATCCTCAGTATTGTCTAAATTAGTTCTCAAGGACTGTTGTCCTAGTACAGTTTTCTTTTTTTTGTAATCAGATAAAAAATATGATTTAAGAAATGTTTACTTTAATGAGAAAAGTAAATGTGTCTTCCCGCTCAGTTCTGCCATGTATGTGGCTTGTGAGTCATGGGGTATTCTGCAAATAAGCCTCTACTAGTCTTAGTCAAAAATATAGTGCAGAGATAATTTATAACATGCAGAGTACAATAACTTTAAACAACCAATCCAATTTCAATATACTGTAGTTAGATCAGTATAGATTAAAATTGGCTAACTGGTTGCTGTGGCTTATTACCCTGTGCATTAACACTGCGTGCTGCAATTTTGTATTGAATATGTTTTAGCATTTAGCAATTTGTGAGCCTATAAAGCACCCTTTAGCACCAATCTCAGGGCATGGAGTACAAATGTATAAGCAGGAGTGCTGGCTGCAGATTTGCACAAGCTTTTTGCAGGCTTCAGCAGAGAAAACAGAGAAAGGTATGCCAACAGTCCTAGGTCCTTTAACATTGATCTGCTGTGGTTTCCCCACAGCGCAGGTGCAGTGAAGTGTACCCTTGTGGGTTATCTGCACTTTGACATAGCCTTCCTTTAGATTGGGTGCATGCGCCAAAGTCCTGCATGCACCAAAAAGCACACATATCTTGCAAAAGAATATGTTTAAAGTGTATAGTGGATAGAGTAGAAAAGCATTAAAACCTCCCATGAGGTTGTCCTGCTCAAGGTTTTTTCAATTGCTGGAGCTGCAATAGGAAGTTGTCTCTGGAAAATGTTTCCCCATTGGAAGATATCCCCTAATCTTTTGCTTTTATCACAACTCTAAAAATTAGGATTTGGATAGCAATAAAAACTTGACAGAGGGTCTAACCCCTCCCCATTTTGTCCAAAACTAAAATTATAAATAAGTTTTGTCTTTTTACTGTATATTTAAACAATAACTAAATGACATTTAGATTTTTACAGATGCGTAAAATTGGTCTTTGGGTGTCGGTGGCGCCTTCCCACCGCAACCCTATAGAGGTACTCTTGATGAAAGCAAGAATTGGCCTTGCTGTAAAAAATTGCAATGATATGCACCTGTCAAACAGGTGCAGAAAAATTACTCTTTGGGTGTCAGGGGGCACCTTCCCACTGTAACCCTATAGAGGTGCTCTTGATGAAGGCAAAAAAAATGCAATGATATGCATATGGTTGGTGTTTTTGCCACGTTTGATGTGCCTGAGACACAGTTTGCAGATAGCAACAGTGAGTGTTCTCCCCTCTATCTAGGCTCATGTTCCTGTCATCCTCAACCTCAGAACCAACATCTGAATCCAGTAATGGCTGGGCATCATCCAGGAGCAAGTGGCTGATGCTGTGGTCAAAAAACTCAGCTGACTCCTCCATGGCTGATGTTGGGGCTATGGCAGGAATAGATGTGGACAAGGAGGCAGGTTTATCCACTCTGGCAACTGCAGGGGACTGCACACTTGTCTGTGCTTGCGTGACAGAAGATGAGGAGGATGAAGAAGGTTTAGTAAGCCAGCCCACCACCTGTATTCTGTGGCTGGATAGCACGGGCAAACTCACTAAACAGAGGAATTGATGCCCTGCCTAAGGACTGACCATTGCGTTCACCTTTGCCTGTGGACACATTTGTTGCTGGCCCACTTACAGTCCCAAGGGAATGTCTGCCTCTCCTTGTTGTCCTCCCAGACATTATTGGGAGGGGTGGGGGTGGTGCTTATAAGCAAATGTAAAGAAGTGGAAATCTGCACATAGATGCCCTTTAATCAATGTAAAGTGGTGTTTGGTGCACTTTAATTTGAGTACTCACACTACACAGACACACTCCATGGATAAACTATAACATACTGCAATATAATGCGCCAAATGTACAGTGACGCACAGAACTATATGGCATTAAACTTGCAGTAATGCACACAGAAGTAAATGGCGTTAAACTTGCAGTAAGGAACACAGAAGTAAATAGCGTTAAACTTGCAGTAACGCACAAAACTATATGGCGTTAAACTGGCAGTAATGCACACAAAGCTATACGGTGTTAAACTGGCAGTGACGCACACAGAACTATATAGTGTTAAACTGGCAGTAACGCACACATAACTATATGGCGTTAAACTGGCAGTAACACACAAAACTATTTGGCGTTAAACTTGCAGCAATGCACACAGAAGTAAATGGCATTAAACTGGCAGTAATGCACACAGAAGTAAATGATGCTAAACTGGCATTAATGCAATCAAAAAGACGGTGTTCAACCGTCACTACACTGATGCTATCTGAACTGTCCCTACTCTAGCTATACACTAATGTAAACATTACTGACATGGTCTCACTACACTACACTGAAACTATCTGAGCTGTCCCTACTCTAGCTGCACACTATGCAAAGCTGAATGATGGTCCTCCTTACTACACTCACACTATCCCTAGACTGACACTAAACTAATATTCTACACTGAGAATTGAGGCAAAATAGCACAGTATAGCACACTAACTAACTAATAGCACTGAATAGAGCCCTGTTCTATCTCTCTCCATGCCAAAATCACACTGAAAATGGCTGCCATTGAAAGAATACTTTTATACTGTGGGGTGGGAATGAGCCATGTTTGGATAAAGTTATGATGACAGTGTCCAATCATGACTCTGACAGTGCTCTGTGCCCTGATTGGCTGAAGCTTTCACTGCTTCAGCCAATCAGGGCTTGCAATGCATTGTTCAGTGCCACAATGCATTGTGGTCGGTTCAGGGGGCTGAACAAACAGTTAAATGACCTGTTTGTTAGGCTGTTCGTTGAACGTCCGAACAGTGAAAGTTCGGCCTGAACTTATGCTCAGGCCGAACCGTTCGCCCATCCCTAGTCTCTACCAGCTTTGCACATCTAGAGAGTGACATTTTTGCCCATTCTTCTTTGCAAAATAGCTCAAGCTCTGTCAGATTGAATGGAGAGCATCAGTGAACAGCAATTTTTAAGTCTTGCCACAGATTCTCAATTCGATTTAGGTCTGGACTTTAACTTGGCCATTCTAACGCATGAATATGCTTTGATCTTGCTCTGGCTGTATGTTTAGGGTGTTAGTCCTCTGCCCCAGTCTCGAGTCTTTTGCAGACTCTAACAGGATTTCTTCTAAGATTTGTGAAGTGCATGATTAATAGTTGTCCGGTGGACAGATTCTCCCACCTGAGCTGTGGATCTCTGCAGCTCCTTCAGAGTTATCATTGACCTCTTGTCTGCTTCTTTGATTAATGCTTTACTTGCCCGGCATGTCAATTTAGATGGATGTCCATGGCAGGCTTGCAGTTGTGACATACTCTATCCATTTTCAGATGATGGATAGAGCAGTGCTCTGTGAGATATTCAAAGCTTGGGATATTTATGTATAGCCTAACCCTGCTTTACACTTCTTCACTTCTCCCTGCTTTACACTTCTCCACAATTTTATCCCTGACCTGTCTGGTGTGTTCCTTGTCCGTTAGTTAACAAACAGTTCACTAAGTTTCTCTAACAAACCTCTGAGGGCTTCACAGAACAGCTGTACTTACTGTATACGGAGATTAAATTGCACACAGGTGGACTCTATTTACTAATTAGGTGACTTCTGTAGGCAATTGGTTCCACTAGATCTTCGTTAGGGTTATCAGAGTAAAGGGGGCTAAATACAGATATTTATTTGTAAAAAATGTTGAAAACCATTTGTTATTTTCCTTTCACTTCACAATTATGTGCCACTTTGTGTTGGTCTATCACATAAAATCTCAATAAAATACATTTATGTTTTTGGTTGTATCATGACAAACTGTGGAAAATTTCTTAGCAACTATTGCTAAATGTTTATTTTAATTACTGTAGGTCCAGTTGTCAAAGTTTCTTCCATTTTCTGGCTCTCATAGCCATCTGACAAATAGAAGATGTGATAAAGAGCATGAGTGGGAAAACTTTTTTTTTTTAAAACCTGTAATAAAATTTTAGCTAGACAATTTTAAAATGTGTCATGAAAACTAAACTATGAATAACAGATGCACCTGAAAAGAAGATAGCAAATACTCTCGGTGCCTATGCCACTGCTGTAATGACAATTTGCAAATTCAAGACTCTTCAGAAACCATCATTTCCAGGCGTGCCTTCTGGTCCTCTGGTGTGGTGATTAGTTCCTCCTGCCGAACGAACTCTATGTCACTACAGGACACAATGGAAGTATAAGGGGTCACTGGGAGGAGCCACTGTGTGGGGGAACCTCAAATATGACCCTCCCAGAATTGGCAGTTTCTGAATATAGCCCAATATGAAAATGTACTTCATTGCAGCAGTAATCAGTGATGCAGACAGGGGGCGAGGTAAGTAATCTGTTATTTAGACTATGATTCTTGCAAACTACTTGAGTCCCTTTAACACTTGTACATTGACCAATAAGGATAAAAAAACTGTAAATCCTAAACAGCTGTAGTCTAAAGTTAATTTAATTTAAAAATGGAAACAGCTTCTTTGCCAGGCAACATTTACCCAACTAAACAACCACTTTTACAGCTCCAAGGTGTGTCAGATCGAGAAGGTGTTGTACTGCTGAGGGGGTCACTCACATTAGAAACAAGGGGACTTAATCATCCAGACCCTCCTTCAGTATAGTGCTACAATAACATGCAACATGGCACACTGAGTGCAGCGATCAGGAGTATGTAATGTGCAGCATAATTTACAGTTTAGAGTGAAGTAGTCTGGACTATGTAACAAAGTGCCCCTTATATTGCTGGAAAAAAATTGGTGTCAGTAGGAAGACTCCTCCCAAGCATTGATGTTAGTGTGAAAATCCAGCCAAGCTCTGGTGTAATTATAACATTTTCCCAACTTTTGAGATCAGTGTGAAATATTCCCCAGATTGGTCTCAGTGTGAAAAATGCCTAATCATCATCACAAAAATAGTGTCAAGTACGCTCCAGCACTGGTGTCAGTGTAACAAAATCCATCTTTGAAGTTATTGACAATAATGTTCCAGATTTGGTGCCACTATGAAAAATCTCGCAACACTGGAAACAATCAAAGAATGTCCCAGCATTGTTGTCATTGTAAAATACCCCAGCATGAGATCCTTGCTTTGAAGATGATACTCTAGTAGAGGATGATTCAGTCAGCTGAGGCATCCAAACACCTTCATTCAGAGGCAAAAGATGGTTTCAGTGCCAGACTTTCAATAGTCCCATCTTCCATACTAGTGTAATGGCAGATCAGAAAACTGCTTGAGGATAAAGTAAGTTTGAGATCTCCACCAGTCAGCTAGCTATTTCCTGGAGGCATTCAATTTCATTAGAAGTATCCGATCCCCAGGCTGTATTCCTGAATTCTAACTCTCAGGTCAACATTTTGCTGACCTAGGATGTCTAATGCAGCTCTAGGTTCCTTCTGAGACAATCCACTTACCCTCTGTGGGACATTACAGACATTTGAACATAAAGAGGTGCCAAAATTCAACAGGCATTTAGGCCTCTCTTCCAGACATGAGCATGTATACGGAGTAACCAGTGGCATTGTTCTCAGTACTGTTGTACTCATGCATGAATGTAGAGATGTGCCTGCTCCAGTTCTGTTCATTTTCTGCTGTCATAGCCAGCATATCAAGACTGTGGGCCCCCTTGTGGGTGATAGGGAGTTGTCCACGGACTTCTGAATGCCAAACATATCTAGCAGTTACTTAATGAGTCTGCCCTGATCAGGGTGGATTTATTGGGCAGCATGTAGCGAACAAAGTACTTTTCCACAGGACCTTGGCCACGGTGGATGCTTGTTAATCTATTGTCAAATCAGCCTGGGCATGCTGTAACCCAGAATAGTGGCATTGCTTAAACTCTTCTTTAGTTGGCAAAAGGCCTGCTCACCCTGATTGGACCAATCTTGTATCGTTTCTCAGGACTTTGTTGGCCCTTTCACCTGACAGACCTGTCTTGGCAATTCTGAGTCATCTCCCTCATCATCACTTCTCGGTCATTATTTGAGGGGCTGGATTATTTTGGAAAATACCTCTGAAAATCATCAATAGTATGAGCAGAACCGTAGGAATGACCTCAGTTCATTCACATTGCGAGGCCAGGAGGTGACGGCTTCCGATTTCTTTGGGTCAGTGACCATTCTTTCAGCTGAAATGATATGTCCGAGATAGGTGACAAAAGGATGATAGAACTTAATAGGGACAACTTCAACCCCTCATCATTTAAACTCTTCAAGACCCTCTCCAGGTGCTATTCATGTTCTTCCAGGTTTTGCTAAATATTATTATGTCATCCAGGTACACCAGCCCCTGCAACCTGCTGATTCTCTGCTTCCCTACAATTGGAGCTTACTCTTGAAGGAGAACATGCAGCTGGGTCCTCTTGAGGACCTCCTCCTTTGACATTGTACTCTAAAGTGTCCAGTCTCCCCACAGCCGTATCATCTTTTATTGGCAATTTAGCTGGAGTTCTCTGGTCTACCTTCCCTTGTGGCTTTCCCTTCTGAGGTTAACTTGATCACAGTCCTCTGTATATCCATGAGGGTTTGTTGCATCACTGCCTGGGTCTCTACCACCTGCCAAATCATTATCTGAAATTTTGGGAAGGCTTGCTATGGAGTAGATTGTGACTGGATCATCTGAGTTTAAGACCGGGTTTAAGTGGCATCCCACTCTTCTCTGCTCTGCATACAGAGGCACCACTGCAGCCTTACCCATGATCCTTTGGGTATTGGGTTTAGGGGTCTTGGTTGCAATCAGTGCCTATTTTTCTCAAATTGCCCTGGTCATCTTAGAGTAGGTCAAAGGATCACTTTGGTCTCATGTCCAGAGTTTAGTTATTATTGGGTCCAGAGGTTGTGCCTCTTTAGGGACCTGTGTAACTAAGGCACCTAATTGTAGCATCTGTCTTAATTCCACCCTTCAGTAGGACCCAGTGAAAGATATTTTCAAGGCATGTGATGAAAGATGACAAATTATTTTATTCTTATTCGTTATTGGTATTTGTGCTCGTAGAGACAGATCAGTTCAACAAAGTTTTCGACTTATAAATAGATTTTTTCAAAGAGCTTTCAACTTATCTCGCTTTAGGTTTTGGATGACAGCTGAAGTAGGTGCTACTGATTTTCAATTATTCTGTCCTTTCTATGGTGTCTGCCAACTACTATTCTTACAGCCTGTATTGCTTGGTCTATCCAAGTTTCAAAGTCCTCTACTACTGAGGGAACTGGGATTTTCCTGGGGTAAAATCACTACATCCTATACCCATATTTAATGAGCGCCAACAAGCACTTCACTGAGCTCTCTACCAGTCTTACTATGTTTGTGAAAAGAAGAATTTTGGAAGAGCACGAGCAGTGACTGTGTTAAAGAGGAGCTAAAAGTTTCTCCGGAAAAGTGCCAGCTCTGCTGGAACACATAGTTTCATCTGAAGGTGTTACCACTGCCCTCAAGAAGTTAGAGGCTGCCACCTCTTTGCTGAGTCCTGAAATGTCACAGGCTGAGGTCTTTTCTGGGATTCTGCTCCTGTTACAGAAGGCTTGTGTAAGAGTTTGCCAAGATAGTGCGACCCCCTCAATGAACAGGAGTACAGAAGGAAAAGAAGATGGTTTGAATCCACCAGATCCCACTTCTCAAGTTAAAGGGCCTAGAAATTCTTGGGAATTAATACAGGAAGAGCAGCTTGACCAATGTGAACAGGCCTTCTAGTAGCGAAAGTGGAGTCTGACCTAGACCACTGTTATGACCCTGCTTGGTCTTACAAACTGCATGTGGATACTAGCAAAATTGGACTCAGTGGAGTGTTGTTTCAAGAGAATGATGAACATTTGTGATGGACATGTGAGTTGGAGACTCATTCCAACTGAAAGGAGTTACCCCACTCAGAAGCTGGCTCTGAAAATGGCAGTAGTACCAAGCTGAAAAAATACTTGTATAAATCAGAGTTCAAAGTCAAGGGTGGCAACAATCCACTCCTTTACATCCTTGCAATTGCCAAGTTAGATGCTACGGTCATCGTTGGTTGGCAGTGTTGGCTGCATTTTGTTTCAGTCTGAAGTATTGGCCAGAAGTTAGGAACAGAGATGCTGACACCCTGTCCAGAAGACCACACAACGCAGAAGGCACTGAAGGAGGATAGACTTGGTTGACCCCATAGGCAATCCAGCCTGAAGCCATTGGAATCTGTACATTCTACTGCAATTCCACTGCACTTTCCAAAATGAGAGATGGAAGCCTGCTCACTCTTAGCAAGAAAGACTTAAGAAGGAATCAAGCAGAAGACCCTGCCTGTCACTTTGAAACCTCTAGAAAATCCCCAGCCAGAGATGCTCCTAACTCAATCTTTAGGGGGAGCCAAGTTGATTCAGAGAATGTGAAATTGGATGCAAATCTGCAATATACTTATTTTCTAAAAGGCCCCCACTGATGAGCCAGAGGTAAGATTGCAACTATTCCTTCCTGAGGAAAAGATAAGTATAGTACTAATGGCTCTTTATGATGAACATGGCCACCTAAGACCAGAGAAGACTTTTAGCCTTGTCAATGATCAGTTTTATTGACCTTGCATGAGATCTGTGACAGAAAGCTACTGCCAATCCACAAGAGTTGTCCTTTATGGTCAGAGGTCAGGCTCAGAGACCAGTAGCTATAGCAGGAGCGAGTCTCCCACTGATCAGCTGCATAAGTACAGAAGCAGGTCACCCTGGTGGATGATATGGGCTCACCTAAGGCACAGCACCTAAACACTAACCGGTGCTCACCACTTCTCTTGTTGGTGGAAATGGGTTTTTCTGCATGCTAGTACCAGGTTACAGTCCTCAGTCCTGACACTGTCTTTATATGCCACCTGCAGAATTAAAAACCTATGCAGTTTGTGTGGATTGACTTCCTGTGCTTCAAGTCCGATATGAGTAGAAAAGTGAACATTCTGGTGGTGACTGACCACTTCACATGATATGCACAAGCTGCTCCAATAAAAGATTAAAAACTTTCTATTGTAGCCAAAGTCCTAATGAAAAAGTTCTCTATTCATTAGTGTTTACTATAGAAGATTTACTCAAACTAAGGTAGAGACTCTGGCAGCCTATTGAAGGGTTTGTTTTATATTTGTTCAACCAGGGGGATGGGGGGGAGAATCCTCCACGCTGAGCTATTGTATTCTGACAGCATGATACTTTTCAACTGTCAGACTACACTGATGAACATTGCAGGCTATAGTCTTCAGCAGAGGTGTAACTAGAATCTTCAGGGCCCCGGTGCAAGAAACCATGAAGGGCCCCCACCAGTGGCATTGCTAGGTCTACAAAAGATCTCGGGCTAGAGCCCATAGCAGCTAAGTAAGGAATGTCATACACTTTGGCGGGCATACACACACATTATATATATATATATATATATATATATATATATATATATATATATATATCTCGTTACATATCTGAATGCAGATCCCTCACTTACATCAGGGTCCCCAGAAATCCACCACCTACATCAGGGTCCCCAGAGAGCCCCCCCTTACATCAGGGTCCTTAGAGAGCCTCCCCCTATATTAGGGTCCCCAGAGAGCCTCCCTCCTTACATAAGGGTCCCCAGGGATCCCCCCTTTACATCAGGGTACCCAGAGAGCCCCACTTACATCAGAGTTCCCAGGGAGCCCCTCCTCACATCAGGGTCCCCAGAGAGCCCCCCCTTACATCAGGGTCCCCAGAGAGCCTTCCCTTACATCAGGGTCCTTAGAGAGCCTCCCCCTACATTATGGTCCCCAGAGATTCTCCCCTTAGATCAGGGTCCCCAGAGAACCCTCCTTACATCAGGGTCCCCAGGGACACCTCCTTACATCAGGGTCCCCAGAGAGCCCCCCCTACATTAGGGTCCTTAGAGAGCCTCCCCTTACATCAGGGTCCCAAGAGAGCCTCCCTACTTATATTAGGGTCCTCAGAGCCCCCCTCATTACATCAGGGTCCCCAGAGAGCTCCCCTTAACATCAAGGTCCCCAGAGAGCCCCTCCTTACATCAGGGTCCCCAGAGAGCCTCCCCTACATAAGGGTACCTAGAAAGCTTACCCTTGCATAAGGGTCCCCAGAGAGCCTCCCCTTACATCAGGGTCCCCAGAGATCCTCCCCTTACATCAGGGTCCCCAGAGAGCCTCCCCTTACATCAGGGTCCCCAGAGAACCCCCCTTACATCAGTGTCCCCAGGGAGCCCTCCATACATCAGGGTTGCCAGAGAGCCCCCCCTACATTAGGGTCCCCAGAGAGTCTCCCCTTACATCAGGGTCCTTAGAGAGCCTCCCCCTATATTAGGGTCCCCAGAGAGCCTCCCTCCTTACATCAGGGTCCCCAGGGATCCTCCCCCTTACATCAGGGTCCCCAGGGACCCCCCCTTACATCAGGGTACCCAGAGAGCCCCACTTACATCAGGGTTCCCAGAGAGCCCCCCTACATTAGGATCCCCAGAGAGCCCCCCTACATTAGGGTCCCCAGAGAGCCCCCCTACATCAAGGTCCCCAGGGAGTGCCCTCCTTATGTCAGGGTCCCCAGAGACCCCTTTCCTTAAATCAGGGTCCCTAGAGACCCCTTTCCTTACATCAGGGTCCCCAGAGACCCCTTTCCTTACTTTAGGGTCCCCAGAGAGCCCCCCTAACATCAGGGACCCCAGAGATGTAAGCTAGCAAGTGGGTGTGGTGCTGCGCTAATCCTGGTAACTAAATAAATGCATGAGTGCAACTGTGCTACAATGTTGATGAGTCAGAGGCTAGTCGCCTAATGTGAACGTGGGGTGTGAATTATCATCAAACACCATTGTAAGAGAATAAAAATATAAATATACTCCGCCCAGTGTAAAAAGTGACTAAATTGGGTAAAAGTGTCCGGACTATAAAAATTGTAATAATAGCATTAACATAAGCAGTTAAAAGGCATGCAGTGTTGGACTAAACATATAGTGTATATGTAGGCAAGTGGGTGAGTAAAACATTTATAGCACAATATACAACTTCCAGAAAAATAAAAATAAAACAAAAAAGTGCAATGTTACACTGTACGTCCGGAGAGATCACAATGCCTGTGGTAATGCAAAAAAGTGTCCAGTGCAAACAATAAGTGCTCAAAAATTGTCTAAAGACATAAATACAGTCCAAAGAAAGGTGGCTTGTGTAACAGCAAAATCTCCAATGATTCATCAATCCTCAAAGTGCCAAACAGTGAGATGCAAGCAGCAAACTTGATTCTAAAATCAGTCACTTTGAATAGGTGAAAAGTGTGAAGTGTATAGAGCAGTCCTCTTCATGCAGCGATCCTACACTGGTGGCTAATGGCCCCTTACCTCATTATACTGAGGATACAGCATAAGTCAGTCACCGCTTATGGCAGCTCCTATGGAGGTTGGTCCTGGGTCCCGGACTATGTCTCTATATGCCTCAGGTCCACAGGGGGCATGGCGGCCGAAAGGGGAAAAAGGATGCCATATAGTGTAGTCATTTTTAAAACATCTAAACTTTATTCAAAGGTAAAAGAAGGTACTCACACAGTAAAAACGGCAGAGGGCGCATATAACCAAACGAGCGGCGAGCTCGTACACTGCTGACCGTGGAAGGTGCCTGTCCCTGGGACTGACTTGTGCTGTAACCTCAGTATAATGAGGTAAGGGGCCATTATCCACCAGTGTAGGATTGCTGCATGAAGAGGACTGGTCTATACACTTCACACTTTTCACCTATTCAAAGTGACTGATTTTAGAATCCAGTTTGCTGCTTGCATCTCACTGTTTGGCACTTTGAGGATTGATGAATCATTGGAGATTTTGCTGTTACACAAGCCACCTTTCTTTGGACTGTATTTATGTCTTTAGACAATTTTTGAGCACTTATTGTTTGCACTGGACACTTTTTTGCATTACCACAGGCATTGTGATCTCTCCGGACGTACAGTGTAACATTGCACTTTTTTGTTTTATTTTTATTTTTCTGGAAGTTGTATATTGTGCTATTAATGTTTTAGTCACCCACTTGCCTACATATGCACTATATGTTTAGTCCATCACTGCATGCCTTTTAACGGTTTATGTTAATGCTATTATTGCAATTTTTATAGTCCGGACACTTTTACCCAATTTAGTCACTTGTTACACTGGGCGGAGTATATTTATATTCTCTTACAATGGTGTTTGATGATTATTCACACCCCACGTTCACATTAGGCGACTAGCCTCTGACTCATCAACATTGTAGCACGGTTGCACTCATGCATTTGTTTAGATACCAGAATTAGCGCAGCACCACACCACTATACTGACTACATGGTAGCGCAGGAATAATACACTTTACAGGGTCCCCAGGGAGCCCCTCCTTACATCAGGGCCCCCAGAGAGTCTCCCCCTTACATCAGGGCCCCCAGAGAGTCTCCCCCTTACATCAGGGCCCCCAGAGAGCCTCCCCTTACATCAGGGCCCCCAGAGAGTCTCCCCCTTACATCAGGGCCCCCAGAGAGTCTCCCCCTTACATCAGGGCCCCCAGAGAGTCTCCCCCTTACATCAGGGCCCCCAGAGAGCCTCCCCTTACATCAGGGCCCCCAGAGAGTCTCCCCCTTACATCAGGGCCCCCAGAGAGTCTCCCCCTTACATCAGGGCCCCCAGAGAGTCTCCCCCTTACATCAGGGCCCCCAGAGAGTCTCCCCCTTACATCAGGGCCCCCAGAGAGCCTCCCCTTACATCAGGGCCCCCAGAGAGTCTCCCCCTTACATCAGGGCCCCCAGAGAGTCTCCCCCTTACATCAGGGCCCCCAGAGAGTCTCCCCCTTACATCAGGGCCCCCAGAGAGCCTCCCCTTACATCAGGGCCCCCAGAGAGTCTCCCCCTTACATCAGGGCCCCCAGAGAGTCTCCCCCTTACATCAGGGCCCCCAGAGAGTCTCCCCCTTACATCAGGGCCCCCAGAGAGCCTCCCCCTTACATCAGGGCCCCCAGAGAGTCCCCCCCTTACATTAGTGTCCTCAGAGGGCCCCTTCCTTACAATAATGTCCCCAGAAAGCCCCCCCCCTACATCAGGGTCCCCAGAGAACCCCCCTTACATTAGGGTTCCCAGGGAGCCTCCCTCCTTACATCAGGGTCCCCAGAGAGCCCCTTCTTACATTAATGTAACCAGAAAGCCCCCCCCCCTTACATCAGGGTCCCCAGACTGCTGCCCCCCCTCCTTCAAGAAGTTCCCCATGTACCTGGCTGGTGGAGGTGGGAGGCGGCGACCAGCAGCCCTATAGTGTCCACAGGCAGGGAATCTCCATGTGGCTTGTAGTTCTCCTGAGTGTACAGTGGAGAGGGGAGGGGCCTCTGACCCGGGATGTATCAGCAGCACAAGCAGAGCCGACTCACTGAAAGTGAAACTGATATCTGCCCGGGCCCCTCCCCTCCTCTCTCCACTGTTTACACTGACACTGGGAAGAGAGATCCCACCGCATACAGGCACAATAGAGCTGCCGATCGCTGCCTCTCACCTCCCCCCACTGCATTACAAACGGCAAGCCAGAGGTGTAGGGAGAAATGCCGGGTCTTGGGCCCCCCCACAGCGGCAGAATGGCAGGGCCCAGTCGCAAGTGCGACTGCAGCGACCCCTATTGTTCCGCCACTGGTCTTCAGCGCTGATGGACCAGAGAACAAAAGTCCATCATTAGATCAAATACTGTACAACCACAGTGCCTATACATGGATAGAAATCTGACCAGTCCCTGCTGAAATGACCGTATTTCTATCTATTTCAATGCGATATGACAAAATTTGTGCCACATTCTCAGGTTCATCCTCTAAAAGGACTGGCTTATGACTCAAATGGGAACATCTTCAAGAAGGTTATCACCACCGCACGCAGATCTCTTGATGCACAAGAGCACCTATCACCATACAAGTGGATGACACCCCAGCCTATCTCCTGACACTATGCGGAAATTTTTGCTGCCTGAATCTGGTAACAGGGAATTTCAGAAGATAAGCTTATTTACCAGATACATGTATTTAGTTTGTTGTCAAAGTATTGCTTCCTTGGGGACCAAAGATTTTCGGTGGGTGAGGGTGTAGCCCAGTCTGTGGCACTTTTATCTGAGAGCCGCAGAGCCAGTTGTCAGCTCAAGGTGACATTATAACATTTGCAGAGGAGAGAGAGCACAGGTCATAAGGGTCTGCAACATACAGTAGGTGTCTGTCTCTGAATAGAGTAACACAGATGTTTGATCTGAGTGCACAAGTTAAGGTGCACCACACAATGTGAGTTTTTATTTATTTTGATTGTATGGAAAGCACTGTGAATCTGCTATATGTCCTGCAGAACTGGTGTTTAAAAGAAGTCTGGAGGGTACAATTAACCCCTAATGGGGTAAAGGTGCACAAAGACCTTCTTAGTACTAAGGGGTTCAATTCAGAAGGTGACCACACAATCTGGGTGGTGTGTAAAAACAGCAGGTGTGAAGCAAAAAGTTAAAAATGGGAGGATGTGGAAGAAGGGGATTCATTGAAGGCTGAAAGCACTGAAGAAAGCATTTGTTTTGGAGCTGGATTGTGAATGACACAACTTTTTCATTTTCATTTTTATGTTCTTTTTGCACAGATAACACAAAAGCACTTTATTCATAGTGGCTCTTATGAGTTTGTTTTATTTCACAATAAACACTGAGCATTTTATCAATACAGAATAGAATTAGGTAGAGGAATTTTATAATTCATTTCTAATCTTTATAAGATTTAGTGATACACTGTGGAATGAGGGGACTTCTTCAGCGCTGCACTCAGTGGAGTTAATAGTGTTGAGTAGATGTGCGAATCGCATAGGAGTGCTGGCTCGCTATAGGACAGAATATTTTAACTAAGTAGTGGAGCAGGGGTGTTTAATACTACTTCTCCTTATCTGACCTTGATGGACAGTTGTAGAGAGGAGGAAGAGGAAAGAGAGACCTGATTGGTTGTAGCAACCTAAGACTTTAGCCCTGCTCATTGATAGCAGGGGAAAAAGTATCTTCAATATAGGAAACATAGTGGCCATTTTATTGGAAACCAAAAGTGGACTGAGATTAGGTGCCGTCTTGGGGACAGATTTTTAGAAAAATGAGAATATGAGAAAAAGTTGTAGAGAGGAGAGGTGGCTGTGCTGTGTAGAGCAGAGCCCAAAGAGTGACCCAGAAGCTGAGAACTGTGGGTGCTGCAAATGACGTAGATGGAAAAGAAAACGGGGCTGCTGAGTTGTTTTGACTGGTAAGCAGGGACACTGAAGCTACAGCTATGCTAAGAAAAGAGCTGCAGAGTGTAAGTCAGCTGACCCCAGCTAGGAAAGGACTGAGGAAAGGACTGAGATGCTGACAGAGCTGCAGGAAGCAGATAGTGTCCTGAGCTGATGTACACCTGTGCCAATCTGAGAGCTCTAGAGAGGGAAAAGCCTGATAGAAATCCCAGGGCCCTGTACAGCCTACCCAATAGGACCCCCTCACGGAAATATCAAAATTTCACTAAAATCATTGTTATATTGACTATATTTTCACTAAAATCATTGTTAGTGAAAATAAACATAACATAACTTGCAACATTCCTGCTAAATCTAAGGCTCCATTCACACCTGATGCAGATAATACATTAAGGTAAAAAAAACCTTCAACCCTTAGAATCACTTTAACCGCTTAGCAACCGCCCCATGTACATTTAGTGTGGCAGGACGGCCACTCTGTGCCAGTAGTACCTATTACGTGATCTGACACTCCTCGGTCTGGGGTGCAGGCGCGCTGCCGGCAACCTGCCCCCGCTGTGATTGGACACAGCAAGAGACTTGATGTCCGCCGGGACTTGCCAATCATTTGGAACACAAGCAGAACGGCAGTCTGCCTATGTAAACAAGGCAGACTGTCCTTCTGTCAACGGGGAAGGCTTTGATCCTGTGTTTCTGCAAAGCAAGAACATGGATTATTGTCTTTCCCCAGTCAAAGCACCTTCCCCACAGTTAGACCCCTTTCACACTGAGGCATTTTTCAGGCGCTTGTGGGCTAAAAATGGCACCTGTAAAGCGCCTGAAAAACGCCTCCCCTGCAGTCTCAGTGTGAAAGCCCAAGGTGATGCGCTGGCAGGACATTAAAAAAACTCCTGCAAGCAGCATCTTTGGAGCGGTGTATACACCGCTCCTAAACCACTCCTGCCCATTGAAATGAATGGGCAGCGCCACTGAACCGTCGGCAAAGCTGCAGCAGTTTTAACCCTTTTTCAGCCACTAGCGAGGGTTAAAAGCGCCTCGCTACCGGCTGAAAACATCCGCAAAAAACGACGGTAAAGCGCCGCCAAAAATATCGGCGCTTTACCGCCGACGCCGCCGATGCCCCAGTGTGAAAGCAACCTTAGTAAGCACAGCTTAGGCATACATTTAACCCTTTGATCAGTCCTGATGTTAACCCTTTTCTTGCCAGTGTCATTAGTACAGTGACAGTGCATATTTTTTAGCACGGATCACCACATTAGTGTCACTGGTCCCCAAAAAGTGTCAAAAGTGTCAGTCAGGTGTCAGATTTGTCTACTGCAATATCGCAGTCCCGCTATAAGTCAGTGATAGCTGCCATTACTAGTTAAAAAAAAAACAAGGGGCGTGGCCTGGAGCCGTTCCAAGATGGACGTGTAGACCTGAAGCTCCCGTCCCTGAGGTCCAGCTACTTTAGTTTTAAAGCACTCATAACAGCCTACAAGATGGTGAGAACATCCCGCAGCGCCTCAGCGACGAGATCCCGCTCTCCCAGGGGACAAGAAACGCAATTAGGCAGACAGATCCCGAAGATCTTCCGCTCGCGGCCTAGTGAGAAGACGCAGACCTCCCACGCAGCCTCCTCATGTGAGTCCCGCTCCCCGAGCGTCAGCCCCCGGCGCTCCGGAGCTCGGCCGGATCGCTTATAGATCAGAGGCATCCCCAGGCTGTCACTATTGATAACCTCCGCAGTGTCGCAGCTGACATAAAATCCACACTTATGGCAGCCATTACGGACATGAGATCTGATCTGCAGGCCATGTCACTCAGAGTAGAGGAAGTAGAAATGACCCAAACGCGCCATGACTCCTCACTCTGTCATATACAGCAAGTTACGGAATCCCATGCTGTTCATCTTAGGGACATAAATCGACACATGGAGGACCTCGACAATCGAGGCAGACGCCGCAATCTTAGGGTGAGAGGGGTCCCGGAATCGATCGATCCCGCCCAGCTGAGGCAGACGGTCAGTGCATTGTTTAATGAACTCATGGAAAGGCCCCTAGACACACTGATCACATTTGAAAGAATTCACAGAGCACTGCGCCCGAGGGGGAGAGACGCTGATCCCCCCAGGGATGTAGTGTGCTGCCTTACAGACTTCCAGCTGAAAGAAAAGATCCTACGCTCAGCCAGAAACCACAACCAGGCAACTGGCCACAATTAGTAGTATTGCCTACGTTTAACCACTCAACCTCTTTTACCCTAGATAACCGTTTTTCTTTTTTTGTTTTTTTGTTTTTTTTTGTTTTACAGTATATATAGAATAGTGAACCTTTAGACATCGGTGGCCTGGATCACGAGGGAGACATGCTCAGGTAAGATATCCACATCTCATCCGACCAATCCTATTCACACCACATACATAAAAGCAAATTCACACTCCAAATTGGGTCATGATGCACACTACCTTAGCAGGTCTGACAAAGTACATACACATAATTTTACCCAGCGGATGAGGGCTGAGCATGTCTCCCTCGAACTAGGACAAAAGAGTTCATCAATTTCCTCCAGCTTTCCTCACTGGTCAATCTCCAATAAGGATAATATTAGCTTCCTCTATTGTTGTAGTAGTGTTTATAAGCCATGATTTAAATATGTGGATTCACACATACCCTGTGTCTTGTGGATGATGATCCAACAGTTGAAATTTACTAGTTACACCGTTCTATAACCATACTGTTCTATACCTCGTGTTTTAAGTTATAAGTTACAAGTGTTCAAAATGTTTACTTACTGATAAGAGGCCTTACATCTAAACATATACAAACTACCATCTACTCCTCTCCCCCCTTGACTAATACCTAAATCTAAATAGTCATGGCAATAATGCATTAAAATGTCTACACAGCTTGCCACTCTGAAAGTAACACCAATCTTTTCCGCATGACTCCCCTTTATATACTAGATGTTTATTAATTCTACTGTCACATCTGCACATACACTCTGCAGCGCTACCAAAACCTACAGATGCGCTCACCATCCTTGTTCACATCCCAATAACAATACCTGCCACTTCCCTACGCGATACACATGACCTCACAGGGACACAGTGCTCCCTCCATTGACCGAGCGTCACCTACTACCCCCGACAACAGCGGACTCTGGTAGCCCTAGCTGACCCAAACCGGCATCCCCCACTATAATGAGAGGGATTGCAGGCAATCCCAGCAACCGGTACCAACACCTACTTCCCTCTCTGTGGGACCCCTCTCTCTTCTCCCCCTAAAAAAAACCCACACCCACATCCCATCTCCAGTCACAACCTCCCCTCAGCTCCCTTTCAACCACACCTATAAAGCCGGTCCACCCCCCTCCCTCTTCGTCTCTGACTTCCCTTCCACTACAAGACATCATACCTGATAAACCTTGCCTATCAACCGCCATGGCTCATTCTAAAACAACTTCCTCCAATCTCTCACTAAAAATCCTTTCCCTCAACACCAGAGGTTTAAACACCCCAGAAAACCGTTCACAACTCCTAACCACATTACGTAGTACAAAAGCGGATGTGGTGTTCCTTCAAGAGACACACTTCTGCTCAAAAAGTGTTCCGACACTTAAAAATCTCTCTTTCCCTCATAGCTACCACGCAACCTCCCCTATTTCCAAAACTAAAGGAGTATCCATCCTCCTCTCTAAAAATACATCCCTACAAGTGACAGATACCCTTCTAGACGAACAAGGAAGGTACATCTTCCTAAAGGGCTCCTTTAATAACAGAAGGATCACGTTGGCCAACATTTACAGTCCCAACACAGCCCAAGTCCCCGTTCTACGATCCGTGACCAAACAACTAACCTCCTTCCAAGAAGGTATCTTAATATTAGGGGGGGACTTTAACGTCCCCCTAGACCCCCTTCTAGATTCCTCCTCAGGTAGATCTCATTTACCCTACAGGGCATTACGACAAATCCGACAATGTCTCCAAGACCTGACACTACATGACTCCTGGAGGACACTCCACCCCAAAGACAAAGACTACACCTATTACTCAGCCCCCCATAATAAATATTCACGCATTGACTACCTTTTCATCACACAAGATCTCCCCAGCTTGAAGTCAGCAACCATAGACCCGATGACGCTTTCAGACCACCATCCTATTTCAATGACCCTCACATTCCCAGACAAAATCAATAACACATACATATGGAAACTAGATCCATCCATATTGAAAGACAAGACAACTGAAAATGTGATTGGTGAATGCCTGACCAATTACTTCAAAGAGAATGACACACCAAACACATCAAAATTAATACAGTGGGAGGCACACAAGGCAAACTGATCTCTATAGCAGCAGCACTAAAAAAGACTAAAAAAGCAAAACTAGCAGCCTTATTTGCCAAACTGAAAAAATTAGAAACGATTCATAAGCACACATTAGCTCAGCAAATGCTCTCCGAACTGACCGATACCCGGACACTCATTCAGGAAGAACTGAAATATAATCTTTAAAAAAATTACACTCTTTCTCAAAAGCTCTATTATGAGTACGGAAACAAGAACAGACATCTCCTCGCACAAGCGCTGCGCAAGAAAAAATCCAACAACACGATCCATGAGTTACACTCTCCCACAGGTACAATTCTCTCCAACAATAACGACAGCCTCGGAATTTGAAAAATATTATTCCTCCCTTTACAATCTTAACAAAATGTCCCCCCCAACGACACCCCTTACCATGAGATCCAAAGAACTCACTTCGTTCCTTGACCAATTTGCACCAGGTAAAATTTCTAAAGATGAGGCATCCACCCTAGAAGCCCCAATCACCATCTCAGAATGGGAACATGCGATCAAGCAACTAAAACCTGGGAAAAGCCCGGGTCCAGATGGGCTTTCCGCAGTATACTATAAGACATTTTCAAAAATCCTTCAAACTCCCTTTCTAAAAGCCTTCAACTCTTTTTCTCCCACTAATCCACTCACTCGGGGGATGCTTGAAGCCCACATTGTGGTCATCCCCAAAGATGGAAAAGACCCCACCCAAGCAGGGAACTATAGGCCAATATCATTATTAAATTCGGACATTAAATTATTCTCCAAAATCCTAGCAAACAGACTACTTCCTCCCCTCCATTATTTCACAAGACCAAGTAGGCTTTATCCCTGGACGCAAAGCCAGGGATAACACCATCAAAGCCATCAATCTCCACCACCTGATCACCCAAACTAACGAGAAGGGCTTCTTCCTTTCCTAATGTCCTTTCTTTTTCCCCCTCCCGTCTCTTGCTTCCCCATTGGAGTCGATTGTTGTTCAAAACGTATTCCCGATTTTACTGTTGCTTTGATGTCTGTTATATAATATAAACGGAATAAATAATGACATACTTAAATGTTATCTACATTGATTAAATGTTACATTGCCGGAAATAGGGAAGCCAATTGTACTCAAAATCTGCACATGTATATGTGCTTTTTCATCAATGCTCCATATATATGGGCTGCGTAGCTAAGAGATCGTGGGCTAAGGATTTTATGGATATATAATTGTAACTTGTTATACACAAGAAGTAGCAAACCAGCAGCGGGCAATAATGTGGACACACACGGGGAAAACCTCCTTCACACAGATCAGCTGGGTGGGCGTGTACGAGGAATGGATGACAATAAGAAGGAGTCCTCGCACGCCACCTAGATGTCCAGAGGAAGCTACACAATCTTGTCTTGTGAAACGCGTTGATGTCACTCCGTCCGGACGTCACGCCCGCTGTCATCCCCCGTAGGGGTTAGCCGGCTCATGTACTGAGGGAGTGTTCCGACTGTGCACGGAACAACCATGTGGGAGGAAAAAGGCGCACCTAGATGGCCGGCCATTCATTTATTTGAGGAGTGCTCTCTGGAGCACGGAAATTCCGCAGCAAGTACCCGATACCATATGCAGTGGCGAGCGGTGCAGATCACAGCATAGGTGACATACGCTCCGGCAGTACCTGAGGACTTCCATACAGGACCCGGAAGTGGTAATGTACATGACCACCTTAACTGCATACTTTTCTGCTCAGCATATAACACGCCAGCCACTTCTCCACCTATTGCATCAGTTCGTATCTGGTTACATCTAGAACATAATCTTGCTTATTGAAGTATTTTTTGCCACATTTATACCTGGACTTCCTGCCATTCCAGCTCTATCCTCATATATTCATGGCCACATACCTTCTATCCATAGGTTGATTGGGGTTTATTGCAAGACCCACAATAGCGCCCCACGCCATAGCTCTTTACTCTCTCTTTTGTCCTACCCCATTCCTTTTTTTCCACCTCCTCTCACCCCACCCTCCTTTCCTTGCTCTCCCCCTTCTCCCTCCCTTCCCATCTACCCAGATTTTGAGCCACCCCCCGGGGGGATTGATGTCTGTTTAGCAGCCTCACTCAGCATTGCTGAATACTCCTCATTGTTAGCAGTCTGCACAGACATTAATTGCCTAGACGTCCGGACAGTTTTTGTTTGTTTGTATTTTTGACTACATGTTGTATGTCCCCCCTGTCTGTGTAATTGTGTTGGTTGGTTTAATGTTACCGATCAATTTTTATTAGGGCCTATTGAATATTGGTTCATGCTCTCCTATCTTCATGTATTATATGTTTTGTACCACAATAAACACTAGTTTGGTTACACACATATGTAGTCGGTTTGCCTTTCCTTTGAGCCCCACTTTTCTTTGGTCCCTCTCCTGCTAGGTACAATTTTTGTGTTGCAGACGTGTTAGGGGCTGAAGGGCAACCACGGTTTCTTGGTACACATTGCATTTATACATGGTCTTACAAGCCTCATTACATTTAACTTGATTTAGCTGATAAAAGTCAGCCTTGCATGAGAGCTTTGCACCCCTTGTGAATGGACCCTTACTAATTAGAACAGTTGTCTCCACAGCAATTACAGTGATATGAAGCCTGAAAGTTACCTGTCAGCTGAGAGACAGAGAACACTCAGTTTGGCTGTGCAGTGCAGCGGAGAGGAGGAGACCCGAGGAGGGGGCACTACACAGAGGAGGAATGGGCTCCGAGATCGTTCAGAGCAGGGACAGATAAAAACAGGAGCCTAGGAGGGGGCGGAGGTTGTGATCTCCCACAGACATCGGACACTGGTGAAAGATAAGGCAGGAGAGATAGAGATGACTGCAGAGGGGGGAGAGAAGTCGCTGTTCGGGCAAGGAGAGGAGTAGGAAAGTTGTGCATCTAGAATCAGAAAAGCACTGACATTTGATGTGCCCGCCTGCTCCCCTCTCCTGTTTCTCAGAGAATAGTACAGTGCCCTGTGCAGGCAGGGGGGCGGGTGTAGTGCTACAATGCAGGGACAAAGCCGCTCTTTGTCTTCTGTGTTACATTCGGCAGCATATTCTGTACTGGGCAGGGCTGTACTCGGCAAACTGCGCCCTCCTTCCACACCAATTCATCCCGCCCAGGGCAGCTGCCCCTCCCGCCCACCCCTAGTACCGGTGTTCTGACGAGAACTGTCCTCCTATCAGATAGTGTCCGCCCCTACTGCGCAGGCACAACGCCTGCGCAGTACGGAGGAGAAGGAGATGCCTAAAGTGTCCGAAGTTGATCAGCTGACCATCAGCTGTACACGGCGCTTGGGCACTTATTAGTGATGGCTGTGTAAGAGGGACCCTCGCGGGCTCGCTTCGCACGCCACGCTTCGGCCACGGCCTTGCTGCGCTCGGCATCTATTTATTCTTACTCTATGTCCACTTGGATAGTAGGGAATGAACCTGGACACAGGGTAAGAATAAAAGCGCAGGCGCCGTGTACAGCTGACGATCAGCTGTTGAACTTCAGAGACTTTCGCCTCTCGTTTGTCCTCTGTACTGCACCTGCGCAGTACAGGGCGGACACTATCGGATGGGGGACAGTATTCGACAAGACACCGGCCCTGCATGTATTCATACCTCCCAACTTTTTGAGATGGGGACGAGGGACACCTATTGGCAAAAGTATGTAGATATAGGACACACCCCCTGACACACCCCCTTAAAGGAGAATTAAACAAAAAAAGATTAGTTAAACCCACAAGTGCTTTTTTTACCACTACTATTCCTTTATACTAGCTTTTAAAATTTACAAATGTAGCAATTTAGAAATTGGGTGACCGACCTGTCAAAGCGCCGCTTTCCTCTATGGGGTATCGGATGAAGATGGACCGTAGAGTCCATTTTCATTCGATCCGCAGACGGATGAAAAAGTAGGGTTTTCCTCTGTCATCAGAAACGGAGCATAGCGGAGACTGATGTCATCAGATGTCAGCGGATGTTCATCCGCTGACATCCGCTATCCCATAGGAATACATGTATGTACGTTTTTCATCCGAAAACAGGTGGATGAAAAACGGACATACGGTCCGCCTGTGTGAAAGGGGCCTAAGGAGCTGTAAGTGTAAAGGGATAACCCACCCTGTACAGCCAGGCACACCACATCTTCACAGCACACTTGAGTCAGAAGAACAGTCCAGTGCTTTGTTTTATGTTTTATTGAGGTGAATAAACTTGGATACAAATAGGGATGTTATGGTATGCCTACTTGACTTTCAGCAAAATGACTCTTCAAGGACACAACTATATACAGTCAATATATACACTTCTGCTCTGCCTCTGCACAAATCTTGATTGCAGCACTACAACTCCTAGAACCAGCTGGCACACTGTTAGAAGATCTGACTAGGGGGCTCAGTCAGATTGATAGAAAATGCCCTTTACAGGCAGGGACCAGGAGTCTCATGTTTGTATAGCAAAGTCCTAGTGCACAGCTGTCCTCCTGTGGCTACTGATCCCAGCACCACCTCTTGGTGTCAGCCCACCTGGCTGCAGCTACCCCTTTCACTAGCTCTCCTGGCTACTCTTCCACAGTCCTTCCAGACTTATGCCGCATACACACGATTGGACAATTCCGACAAAATCAATGGATTTTTTCCGACTGATGTTGGCTCAAACTTGTCTTGCATACACACGGTCACACAAATCTTGTCGGAAATTCTGAACGTCAAGAACGCCGTGACGTACAAGACATTCGACAAGCCGAGAAAAATGAAGTTCAAAAGCCAGTGCGGCTCTTCTGCTTGATTCCGAGCATGCGTGGAATTTTGTGCGTAGGAATTGTCTACACAGGATCGGAATTTACGACAACGGATTTTGTTGTCGGAAAATTTGAGATCCAGCTCTCAAATTTTGTGTGACGGAAATTCTGATGGAAAATGTCCGATGGAGCCTACACACAGTCGGAATTTCCAACAACAAGCCCCCATCGGACATTTGTTGTTGGAAATTCCGATCGTGTGTACGTGGCATAAGGGCGTTGGTTTCCAGATCGATTTACTTTTTACTACTCCTGATCTCAAAGATTGATCCAAGTCAGTGGCTCAAGTCCACACAAGAGCCAGGCAAGTAGCATTTTCAGAAGAACAGTCAGTCAACCTACAAAACATTCTACTATTAGCACAGGTTTCCGTTAAATGCAAAAAAAAAAGAGAGAAAGACATTAAGGATCGTTCACATCTAGCGATGGCAGAATGTCATAGTTTTAGTGCTGACATTGGCGTGTTTCTTGAAAAGTGAATTGTTGAGTGTTCTGTGCGTGTTTTGTTGTGCGACAAAACACCCATTTTTTGCATGTTTGTTTAACAATAATGGCACCCAAATGTGCATTTTGCTTGGATTTGATTGGCAGCCTCCATATTTCTCCTTATACAGATTTTCTTCACATTACATTTCATAAAATGTGCAAGCAGCTCAAAGAACCATTTATTCACTTACATTCAGCAGACTACAAATGCAATTGCAGTTTGGACTGAATTGCAGTTTGGACTGAATTAGAAAAAAAATGGCTCTATTTTAAAGTATCTGTATAAATCACAAGATATATGAACCTTCATTCTAATTACATAAAACAACATTAAAACTATATATTGCATGTCCCTTTCACCAGTCATGCAATCTGTTACAATAATACATGGGTATTTATGGTAGTGAAGAGGCCTACTTAGTGCCTCTTCTTGAACAGTTGAGCTATGTTTAGTTTATAACAGCTTATGGGTAATGTAAACATTTATTCTATTCATAGTAAGCCAATGAACAGTTCTGTTCATGAGGTATATTTTCTTGTATATTGTAGAATATGATCAGTAAATCCCCCAAAGTTTATGTAGTTACTGTATATGTAACTCTCTGGATGTCATGTTTAAAAGTAAAGAGGCCCTTTGCAGAGAGTCCACTGCAAACACCATTGATCAACTACATTACACTTTCCCAAAAGTAGTAAAATATAGTACTCATTCTGTCCATACTCACGAAAAGGGCGGGGAATAGTAAAGATGTCTGATCTACTCAGCTCTGAAATAGTAGTAGTCAAAAATCTAGGGAAGGTTTTACTTTGCTATTGATATCTTATATCTTTTAAAGCAGAAGTAAAACAAAAAACTTTTGAGCAGTTAGTGCCGGTTCACATTATAGCAACCTGAAAGTCGGCATGACTTTGCCAAGCAACTTCGAGGCAACTTTGAGGCAACTTCAAGGCAACTTTGAGGCAACTTCAAGGCAACTTTAGCAAATTCCTGGGTAATCTTCCTGTAATGTCGGATCCAAACCACATCAATTAAGATAAGGATCCGGCTTGGAGGCAACTTCCATTGAAATCTATGGGTACAAGTCGGCTAGACGTTGCCTTGAAGTAGTACAGGAACCTTTTCTGAAGTCGGAGCGACTTCAGTAGTGTACATTAAGATAGCTCTCATTCACTTCAATGGAATTTCTTACGTCCAGCGACTTGGGGCGACCTGAGGTCTGACAAGTCGGATCCCAAGTCGCTGTAATGTGAACCGGCACTTAGGGTCTGTTGCCAAAAAAATAATTTATTATCTGCCAGCAATTTTTTTAATCTGTACACTGGCTGTGGTGCATTTACAGTTCAGTTTACAGTTCTGTTATATGTAACAGACAGCGAATGAAGCCAAGTGCCGAGATAATGTAACTCAGGTGCACATGAGCAGGAGTTACATCATCATCAGTGTCTTCCCAATGGGCACTAAAAGAAAGCAGTGGACCCAGAAGAAGAGGAAGATAATATGGCATTGACAGGGTCAGAGTGGATGCAGGGAGCTCGAACTTCAAATGAAAAGAACTCACCGCTCCAGGTGTAACTGATACGCCCACTGGAACACACACTTGAGTGCTAGCCCTAGCTTGCCTCCATGGTAAATTGTCAAAATAAGAAATGGCTGCACCTCATGTAGGCTCCAAGTAAAGTTTATTGAAATATGAAAATATCCAAAATGGCACCAGAGGATACCAGCAGTGGTCAAGGTAGACCTGTTTCACACAACAGAAATGTGCTTAAAGGGGTTGTAAAGGTAATTTTTTTATTTTTTAAAAATAACAAACATGTTATACTTACCTTCACTGTGCAGCTCGTTCTGCACAGAGTGGCCCCGAACCTGATTTTCTGGGGTCCCTCGGCGGCTGTTTCAGCTCCTCACCACAAGAACTAACCACCTCAATGCGAGCTCCCTCGCATGGTGGTTAGTTGTTGCGGGCGCGCTCCCGTGATACAGCCGGCGGCTATAGCCGCTCGCTGTATCACTCGGCCCCGCCCCCCAGCGCGCCGCGTCATTGGATGTGATTGACAGCAGCGCGAGCCAATGGCTGCGCTGCTTCCAATCCATCCACTGTAGCCAATCAGCGGCCAGGCTGAGCAGCGGAATGGATGTCGGGAACGAGCAGCCGACTTTCGAGGGGTCAGGTAAGTAAAACGGGGGGCTGGGAGCGGCGGTATTGTCAGGAGTTTTTTCACCCTAATGCATAGAATGCATTAAGGTGAAAAAAATTTTTGCCTTTACAACCCCTTTAATCATTACAAAGACATGCCTAACTGATACATGTTATATAGATCCATCCCCTGTACAGGTGCTAGGGGAACGTCAATCGGAGGCAGGTGACAATCTTGATCAATGATTAAATCAAAACATACAAGTATAAAACACATAAAAACAAATATTCACCAAGTGAAACATTCAAACAAATCATAATAAATGAATACATGCAAGATGATAAATATCACGTTTTCAATAAAAAAAATACATTAGGTAAAAACTAGAATTCAAAGTTCATAAAATATGACTACATATACACACTAAATGTTGCATGTGGAAGCATATTGTACCATGTGACAACTCTGAAAATATAAATAAAACAATATAGGGCGCATCAAATGTGCAATATATACCAATGTATGAACAATAGATATGCTGCTTAGCAATAAAGTGAATCCAATATATTATACAATATATTATGATGTGAACCCATATATTATATGATGTGAACCCATATATTATTTGTGCTTCAAACTTCGGGTGAAGCACGGATAAGAATGCATGTGCATTTCATTAAGTGGTGATTGGATTACAAAGAAGATTTTCTGTGTGTTTTTTATTATTTGAGGACATTTTATTTGATGCACTGCATTCACTTTATTGCAATGTAGCATAATTATCATCCATGCACTATAGCACTTTTTTCTGTATAATATATTGGTTCACATCATAATATATTGTATAATATATTGGATTCACTTTATTGCTAAGCAGCATATCTATTGTTCATGCACTATAGCACTTTTTTTGCATTATCTATACATTGGTATATATTGCACATTTGATGCGCCCTATATTGTTTTATTTATTGTTTATTAGTAATTTACTAATTTAGGAGCAGCATCAGTTGGTATAGTACACGTTGCACACAATTTTTTTTGGCGCCGGTCCCACTAATTAATTATTCAACTCTGAAAATATGTAAAGTAGCACAAGGCCAAAAAATATTTGTAATGATTAAGCACATTTCTGTTGTGTGAAACATGTCTACCTTGACCACTGCTGGTGTCCTCTGGTGCCATTTTGGATATTTTCATATTCCAATAAACTTTACTTGGAGAACAAGTGAGGTGCAGCCATTTCTTATTTTGACAGGGAGCTCGAACTTACCAGAGGTAAGCGTGTCATAATGTGCAAGTATTTGAAAGCACTCCAGAGTGAAAAAAAACTGTTAAAAAATAATACCACATGAACTATAAGAAGAAAATAAATGTGAGAGGTGTGAGTAGGAATTTCATTAAGTAAATTGATTTATTTACTGTATATTGAGACAGTCCTCAAATGTCCCAAATATATGGGTAGCAGGTAGAGGTTAGAATGGATTTTTTAAAGTCTGGCTTATGGTCTATTTCTCAGTCTACTGGTGGCAGTGCAAAGAATGTTCATAGGAACCAGTCCTATTTAGATGCTTTGCACTTTGTCAAACAGCCAAGGAAGCTTGCATACAGCTTCTAGCCCTCTGATCCCTCCTGTATTGATTTGTATTGTAAGTGTACTGTCTGTCCCATGTTGTAAAGCGCTGCGCAAACTGTTGGCGCTATATAAATCCTGTATAATAATAATAAAATAATACAGCAAGTCCTTTGGTTGATACTCGTGCATTCAAAGAACACTATAAGCAGTAGCCAGAAAGGAAGGAGACACAAAGCTTAGCCCAATGTAAGAGTTTCAGACATCCATCTATAGTAATAATGATTATATTATAAAAAAGGGAAAACGTATTAAGGTGTGCAAATGAAAGACACCCCATATTGGCCTTTGTGGGCTTTGCCAACAATGTGCAAATCAAGGCTTCTCAACATCCTTATCTTATTACTGAAACAAACACCCATCATCCTATGTGAGTGCTTAGCTAATTTCTCCTATCTTTCTGGTTAATCAGCAAAAATAGTAAATTAGTAAGCCATCTGCCCGTTAAGCTTAATGAGCATTTGGATGGAAGGAGAAGTTGAAACTTTAGCTGAGTATGTTATGAACCCAGCATGCCACAACAGTCACTAAAACTCTTCCTGCCTCTTATAATTTTTTTTTTAAATTGGGAATAATGTATGAAAACAGTAAGCATTTCTACACACTGAGTTTATATTTTATTCAATAATTAGCTTTACTTAATATGGAAGCCTGACTCTTGCTAACCTTCTGACTTTCTGAATTATAAAAGAAGGATCCCTTTGTTACAAACTCCTATATACACACACCACACACACCATGTGAATCAATATGAGAATAAATATGCAATAAATTGTTTGTTAAACCCTCATGTTACCCTTTTGTGTGTCCTCCAGTTGGCATTCAGACTGCCTTTCTAATAGACCTGATAAGCAGCCCAACAGCTAACTGAAGGAGTACACATGACAAACTGACAATGCTACTGCTAATGGCAAGGCTAGGTATTGTCGGTCTGCAACAGAAAGTGCTCATACTGGCAGGGTCTCCAAGTAAGAAACTTTGCAAAAAACTCATAATAAACTGCTTAAGAAAGTGATCCGTGCAGTGATATTTGTTGCCAAACATATTGAAAAACAGATTTTGGGCTTACACTTTAAACATATATTGTGGCCAGGCTATAAGTATTCAAATATTTATAGATTTTTTTCTTAAAGAGGTACAACTGAATATCAGCTCTAAAGCAATACCTCACTGACAGAAGTGGTAGGCATTATGGAGCATTGCCTACTCAACATTCATAACAGAGGCACTGAAATAGAGTACTAGTGGGCTCATCTCACCCTGCTTCCTCTTCCAGCAGCAACTTGGCAGCCTTCCAGCCTTTAAACGCCGCTGTCAGCTGACGTCACAGAGCTGGTCCAGGCTGGGGAAAGATCATGACCATATAGTCGGAATCCACCCAGATGCCTGGCTCAGCCTCTCAGTGAGCAGATGAGAGCCTAAGCAAGCTGCTCCCACCCCCTCCACAGCCCAGAACCAGTGACTGACTTCGAGAGCACTGAGAACTGAGTGATCTATTGCATTTGAACACTCGGTTCTCAGCCTTAGAGCCAGAGGGTGCATCCAGCTAGGTTAATATGATTTCTCATATTATTTCTCTTTTAAGCTCTCCTGAGAATGCTAGTTGCCTGGCTGTCATGCTGATGCTCTCATTTCAGTGAGTGTATGACCCAACTGAAGTATAGACATGAGTAAATCTGACATTTTTCTGACAAACATGAGCTACATGTGCTGAAGCTTTCAAGCCAGAGACATCCAGACAACTAGCATATTCAGAACAGGGCCAGCAATCACAGCATACATATTTCTCTTCTGATGTGTACTTTAAATATCAGTTATTTACCAATGACATTGTTCAGACTGCATAGCATCTATGCTACTTATACAGCTGTAATTTTCAGCAAGTGTCATAGACATTTGGTAGAAGTATATCACAGATTAGATAAACCCCCTGAAAATAAAATATCTCAGTATTCAGTAAGGCAGGGACAAAATAGTTTCTAGCTCCAACAATAATTTTTTTCCACTATTTTACCACATGATGGCGTTATCTGTCTTTAGATAAAACACAAGGCGCTGATTTGTCAGACCGATGTGATATCACAACTGACGCCTGGCAAAGTGATATTTTTGGGCAGCGTACTTTGCAATACCTAGCAGAGATTGTTTAAAATGAATTATTTTGAACACATTTAAGATGACAGTGTGACACATTAGGTATCTTTTAGTGACCTAAAAGGTATTATATTCGGATTATGCATAAACCAAGGAAAATAATTGGTTTGCCTCACTGTATAATCTCTCACACCACTTGTTTGACTGTTTCTTGCCTATTAGCTTATTATGGCCATTAATGTTTTTTAACATTCAGCTCCTTTTGACTTTAGTAAAATTCACTACGAACCTGCCTCAAATCAATCCCAGGTACATGCAGCCTATCCCTAGTACCCTCCCTCCTACATTTTGATATAAGAGTAGTATGTGTGTGTGGTGAAATGCTTACCTAATCACCATCTTCTGCTTTGCAGGGAGTGACACTATCCGTCCAGCAAGATTCCTGGGGAATGATGAGTACCCAAATCTTACGAGATGATATTCCAGCAAAGCGCATCATCTTGCAAGATTTGAGATTCTCGTCAATCCCAAGATCTTGCTGGAAGGACTGTTATGTCACCCTTGCCAAGATACATGGGCAGAAGCCAGGGGTAAGATATATACAGTAAATATTTACATAGTTAGGTCTGGTTGAAAAAGGACCAGTTCAACCCACAGAGCAAAAAACACACACACACAAACCTCCATTTACACATTCATATTACCACAGTTGATCTAAGGGAAGGCAAAAACCCCTCAATAAAGCATGATCCAATTTACTCCATGTTGTCTGTTTCTTAAAATATTTTTTTCCTAGCAAAAAATCATCTATGTGGTCTTTTATTAAACTCTCCAGTATCTAGTTAAACTAACAGGTCTGTAGTTACTTGGTAAAAAAATTTGATTTAAATATAGGCATCACGTTGGCCTTACGCCAATCCATGGGTACTATGCCAGTCATTAAAGAGTCCCTAAAAATGAGAAACAATGGCTTTGAAATGATAGAGCCCCATTCTTTTAGGACATGTGAGTGTATGCTATTTGGTCCAGGTGGTTTATTCACCTTTATTCTGTCTAAATCAAGGGTCTCAAACTGGCGGCCTTCCTGTTGCAAAACTACAAGTCCAGTGAGGCATTGCTAGACTGACAGTTACAAACATGGCTTCCGCAGGCCGAGGCATGATGGGTAGTTTTGCAACAGCTGGAGGGCTGCCAGTTTTAGACCCCTGGTCTAAATATTTCTGGACCATATCAATTTTGAACCATTGTGATTCATTTAGGGCTATGTCAATATCAACCCCTTTATGGACTTGAGCTCCCCCCTTGCTCCTAAATTTGCCTTCTCTTTGTCCATAGTCACCTACTCTAGAATATTTTGTCATTCATTTTGAATCTATTTCCCTTTACATATTCTGTTATATAGCATTCTTAGTAACCTATAAAAGAAGATAGCGTCCCTTCATTTTAAAATGTTTTGAATGCTCTTTTCTTATTATTTATAGCTTTTTTAATTTTGGCAGTGAACCACTTAGGTTCTATGTTTAGCCTTTTAAACGTATTGCCCATAGGTATATATTTGCAGTGTGTTTGCATACAGTCATTTTGGAGAACTCCCATTTGTGTTCTGTGTTCGTCTACAGAGCCTTGAAAAAGTATTCATACCCCTTGAAATTTTCCAAATTTTGTCACATTACAACCAAAAACTTAACTGTATTTTATTGGGATTTTATGTGATAGACCAACACAAAGTGGCACTTAATTGTGAAGTGGAAGGAAAATGATAAATGGTTTTCAAAATTTTTACAAATAAACATGGGAAAAGTGTTGCGTGCATTTGTATTCCGCACCCCTGAGTTAATACTTTGAAGAACCACCCTTCTCTGCAATTACAGCTGCAAGTCTTTTTGGGGATGTCTCTACCCGCTTTGCACATCTAGAGAGTGATATTTTTGCCCATTCTTCTTTGTAAAATAGCTCAAGCTCTGTCAGATTGGATGGAGAGCATCAGTGAACAGGAATTTTCAAGTTTTGCGACGGATTCTCAATCAGATTTAGGCCTGGACTTTGACTGGGCCATTCTAACACATGAACTTGCTTTGATTTAAACCATTCCATTGTAGCTCTGGCTGTATGTTTAGGGTTGTTGTCCTGCTGGAAGGTGAACCTCTGCCCCAAACTCAAGTCTTTTGCAGACTCAAACAGGTTTTCTTTTAAGATTGCCCTGTATTTGGCTACATCCATCTTCCCATCATCTCTGACCAGCTTCCCTTTCCCTGCTGAAGAAAAGCATCCCCACAACATAGAAAAAGAAGGCTTGCCGCTCCAGCTGAGATGAGGAAGCCTGATGGAACTAGTGGGTGCCCGCCTCGGCTCGCCTCCTAAATTAATGTGTACATGAATAATAGGATGCACACCATAATTGTGATCCAAAATCCTTTATTGGGACATTACAGAGTGACACCACAAGACCAAAGTGCCTGGTACACGCATTTCACACGATTATAGGTAATCGTGTGAAACACGTCTACCAGGCACTCTGGCCTTGTGGTGTCACTCTGGGATATCCCAATAAAGGATTTTGGATCACAATCGTGGTGTGCAGCCTATTCTTCTTTTACACATCCCCACAACATGATGCTGCCACCACCATGTTTCACAGTTGGGGTGGTTTGTTCAGGGAGATGTGCAGTGTTGGAATTCTGCCACACATAGCGTTTTGTTTTATGGCCAAGAAGTTAGGCACCATAGCTTCCAAATCACCTGTTTTATCTGGCAGACATCTGACATTGGTAAACAAACACTTTAATTCATTGTCACATTTTGCACATGGATTTTGCTTATTTGTTTTTGTAGTGCAAATATTACCCTTTCCAATGGTTGTTTGTAACATGGGAACCTTCTTTTCATCTGCCATAGCCCTCCCCCATCTTCCTCATTTCACCCACCATTAGGGACTGACCCCTGTCAGACCTGTTTGCCCCATTATAATCTAATGTACCCTCCCCTTCAATCCTAGTTTAAATATTTAATATATAAGCTAACTTTTTCCCGCAGGTAGGGGGCTCTGATCTAAAGAGTGGACATAACATGCTAGTGCAGTGGTTCTTAACCTTGTTGGAGGTACTGACCCCCACCAGTTTCATATGCGCATTCACTGAACCCTTCTTAATTGGAAAAATAAAATATGATTTTTTCAAATTCAAAACATAGGTATATATTTAGGTATATATTTATACATAGGTATATTTTTATACATAGGTGCACAAAATGAACAAAACCATTAAAGAACAAAACCATTAAGAACAAAGAACAAAACCATTAAATATTAAAACATGATTTTCACACAAACAAAAACATAATAATGAATATTTACTGCAAATCAGTGTGACTTCTGCTGTTGCCTTTCAGAGACCAGTTCAGAAATGCGCAGCTTTACTTTGGCAAGTGCCACGCTCATGTCATTTTCGCAACAAAGTCTGTTCCTTTTCTTCGTTTTTATGTCCAGCATCCTCGAAAAGGATTGCTCGCAAAGATATGTTGTAACAAACGGTATGAAAATCTCCAGAGCTTTCTTAGCAATAACAGGGTACGTTACCATTTGTTGACACCAAAACGTTGAGAGCATTGTTTTTCTGAAGAGTTGCTGTTGAACCTGGCTCTGCTGAATTTCAATGATTTCATCGAGGTATTCATCATTGACATCTGTTGTCTCAACACTAAATGTGAACGGCTGTCTTACCCATGCTGGATATGACTCTCTTGTAGGGAAGTATTCATCGAGAGACGGTCGGACTTTGTTCGGACATTCCGACAACAAAATCCTAGGATTTTTTCCGACGGATGTTGGCTCAAACTTGTCTTGCATACACACGGTCACACAAAGTTGTCGGAAAATCCGATCGTTCTGAACGCGGTGACGTAAAACACGTACGTCGGGACTATAAACGGGGCAGTGGCCAATAGCTTTCATCTCTTTATTTATTCTGAGCATGCGTGGCACTTTGTCCGTTGGCTTTGTGTACACACGATCGGAATTTCCGACAACGGATTTTGTTGTCGGAAAATTTTATCTCCTGCTCTCCAACTTTGTGTGTCGGAAAATCCGATGGAAAATGTCCGATGGAGCCCACACACGGTCGGAATTTCCGACAACACGCTCCGATCGGACATTTTCCATCGGAAAATCCGACCGTGTGTACGGGACATAAGTGCGTGGCAATTGCTTGCTTCAGTTCCACGGGTACAGAAATGTCTCAGATTCCAGATACATCTTCGATCTTACTTGCACAGTCGTCTAGCAGGGGAAAGTTTGCAAAGTTATCGTTCTCTATTCGTTGTTTCCATAACGGTAGCTTTTTTTGAAAAGCCTTCAGGTTTTCTTCCGCTTCGATGTTGTTGACTCCACCGTCCTGCATCTGTTGATTGAGATGATTGAGAGCTGCGAAGATATCAGCCATGTACGCTAAAATGAGAATGAACTCAGAATTTTTGAAGCAATCTGCATGACAATGTTGGTGCTCTTGCAAAAACAGGGCTAATTCCACACGCACGGCAAAAACACGATTCAGCACCTGTCCCCGGGATAACCACCGAACGTTAGAATGGTACAGAAGTACCTAGAATTCAGATCCCATTTCTTTACACAGCTCCCTGAAGATGCGGTGCCTCAGAGCACTATTTCGCACATAGTTCACGCATTCCACTACAATTTTTAATACTTCTGCCAGTTTTGGAGGCAAGGTTTTTGTTGCCAACGCATGCCTGTGCAGAATACAATGCGTAACAATGATGTGTGGTGCATCGGCTTTCACTAGCGCACCAAAACCAGACTTTCTTCACAGCATGGCTGGAGCTCCGTCCGAACAAACTGCAGAAACCATATCCCACGAAAGATTCTTGTCTTTGAAGAAGTCATCCACAAGTTTCTTCACCTCGGCTACCTTAGTTGTTGTTGTAAGAGGCTTACAAAATAAAAAATCTTCCTTTATCACGTCGTCTTTCACATAGCGCACGAATACTGCAAGCTGGCTTAGATTGGAAATGTCTGTGGTCTCGTCGAGTTGTAGGCTGAATTTTGCCGGGCTTGAAATCAGATCTGCAACTACTTGAGCCAAGATGTCTTTGCTCATGTCCTCTATTCTGTTGCTGACGGTGTCATTTGAAAGAGGAATTTGGGATAACTTAACTTCTGCCGCTTTTCCCAGCATGATATTCTCCATCGTCAACACAGCTGGTTTTATGAGTGTTTCAGCAATGGTGTGTGGTTTGCCCTGCTTTGCGATCAGGTAAGCAACTTCGTACGATGCTGTGAGGATCAGTTTGTTGATGGGTACAAAGCCGAGAACAGGCAGAGTAGCCTTTTCATCGAATCTAGCTCTCTTCACCTTGAATTCAGCGAGCGTTGTGTTCTTGTATTTTCCATGCAGCTTAAGGAAGTGTTCTCTTAATTTTGCCGGTGCTAGACTAGAATTGCTCAACTTGGCATTGCAAATTATGCAGTTAGGACGCCGACTCCCATCACGTTCCGTTATACATGTGAATCCATATTGTACATATTCGTCTGACCACTTTCTTTTTTTGCTCAACATAGTTAGTAGGAATTAAAATATTAAGAAAGAAATCACACGACGTACCATCACAACAGTTGCAATTCGACTACTGGGCGCACCAAATTCCCTGCAGCACAGATAGGCCAAGCGATGTGGTGTTATCACCTGCAGCCAATGATGGACAAGCGGGGCGTGTCATCACGAATCATATGAGTCGGGTGTGTCTCTTGACCTCCGCCGAACCCGCGAGACTGACTCAGCGAACCCCTGGTGTTCGATCGAACCCAGATTAAGAACCACTGTGCTAGTGTAAGGTCCGCTTTAAATTGTCCTTACCCTAAACTGTTATTCACAGTGTAAATTATTTGGACAACACTAGTGATTATATGAAAACTCTTTTTGGCAAAATAAAACGCATAGCAATCTGTGCTTTAAGGAAAATGATTGCAATCCCAAATATAAAATTTGCCTATAGTGTCACAGTAGAGGGCTGTAACCGTGAGCAACCTCATAACACCCATGCTAAAGAAAAAACAGGGAGATTTAAGAAAAAAATCCTTAAAAGGAAACCTTACAAGGATTACCATTGCTGACCTGTTTCGGAAAACATTTGCCTGACTGTTATGCAGATCCTTTGGATTGAATAGTTCTAAGTCACTGCCTGGAACCAGGGGAGTATCTATGGAAAATGACACCTATGGCAAGCACTGTTCAAATATCTGATGCCCATATTTTAGTCCCTCTTTCACATCAAAGCCCCATTCAAATCAGAGTCACATCAGGAGCCACCCTTTACATCCAAAGCCCCCACATACATCAGTGGCCTCTTATTTACATGCCCACTGTTCACATCAGATCTTCTCTCACATCAGAGGTTCCCCCACACCCTCATATTTTTCTTTCCAATGTAGATGCAACAGAAAATTATAGTAAATCTCCCCAAATTGAGAAAATCTCCTCTTAGACAGTTGTAACTGCAACAAGAATCCTTATGCGAAGATTTATGTTTCAGTTCAGTTCTGGAGACAACTACAGAATTTTGATTTTCCTAGCACATTCTATTCTAATAACAATGGTAACCAGAACAAACAATGTTGCTCTCCAGAGGGGAAACAGACAGTAATAAAAGCCCGACAGAGACTCTAAACATTTCCACACTCCACCCAATATAAGAAATGTTTTGGCTTTAAATACACTTTAACAATATATTGTTTGTTGATCAAAAAGACTTTCACATTTAAAATATAAGGTTAAATATAAATGATAGTTATGTTCTGCCTCTGATATACTGTACAGTATATTTATTGATGGGTGGGTTTGTCAATTCATTGGCTATACATTGCATTTTTCAAACTTGTTTTACTGAACAGAACTACTTCTCCCCTTTCACTTGTGCCTCTTGAACACATTAACCTGCAACATGTTGCACAAGGCCAACTTAGCTGTGTGTCATTAGCATTCCTTAGCCTTTACCATAAGCCAATGAGTCCTGTAACAGCACTGAGCAAAGCCCAGAGCCATTACCTAGCTCTTTAAAGAATGTGCTTTCATTGGAGCCGAGTCTGCCATTCAATGAACAGTGCATCCAGTAAGTCGATGTCTGACTATTCAAAACCAGTCAAGCCTTTAATTCATGACAACAGAGATGGGACTTTACTCAGCCAGATAAGTTACATTAGAACTGGATAGAAAACTGGGTACTTTTGGGGGGAAAAGTTTGTATGCAAAAACATACATAGTGAACCAAATATAATAGCTTGCAGATCTTCTCAGTCTAGCACGCAACATTCTTCACAATGGAAACAGGGCAGTTTTACAATGAAAATATTTCTCATGGATGACTCTCAGTCCTATCTTTTAATTGTCGACTTACAAAGCTCTTCTTTTGTCTGTTGCATTCTGTTACTTGGAAGTCACTTTCACTCTACATAAAAAAATGTAATACTTTTCTTTAACATCAATAACTGTCCATAAAGCATGTAAAAATATACATCACTAGCAAATAATGTTTCATCTACAACGTGAATCCTAATAGGATATCCAGACTTCTGGGAGAGGAATGCTTGTTCTCTGGCTTGTTGTCCCATCACATTCCTGTTGGATTGAAGGCTTTAATCCTGAGGATCAGAAGGAATTAGATCTTCCTTCATAAAAATATGATCAGCTATTGCTGAATGGGTTAATGTACTTCACCCTGAAAGAGAAAAACCTAGTAGCAAAATCCACAGAACACTTTGAAATATCAGCACAATATTTTAGCAAACACAGAATTTGCTATGGTGTAGATCTTAAAGGAGAACTTAAATCTGATTCCAGGCAGGTATTAAAAAATAAAATACAATCTAACACAGGTATGTATACATTAAACTAACATTGCATGTTATTTTTAATAAAAATAAAGTACCTGAATCCTCTGTACAGGAGAACTCCGTATTGTAGAACTCTGCTAAATGCACATGTAGTGATAAGTAAGGATGTGGTTAGTGTTTGGGTCAAGTATGGGTTCGATGTGAACCAAACCTGTTTTTGGATGTGTCAAACTAATGGACATATTGTGGCCATAGCTACTAAATTACCAACAATGAACTTTCTGGCCTCTAAACTTTGGTCAGATGGTTTAGAATGGCCAATAAGGGTGCCTTTTAGTAATATTATTCCATTATCAAAAAAAATTATGTTAGGCCTTTTTTTATTTTATATTTCAGGGTCAGCTGTGAGCACTTGTTGCTGATGCTGACACACATAAAGCTGCCCTTTTCAGCAAATACTAGCATACTTTAGCAGTAAAGCCACTGTGGAGGCCCCTTTCTCCGCATTTGGGTGAGATCACAATAACATTTGGGCACTCCAGCTGGGGTAACTCCAATAGCTTCTGCACCAGCCACCCCTTTATGACGATGTTTACATCTTTGACATACAGCCTGAACCCCATCAGGTGTTAAGTGAGTCCAGTTCTCTGGACTATAGCCCAAAGTATGGGGTCTCCAATTTATAGCCTTATCATCATGAATCCACACTCCTGGTCACTACTTCAGACTAAATTGGAACCCAAAGAAAGTGACTAGCCACCCATGTGCAGTAGCATCTAGTTTGGTGGTGGTCAGAAGATAGGTTAGTGGGTTATTATCTGTCTTGGCTACAAAGGTGGTCCCATATAAGTAATCTTTTAATTTATCAACAACTGCCTACTTTTAGGCTATTAACTCTACTTTAAGCACAGGCTAGAACTTATCGGAGGGAGTGAGATTTATGATTACATATGCTATGGGAGGCAGCTTCCCTTCTTGGGTGCAGACTTGGTTGGTTCTGCCTGCTCCTTATTCTTTTCATTTAGCAAAGCCTCTTCCTCTCTTACTTCCTTCACCAACTCAGGATAAGTAGGAATTGCTCAAGGCCCAAGAAGCAAGACAATTGAGTGTATTGGAAGTCCCCCTTGTAATACCCAGTCTAGTCAAGTTTTGTCTGCATCTTTAGGGTCTATGCATTTTCAAAATAATTTGGTGTAAGATTTTATGAGGAAAAGATGATCCGCACTCCGGTGATTGCTCTTAAGAAGTATAATATTTATTGACAAGCCACAGTGACCAAACGCAAATAAGAACAGTTGACGCGTTTCAGCCTATAAGGCCTTAGTCATAACCACATTACAGACATGAAACTTTGAAAATAAATAGTAGCTCCAAGGATCACTGGCTCCACCCATTAATTGTCTTAATTGACTACAGGCAATTATCCAAAAAAGGGGGAATCAGCTATACTGCATATTGGGTGATCCATATGTATGCCACTATTTGTCACACACCTTAGAGTGATAATAAGTACATGTGTGCACACACTCATGCATGCACTCATGCACATATACATGATTAAAACACACCATGAAATACAAAAAACATTAGATACAAAAAGTAAAAAATAAAATAAAAATAATAATTCAGGTATGTGAAAAAGACACCAGAGGAGGAAAAGAGAGAAAGAGAGAGGAGGCTCTTAATGTAAGTGCAAATCCAGATCCCACCTCAGGTTTAACCCCTGAGGCGATCTAGTTTTTAATCTAAAAATCCACCATGCTTCTCTCCCCAGTAGCCTTCTCTCCCTGTCACCTCCTCTGGGCGAGTGAGACAACCGTTCTATTCCTCTAAAGCGGAAAGAGGAGAGATCGCCATGGTGACATTCCCTAAAGTGACGTGTTGCATTTGAAATATTTCTAGCATTTGGGTTAATTGTGTCACAGTAATGTTCCCCTATACGGGCTCTCAGAGGACGTGTAGTACAGCCTACATATTGGAGGCTGCATGAAATACAGGTGATCAGGTAAATTACATAGTTTGTGCCACAGTTGATGTATTGCTGTATAGTAAACTCTTCACCTGTAGCTGTGGCAACAAATGTTTTACCCAGATCTCACAAGTTACAGTACCTACAGGTTTTTATATTACAATGGTAACTGCCAGGATGGGAGAGCCAGGTGGGTTGGCATTTTTTGGATGAAAATAGACTAGGTGATAGTGCAGTCCCCAGTGTGGGAGCACGTCGGCTAGAAAAAAGGCAACCTGCTTGCAGAATTTCATTGAAATCTTTATCTGTATGTAATATTGGCAGATTCTTTTTTATTATTCTGACTATTTGATTATATTCTTGGGAAAATGTGGTTACAAATGTGATAGGTTTACCCGTTTTTCTATTCCTATAGTTGTAAGATTGATGAGGTTTGTTATTATTTTTATTTTTATTTTTATGCTCTCTCTCAGTTTTAGGCTTATCTGACAGTAATTCCTCTCTGTCCATCATCAAAACCCTTTCTTGTCCTTGGTGTATAACAGATTCGTTATAACCTCGGTCCAATAAGCGCTGATGGATGACCTTACATTCTAGTTCAAAGGTTGAGTTTGTTGAACAGTTACGTTTAGCTCGAATAAACTCCCCATAAGGAATGGCATTGATGGTGTGGGATGGATGACAACTGGTTGCAAAAAGCGTAGTGTTACCAGAGCAAGGTTTCCTATAGGTGCATGTTGAAACATCACCTGTGGTTGGATCACCCTTTAGGGTGATGTCTAAAAAGTTGATACTGGAAACATCATGCTCAATTGAAAAATGTAGATTTAACTGATTATCATTCAGAAATTTCAAAAATTCATGCAATCCCATAATGTCACCATCCCACACCATCACGAGGTCATCAATGAAACAATCTGCTTAGCAAAAGGGTTGCTGGGAGAGAACAAAACTTGTTCCTCCCACCAACCCATATAGAGGTTCGCCATGGGCGGTGAGAATCTAGCACCCATCGACGCCCCGCAGCGCTGGACATAATATGCGCCATCAAATAAAAAATAATTATGCTTTAATAAAAGCTCAACACTTAACAGAATAAACTCCTGTAGCTCCTGAGAATAAGAGCTGTAGCGTTGAAGATGATATTGGATGGCCTGCAATCCAGCGCTGTGGGGGATCGACGAATAGAGTGCCCTCACGTCTAGTGTGGCCCACACATAGGTGGATATCCATTTAACAGATGTGATATGGGATAGGACTGTGCTCATATCTCGGATGTAGCCGAAAATCTGTATACCAAAGGCTGTAGGTGCCGGTCTACCCATTCTCCCAAACGCTCAAATAAAGAGCCAATTCCAGCCACAATTGGTCGTCCCTGGATGGGACGATCAAGTTTATGAATCTTAGAGAGATGATGGAATACCGGCACCACAGGTTTATCCACATAGAGATACTCAGCAGTTTTGGATGACAGAACTCTCATACTAAAGCCCAACTGTAAATGTTTCAAAAGAGTTAATTGAAAAACAGTAGTGGGGTTGTTAGACAGGGGTAGATATGTGTCACTGTCACTGAGCTGTCTAATGGCTTCAGATCTATATTGTTCCCTAGTCATCACCACCACTGCTCCTCCCTTATCTGCTTCCTTTATCACTAACCCTTTATTGTCTTTTAATTGCTGTAGAGCCTCTTTCTCTTGCTTTGAGATATTAGTCATTTCTAGATATTGAGCTATGTTGTTTCAGTTGTATCAATTCCCCCTCTATTACAGCCTGAAAAGACTCTATAGTAGAGTTTCTTGCATTTACAGGGTAAAAAAAAAACTTATCGCCATATTGTGATGTACTGCATGAAGCTCCATAGGAGCCCATATGCGATTCTGAATACAGCTGTTCTAAAGTTAATGATGCAGATAAATCCTGAAACACAAAAGAAACATGCGGGCAAACATCTTGTTCTGCAATTGATTGGTTTTGGTCAGATTCACTCACCATCTCTGATGTCAGTGGGTCATCCACCTGTTCGTCAATTCCCTGTTGAAAATGTTTCCGCAGTAAGAGGTTCCTGACAAACCTGTTGGTGTCCAAAATGGTATTAAAAATATCAACGTGATAGGTGGGTGAAAAAGATTTTATCCACTTGTGTAATATACTCCGAAAATCTTTTGCCCTTATGTTGGTGGAAATGCTCAAACTTAGAGAAGGTCTGTGTGTTTCTCCATCCATTCGAACATAGCATATAAGGCCTCAATACCGTCTCTGTCTCTTTACTGCCTCCATGACATTCCATTCTTCTAAAGCCTGAGTCGACTGGTCCATTCAGGTCTCAAACTCATCCTCTGCCATTGGAGTTGGAATCTGCCCTGAGAAGAAACAAAGTTTCCTGTATCCTTGATTAAGCTAAGATTGTTCTTCGCCAGATTCTCAACTAACTTGCTCTTGTCCATATATATATATATATATATATATATATATATATATATATATATATATATTGTGGCAGAGCGTTGCCCTGCCAGGGTCTAGAAGGAGGATGTAACCCAGAATTCTCAACCAGATGGGTTGAGGGGCTCCAGGGAGCATGTAACATGAAGAGGAAACTGGCCTTTCAGTTTCCTCAGTGTTTTGTAAAGTCCACTTTGGGACCTGGAGCTTGGGGATTTCTGAGAGATCCAAGTGGGATGAAATCCCCAGTCTTGGGTCCTGATTTTGAGAACAGCCAGCATACTGATTGGTCAGGTGTGTGCTGGGCTTTTAGTGGTAACCTGGCCATGGTTCTGGGCTCCACCCGGCAGATAGTAAATCTGAGTACCAGGAGTGCTCCACGTGGGAGCCAGTGCAGCAAGAGGCTGTTAGCTGTGTGCGTCCAGGGAGCCAGAAGCTGTGTGCGTTGAAGGGCTTCAAAGCTGTGTGCACCAAGGTGGTCGGTGAAGCAGTCTGTATGAGAGAGACAAGGGCCTGGAGTGTAAGGCCAGAGCTGCAATTCTACAAGTGAGAGCCAACTAGGCTGAATGTAGTTTTGTTGATGAAAAGGAATGCTGAAACCCCTGCGAGGGAAACATATCTTTGTTGAACTTCCTTTTAATAAAAATGGGCAAACAAAGCCCTTAAAAAGAAGAACCAGCGAGTGGCGGTGTCCTTCAAGCTCTACATTTGATGGGAATCCTTTACCCGTGGTGGAGAAGCGCTGTGGGCACAATCTGAGATCCCTACAATCAAGTAAGTTCATCTGTTAAATGAACTGTGTTTTGATGCATGAGACTGCATAATCTGTGTGTGCAGGTGAGGAGAACCTGCAAAAGAAACGTGACTAGCCTTAAAGTGACAGTGCTCCAATTTATTGATGAACTGTGCAGAGTTTTCTGGAGTGACTGTGAGTATGGGGCGATCAAAGCGCCTAAAAGAAGCAAGGATGGCTGAGATGATAGATAAAGCTCTGTGGCTGGAGGGGTTGTTACCACCTGAGAGAACCCCATACATGCCTGAACAGATTTTGCCAAGGAGAAAGAGGGCTGGTGTTGTCCCTAGCAACACTGGTGCAATGAGTGCACAGGTGACTGCAAGTATCGAGAGTCCACAAGCGACACCTGGCAGCACTGGACCAAGTTAAAGGGGAAGTGCATGTTGTTGCCCTTGGCCACGCTGGTGCAAGTAGGCCAGCTATCAAGGTGCAGAGGCCTAAGCTTGAAACGAGATGCAGTGTGGGAAGCCCTGACAAGACATGGAACCAAGTGCGCTGTTTGCGGTGCAGTGAGTGGGGGCATCCAGTCTCCAAGTGTCCTTTGTCCCAGGCTCCAGTGCAAAGCTACCTAGCAAAGCAAAGGTCTGCATCTGTGTTTGAGAAGCCTGCTCTGAGTGCCAGGAGTGAGCAACAGGCTTACCAGAAGTTTGAAAGGAGTGCAGTTGCCCATAGCAACGCCTATGGTGTCAGGTCGGAGGACCGCAAGACAAATATATTACCTATAGAGGATCGTGGCAAGTTTAAAGTGACACCGCTTCATAGAGAGAGAAGTCTAGATGTTTGGGAGAGCCAGAAAAGTGCAGCTGGGACAGCACCGTTTCCATTAGCAACTAGAGAACATGTGCCAATGGGAATGAGGAGCTACAGGGAAGAGGTGCCCCACCATCCTCAGAGATGCCAGTAAGTTTCTACATGTTGGGAGAGTGCCATCTCCCTTAGCAACAGGAGAAAGTCGCCAAGTAACATGCCAGGAATGCGGTCAACTGGGGCATGGGATCTTTTCTTGTCCCAGCTTGTGGAATACAGCTGCTGTTATTGTTGCTGGGTTTAACTCTTTGCCTGCAAGCCCGGATTCCTGTGTTAAAATGTTTGCAGTCACCCCTGGCAACAAAGAGGAAATTCCTGTTGTGCCTGCTGTAGTTTCATCCCGTGGCCACCAGAGGGAGTCTGCCAGTAGAAGTGCAGTACAAGAAAGTCAACATACTCAAAAGAACATGGCAAGATCTGTTACTCGGATGGGTAAGACTGTTGATGTTGAAGTCATGGGAAAGACTGACTGTGGGATTGCTCACACTGAAGTGGAAGTGATCCCAGAGGGGAGATCCACTATTGGTGCAGAAAAGGACTTGCCGTGGGAGCCAGTGCAGCAAGAGGCTGTTAGCTGTGTGTGTTCCAGGGAGCCAGAAGCTGTGTGCATTGAAGGACTTCAAAGCTGTGTGCACCAAGGTGGTCGGTGAAGCAGTCTGAGACAGACAAGGACCTGGAGTGTAAGGCCAGAGCTGCAGTGCTACAAGTGAGAGCCAACTAGGCTGAATGTAGTTTTGTTGATGAAAAGGAATGCTAAAACCCCTGCTAGGGAAACATATCTTTGTTGAACTTTCTTTTAATAAAAATGGGCAAACAAAGCCCTTAAAAAGAAGAACCAGCGAGTGGCGGTGTCCTTCAAGCTCTACATTTGATGGGAATCCGTTACAATATAAATATATATATATATATATAGTATGTGTGTGTATATGCAGGAGCGAGCCCTGTCACCTGTGGGTTTGTATAAGCTAACCCTGGGCAGGATTGAGGATGTCCCTCTGATGAATTTCGATTCAGGTATGGCTCCTAGCTGGGTGAGTCCTACACCCCTCAGCTGGAGGAGCAGTGATTGTGCAACCGGCTGCTGGAACGCTGACAGCTGACATGAGTATTGATGAAAAGAATTGTGACAGTCTATGGTCCTTTAAGAGCAGCTATAATCACTCAGCATGGTAATCTGGCATCAAGCTGCGCAGATGTGTGTGTGATTTCCACTGGAACACGCTGGGCCACTGAGTGGATGTGCAGAACGGCTTCACCCAACCATCTTCTTTGAAGTACCTGGGCCAAGAGACCGAACCCACCAGATACAGTCAAATTTTTAGGCTTTCCCATAATCCCCTGTTGATTCAGCTCTTCTGGGATTTGTATCTTGAAAGGGGCTCTGGAATACAGTGAGGTTTGGCAGGAGAACCACAGATTCCAAGATTCTCTGTTCTTAGACAGAAAAAATTACTCCCCATCTATATACAGGAAGTGATGTATTGGCCAATATTGCGAGCATTGAGGGAACTAAATAGTCTGTGGTTCATTCTGAAGATGTTCCTTATATTTATTTTGCCATATCCGGCACCTGGGTATACATAAAAGGAATTGAGGGGTTGCCATTTTTTTTTTTAATTCAGACCTGCCTGCAGTGATGGGGAAAGGAGACCTTGAAGCCATACTGGCTGTCACAAGGATGTAGACCCTACTCCTCAGTGTGGATGCTTTCGCTGAAGGTGGGGTCTAAGAGCTAGTTGGTGTCAGCTAGGGACCCCCTCACAGGGTTTGAGCTTAGTTGCAGACACCCTTTTTAAGGCAGGTCAGTGAACAGATACTCACATGTGTGGAGGAAGAAATGTGCTGGATAACAAGAACTCAATTGTGAAAGAGATATGAGGCATTGGATAGCTGGAAGCAGGAGAGGGGCTAGTGGCTGTTTGTGTAGATATTGCACAGCAAAGATACAGACTGTGGATGCAATGAGGACTGCAGATGCAGAGATTGTGCAGCTGAAACTATGGGAGCTGCAAAGGCAACTGAGGCTGCAATTGCAGAAGAGGTGCAGTGAAGACTGTGGTTGCAGCTGAGGTACAGGAATGGTGACTGAGACTGTGGGTATGTTGCTAAGGCAGTAGATGAAAACAGCTTAGGTAGCTCAGGTGGTGTACAGACTCTACACTTGAGTAGTGACAAACTTGCATTAAAAGGTGTCTGTATGGTGGCTAAAGCAGACTAAAGCAGTCAGGCCAACAGCTGGTGGAATCAGAGCCAGTGTTCCTATTTCACAGTACTTTTCATAGACTACAAAGAATGGTGATTCCGTAGAGCTAGAGGTTATAAGGTTGTTATGGGCAAATTCCATTCAAGGCATTAGAGAGACACAGTCATTATGGTGAACAGAGATGAGAGTAGGGAGGTACTGCTCCAGGGTCTGGTTTGTTCTCTTTGTTGGCCATTTGTTTGAGGGTAGAGATAGCCGGAACATTCCTCGGATCGGTTTGCGCCAGAACTTTTGAACATTGCAAAAGTTCAGAGCTGAACAACGAACCCCAATAAAGTCTATAGGTCCTGAACTGTAAAATTCAAAAGTGCCCATTTTGAAAGCTTATATGCAAGTTATTGGGCATACAAATGGTATGGGGGTCCGGGTACTGCCCTGGGGGACATGTATCAATCCAAAAAAGTTTTTAAAAAAGATCATTTTTAAATGAACAGTGATTTAATGATGCTTAAAGTGAAACAATAAAACAAAAAAATGTAAAGTGTTGCATCTGTACTGTGTATAGAACCTGCTGCAGCAAAAATGTCATTTATAAAGAAAAAAACTGACATTTTCCCTGCAAGTTTTCGTTATTTTGTAAAAAACGACTTGGGGAGCCAAACTGTATGATGAGGCCCTAATTTAGTGCACTCAAAACAAGATCAGAGGTTTTTTGGATGAATTCTGGTGTCTGTTTCGCAGACTTTGGATAGAAGTAACAGGTGCGGGAAAAATTGGGCATTGGGAGTTGGTGGTGCCTTCACATGTAACCCTACAGAGGTACTCTTGATGAAAGCAAGAATTGGCCTTGCTGTAAGAAATTGAAATTATATGCCCCGGTCGAGCAGTGGCAGAAAAATTGGGCTTTGGGTGCTGGTGGTGCTTTCAAACCATAACCCTATAGATGTAACCTATACCATAGATGAAATCTATACCAAAAATTTTCTTCCAGATAAAATCAACACCCACAAAGCTAGGCAGCCTAGACAGTCTTGCAGAGATTCCACACTCCAAAAACACCTTATCTGCAACATCTACATCAGGGCTTGATAGCTGCTGCTAATCCAGCAATGATTCATTTTGATAAATGTCAACGGAGTCTGTGGACAGACGAGCTCTTTTATCTGTCACAAAACCTCCGGTAGCACTAAATGCATGTTCGGAAAGCATTCTGGATGCAGGGCAGCCCAGCAGCTCAATTGCATACTGGGCAGGTTATGGCCAGTGGTCTATTCTCATCACCCAATAACCCAGTGAATCATCGTCTGTAAAGCTCTCCATGTCTGTTTTCGCCCCTAGATAATCATCCCGATGGGATGTGGAAGCTGACAGCCCTGGACACTGAGGACTAAAAAAAATTTGAAATGCATCACTGAGGTGGCCCTCTTCTCCACTGCTCCTCCTGTGACCACAGGAGGAGCAGTCTCGTGGAAAAGTCTCATGGCCAGTCTCATGGAAAAGCTAGTTTTGAGGCCAAAGCTTTAAAACTAGCTTTTCCATGAGATTGTAACCTACCAGAGTCTGGAAAGGTGTTACATAAACTCCTCTTTAAGGTGTCCTCAAGAAATGTCATCCTCTGCTGCCTCTATAGGGACAGGATGAGTTCTGAGATTTTCCCCTTGTAAATGTGGTCAAGGAGGATTGACAACCAAAATGTATCTTTCTCCTTGATGCCACAAATTCTCGGGTCCTTTTGCAGGCTTTGAAGAATAAGGGTGCCTATGCACCACAAGTTTGCAGAGGCATGAGAAGCATGAGTCACTGGTCACTGAGGATTACAGTATCTGGAACTGCCTCCTCCCAGCCATGTACTTCTCTTAAGGGTTTTGGGGAAGGAAAACCATCTCTTAAGATTTGACAGTGGAAAAGGGTGTGTCAGGGGCTACTCCAAAATACCAGAACCTATCAGTGTTTTTGAAACCATCGAAGACCTCTATCTCTTTGCCCACAACCTCACCTTTAGATTCATTTTTGACAAGGACAGGAAGAAACTTACTCTAAAAAATGAACTAGCTGAAAGAACCAAGCATTTTTCGATGCAAGAATTTAGAACCCTACGTGACTTGATGCTTCTTTACGAGGAGGGGGCGACTGATGTATCCTGCCCTGCAGTATCTGCAAACCCACTCAATATAATCTCTCAGGGCCCCCCAGTTCCCGAGTCTCCTAGTGAGGAGACCAATAGGAACACAGGCAAATTCAAACGATAGTCTCGCACATTTCCAGGCCTGATGATCGGTCCATCTGTGTGGGCCTTTCTTTAGGAATCGATCAAGTCACTTAAGAAACAACAATGGCCTGATTTACCTTTAAATTTAACTAAAAACAAATTCGGGCAATGACTAAACTCCAGAAACACACGGACCTGGTAATTAAACAATCCTGATAGGGGTGGGAATATAGTACTTATGACATCATCAATATCAGACTATGTGCTTGGATGTCCTACATAATGCAACTTGGTATACACCCATCGACCATACCCTGATACAACAATTAATTGTTGAATTTTGCAACTTGTGCATTGGAGCATTTTGGGAAGGCCTCACTGATGAGGACACTCTCAAATTTATTAATACTCAAACACCACTGTTACCGACCTTTTATTCGCTACCCAAAACCCATAAAAACCTTAGGGTACCACCCGGGAGACCCATAGTATTGGGCATAGGGTGACTTACAGAAAACACAAGCAAATTTGTACACACATTTCTAATGCCGCATGACTTGAGTTTACCGTCATACATTCAGGATACAACAGACCTGCTTCAACACATCGAGGGGGTCCAGGTCCCTCCGGATGCCCTGTGGCTATAGATGACGAGGCTCTCTACTCAAGCATCCCCCACGGGCAGGGCATCTAGATGGCTGGTACCTTCTTGATGGAGCAGGGTCGTAATACATGGCCCGTTAATCAATGCATTTTGAAAATACTGCAGTTATCGTGACCAAAAATTATTTCATATACATGGACCCGATCTACTTACAAACACAGGGAACGGCCATGGGCACTTCCTGTGTACCCTCCTATGCCAATCTTTATTTGGGGGGATGGGAGGGATCAATTTTTGGGGATAAGTCCTTATAATCGTTTTTGAACCATGTGTTATGTTGGGTCGGGTACAGAATCATCACTAATCGAGTTTATCAAACGTTTCAATTTAACCTACTGTAACGTACCTGGGATGTGAGCCTGACGTGCAGAGGGAGACCTCCCGTAGCACCCTGGCTCGGAGACCACTGGAGTGGGAACAGTGGCAGTAAGAGCACAGTGAGGTAAAGGTGCCTGCTGAGTCCTTACTGCTTGAAGTGGTTTCCTCGTGTGGAAGCTGGAGTAGCGGGTGCAGGCTAGTAGAATAGCGGATGCAGGTCAGCAGATGCAGGTTGCAGAGCAGCGGATGCAGATCAGCAGATGCAGGTTTGCAGAGCAGCGGATGCAGGTCAGCAGTTGCAGGTTTGAAGAGCAGCGGATGCAGGTCAGCAGATGCAGGTTTGCAGAGCAGCGGATGCAGGTCAGCAGATGCAGGTTTGCAGAGCAGCGGATGCAGGTCAGTAGATGCAGGTTTGCAGAGCAGCGGATGCAGGTCAGCAGGCAGAAGCGGAGTCAGACTAGCCGGGTCATACACATCAGGGAACACAGCAAAAACGGCAGGCAGAGAATAGTCAGAGTCCAGGCTGAGTCTTGGTAACAGGCAATCAGGCAGGTAACAGAGCACGATCAAACAAGCCGAGGTCAGGTTTGGAGACATAAGCAAGGTCAGGAAGTCGGGTCAACACAGGAACAGAGTACTGGTACAGAATCAAGAACACAGAGAACAGAAGCAGATCAAACCGCAAAGGGGCAGCATCATTGAGCGTCTTTTATGGACTGTTGGGCGCCAAAGTCTGTGACTCGCACGTACGCATAGGTGCATGCCTTCTGGAACGGGCAGTACGTCCCTGACAGTGCCCCCCTTAAGGGTAACCTCTGGGTGCCCAAGAGAACTCTTTTCTGGAGGTGACTGCGGAAAAAGGCCTGAATTAATTCTTGGGCGTGAATGTTCCGTTGGGGTTCCCAGGAATTCTCTTCCAGACCATAACCCTTCCATTTGATCAAGAATTGAAGCTGGTTCCTTCTTCTTCATCAGTTTAAGATGGCCTCCACTTCAAATTCCTCATCTCCATCAATGATCACAGGTTCAGGTGGTCTCGATCCTCTGTCTGGGAAAGGATCAGGCACTGCAGGTTTTAATAATGATACATGAAATACCGGGTGGATTTTCAAGGACTCCGGTAAGACAAGTTCGTAGGAAACATCATTTAATTTCCGTTTTACTGGGAAGGGTCCTATGAATTTTGGTGCCAATTTCCTTGCGGGGCAAGACATCTTAAGATTGTTAGTGGATAACCATACTTGACCGCCCTGTTGCAGACATAATTCCCCTCTCCTCTTCCAGTCGAACATCCTCTTATTGGTTGCTTGTGCCCTGGTCATGGCTTCCTGCAATATCTTGCTATTACGAGTCAGGAAATCGACGGTACTCTGGACTGCCGGGACTGTTGAATCCGGGATGAGATCAGGTAGGAAGGTTGGATGGAACCCGTAATTGGCAAAGAATGGAGACTGACCTGTAGCTGAATGACTAGCATTATTAAAGGCAAATCCTGCCAGGGGTAGTAATGCTACCCAGTCATCTTGAACAAAGGAGGTGAAGCATCGGAGATATTGTTTGATTCGTCCTCTCAGTTTGCCCATTGGTCTGAGGGTGATAGAACGAGGACATGGACAGTTCAATCTTCAGAGCCTTGCACAAAGCCTTCCAGAAGCGAGAGGTGAACTACACCCCTCTATCCAAAAAAATGTCCGCAGGAACCCCATGTAGCCTTACTATCTGTTTAATGAAGACCTGGGCAGTTTCCATGGCAGAGGGTGTGCTCTTCAGTGGAACAAAGGGAGCCATTTTTGATAAACGGTCAACCACAACAAAAATGGCTGAGCAACCTTCTGATGGGGGAAGTTCCACTATGAAATCCATGGCAATCATTTTCCAAGGACGGTCAGGGACTGGTAAGGGTCTGAGCAGACCCCAGGCCTTGCTTCTAGTGGTCTTGCTATGGATACAGGTAGCACAAGAGCTTATATATTCCCTGCATTTCTTCTCAAGATCCGGCCACCAAAACGTACGTTGGACCAGTTCCAGAGTTTTATGCATCCCGAAATGGCCTGCCAGGGGATGATCATGACACAAATTTAGCACTGTGACTCGGACCTCTTCAGGCACAAAGATTTTGTCATTTCTCCACAGTAGTCCATCCTTGGGTAGCAGAGTAACTCCAGGAGGACCAGACACACCTGCAGAGGCTTGCTTCAAGCCGGACATTAGATCAGTTTGCAAAAGTAAGAAGTTACCTTCCGATAGAATGGTGTCTGGGGCTGGTACTTCCTTCGGATTATCAAACATGCGGGAAAGAGCGTCTGGTTTGGTGTTCTTGGAGCCAGGCCGGTAAGTTATGTGAAATGAAAACCTAGAGAAAAATAATGCCCATCATGCCTGGCGAGGTCTCAGACGTTTGGCAGCTCTCAGATACTCCAAGTTCTTGTGATCTGTATAAATGAGTATAGGGTGCGCTGCCCCCTCCAACAAATACCTCCACTCCTCAAGGGCAGATTTAATGTTCAGTAGCTCCCTGTCCCCAACGTCCTAGTTCTTCTCAGACGGGGTGAGCTTCCGGGAGAAGAAGTCCTTGAGACCCTGGTGTTGGGAGATGACAGCTCCAACCGTTGTCTCTGAGGCATCTACCTCAAGCAGATAAGGAAGAGCAGGATCAGGATGACTCAGAATAGGAGCCGACGTGAAAAGTCCTTTTAAGTTTGTGAAGGCAGCCTGTACCTCGGGAGTCCAATGAAGCCGGGCATTTTGCTTGGTCAGCTGCGTAATTGGGGAAATAATAGCAGAGGCAGCCTTGATGAACCTCCGATAAAAGTTTGCGAAGCCAACAAAGCGCTGCACCCCTTTCTTGTATGAAGTGCAGGCCAATCCAGAATGGCTGAAACTTTCTGAGGGTCCATTTTGAATCCCTCTGTTGAGATCACGAGGCCAAGAACTGGATACTCTGTCGCTCAAACTCGCACTTTTCTGGTTTTGCGTATAGTCCATGTTGGAGGCGACAGAGTACGTTCTTGACATGTTCTCGATGCTGCTCAAGAGAAGAGGAAAAAATCAAAATATCGTCTAGATAGACAACTACATAAATGTCCAGACAGTCTCTGAAAACGTCATTAACCAGGTGCTGAAAGGTGGCAGGGGCGTTACATAATCCAAAAGGCATTACTAGGTATTCGTAATGGCCGAACCTGGTACGAAAAGCAGTCTTTCATTCACCCCCTGCACGGATTCGGACCAGGTTGTACGCCCCCCACAGGTCTAATTTGGTAAACACAGAGGAAGTTCTAAGTCTTTGAAAAAGTTCAGGTACCAGGGGCAAAGGGTATCGGTTCTTAACCGTGATTTTATTCAACTCCCGATAGTCCACACAGGGCCGGAGAGAGTGGTCCTTCTTCTCCACGACAAAGATTCCTGCTCTTGCTGGAGAAGTGGAAGGGCGAATGAATCCCCTCTTAAGATTCTCATCAATGTATTCCTTCAGTACCCCTAGTTCCCGTTCAGATAAGGGAAAGATGCGTCCGAAAGGGATTTCAGCACCGGGAAGAAGCTTGATTGGACAATCGTATGGACGATGAGGCCGGAGAACTTCGGCCCCAGGTTTACTGAAAACGTCCAAAAAACTCATGGTATTGTTTGGGCATAAAGGAGCGTATCTCTGGATCTGGTTCCAGGCATAGCAAAGGACCAGCGGTGCTGGGACATGATGGCACGCAATGGTGCCAGGAAGATGGAGAGTCCCTGAGCCTTGGGTTGGAGAGGGATGCGTTGTTGAGCTGCAAAGTCTAAATCGATAAAACAACTGCATGCCCCTGAGTCGATTATCGCAGTCACTGGTATTGTTCTTCCCGGCAATTGGAACGAGATGGGTAGGGCCAGGTGAGTGGCACTGGTAGAGGGAGGTGCATGGTTGGGAGAAGAGGTAGCCAGGGCCTTGCGCAGCTTAGCAGGACAAGAGGAGACGTTGTTTCCTCAGTCCAAGCTGCTTTGGTTTGACGGAAGCAAAAGTCTGGTTAAGAGATGCAGTCTTGACTGGACTGGTGCTGATGGGATGCACGGGACCTGGCATCTGGGGCAGCATCCAAGCTGGGCGGAGCTGCTGAGTAGACCTTTCTGCTCTACGTTCCCGGAGTCGTCGGTCTATCTGGATGGATAATGTAATTAAAGTCTCTAGAGCATCAGGAATACCAACCCGGGCTAACTCGTCCTTCAAACTCTCAGAAAGACCGAGACGGAACTGGTGTCGGAGGGCGGCCTCATTCCACTGGATATCTGCGCTCCAGTGTCTGAAATCGATAACATAGTCCTCGACCGCTCTGCAGGCCTTGCTGGAGCGCGTGGAGGACAGCTTCGGCGGTAGAAGTCCACTTGGGGTCGTCATAAAGTCGGGTCAGGGCATCAAGGAAGGATGACAGAGAGTCCAGAGCCATATGGCGGACTTCAAGTAGGTGATGGGCCCAGGCCTAGGGCTCCCCATGCAGCAAGGCGATAACAAAGCCTACTTTGGTAACTTCAGATGAGAAAGTCCGAGGTAGCATGAGAAATACAGTTCGCATGCATTGCGAAATGCCCGGAATTCATTTCGATTCCCAGAGAACCTCTCAGGGACATGCACCCTAGGCTCAGGAGGTGGGTCTGCCGAGATGGTCAAATCTTGTGTCCGCTTTTCCATTCGGACAAGGCTGTCTTGCAGGGACTCCATGACCTGAGTGAGGGCTGTGAGATGTTGACAGACAAAGTCCATAGGTGAGGTCCCTCCTGCAGGCTTAGACATGGCGGTTTGATACTGTAACGTACCTGGGATGTGAGCCTGATGTGGGAGGGAGACCTCCCGTACCACCCTGGCTCGGAGACCACTGGAGTGGGAACAGTGGCGGTAAGAGAACAGTGAGGTAAAGGTTCCTGCTGAGTCCTTACTGCTTGAAGTGGTTTCCTCGCGTGGAAGCTGGAGTAGCGGGTGCAGGTCAGCAAATGCAGGCTAGTAGAATAGCGGATGCAGGTCAACAGATGCAGGTTGCAGAGCAGCAGGTGCAGGTCAGCAGTTGCAGGTATGCAGAGCAGCGGATGCAGGTCAGCAGATGCAGGTTTGCAGAGCAGCGGATGCAGGTTTGCAGAGCAGCAGATGCAAGTTAGCAGATGCAGGTTTGCAGAGCAGCGGATGCAAGTCAGCAGGCAGAAGCGGAGTCAGACTAGCCGGGTCATACACATCAGGGAACACAGCAAAAACGGCAGGCAGAGAATAGTCAGAGTCCAGGCTGGGTCTTGGCAACAGGCAATCAGGCAGGTAACAGAGCATGATCAAACAAGCCGAGGTCAGGATTGGAGACATAAGCAAGGTCAGGAAGCCAGGTCAACACAGGAACAGAGTACTGGTACAGAATCAGGAACACAGAGAACAGAAGCGGATCAAAGCGCAAGGGGCAGCATCATTGTGCATCTTTTATGGACTGTTGGGCGCCAAAGCACGTCTAGCGTGCGCGCATGCGCACATTCGTGCGTGAAGTCCGTGACTCGCGCGTGAGCATAGGCGCACACCTTCTGGAACGGGCAGTACATCCCTGACACCTACGTTTTACATTTACTTATGATTATAATCATATCTCTTTTCTCGATTTAAAGATCATCAAAAACCCCACTGGTCAAATAGCAATGGACCTACAGTGCCTTGCAAAATGATTCACCCCCCTTGACAATTTTCGTGTTTTGTTGCCTCACAACCTGGAACTAACATGGATTGTTTGAGGATTTGCATCATTTAATTTACAGAACATGCCCACAACTTTGAAGATTTTTTTGTTTTTTTTTGTGAAGCAAACAACAAATAGGACAAAATAACAGAAAAAGTCAATGTGCATAACTATTCACCCCCCCTAAAGTCAATACTTTGTAGAGCCACCTTTTGCGGCTATCACAGCTCCAAGTCGCTTTGGATTAGTCTCTATGAGCTTGCCACATCTTACCACTGGGATTTTTGCCAATTCCTCCTTGCTAAACTGCTCCAGCTCCTTCAAGTTGGATGGTTTGCACTTGTGAACAGCAATCTTTAAGTTTGACCACAGATTTTCTATTGGATTGAGATCTGAGCTTTGACTAGGCCATTCCAACACATTTACATGTTTCCCCTCAAACCACTCAAGTGTTGCTTTAGCAGTGTGTTTGGGGTCATTGTCCTTCTGGAAGGTGAACCTCCGTCCTAGCCTCAAATCACACACAGAGTGGTACAGGTTTTGCTCAAGAATATCCCTGTATTCAGCACCATCCATCTTTCCCTCAACCCTGACCAGTTTCCCAGTCCCGACTGCTGAAAAACATCCCCACAGCATGTTGCTGCCACCACCATGTTTCACTGTGGGGATGGTGTTCTTTGGGTGATGTGATGTGTTGGGTTTGCGTTAAACATAGCGTTTTCTTTGATGGCCAAAAAGTTCAATTTTAGTCTCATCAGAGCAGAGCACCTTCCTCCATACATTTTGGGAGTCTCCCACATGCCTTTTCGCAAACTCAAAATGTGCAATTTTGTTTTTTGCTTAAAGTAATGGCTTTCTTCTGGTCACTCTACCATAAATCACAACTCTATGGAGCGCACGGCTTATGGTCGTCCTTTGTACAGATACTCCAGTCTCTGCTGTGGAACTCTGCAGCTCCTCCAGGGTTACCTTAGGTCTCTGTGCTGCCTCTCTGATTAATGCCCTCCTTGCCTGGTCCATGAGTTTTGGTGTGTGGCCGTCTCTTGGTAGGTTTGCTGTTGTGCCATGTTCTTTCCATTTGGTTATGATAGATTTGATGGTGCTCCTAGGGATCAACAAAGATGTGGATATTTTTTTATAACCTAACCCTGACTTGTACTTCTCCACAACATTGTCCCTCACTTGTTTGGAGAGTTCCTTGGTCTTCGTGGCAGTGTTTGGTTAGTGGTGCCTCTTGCTTAGGTGTTGCAGCCTCTGGGGACTTGCAAAAAGGTGTGTAATGACAGATCGTGTGACACTTAGATTGCACACAGGTGGACATCATTTCACAAATTTTGTGACTTCTGAAGGTAATTGGTTGCACCAGAGCTTTGTATGGGCTTAATAACAACAGGGGTGAATACATACGCACATGCCAATTATCAGTTTTTTATTTCTTAAAAATAGTTTTATCTATATATTTTTCTAATTTTACTTCACCAACTTAGACTATTGTGTTCTGATCCATCACATATAATTCAGATTAAAAAAACAAAAGGCTGTAATGTAACAAAATAGGTAAAAAGCCAAGGGGGGTGAATACTTTTGCAAGGCACTGTATATCGGAAAACCACGGTGGGCAACACGTTGCTCCATGCCTCCAACTCTCATCCACGTCCCCTGATACTCAGTATCCCGTATGCGCAATATTTAAAGCTGCGTCGTAACTGCACAGAAGACGGGAATTTTTACATCCAAGTGTCTGCATGGGGCTATACCTGTGGGAGGAGGAGAAACCTGCGGGAGGAGGTGAGGACACTGGCGATGTTTGTTCGCCGCTTCTCCAGTGAACTGCGCCCCCCCCCCCTTGAGAAGAGAAGGAGTGCAGGGAGGCGTGTACCTCCGAATTTCACCAAACTATTCCCGAGGGGAGCCGAGGGACGCCCCAAGCCGACTGAAGGAAACCCAGCGAAAAGCCGGAAGAACCGGCTTTTGTTATTCCAGCCATAAGCGAGTGGATACTTCCCAGGGAGCCGTGCGGCTTTGAGCCTTGGGGAGGACATTAAACCGGAGCAAAGGGAGCGGATGGAGGTACTGGGTAGACAGGAGCCACAGAGCAAACAACTGATCTTATGATCAGGATACAGGTCAGCCCATCTACACTACTTGTTTGTTTCTCTTTGATCCAGAGACTGCAGCACTAAATGTACGCTACAGCAGGTATGCAATACTCTGTTTAATTACATGGCGATAGTGGTATAGTAGCTTTTTTCTCTGTGTGCAAAGTTTCAGTGATTGTATCCCCTAGTATACTGGAAATACCAGCAATATTGATATTCCACTCTCAGCGCTTCAGCTTATAGACTCCCTGATGTATGAGTTCCTTGTTTTTTTTCAACAATCCTGGTAAACCCAGGGAGTGGATTTTTTACCCCCCTCTATCATCCTGGTCTTGGCCTGACTTATTACAAACCCTTTCTTTTATTCCAGCTCCATCACACCCATTTAGCTATTTCAGAGACTATGCCCTAGGAGGACTATGTATAAAATATCTCTGCGTGTCTGTCTGAGTGTGATTGGGTAGAAGATTGCAGCAGTTTTTCTTAGTAAGTTAGTGTGAAAAACATACTATCACGGGTTTTGGAGAGGACGCCGGAGCTGTCTGTTCCGCGTTTCTCCAGTTGAGCCAAAAGAACTCAATATGTTGAGTTACTCCGTCAACCAGCTGAGAAGTCTTAGCAGTTTCTTCACTCCACCGTGCACTGCAGTGGTTAAACAGTTGGGACTTCTCCGCCATCCACGCTACATTCATAGGAGTTCCCGCAGAAAGTTTGTCTGCTCACTCACAAGCGATACCATCCCGGCTCTCTGGTCGGTAACACGAATTGTCGCTCCACGCACGCGTCCACAGAGGGCTATCTTCTCTCAGACATGTAGCTTGGACGTTTCCATGGCAACATCTCTTAGTGAGCTAAATGGGAAATGTGGAGTGGACTCTAGTCTATTACGGCCGGTGCAAAGATTTGTAGCATCATCAAGTAGTTAATTGTAAAATAGTAATAGTAAAATTGTAAAATAGTAAAAAAAAAACCTCTTAAATGCAGTCTATTGCAAGCAAATCCTGCTTCATTCATGATCATATCCTGGATAAATGTCTGGACTATATGTGCATTACAAAGGCCTGGCACCAACCAAATACTTTTTTTCTTTAAATGAGAGCTGTCCTCAAGGATATAGCTACCTCCAAAAAGCTTGCAGCACAGGGCGTGGTGGGGGCCTGTCAGTCATTTATCGCCGCGACCTGGAGTTATCTCTGCAACCATTACCGGAACTGTCTTCATTTGAATGCCTTGCATTTAAATTTAAGTCCCCTTCCCCTGTGCTGTTACTCCTCATTTATCGACCACCAAAACCAAATCCATCATTTATTACTGAGATGTCAAATCTTCTCACAACTTTCTGCACATCCTCTGCTGATGTTATAATTTTGGACGATATGAATATTCACGTTGACACCCCCTCCTGCCACTTTGCAGCTGAATTTTTTCAACTTCTGGACTGTTTTAATCTAAAACAACTTGTTGATGTCCCTACACACACCAAGGAGCATACTTTGGATCTGGTCATCACAAACTCTGCTCCTCTCACCAACTTGCAGGAGTATGACCTAGGCGTGTCTGATCACAAGGCTATTTCTATGGATTTACCATTTCCATCCAGCCACTACAAGCCCAAGCGGAATATCTGTTTTAGAAACCTAAAAAACATAAACTCAGAACTCTTGGCAGCAGACTTTCAGTACCTTTCCACACAATTTTCATCAGCCGATGAAGCAGTGGATTACTACAACAGCCAACTTAGTAACCCCTTGGACCTTCATGCACCTGTTAAAACAAGAACAGTCACTTTCATGCGCTCAGCTCCCTGGTTCACAGATGAGCTTCATAAGATGAAGACAGCAGGGCGGGTCCTTGAGCGGCGCTTCAAAGCCTCTGGTCTTACTGTCCACAAACAAATTTACCGTGAGCAACAACAAAAATATGCACAGTCCCTCAAAGAGGCAAGGTCACAGCTTTACTCCACTGCCATTAAAAATAGCCCAGGAAATTCCACATAGCTTTTCTCCACACTAAACCACCTTCTAAAACCAAAATCCCCTCCACTTACTGCCTTTACAGAAGAACAGTGCAATAAATTCATAGACTTTTTCACATCGAAAATTGCACATATTCGTTCTGCCCTTTCTGGTCCTCCTACCTAAAGTGTTTCCCCAACATATATTGTTTCCCAACCCCTAAACTGTTTTCCTGAGGTGTCATCAGAAGAGGTGCAGAAGATCATCAGGAAGATGAAACCCTCCACCTGTCCCCTGGACCCTCTCCCAACCTCCCTTGTAAAAACCCATGTCGCTGTCCTATGTCCCTTGATCACCGCTGTTATAAATCATTCCCTCCAAACTGGTCATGTTCCCCCTGTTTTAAAAAGTGCCATTATCAGACCATTGCTCAAAAAACCCACTCTTGATCCTGAAGTCCTATCCAACTATTGGGCCCATCTCCAATCACTCCTTCATATCAAAAGTACTTGAGAAAGTAGTTGCCACTTATCTTCAGGACCATATCAAATATAATAACCTCTATGAAAAATTCTAGTCAGGCTTCCGCTTTGCTCACAGCACAGAGACTGCTCTTGTTAGAGTTACGAACGACCTCCTCATATCATCCGATGCTGGCTCTCCTTTCCATTTTCATCCTCCTGGACCTCTCGGCTGCATTTGACACCGTTGACCATGGCATTCTTTTAAATCTGCTCCACCTCACTACTGGACTCAATGACACAGCACTTAGTTGGTTCAAATCATACCTCACAAACTGGACAGAATATATTTCCCTGGACCATCTTAAATCAAATCCACATACAGTTACTTGCAGTGTTCCCCAGGGGTCAGTCCTTGGCCCCATTCTCTTCATACTTTACCTTACCCCCTTGGCCAAATTATCAGTCGTCATAAAATTTCATTCCACTGTTATGCTGATGACACACAGCTATATGTAAATGCAACAGCTGAGACTCCACCTTCACAGTCATCCCTATCAGTACTCACCACCTGTCTGGAGGAGATAAAGGTATGGATGGAGCACAACTTTCTTCAATTAAACAGCTCCAAAACTGAAGTCATCCTGATTGGTACTCCTTGCCAGACCATCATCCATAACCAGCATCACGTTTTCTGGTTCTAACATCCCGCTCTCATCAACAGTTACAAATCTTGGTGTAAAAATGGACTCTGAGTTCACTTTTGAAGCCCATATAAATCACCTATGTAAGACCTCTTTTTATCACCTCCGTAACATTTCTAAACTCCGTCCCATTCTTTCCCTTTCAGATGCCGAAAAGTTGGTTCATGCCTTTGTCTCCTCCAGACTGGACTACTGTAATGCACTTCTTATTGGGATTCCTAGAAAGAGTCTATAGACGCTTCAGTATATCCAAAACTCTGTAGAACGGATCCTGTTTAGAGTGCAGAAACATGAGCACATTACCCCTATTCTCCACTCATTCCACTGGATTCCGGTCTCCGCCAGGATTGAGTATAAGGTTTCCCTCCTCACACACCAATGCATCTATGGACATGCCCCCCCTATCTCAAAGAACTTCTCAGACAACAAAACCCAACACGTTCCCTCCGTTCCACTAACTCCAACTTTCTTCATATACCCAGAACTAGACTCAGGACAATGGGAGACAGGGCCTTTTCTGCAGCTGCTCCGCGCCTGTGGAATGCCCTACTGGACACCTTGAGGGCTCCTCAATCCACTGACTGTTTTTAAAAAGGTCTTAAGACATTTCTTTTTAGTAAAGCCTTTTGTCTTTTTTAGATGTTTAGTTTAATTGTATAAACTGCTTATTTTTCTGTTTCTTTTAACCTGTAGCACTTTGAGATCTTTTGATAAAAAGGGCACTATAAATAAAATGTAGGGCCTTTGCACGGACCAGATCGTCATTGCTATATAGCCCCCCTCGTGTAGAACCATCTAAAACAGTCAAAATATTCACCAAATTCTTCACTCATCACAACCAACTACGTACATTATTGTTAGAACATTGACATCTTCTAACAGACCACCATGTTCTGGGCAAATATGTAAGGCCTAATCTGGAACTGGTGTTCCTCAGGGCAACAACACTGAGGGACAGACATACTTAGAGTCATTAACGGGTGAATCCACGGGTGAAGGGGGGGTCACCAGGGTACTTTCCGGTGTGGCCATTGCCCACATTGCCCATGGATTCAGGAAGGCACAACTTTTATCCTTCCCAATGGGGAAACCTTCTCCCCCCCTCAACACGCCAACTGTGGCACGAGGGGAGTTGTTTACCTAATGGTCTGTTCCTGCAATGCATTTTATGTAGGCAAGACCATTAGAGAACTAAGGCAGAGCATGAGAGACCATTTATACTATTCATCCAATGGCAAACTTACTACAGTGGGCCGCCACATAGGCTTACACCATAGATTCAAACCTGCAGTTGTTAAATTCCTGGTCCTGGAAGCTATTCCAGAAGACCCACGGGGGGGGGGGGTGGTTGGGCGATTGGGATCGCGCAATCCTGAGATGTGAAACTATCTGGATCGAGCGACTCAACGCCCTAATACCACCGGGCCTTAATGATGCCCTTTTATATAAATCCTTCTTGTGTATGGCTTATTTCCTGATTCTAGCTTTGTACCTGTTCCTGGGTTCTGTTTACTGTTCTTTGGGCTTTTGCCTCTTGCCTATTGTTTTTATTTCTGTATTTTCCTTCTTCTCTTTTTTCCTCCTTCACACCCCCCCCCCCCATCTCATATAATTTGATAATCATGACGAGTGTTGATTGTGATTTGGGTTTAAGTGCATATTGCATAAATACTCTTTATTCAATTTAAGGATCCATACAAAACTTTTTGTGATCCTTTGTGGTGAGATTATGACTGGAGATAAATTGATTTTATTATCAATAACATGTGTGTAATTGCTTGGCATATGTGTGTGCCTTGGCATTGACTGGGGTGCAATCATTGCTGCAGTCGCTGCTTTGGCACACACATCGCCTTGCTAACTCTTTGTTTAAACTGATTTTCCTTGTATAAATCTTGTTGTCAGGCATGATTTGCCATGGGATCAACAGCAGCTTGAGGCAATATACTCCCCCAGCGGTGGACATGCGTCTCTTCATTAGGAGGTGGGCCCCCATTCTGTGGATTGCCCTCCCCTTCTTCCCTTGATGACGGCCTTCGGCCGTACTTCTGTAAGGGTCACGCGCGTGTGCACATCACACATGCGCAGTGGGTGAGATGGACCCCGTGACATCAGGCATCGGCGTCAGGCAACGTGGTGACGTGGCCCGGGTTGGAGGCTCTTAAAAGGATGCTTGGGGAGGCCCTCATTATCATTATCTTATTTACTGTATTTATGTAATATTGTACTCTTTTTCCTTTCTACTGTTCTCATTATCTGTGATTACATAATTATGAGACTGTATTTTTCTATAGATGTTTATGGTCGATTCCTCCTGAAGAAGCGACTTGTGTCACGAAACATGTAGAGGATTACGCCTGGACCTACATCTTTACTCCCCATATACAAGTGGGGTTTATCTGTTCTCTTTTCAACCACCTGTAACTGTATGCAATAACTATTTATGTATTGTTGTACTTAATGTTTTTTATCTATGTTCTTTTTTCAATAAATTCATAATTTTTATATTTACCTTGTCTAAATCCCTATGTACTGAGATAGTCGACAACAAGAATTGGGGCAATATTTTGGAGTGGCCCCTGATACACCCTTTTCCACTATCCTAATTTAAAGGATGATGGTACCCGCCCCATCTCTTTTTTTTTACTACCTAGATTGAGGCAACATCCTATACATCTTAAGGCTTGACCTATGTCTTCCTCTGCTAGGGAAAAAAAGCTTAGCCACCCTGAGCTTGTCATTGTGCCATACTCACACAGGTTTACGGTCCTCTGCTGAATGTGCAGCCAGTGCAGCACTGCCAAAGTTGAGTTCCACCTGGTGGGCATGTCACAAATCAGACATTTTACGGGCAGTTGTGTCAGGGCTGGGCTCAGCCCTTCCTTCTCTGAGCTGGCCACTCAGCTGTCGGCTAATTGCCAGCTCCTATCTCTCTATAGTTACTCAGCTGTTGGTGATATCCTGCTCTTCAGTCGTGCCTACTTAAGCCGTCCAGTCCAGAACAGCTTTGCCTTCACCTTAGTCAACATCACAGAGATGCTCTCCTGCATTCCTGTTAAAAGACTTGCTTGACTGTCATCCCTTCTGCCTCTAGATCCTGCTTGCTGTTTTACTACGCTCATCTCCGGCTCCCTTTGGCTTGTCTGACTATCCGTTCGGGTTCCTGAACTCTGGCTATGTTTTGACTATGTTTGTTCTATTTACTTTTATTATTAAACAAGTGTGATTTAACTGTACTTCTGTCTCAGTCTGATTTAATGTTTTCTGACAGTAGGCGAAGGCCATGAATTCAGAAGATACAGTCAATGCACTTGTTGGTAATATTTTTTCCAGATTGGATGAGCAGGATCACCGCATGGATCAGTTTGCCATGGCGTTTCAAAGGCTCCTGAGTTGCACGGCTTACCTGGAATCTCCCTCTGTGGCTGCTCTAGTACAACCTGAGTTGCATGCCATCCCTGCTGCTGGGCCAGTCTCTGTGCAGGCACCCGCCTTGAGTATGACCTCTATAAGAGGTATGTCTGGTTCCGCTCTGCTTCCCCAGTGATTTGGGTGCAATCCAGTTCAACGCAAAGAGTTTCTTAACCAGGTTGAGAAACTTTGAGATGCTGCCCCAGGCATTTCCCACAGACAGAAGCTAAGTCGTTTTTGTGATATCTTTGCTTTCTGAGAGAGCCTTGGCCTGGGCAAACCCTCTATGGGAGACGCAAAAACCTGTTGTCTTGAGTTACCCTGAGTTTGAGGCCTCCTTTAAAAGGGTATTTGATGTTCCTGCATGCTCCGCTTCTGCTGCCAAGTGCCTCATGTCCATCAAACAGAGTACCAGAACTGTTGCCAAATACGCCATTGAATTCAGTACTCTGGCAGCAGAGGTTGCTTGGAACAATGAGGCCCTCATGGCTGCTTTTTCTCATGGTCTCTCGGATTCCATCAAGGATGAGATAGCAGCCCGAGATATACCTACTGAGCTGGAGAAGTTGATCACGTTTGCTATCCTCATTGGCTCCAGACTCAGAGAAAGACTCTCTTTTAAAGAGCACTTGCAGAAGCCTCCAGTATGTTTGCCTCCAAGCTTTGCAGTCCCACCCATGCCTCCCTCACCTCCCATGCCTCCTGGTACCGAGTCGGGGAGTGAAGATGAACCCATGCATTTGGGCTTCACGCGTCTCTCTGCAGATGAGAGAACCTTTAGGAGGAGGCAAAGATTGTTCCTTTATTGTGGCCAGGCAGGTCACTTTTTGAAGTCTTGTCCTACCCATACAGAGAATGCCCAAACCTTAAGGTCCTGTCACAGACAGACCTTAGGTGGCATTGCCAATTATCCAGAAGGATAAGCCCCTGGTTTCAGTCATCCTTTCTTGGGCTGAGTTGTCCATTGAGATACAGGCTCTAATCGACTCTGGGGCTGCAGGCCTGTTCATCAGATGCTGCCTTTGTATTGAAGCACTCGATTTGGCTGCAGCTGGGTGACACTCCACTTGCCATTGAGGCTCTTGATGGGAGACCTCTACAGCCTGCCCATGTGACTCATTGTCCATGGCCGTAGGAGCTCTTCACCATGAGATAATCCAATTCCAAGTTATTTCCTCACCTATGTTGCGGTGGTTATTGGTTATCCTTGGTTACAGAGCACAACCCCTCTTTTGATTGGCTCTGTGCTGAGGTTCTCTCCTGGTCGCCACAATGCAGTAAGTCATGCTTTCAGAAGGTAGCCAAGGTCCTGTGCACCTCTTCACTCTCCTCCCTGCCAGAGGAGTACCGCCATTTTAGCGATGTCTTTTACAAAGGTCAAGCTGGTAGTTTGTCTCCAGACCAGCCATATGATTGCTCAATTGACCTTCAACCTGGTGTCATACACCCTCGTGGCCGGGTTTACCCTTTGTCGGTCTTGGAGGATAAAGCCATGGAGTAGTATGTTGCAGACGCACATTATCGAGGTTTCATCCGCAAATCCTCGTCTCCTGCTGATGCTGGTTTCTTCTTTGTGAAGAAGGAAAAGTGGTGAACTGAGACCTTATATTGATTATAGGGGTCTCAATTGTTTCACGATTAAGAATGCCTATCCAATTCCGTTGATTACGGAGTTATTTGACCACCTCAAGGGAGCAATGGTTTTTACAAAGCTTGATTTGAGAGGGGCATACAATCTCATGAGGATTAAGGAGGGCGAAGAGTGGAAAACTGTGTTTAATACCAGAACAGGCCATTATGAGTACCTTGTAATGCCTTTTGGCCTTTGTAACACCCCGGCAGTTTTCCAGGAATTCATTAACAATGTCCTCCGAGATTTGTTGCAGTTATGTGTGGTGGTTTATCTTGATGATATCCTCATATTTTCCAAGTCCCTGGAGAGCCACCACACAGATGTCTGTCGTGTGCTTCAGAAACTAAGAGAGAACAATTTCTATTGTAAATTAGAGAAGTGCGAGTTCAATCGTGAACAGGTTAAATTCCTGGGTTATGTAATTTCCAATGCTGGTTTTTCGATGGAACCAGAGAAACTTTCAGCAGTCCTACAGTGGCCCCGACCCGTGGGATTACGTCCTCTGCAGCGTTTCCTGTGCTTTGCCAACTATTATCGGATGTTTATTCGTAACTTCTCATCTCTGGTCAAGTCCCTGACCTATATGACCAGAAAGGACGGCAACCCACAGAGTTGGTCTCCGGAGTCCATAAAGGCCTTTGAGAGTCTCAATGGTGCCTTTGTTTCTGCTGCTGTGTTGGCACATCCTGATCCTACGTTACCTTTTATCCTTGAGGCTGATGCTTCTGAGACTGGAGTTTGCAACCTTCTATCTCAATGCCCTACCTCTGAAAGCGCTTTGCATCCTTGTGGCTACTTTTCCAAGAAATTGTCACCTGTGGAGTGCAAGTACAAGATTGGTGACAGAGAGCTGTTGGCGATCATTTTAGCCCTGAAAGAATGGAGACATCTCCTCGAAGGTACCACTGTGCCGGTTCTCATTCTTACTGACCACAAGAATCTCACATTCTTGTCTGAGGCTAAACGCCTCTCTCCCAGAAGGGCACGGTGGGCTCTTTTCTTGTCACGTTTCAATTACATTGTCTCATTCTTACCCGGTACTAAGAATGTAAGGGCTGATGCCTTGTCACGACAATTTTCCTCCACTTCCAAGTTGGAGTCAGTTCCGGTTCCTGTGATTCCTCCTGATCATATTCTGGCTACTGTTCGTGCCAGTCTCACTTCTCCTTTGGGTGACAAAATTCTTGCTGCTCAGGTCCATGCTCCTCCTGAGAAACCTTGTGACCGCTGCTTTGTCCCAGAGAGCCTCCGTTCTGCCATGCTCCAGACTTGCCATTCTCCCAAGGCTGCTGGCCACCCTGGGAAGAATCAACTTTTTTGCGCCATTTCCAAACAATTCTGGTGGCCTAGTCTACATGCTAATGTAACTGCCTTCGTAGCGGCCTGTTCCATGTGTGCTCAGAGTAAGACTCCACAACACCTTCCAGTGGGCCTACTACAACCCATACCCAATGGAGAGAGGCCCTGGACCCACCTGTCTATGGATTTCATTGTGGAGTTACCCAACTCCCAGGGCAACACAGTTATCCTTATGGTGGTTGACCGATTCTCAAAGATATGACATTATATTCCACTTAAGAAGTTGCCCACTTCTAAGGAACTGGCTTCCATTTTTGCTCAGGAGATCTTTCGCTTACATGGGCTACCCAAGGTGATTGTCTCGGACAGGGGTAGTCAGTTTGTGTCCCGGTTCTGGGGAGCCTTTTGTGCACAGTTGGGAATTCAACTTGTTTTCTCTTCTGCGTATCACCCGCAGTCTAATGGGGCCACAGAACAAGCCAATCAGTCCTTGAAGCAATTCCTACATTGCTATATTTCTGACCATCATAACAACTGGTCAGACCTGTTACTGTGGGCAGAGTTTGCTCACAACAGTGCCTTGAATTCTGCTTCCTGATTGTCCCCAATTTATGGCGAATTATGGTTTCCAACCTTCCATGTTGCCTGACTCATTTGTTCCCCAGAGTATTCCTGCGTTAGAGGAGCATTTCCGTTGTCTTCGTTCCACTTGGGCACAAGTCCAGGAGGCTTTGCAACATGCTAATGATAGGTACAGACTCCATGTTGACCGCAGACGCCTGCCTGCACCTTCCTACCAGGTTGGGGACAGGGTCCGGCTGTCATCTCGCAACCTCCGACTCCTTGTTCCCTCACTGAAATTTGCACCTCGGTTTATTGGGCCTTTCCGTATTCTTTGCAGGATTAACCCAATGGCTTACGCATTAGACCTTCCTTCTAATATGTGTATTTTGAATGTATTTCATGTCTCCTTATTAACTGTGGGTGAGATATCAGGGTCTAAACAGACCTCTGATGTTTCATCTTTGAAACAGAGAAATGAGATTGAGGACACAGCCCACAATCTCCATCTCTGCAGCCTCAGCTCCACAGAATGAATGGACAGAAATAGCTCCATACAGAGCTTCCTGTTCATTCACAAATGGAAGCATAGTAAACACAGTTTACTATGCCTCAGTTATAAATGAACTGGGTCAGTGATCCCTGCGGATCACTGACTCTATTCATTAAGACAAGGGAGGAGCCGGTAAATTACACATTTACTGGCCCCTTCCCCACTCCCCATTCAGAAAGCATTCCCCCCGCAGCAGCCGGGAAGGAGAGGAGAGGGGGGAACCCGACAGCACTGTGGGGGATGAGGGGGGCCAAAGAGTACACAGGAGCTTGGGGCAGCAGGTGGTGGATAGCGAGGATGGCATATAGAGGAACAGTTCCCCTTCCTTTTCCTCCTGCAGCCTTTCAGCTGCAGGCTGCATGAGGAAGATGAAGGGGAATGGTTCCTCTATATGCCACCCCTCCTATCCAGGTGTACAGGGGGCTGCACGGGAACCCTGGAGCATGCAATTGTGCAACTCCTGTACATACACCCCTGCTGGTGCGATGGGGTGAGTGTCAGTGCTGGGGGGAATGGGATGAGTGGCAGTGGTGGGTGGGTGGGATGAGTAGCAGTGCTGGGGGGGGGATGGGGTAAGTGTCAGTGCTGGGGAGGATGGGATGACTGTGCTGGTGGGGTGTGTGGAATGAGTGTCAGTGGTGGGGGGATGAGTGGCTGTGCTGGGGGGAGGGGGTGGAATGAGTGTCAGTGCTGGGGGGGGTGCGATCAGTGTCAGTGCTGGGGGAATAAGTGTCAGTGCTGGTGGGGTGTGGAATGAGTGGGGGGTGGGATCAGTGTCAGTGCTGGGGGGATGAGTGTCAGTGCTGGTGGGGGGGTGGGAGTGTCAGTGCTGGGGGGTGGGATCAGTGTCAGTGCTGGGGGGATGAGTGTCAGTGCTGGTGGGGGGTGGAATGAGTGGGGGGGTGGGATCAGTGTCAGTGCTGGGGGGATGAGTGGCTGTGCTGGTGGGGGGTGGAATGAGTGGGGGGGGTCAGTGTCAGTGCTGGGGGGATAAGTGTCAGTGCTGGTGGGTGGTGGAATGAGTGGGGGGTGGGATCAGTGTCAGTGCTGGGGGGATGAGTGTCACTGCTGGTGGGGGGGTATGAGTGTCAGTGCTGGGGGGGTGGAAACAGTGTCAGTGCTGGGGGGATGAGTGTCAGTGCTGGTGGGGGGTGGAATGAGTGGGGGGGTGGGATCAGTGTCAGTGCTGGGGGGATGAGTGGCTGTGCTGGTGGGGGGGTGGAATGAGTGGGGGGGATCAGTGTCAGTGCTGAGGGGATGAGTGTCAGTGCTGGTGGGGGGTATGAGTGTCAGTGTTGGGGGGGGTGGGATCAGTGTCAGTGCTGAGGGGATGAGTGTCAGTGCTGGTGGGGGGGTATGAGTGTCAGTGCTGGGGGGGTGGAATCAGTGTCAGTGCTGGGGGGATGAGTGTCAGTGCTGGTGGGGGGTGGAATGAGTGGGGGGTGGAATCAGTGTCAGTGCTGGGGGGATGAGTGGCTGTGCTGGTGGGGGGGTGGAATGAGTGGGGGGGATCAGTGTCAGTGCTGAGGGGATGAGTGTCAGTGCTGGTGGGGGGTATGAGTGTCAGTGCTGGGGGGGTGGGATCAGTGTCAGTGCTGAGGGGATGAGTGGCTGTGCTGGTGGGGGGGTGGAATAAGTGTCAGTGCTGGGGTGGGGTGTGGTATCAGTTTCAGTGCTGGGGGATGAGTGTCAGTGCTGGGCGGAAGGGAAGAGTGGCTGTGGTGGCATGGAATCAGCGGTGGTGGTGGGGACTGGGTTCATTGGCAGCGCTGGGTGCCGGGATCAGAGACACTTACTTGCTGTCAGTGTCCACTCAGTTTTCCCTGCATTGCTCCGTGTCTCTCTCGGCTCCCTGCGCTCCACGTGTCACTGTCTCTACTACTTACGCAGGGGCTTCGACCTCCTGCAGCACCCCCCCCCCCTCCTTCTCTTACTTGATGTCAGCAGTGTCCGCCCCGCCTCCCTACATTCTCTCTGTCTCTAGATAGGCGGGGGTGGGGAGGTCCACAGCGAAACGAACAGACACATGCTGCCCTCACAACAGCAGCCAGAGTGGACGGACGGGCCCCTCACACTAGCGAACGGACGGGCGGCGGGCTTCTCACACTGGCGGGCGGCAGGCCCCCCCTAAATTGGCGGAACAACAGGGCCCAGTCGCAAGTGCGACTGCAGCAACCCTGATAATTTCGCCACTGATGATGGCTGCTTCTGGAAGACATCCTGCCTCATTGTGGGCACCCAAGTCATGTCAGTGACCCCATCATCATCCCCTCCATCCTCATCATTACTGGAGCCAACTTGGCAATACGCTGCGGCTGGGAGTACATGACTGCCAACTTGTTGTTTATCTTTGTTCTCCCCTCTCTGTAGGCTTATGTTCCTACCTTTCTCAACCTCAGAACCAACCAGTTTTATCCCCTGCTCTATCCAGCACTAGTCTCTGCTTGGGTGATAGAGGATGAGGAGGATAGTTTAGTAAGCCAGTCCACCACCTCCTCTGCATCCTGTGTCTGGATAGCATGGGCATCATCACTAAACAAAGAAGATGGTGCCCTGCCTGAGGACAGACCACATCCACCTTTGCCTGTCGACACAGATGCTGCTGGCCCCCTCACAGTGGCATGGATATGTCTGCCTCTCCTTGTTGGCCTCCCAGACATGATGGGGGGGTTAATACTGAACTGTAATAGAGACAGGAAATGTGTAATTGGATGCACTTTAATCAATGGAAAGTGGTATTTGATGCACTTTAACCACTTGCCGACAGCTGCATGCTGATATACGTCGGCACAATGGCAGGGGTGGACAAATGGGCATACCTGTACATCCCCTTTAAGAGCCGGGGATAGCAGGTGCGCCCGCCGCGTACAGCGTACAGCGACCATGCCTGCGGGACTGGTGATCATGTCACGGAGCCTCAGAATGGTCAAGTGCCTATGTAAACAATGCTTTTCCTTGCTCTAGCTTGTGTCATGACAGAGATCACCGTTCCCTGTCATCGGGAGCGGTGATCGCTGTCATGTGACTTGAATCCCATCCCCCCCACAGTTACAAATGGTCGAATGCCCAGCCGATTCGTGTGTTTGCCCAACAGGTGAACAGCTAATGGGTGGGCTAAACTTATGCTCAGCCTGAACCATTCACCTAACACTATTTGAGGGTGGTGAGTGGGTGATAATTGCCAAGAGATGCCCATAAATCTACAAAACTTTTTCCAAAACTGGCAAGTGGACTGCACACCCCAGTCTGAAACTATATGAGATGGCATGCCATGCAATCAAAATATTTACCAGATGAAGACTGCAGCAGAAAGAGGAGTAGAAGAGAAACAGAGTGTGCCATTTTACAGAACCTATTGCAGCTGTCAGAAGGTGAGAGATCCTTACTACAATCCAAGAACAGATGTCCCTAGAGTTTTTTAGGAATATCAAGAGGTGTTAAAGGGGCCCACAAGCTCATGAGAGGGGACCTGTGGTCTTGAAACTGTACAAGCAGCCACAAAGTCTTTAACGTCCCTCTTCAGTTTTGGCCAGCAATAGTGAAGGGACAGAAAGGTGAATATCCTATGACCTGCCAGTTTGGAGCTGTGGGCATAATGGAGACTCCTAGTTCTGAGCTTCAGTGACTCCAAAGTTGCACTTGGAAGAATGGGGTGGTGGGGGGTAATGGGTTCTGGTTCAAAAGAGGACTCTGTGTTGTGGGGGTCAAAGGAGTTGAAGAGTGTAAAGCCTCAGGTGTTTCTGGCCCTGGGATTGTATGTAACCCCAAAATTAAATAAGAAGAAGAGAGGAGAGATGAAGCAGACTGGATACACTGTGGATTTTTAACCAGCAAGTATGGAAAGACAGTGTGGAAATCCCTCAAGAAGATGCTGCCATTTGCTTGATGCTTGATAGCTAAAAACTCATGATTCATGATGCTATTATTCTTCTCCCCACATGAAAATTCTGTACATAAGAAAGCACAAGAAAGCTTTTTGTCTCAACAGTGTGCAGTACAGCAACAGCACTCACGGTGGAAACATTGACTTCCAGTTAGAAGGGTTTATGAGTGTATGATTTCTGTAAAGCTGGTCCAGTTTGGAAGGTGCATTTCAGAGGCTCAAAAACTTCCATGGCTTCGAGTGGCAAATTCTGGGGGTCAGCGCCTTTACGGGTCAGGGTAGTGATAGGTGCCACCAGAAAGGAGTAACCTCTGATAACCTACTGATAACAATTTGTGAATCTAAAAATAATTTGGTTGCCTCTGGGCTGATGCGACATGGCAAATTTGTGATGACTGACACCTTAGCTCATTTAAAGGCCATTCTTGCAGACAATGCAGCCCATGAATGGTATTTCTTGCTGCTAGATGAGGCATTTTCCTGCCTTGGCATAAAGCTCCTTTTCCCACAGGTGTTGTAATACTATTTGTATTTGTTTGTGGGGGGCTGGATGCGTAGACAAGAATATTGTCAAGATACACCACCGCACACACATAGAGGAGGCCATGGAAAATGTATTTGAGTGCTGAATTGAAATAGGGGTATTAAATGCTGCCTTTCATTAATCTCCCTCAGGTTGAGTTTGGTAAAGATCTGGGCTCCACGTAAGTGATTGAATAATTTGGTGATGGGGGCAGTGAAAAACAATTTTTGACAATAAGGTCATCCAGGCCCAGGTAGCCTACACAAGGTTTCATCTTTCTTCTCAATGAAGAAAAACCCTGCTCCAGCCAACATGGTTTTTTAATGAAATATATTCAGGCATGCCCTGTTTCTCAGGAATAGAGAATGGGTCGGTTCTTTTGCAGCATATTAGATTAATGATGCAGTTAAATAAGCAGTGAGCTGGCGAGTGTTAGCAGTATGCTTAGGGAAGATGTCAGAGAATACAGCATAGGCAGCAGGAACCTGTCTGAACATGCCGTACTGCTTTCATATTTGGAGTAGGGATGGGCTTTATGTTCGGGTCAAACATGAGTTCGACTCGAACATTGGCTGTTCGTCCGTTCGCCGAACAGCGAACAATTTGGGGTGTTCGCGGCAAATTCAAAAGCCGCGGAACACCCTTTAAAAGTCTATGGGAGAAATCAAAAGTGCTAATTTTAAAGGCTTATATGCATGGTATTGTCATAAAAAGTGTTTGGGGACCTGGGTCCTGCCCCAGGGAACATGTATCAATGCAAAAAAGTTTTAAAAACTGACTTTTTTTGGGAGCAGTGATTTTAATAATGCTTAAAGTGAAACAATATAAGTGTAATATTCCTTTAAATTTCCTACCTGGGGGGGTGTCTATAGTATGCCTGTAAAGGGGCGCATGTTTCCTGTGTTTAGAACAGTCTGACAGCAAAATGACATTTCTAAAGGAAAAAAGTCATGTAAAACTACTATCGCTAGCACCAGCTATAATGAATTGTCGGTCTGGCAATACACATAAAAATTCAGTGATAAAAACGGCATGGAATTTCCCCACAGGAGAACCTCGAACCAAAATTTAAAAGAAAATGCGTGGGGGTTCCCCTAAATTCCATACCAGACCCTTATCTGAGCACGCAACCTGGCAGGCCGCAGGAAAAGAGGGGGGGACAAGAGAGCGCCCCCCTCCTGAACCGTATCAGGCCACATTCCCTCAACATTGGGAGCCCTCCAAAGCACCTTGTCCTCATGTTGATGGGGAGAAGGGCCTCATCCCTACAACCCTTGCCTGGTGGTTGTGGGGGTCCTCGGGCGGGGGGCTTATCGGAATCTGGAAGCCCCCTTTAACAAGGGGACCCCCAGATCCCGCCCCCCGTGTGAATTGGTAATGGGGTACAAATGTACCCCTACCATTTAACAAAAAAAGTGTCAAAAGGGTTAAAAAACATCTTCCTCAGGCTTCTTCTCCGCTCCGTACGCCTCAGTGGGAGTCTTTACATAACCGGGTGACCCCGCCCCGCTCTGACAACACGGGGAAAGCCACAGGGAAGTCCCTGTGAAATCCCCGTGCATCAGAGGAGGGTGAGGTCACCGGGTGGCCCCGCCCTCCGTTATATAAGAAGTGTTGGAAGAACCGAAGCGTCATACGGCGGAAGACTCCCACTGAGGTGGATTGTGCGGACGGAGCAGTGTTGCCAACCTAACAAATTGAAATTTACTGACACAACACCCAAAATTTATTGGCACAGATAAGTTTTTACTGCCATTTCCAAAAGTTACTAAATTATTAAGTTTTAAGTACAAATTTCACTATTTAGGCTACAAACAAGTACAATATGTAATTAGCAATATTATTTAAGGTAGATAATAAGACAAAAAACATATTTCTTTTTTTATTTTTGATATAGTAAGCAAGTAGCTCAGAAACAGGACTCAGGAGGGCAAGAAATTAGAATGGGTGGCACACACATGAAATTGACTCTCATGCCGCGTACACACAAGCGGACTTTGACGGACTGAACCCTGAAGGACTTTTCGTCAGAGTTCCAACGGAGTTCCAATGAAACGGACTTGCCTACACACGATCCCACCAAAGTCCGACTGATTTGAACGTGATGACGTACGACTGGATTAGAATAAGGAGGTTCATAGCCAGTAGCCAATAGCTGCCCTTGCGTTGTTTTTGGTCCATCGGACTAGCATACAGACAAACAGATTTTTCAATAGCACTCGAGTCCGTCTGAAACATTTGAAACATGTTCTATTTCTAAAGTCCGTCAGATTTTTCGACAGAAAAGGTCCGATGAAGCCCACACACGATCGAATTGTCCGACAGATTTGTTCCGGTGGACCTTTGCTGTCAAAAAGTCCAGTCGTGTGTACACAGCATTACAGTGCTACTGACAGAAGTGTGCAGCAGTATAGATTAGCGACACAACACGTCCCCTCCAGAGTCACAATGACAGTCTCTCTCCGAATCAGGTGGTCCCTCCAGTCCAAACAGCACTGATGGTCCCCATCCTGGCCTGCCTTGCTGCCATCCCACAGACCCACACACAAGGCTCTGGCTGCTCTGCTTGGCTCTCTTGCACCATGACATCACAGGACATGCTCAGGCTCCACCTCCACCGGAGCCACCCAAACACACTGTAGCAGGCACTTGTATGGTCTCGGCTGGCTCCAGGCCGAGCGTCACAGCCATATTTTTTACTGGCAACCTTTTATTTTTACTGGCATTTACTGACAGGAGAAAATTGCCTGTTTTTTACTGGCTGCCAGTAAAAATACTGACGGTTGGCAACACTGGGACGGAGCGGAGAAGAAGCCGGAGGAAGATGCGGGAAGAGAAGAGAAGAGCGGAGGAAGAAGAAGATGGAGAAAAAGAAGATGAAGAAGATGTAGGAAGAAGAAGAACACCGAAGGAAGACCAGAAGAAAGAAGATGGAAGAAGAAGAAATGAATAAAGGACTTGTCAAAAACCGTCTCTTGTGTTTTTTAACCTTTTTGACACTTTTTTTGTGAAATGGTAGGGGTACATTTGACCTCTATAAACGTGTAGGCGTACAGAGGGGGCCTGCATAAGAGCAGAACAAAAAGTATAAGAGAGGGAAAGGGAGAGAGAGGGCTGGGGTGTGTGATATGGGGACTATGGGAACGGATATATCATATACATGGTTTAAGGAACGGGCAATAGGAGGGCAATGATTCTACATTGACAAGCTCACTCCTATTGCCCGTTCCTTAAACCATGTATATGGTATATCTGTTTCCATAGTCCACATATCGCACACCCCAGCCCTCTATTTCTTTTCCTCTTTGTTTCTGCTCTTTTTCCCTTTTCTTATGCTTCCCTTTCCCTCTCTTATGCTTTCTTAGTTCTGCTCTCATGCAGGCCCCCTGTACCCCTACATGTTTATAGAGGTCTTGGGTTATAGCTTAGAGACATGCTTCTAATTGTCAATCTCACAGGGGCGGTAATACTACTACTAAACCATATATGAACATATGTTAAATTATTTTTCTTTTAATGTAGAATGCAATGAATTTATGTTTATTCTTTCGTTCATAGAATATGCCAAAAGCTCCTGAGGAAGCGTTAACATGTAGTGCAAGTCGAGCTATTTTGATACACTGTTTCTTTTGAAACCGTTTACGATTGAACAAGTAAAATGATTGAACATCTGAACCTTGTTTAAACATGTACTAAGTATGTAGATGGTGGGGGGGCGTGGCTTGGCAGCGGATGTAGTCAGTCGCACATCTTGTGAGCTCCGCCGAAAATCCGTACAGAAATCCTGCAAATCTTTGCTGACAGACCAGTTCTTGCACCAGACTACCCCCCGGTACACCAGCTACGATCTCCCGTTCACGGAGATATCACAGCATGACTGCTAAACCCCCCAGACGCGGCTCCACGGCCCGCTCCGCTCCGGACCACGAGGCCCAAGATGGCGGCGCGGCATCCAAGTCAGCTGCAACGAAACACAGGGAGGCCGTGCAGAAGCTTTTCCCGCAGTCTGAAATATGGGACTTACCAGAAACGAACGGCAACGGAGCGGAGAGCCGCAGCGGGTCGCAATCGGAGGCAGATGACACTGTTCCCCTGGAAGATCCGCACACTGCTCTGCTGCCCTGGGACACTGTGAGTAACTTACCTATGCCCCATAGATCACACAAGGCCCAAACCGCGAGCTCGCCTGAACAGGAACCTACACTGAGGGATATCTTCTCAGCGGTCACGTCATGTAATCTTTCTATCACAGCACTCGCATCAGAGGTTAAGGGGATGAAGTCAGAGATGTCTTTCCTGCGTCAGGATATGCAAAAATTAAGGGATCGGACCTCTGCCATTGAGGGACGTATTAGTACCATAGAAGATGACTGGGCCCCCATGCAAAGGGACTCGCATGCTCAACAAATAATGGTAGCTAAACATGCTACGAAAATCGACGATTTAGAGAACAGATTACGCAGAAATAATGTCAGAGCTATTGGTATCCCTGAAAAAATGGAGGGCAGAAACCCAGTTGATTTTATTGAAAAATGGCTACTTGATAAATTTGGGAAAGACTCATTCTCCCCCATGTTTGCAGTGGAGCGGGCACATAGGGTTCCGTCTAGGCCCTTGCCCCCAGGCAATCCTCCTAGAGCTTTCCTTTTCAAAATGCTTCATTACAGAGACAGAGACATAATTCTTTCAAAAGCTCGCACTCTGGGAGACGCACTGGTGATCGAAAACTCCAAAATATCTCTGTTTCCAGATTTCTCGGCGGATGTACAAAAGCAGAGGGCCCAGTTCAATGATATTAAAAAGAGACTCCGCTCTCTAGACCTACAATATTCTATGCTCTATCCGGCTCGTCTCCGTGTAGTAGCCAGGGATGAGGTGCACTTTTTTGAGAGACCTGCGATGGCAGTACAATGGCTGGACAGAGAGGAAAAATCCTTACGAGAAGATTTAGGCAGAAGACGCAGAAATACCTGAAGTTCAATACCCCTCCTGATTCTCTGAGAAACAAAAAGGGAAAATTTCTTTGAATAATGCAATGTTGGTGCAATTACTATCCGTCCATAATAGTTCTAGTCACAAGATGACAATATTTGCTTTAAGGCGGAGGATATCGCATGGACAACTTACTGCAAATAGTTAAGTCTATGCCAGTAACTCAAGGCCTGTTGCCTTTTGGCTCTTCAAAGCCGGCTACTGTAATTAGCCCCCCAGTTACGGGTCCTACGTGGACGCTACAGTTTCTGTTTTATTATGTTGTTTTCTTTTTCAGTTTTGTCCCTAGGGACACAGTTACCCTAATGGTCCTGGTACTGCTCCAACGAATTCTACCTAGCCCAAGGAAACTATACCAAATGCCCAATCTCTATAGTCTTGTTCAATATAACAATGACGGTTCTCAGGAGCATTCTCTATGTGCCCTATATGACTTACCCTCATATATTTACATTTTAATGCTTTATGGCTAAACAGATAACGCTTACTAGCTGGAATGTTAGGGGTCTGGGAGACAGAGTGAAACGCCTAGCTGTATTGCATATGCTTCAACGCATGGGATCTTCAGTAGTATGTCTCCAGGAGACGCATATGTTACCTGATCAAGAATCCCCATTCTCTACAAAATTATTTGCTGCTCAGTTTCACTCTGCCTTCTCTTCCTATGCTAGGGGCGTCAGCATTCTGATAAGCAAAAACATAAGTTTTACATATACATTGTCGGTCGTTGACCCTCACGGTCGATATGTTTTCCTGGTATGTTCATTAGATGGGTTACAGTGCATTATTGGGAATATTTACATCCCGCCTCCTTTTTCGATAGAGGTTGTTAAGACGCTGGCCTCCTTCCTCTCACAGCATCCGGGGATCCCAGCAATTATTGTCAGGGATTTTAACAATTACCTAGATACAGAGCTGGACAAAATGACCGCAAAGATTCCTTTGGGTGGGGTGAGGGGAGGTCAGACGTCCTTTGCCCGCCTTATTGCGGAACTAGGATTAAGAGATGTATGGAGGATGAGTCACGCACAGATGAAAAGTTATTCATGTTTTTCTGCTACGCATAAAGTTCTCTCCAGGATTGATCTCGGTCTGGGTAATGATTTGATGCTCCCATTGGTAGCTTCTACAAAATATGAAGTACGCACTATCTCTGATCATTCTCCCCTGTGCATAGAGATCTCCACATCGGGTGTTCTAAAGAGGAACTACTGGAAACTCAACCCCTTTTGGTTGTCACTGTTTCCTATTCCTGATCCCATTTTTGATACCTTAGAATCTTTTATTAGGTTTAACAAACCTTCATCTAGACCAGGTATTTTCTGGGACACATTAAAAGCATTTTTGAGAGGCCAATTTATCAAGTCTATTAATGCCATTAAGACCGAGACCAAGAACTGGGAACAAACTGTGTTGAAGGAGGTTAAGAGGACTGAAGCTGCCTTTACTGAATTCCCCTCGGAGAGCACTGAGAGGTCTTTTCTTGAGGCGCAGCATACGGCCAACCATCTAATATTAACTACTGCTGAGAAGAAGAGGTTTTTTCTTCAACAAAAATACTTTGAGGAGGGAGAGACCACGGGGCATATGCTTGCTATGATGATACGATCCCAAAAGGGGTCGTCCCATATAGACTCAATCATGGGCCCATTGGGCACTCTGGTTTCCTCCCACACTGAAATATTGTCCACGTTCAGAGATTTCTATGCTGATGTGTACTCCACGAAAGTCAACCCTGCCCAGTCGGAAATTAATTCTTTTTTAGACCAATGCCAGTTACCGCAGATCCCACCCCAGGACGTAGCACTACTGAACGCTCCTCTTGGGGATGAGGAGCTATTGGAGGCGTTGGCGCTTTCCTCTCCTGGTAAGTCTCCGGGATCGGATGGCTTGCCGGCGGAGGTCTATAAGCGCTACTCTGAAATTCTGATAACACACCTAAAGGAAGTATTTGAGGATGCCAAAAAAATTGGAAGTTTACCCCAATCCATGAATGAAGCAATAATCGTTCTTCTCCTTAAACCGGGCAAAGAGGCCCATCTACCTGACTCGTATAGGCCTATATCTTTATTGACAACAGATGTTAAATTGCTAGCAAGGGTACTAGCCACAAGACTCGCTAAAGTCATACACAAAGTGATACATAGGGACCAATCGGGGTTTATCCCTTCAAGATCTACAGCCCTTAATATAAGAAGACTTTTTCTTAACCTCCAGATCCCTGTCGACAACCCTGGCAAAAGAGCAATACTATCATTGGATGCTGCCAAGGCTTTCGACAGTGTCGAATGGCCATACCTATGGGAAACCTTGAAGCGTTTCGGCTTAGGAACTAACTTCATTCAATGGGTTAAGCTGCTGTATTCGGCCCCCACAGCCAGGATCCGCGTAAATGGTGATCTTTCGGACTCATTTCCTCTTTTTAGAGGTACGAGGCAGGGGTGTCCACTCTCACCCCTGCTATTCGCATTGGCCCTTGAACCATTGGCAGAGATGGTAAGATCATCACAGTCAATTATGGGCTTTGTCAGAGGCCCAATTACTGATAAGATCTCTCTTTATGCGGACGACACTCTACTTTACTTAGGGGATGTGGAGGCTTCACTCACTAATGTAATGAAGATAATACAACATTTTGGTACACTGTCGGGATTCTCCATTAATTGGAGTAAATCCGTAATTCTTCCAGTAGATGAGCCAACGATTGATCTGCCGGCTAGTGCAAGATCACTTAAAGTGGTTTCCTCATTTAAATATCTAGGTATTCAGGTGACAGTTAACCCACAAAAATACTTAGAAGATAACTTACTACCTCTTTTCAAAAAACTTCAAATGACATGCAATACTTGGTGTAAGCTTCCCCTATCAGTAATTGGTAGAATAAATTTGATTAAGATGGTCTGGGGACCTCAGCTTCTATACATCATGCACAATTCTCCACAATGGATACCTCGAAAATGGTTTAATCGTATTGAGACATTATTTAGATCTCTAATATGGAGGAAAAAAGTTGCTAGAATAAGTCTTTCCACCTTGCAGTATGGTAAAGATCGGGGTGGAGCTGCTGTTCCCAACCCTAAACTATATTTTTATGCCTCTCAATTGCAACACTTGTGTGGTCTTGGTTTGTTGAACGACTCTGACTCGGTCGAAAGCATGCTGCGAACTGGAACATTAAATACAACGGTGCTGGCAATTTTGGAGGCGGGATTATCACACCTGCCACAATCAGCCCCCACCATAGTTCTTCTCAAAAAATTATGGTCTACGGTCAAATCTAAACTACAGATTATGGGCTTCCTGACAGAGACTCCCCTATGGAACAATCCGAACCTAACAGAAGTATATAAACTGGAGGGTTTCCAAATGTGGAGGAATGCCGGAATTCATTATATTTCTCAATTATTTCACCAAAATATTTTAAAATCCTTTATGGAATTGCAGTCGGAGTTTGGGCTGCCTAGACACCAATTCTACCGATATCTTCAGCTACGCCATGCCCTTCAGATTCAAGGCCGGTCGGCTGCTCTGGTGCTTGTTAGTCATCCTCTGATTAATGACATTTTCTATGGTCAGGATAAAAAGGGTCTTATATCTCACATTTACTCGCAATTGCTTTTGGCTTTACAAGACACTGCTAATCTACCATGCAGACGTAAATGGATAGAGGATCTGGGAGAGGTGGGTGAGGATGTCTGGGACACATGCCTTCAGACAGGGCCATTAACTTCTGTATCACAAACACATAGACTTTCGCATCTATTCTTGCTACACAGAGCTTATCGTACGTCAATACAACTACATAGATGGGGCAGAAGGGATTCTCCCTTATGCCCTAAACGATGTGGAGAGGAGGGATCACTGATTCATCTGATGTGGCGCTGCCCCAAACTACACCGCTACTGGGGCGATATTACCGACACAATCTCGTCAGTATTCCAAATAAGGGTCCCCTTGGATCCTCTGATATGTATATTAGGAGCAATTGATGAAGAAATATATCCCCCTCCTAGCAACATAGCAATTATCAGATTATTATATCTGGCCCGTAAGTTGATAGCCAGATTCTGGTTATCTGTAAATGTCCCCACCAAAAAACAATGGATAGAGCAAGTAAATTATATCCTTATCAGAGAACACCTAACATATCAGCATAGAAATGCATCTCGAAAATTTAATTCTATATGGCAACCTTGGCTGGATTCCCCAGGATTGGCACCCCCACAGTTAATCATGCACAGAATATTTCAAGTTTAAGTGTATACAGCTTGTTTGATTGAGGCGGTAACTGGTCTACTTATGATGTGTATACGGGAAACTAAACCTAGTTGGGCAGACCAGGAGCAAGGTTTATGGTTAGATGACCAGTTTGTCATCTGGTAGCTGCATTGGGTGGGAGAATCTTTGTTCTCTTACGCAGTGCGGTTTGTTGGTATATAAATGTAAAATCTATTAGATGCCACTGCTGTAACAATTTTTTATTTTCACTGAATATACATGGTCAAGACAGAACTGAATGATCCGTGTTCATAATATGTATTGTGCCATTTTCAATGCTTGACTGTCTACTATGTAATTTGTCTTTTGTGGCTCAATAAAGAATTTTCTGATTTAAAAAAAAAAGTATGTAGATGGTGTATCTAACATGCTCATAGTTATTATCTTGAATATACGCAAATCTATGTAGGTGTTTTTTAGCTATTTTTTGTAATAAACATTCAAATTCTTTTTTAATCTTCTGTGTTATGCCTATTAAGTCCATCACTTCAAATTATCTTCTAATGATCTCCAATATCGGGATGTGGCATTAACTATTTATGTGCCGCATCCACAGTACCACTCTGTGGTGATACAAATTCTCTTAGAACAAAGTCAGGACCAGTCCATGGGCTTGTTTTTGTTATTTTATCAGTGAAAATAACTTGGATTGGGTCAAGGGGTATATGGGATGCCCAACTTGACATGAAACAAAACTTGGAGGAAAAAACATCATACTTATGAACAGTAGAGGTACTCACACTGTCTTTGTTCTGCAGCTGCAAGTGAAACTGCTTTCAGGTCTTTCGTTGGGCTAGTTTTTTTCCTTGCTATACAAGGTTGTCCTTCCCTGGTGGACTGCAGGACAGTGGAGATCCCTCTTTCAGCTTCCTTCTTCCTGCCTCCAGCCTGAAGGCAGACCCCCACTTCTTCGGGGGCCCCTTCCCAGGCCAGGAACAACAGCACTTAAGCATCCTCCACCTGACTCAGCTGCTGGTTCAGTCACCCTGCCAGGTCTCCTGCCTGGGGATTGGCCAGATTCTCAAATATATTCAGATCCCTACCTCTATCCCCCACCCACTAGCTTCTAGAAGTTTCCATAACCAGGGGGAGGCGATAGAGGACTGATCTGTAGAGCCTTCCAGCCCAACCTAAATCTGACCCTGATCCAATGAACAGACTCATACAACTACCATGAGTCAGGTAGATTTCCCTGCACCTATTCTAGCACTAGAGGGTGCTACATTAGCCATGGCCCCAGAGTCAATTGACCAACATCTGACATAGAGATGGACTGTAAGAGTGGTAACATTTTCTGACAGTGAAAAGAGATTGGTCCAGTAGGCTCCCTCAAGATGTACTAGACATGGGCATTTTCCAAATGCTGGGGACATGGTTTAAGAAATTCTCCTTCTCCCTGCAATATATACCTGGGTCCAGCGGGTAAAGGCCAAGCTCAGCCTGCTTGCATGTGTATAATGGAAGAGAATTCTTGGTCGGAAACATTTTCCTCTTTATATGCAGGTAGACAAGAAGCTGAGTAGAAGTGCCGCTGGCACCTATGCTCTTGGAGGCTTTTCTGGAACTGGATATTGATTTGGAGGGAGAGGGGAATTAAATAATCCAGAAAAATAGAGTAGATATCTACCCGCCAGCTTGCCCTTAACATGATCAGACACTGCTTGTCAGAATGTAGCAGTTAGGGACTCATTTATTTGGGGCTAGTTTGGCTACCTGGGTCCAATATTGTGTTGCATATTGACCCACTGTCATGCTTCCTTGGGGAGAAGCCCAGGCCAGGGCATCTGGGGCTAAGTGGTAATTCCAAAGACCATCGTAGAATAGTGAGTGAGGAAATTCTGGGGCTGAAGTTCAAAGATAATTCTGCACTGATCATGGAAGCTCCTAATGCTATCCCTGGAATAAAATCAAAAATGTTGGCTGCACCTATCCGTGTCCAATCCGATTAATTTTAATTGTGATTAATTAATCCCAATTTTTAAAACAAAACCTTACTTTCAAACCACAAGACTGCTTTCATTATTCAGTGACAGACTTTCTTGTGTACAATAAAATAAGATAAAACAAATGTGACAGTCCCAGGTAACTATAGCTTAATTATTAGTGCTTTTTTTCTTTCAAATATTTTCCCTTTAAATGTGCTTCTCATATCCCACAGTTTTTCCACCTTCACCCGTGTGGATTTCAGTTAATATAATTGTGTAGTGTCTCCCGCCACCTTTCATCACTGAGCTCACCTCCAGTGTAGACCTGTTTCCAGGTATAAAATTGCCTTCCCCTGCTGGGGTTAATTCCAGGCTCCTCAGCTGTTCGATCTCCTTCCACTCTCCTTTCTCCTCACTGAGCTGGCTTTGTCTGAACTTCCTTTCCTCCACGTTCCCGCAGTATAAAAGATACACTCTTATTGTGTAGTATACAAAGGTTTCACATTTATTGCATAATATCCACTTACATTAAAACTTGAGACAGTGCACTTTAAAAGATCATCCGACCGGGTTGCAGCTCCCATATACTCTCGTATGTTCCACAAACACAGTACTCTGTCACCTGACTCCCACACATATCGTCACAATCATGTAACTTCCTCAGAGGTATCCCGGAATAATGAGATAATGAGGAAAAATTAGGTTTCCTTCTCTGCCAGAGAGGATTGCATGAGGTAGCCGAGCTGTATATAGTCAATTTTAGAATCAGATAGAGAGAAAAAAAATAACTTTAAAACTTAAATAAATTCAACAGCTCCCTTATATGCATTGTATTTCTTCTGTGTATATGGGTGTTTAGCAGGAGTTCACCTTTAAGATCGCTTAAGTCATGCACTGCACAACATTTGTTTCCAAAAGCCTCTGCCTATGATAACATCACAAAGTCAACTAAATGGTTGATTTGGGATTGCAATAAAAGCCCACACCCTACTGGTAAAATGCCCTGCATTTAAAACAAGAGGCCTGGTATTTGCTTTTGCCAGTATAAAGTTAAGGAGCTGTTTGGCACATAAAGATGGATTTTGGTAAGTAACCACAAATGCCCTGAGGTCCTTGACTCATCCACATGTCTGGAATAAATCATGAACTCACAGTCTTATCAATGTTAAAAAAATAATGATCCAAGACTGTCTGCAGCGCCAATGAGAACTCCATTTTATTATCCTTAGATAAATACAATATTTCCTTGCATAATCAAAGAAATTAAACCATATCTTTACAGATATCACACCTTTACTCATTATTTTAAGATTAAAGCAAATTATTAGAGAATAATCAAACTCAACCCCTCTCTCAAGGGCACACCTTCTTTCTGTCTATTTTTCACTATTTACTCTCTAAACATATAAGATATGACTTCAATTAAAAAAGGCAATGTGCAAAATGTTAAAACTTTAAAGCATTTTTTTTCTTTATCTTACTAATAGAACTATGCTCTTTTCTCTCAGTGTCTTGTCATATTGGCACAATATTCACTTCCAGCAGTTGTTTTGTATTGTTTAGCAGCATACAATCTAAAATCCTAATTCAAATATATAAAGCCTTCTAAAATCTGGCACATCCTTATACCTCCTTGTTAACATCCAAGTACATAAAACAATAACCCAATTTCTTCTCTCAAATACTTTCACAGCACAGGTCAGCTTTTCTTATCCGAGACTTCTAGGATTCCCTTCTCTATAATTCTCTTCTGCATGACATCAGTTTAGGTTTACCCAACCATCCAGCTTTTTAAATACAACCAAAACAGATTTTTCCAAAAACTTAGGTAATCTTGAAACATCTTGTTTTGCAGCCAAACACAGTTGCTAGGTTTGCCTTATCTTTTGTATACATTCATTTTTCTTTCAAATTGTAAATTCTTTAAGGCAGAGTTTTCAGTCCCAATGGGCCTACATTTCTACATAAACCTGGCCACTCAGAAATGATGTTGCTGAGAGTCAGTAACTCTTATGGAGTTTGAAATATCCTCTGTGTTGCCAGGGACAAAAGCCGACAACAGGCAGGACATATGCTAGGATGGCATAAATCTCCAGGAAAATGGTCATCCCAAACTGCAGACAGAAGCAGAATCAGCTGGCTGGTGGCCAGAATAGGTGCAGTCAAACAGATCCTAACAGAGCCCTGATTGCAGACAGAAAAAAATGTAGCTTTGTCAGAAAATAGCAATGAAAGCAGGCCAATGATCAGGAGTACAGCCAAAAAAATACACAGAAAAGTTGCAAGGCCTAAACAATTACACAGAAGTCAGAGACAGAGAGATATCTATTTAGGGCATGAGCAAAGAAAATAATTTTTGGAACAGGCAAAGGCTTGAAGCTTTGGTATTGCTTTAAAGTTCACTAATGAGTTCAAGTGTGCACAGAAAACACCTGAGATGAAATTCTGAGTAACAACCAGCAGATGGCGAAGGTTCAAGGCTGATTATGAGGGCTAGTTTACACTTTTTCAAAACATGGCTTTGGACACGTTTTGTTAAAGCTCTCTGAACGCCAGTCATAGCTCCGATCACTAAATAAAATGGTTAGCTTACAGTCAGACATTCCAAAAATTTCTGCTGGGAAGTCCGGTCGTGCGTACGCGGCATAAGATGGTTTTTAAGCAGAGGCAGGGTGTTAATGGCCTTGGTGGAGCTGCATTATAGGTAAGTATAACCTCACTTACTTATGCACAGCAGGGGGACTGGGGAGCAGCAGTGAATAGGGCATGTATAAATACTAGTTGTGGATTGTGCAATAGAAAAAAACTCAAGCAGCAAGGTTATTCCACTGAGCATTTAAGTTTCTTTTTGGATGCAAAACAGCAATTATAAGTGGCAAGTGTAAATAGAGTAGGGTTTAATTGGGAGAGTAGTAGATTATAATAAACAGGTATGGTAGAACTTAAATAGATAAATATGTTAAAAATGTAATTAAAACTAAACAGGCAAACAGCTAAATACACGGTTGAAATACACATATAGTAGGTGAACTGTGGTATCTGCCATTAGGTTCCTAATCTTAATTCGATGCAGCCAAAAGGGTTTTAATGGGGTGAAGGGCCATTTAACTTGGGGAGGCTGCCCAGTGCCCAAATATTGCTGGGCAACACTCCTTGTCCATTATAGGTGTTTACTCCTGGGTATTTAAAGCGGAGTTCCACCCAAAAATGGAACTTCCGTTGTCTGTATTCCTCCCCCCCTCCGGTGTCACATTTGGCAAATTTCAGGGGGAACAGATACCTGTCTAATCCATATATTTTCTCCCACTTCCGGCAAAAGATCGCTGCAGTATCCGCAGTGATCTACACCATGTCTGTCCCCTCCTCGCCCCCCCCCCGGCTGTCGTCTGGGAGACACACAGGTCCCAGAAAACAGCAGGGACCACTCATAACGTGCAGCGCGACTCGCGCATGCGCATTAGGGAACCAGGCTGTGAAGCTGCAAGGCTTCACTTCCTGATTCCCTTATTAGCAATGCCGGCACCTGCACCCGGAGCCAAGTATAGGAGAAAACTATCACCGCTCCGCTTTTTTTAAAAGTCAGCAGCTACAGTATTTGTAGCTGCTGACTTTTAATTTTTTTTTTTAGGCGGAACTCCACTTTAAGGCATCTGGGACTCAGTCATTGGATGGGAGTCTCTCAAAGGAGCTAAATTAACAGTTAGTGGGACATTTATTCATTCTGCTATATATGTGAGCTACCTAGAATGGGGTCTTCCATGCAGGGGAGCGAGACTCACTCCCTTTGTGGAGCCTGGTTACAACAGATTACTGTTGGACTATAAACACTGGATTTTCTATGGAAACGAGTTAGGCTGGCCATACATTATACGATTTTCTTATTCAATTTCCTTTAGATTTACCCTAAACTATGTAGTGTAAGGGCCTGCCCGATTGCATACAAATTGAAAGTGTTTAGGTTTGACCTCATGCTATATGATTTTGGTAACTCTAGGGAAAAATTGTTCCAGAAAATTGTATAATGTATGGCCAGCCTTAAACAGTTTCTTCGAGAAAAGACTGCTATAATTTATGAAGCTGTTCTGTTCTGTAATTTCAAATGTTCACTTTACACCACCTTCAAGTAAATCTATTTTGTCATCAAGCAATCCTATGTGTCCTGTTCACAGTTTCCTGCAATGTGTTTTTTGGAAAAGTGCATGGACTTTTTTACATGCAGCATGGTGCATTTTTTGCTCTATAGAATTCAATGAAATTGCATGAAAATGCATGTACATGGGTTTTTTGTGCTGTTCTTGTATGACAACAGATAATTCCTCTTAGCAACATCAACCCAAAAAAACACAAAATGCATTAAAAACACATAAAAAATGTGCATGAAAAAATGCAAAATGCACTGTAAATTGTGCCACAAAAATGCATCAGCCGCACACGCATAGATGTGAACCTAGCCATACTGTACTTGCCATTAGGGATGAGCTTGATGTTTGCATGTTCACAGAAAGGTGAACATTATGGGGCATTCGCGGGAAATTTGAGTGCCGTGGAATGCCCCATAATGCACTGTGATCTCGCAGTGCATTGCTGTATGATGATTGACCAAAGCATGCACCTGACCTGCATGCTTTGGCCAATCACAGCGTGCTATGCTGAGAGAGCCATTATATTCAGTGTTTACTGGATATTCAGTAAGTGCAGGCAATGTATTTATATATATATATATATATATATATATATATATATATATATATATATATATATATATATATATATATATCCACTACAACCAGTGTAGTCTATATCTACAGTGCATTGTGTGGTGTACTGTTTCTAATACACTTCAGGCAGTGTATTAATATATATATGTACACACACACAGTGTCTTGCAAAAGTATTCACCCCCCTTGGCTTTTTACCTATTTTGTTACATTACAGCCTTTAGTTCAATATTTTTTTTTAATCTGATCTATCTGAACACGATAGTCTAAGTTGATGAAGTAAAATTAGAAAAATATATACAATAAAACTATTTTTCAGAAATAAAAAACTGATAATTGGCATGTGCGTATGTATCCACCCCCTTTGTTATGAAGCCCATAAAAAGATCTGGTGCAACCAATTACCTTCAGAAGTTACATAATTAGTGAAATGATGTCCACCCGTGTGCAATCTAAGTGTCACATGATCTGTCATTACATATACACAACTTTTTGAAAGGTCCCAGAGGCTGCAACACCTAAGCAAGAGGCACCACAAACCAAACACTGCCATGAAGACCAAGGAACTCTCCAAACAAGTAAGGGACAATGTTGTTGAGAAGTACAAATCAGGGTTAGGTTACCGTATATACTCGAGTATAAGTCGTTCCGAGTATAAGTCGAGACCCTAATTTACCACAAAAAAATGGGAAAAACTTATTGACCCGAGTATAAGACGAGGGTGAGAAATGCACAGCTACTGTAAGTGGAAAAAGAGGTTCAACAATGCCCATCTGCAGCTGTATACCTCCCTGTGTCCTGTGCATATGTGTCATGTGTCCTGTGCATATGTGTCATGTGTCCTGTGCATATGTGTCATGTGTATATGTACTGTACCTGTGTCATGTACCTGTGTCCTGTGTATATGTGCATGTACCTGTGTCCTGTGTATCTGTCATGTGTATATGTACCTGTGTGCATGTGCATGTGTCTGTGTGTGTGTGTATCCTACCTGTGTCCTGTGCATCCTCCGTGCGCCGCTCTGCACCGATCAGCGTGTAGTATTCGGCTGCCATTCACTGTTCAAAAGCCGCGCCGCCTCCTCGTCCAGAAAACTCAATTTCCCAGCAGTCATCAGTCAGCCAATCACGGACATTCTCTCATCCTCATACCACGGACGAGGATGAGAGAATGTCCGTGATAGGCTGTACACTGACTGCCTATCACAGACAAGGAGGCGCAGCTTTTAAACTGTGAGAGCCGCTGCCGAGTGCTATGTAGCACACGCTGGTCGCCGTCTGCCTGCATGACACACTGATCATGTAAGCAGACGGCGGTGACTCGTGTATAAGTCGAAGGGGGCACTTTCAGCCTCAAAAAAGGGGCTGAAAAATTTGACTTATACACGAGTATATACGGTAAATAAATATCCAAATCTTTGATGATCCCTATCATAAAAAATCTATCATAACCAAATGGAAAGGCACAACAGCAAACCTGCCAAGAGACGGCCGGACACTAAAACTCATGGATCGGGTAAGGAGGGCATTAATCAGAGAGGCAGCACAGTTCCACAGCAAAGACTGGAGTATCTGTACATAGGACTACAACAAGCCATAGAGCTGGGCTCTATGGCAGAGTGGCCAGAAGAAAGCCATTACTTTCAGCAAAAAACAAAATGGCACGTTTTGAGTTTGCGAAAATGCATGTGGCAGACTCCCAAAATGTATGGAGGAAGGTGCTCTGGTCTTATGAGACTAAAGTTGAACTTTTTGGCCATCAAAGAAAACGCTATGTCTGGCGCAAACCCAACACATCACATCACCCAAAGAACTCCAACCCCATAGTGAAACATGGTGGTGGCAGCATCATGCTGTGGGGATGTTTTTCAGCTGTCGAGTCTGGCAAACTGGTCAGAGTTGAGGGAAAGATGGATGGTGCTAAATACAGCGATATTCTTGAGAAAAACCTGTACCACTCTGTGTGTGATTTGGGGCTAGGAGGGAGGCTCACCTTCCAGCCGGACAATGACCCCAAACACACTGCTAAAGCAACACTTGACTGGTTTAAGGGGAAACATGTAAATATGTTGGAATGGCTTAGTCAAAGCCCTGAACTCAATCCAATAGAAAATCTGTGGTCAGACTTAAAGATTGCTGTTCACAAGTGCAAACCATCCAACTTGAAGGAGCTGGAGCAGTTTTGCAAGTAGGAATGGGCAAAAATCTCAGTGGTAAGATGTGGCAAGCTCATAGAGACTAATCCAAAGCGACTTGGAGCTGTGATAGCCGCAAAAGGTGGCTCTACAAAGTATTGATTTTAGGGGGTGAATAGTTACGCACATTGACTTTTCTGTTATTTTGTCCTATTTGTTGTTTGCTTCACAATAAAAAAAAAATCTTCAAAGTTGTGGGCATGTTCTATAAATTAAATTAACATAGGGATGGAAAAGGTGGGACTTTATATGAGGATGGGGGGCCGTACAGATCCCATCCTCCATCCCATTTAGTGTTAAACAGGAGTTTGGGGGCGGGACTTTGAGTGAAGCACACAGATGCAGTAAAGAAGTAAATTAGAGAATGGTTTATTCATTGAGTCAATTTCTAGAACATAGATTGGGGATTCATTACATATTGTATGTCATTAATTCAAGATAAGTCATCACACATAAATACATTGTCCAACCAGAGTTTTAAAACAGTATTTTACAAGTACACAGGTCACGTAATAACATGATTAATTGTATTGTGGAAAATACTCATAAAAGTAGCTTGCGCATTAAAGCCTCAATAGAAATACTAGTTTGATCAGTCCTGCATGACCAGAAGGGACATGGTTAACTAAAATAATAGGAACTGCAAATAAATTATATTGCAATAAACAGGTTTAACTACCAAGATGCTGGAAAGTCACCATCACACATACATTAGCACAGACCTAATTATTTGGTGTTTGGGCATGGGAAATAATAACAAAGACAGGGCAGAGTCACTCTCTCCATCACAAGGTTTAAGTCAACAGCTACAGAACTATTAGATCATAGGAATACTCACAGGACATCCATCTCTCTCTCCTCTCTCCTCTCTCTTCTCTCTTCTCTCTCTCTCTTCTGGGTTAGAAGTCTGAGGCGGTTCAGATGGTACCTCACAGTACACATGCCTTGAAATACCTGGTTCCGGAGGCCCTGGGGAGCTCCCCTGAACCCCTAAAGGGATCATGCTGTGCTGGGACAGCCACCCTGGAACACTCAGGGTATGGCCAACTCCACAAAGAGCACTGTGTGTGTTGAGTTGATATGTGCGCCTAGCCTATGAATCTATCACTTGAGAGCCTGGAGGCACTTATGCTTCACTGTTGAACAGAGTGTTGTATAGGGCCCCATCATACCTAAACGAGATGGGTCAAAAGAAATAAATAAAAGAAGATGAGAGGGGGGGAAGAAGAGGGGAAAGAGTGAGGAGTCATTCAGCAGGAAGTGGGTTGAAGGGATAGTGCTGAAGCTTACTTGTTATGCTTGCATCCTGGGGATGAAGGAAATACCCACGTGTTTGGCCCAAGGTTCCCAGGTGGATTCAGAGACCCCGGGCTGTTTCCAGGCCTTGGCAATTGTCAACTTAGCACCCAAAATAATGAAGTGGATTAATTTGCGAATCCCTTTAGGAGTCTTTGGATTATTAGCATTCAGGAGGGCTACTGCGGGGGTTCTAGGTACCCGTCACTGTTTGGATTAGTTCAAACATCCTTTTTCCAGGATGGCCCGATACTGGGGCATTCCCATCAGGTGTGAGCCATGGAGCCATTCATTCTGCATCCCCTAAAGCACTGGGGGTTCGCAGAGGGATACATGTGGGCTAATTTAGTAGGTGTGAGTTACCATCTGGTCATCACTTTGAGATTAGATTCTATTAGGGAAATATTCTTTATCCCCTTATAGGCTCTGGAAAAGGATGTCTGCCATTTTTCAAGATCCCATTGAATTTGGAGATCGTTTTCCCATGCGGACATGTAAGGGGTTTTGCCTGCCTGCTGGGCTAGTGACTGGTAGATAATAGAGATTCCACCCCTCTGATCCGTGGCCTGTCCTGACCATAACTCATATGGAGTGAATATAGGTGGGATGGGTTTCCCTTTCCATATCTTGTGGAGATAGTGTTGTATTTGGTGAAACCTGAAGTGCTCCCCACTCAGGATTTCCAGTTGTTGCTCACAGAATTTTATAGTTATTGGGCCTGTTGCAGTAAAGAAGTGTACGAAGTCTGGGCTGTTCAAATGTGGGCCAGAGGTCGGCAGTCAAAGGTTAAGGAGGTCTGGGTTTTCAATTTATCCCATAAGGTTAGGGATTGCGAAAGGATAGGAGAGAGTATGGGGGATCTTTCCTTGGAGGGGATCCATAGTAAATAGTCGAGGGTATAAGTGGGTGCCGCCTTTGTCTCTATTTGGATCCAGTCTGGTTTTTCGGTTCTGGAGTAAACTGTGGAAAGGTGGGCGAGTCTTGCCACCTGAAAGTACCAAAGCAATCTTGGCAGCCTTATTCCCCCCTGTGTACGCTGTCGGTATAGAGTGTTTCTTGGTAACCTGCTCCTCCCCAGATGAACATGATGACTTTCCTTTGGAGAGATTGTAAATGATCTTTCCTTAGGTTAATCGGGATAGCTCTAAATAAGTATAGCAGTCTGGGGAGGAGTGTCATTTTTATTGAGTGGATCCTACCCAGCCAGGATAGTTCTTTACTGGCCCAGGTTTTCAACTCTGACTCAAGTCTGTGGTAGGTGGGTGGCAAGTTTGCTGAATACAGTTGGTCTATTTTGGCGGTAAGGTTAATCCCTAGGTATTCTATTGAAGAGACGTTCCATCTAAACCTAAAGGAGCTTTGCAGCGTCTCCACTGTGGCTGGTTTCAGAGATATGTTGAGGGCATGGGATTTGTCATAGTTTACCCAGAGACCTGATGCCATTGCGAAATCGTTCAGGAGTTTACAGAGGTTAGGGAGGGATGTGATGGGTGAAGTTATGAATAGCAGCATATCATCTGCGAAAAGGCCGCATTTGTGTATTTGGGAGCCACAGGAAACTCCTTGGAGATTGGGATTGGAACGAATCACAGCAGCCAGTGTCTCGATTGCTATGGCCAATATTAAAGGGGATAGGGGGCATCCCTGACTAGTGCCTCTTGCTATGTTGATAGGTTTAGAGTGGTGTCCATTGAGGCGAATCAGTGCTGTAGGTGTAGGTGTAGAGGGAGTGTAGAATGCCCAGAAAGTGATGGCATAAAGGTGGGGGGTACCAGAATATGATCTATTCTGGCGTATGACTGGTGGGGGGCTGAGTAATGTGTATAGTCCCTTTTTGAGGGGTTTAATTCCCTCCATATGTCGACCAGACCGTGAGAGTGAAGGGATTTCATTATGTTCAGGCTGGCCTTGGTGGGTCTTGATTTGTCGAGTCCCTGGTCGAAAGCTAGGTTTGAGTCTCCTCCGACTTTGCCTTCTACGAGAGGTAACAGGGTTTTGAGGAGTGTTTGGAAGAATTTGGTTTGGCCTTTACTGGGGCATAGAGGTGGCGGCCATCTTGGTACACATGCCTTGACCCGCTCTTTCAAATTCCGGTCCCAGGTCACGCCTGATGGCCCGGTCCGGACATCCAGGGGGGTCCTAGGGGTGTCCTGTTAGCGGATGGGTCTTTGGTGTCCCATTTGTGGGCGTGCTGTGCCCACTGTGTTGATCATGAGGCAGGGGTGATGCGGAGCTCCCAGGTCAGTCAGCCATCTCGGAGCTCTGCACATGGGCTGACACGTTTCATAGAATTTATGCAATATTTATATTTGAAAATACAGAATAGATGTCATCTACTTATCATTGAATTAGAACACTTTCTAAAGTAAACACTTTTTTAATGTATCTGATGAGGAGTGTATATCATAGGTGATGTATGCAGTAAAAGTTTCAAATACTAGATTTCACCAGGTACAACATATGATAGAACCTCCGAAAATCACACAAAAATCGAGTTGAATCTTCATGCCAAGAGATGCCACATTTTATGGAATCTAAACATGTTCATCCTACTTGTAACTTTATCAGATGTTGGACACTGCAGCTGGCGGAGAACAAAACCACATTTGGATGTTCCCAGGAAGGAAGGAGAATCATGTGTTTCAAGCATTAAACAGTACGGCCTCATGCACACTGGACATTTTTGGACGTTTTTACAGCAGCTGTTTTTGGCTTCAGACGTTTTTTTCTACAGTCAATAAACTTCCCATCATGTTATCCTATGTGTCCATGCACACATACAGTGCCTTGCAAAAGTATTCATCTCCTTAGCTTTTTACCTATTTTGTTACATTACAGCCTTTATTTCAATGTTTTTTTTTAATCTGAATTATATGTGAAGTATCAGAACACAATAGTCTAAGTTGGTGAAGTAAAATTTGAAAAATATATACATAAAACTATTTTTTAGAAATAAAAAACTGATAATTGGCATGTGCGTATGTATTCACCCCCTTTGTTATGAAGCCCATAAAAAGCTCTGGTGCAACCAAATACAGAAGTCACATAATTAGTGAAATGATGTCCACCTGTTTGCAATCTAAGTGTTACATGATCTGTCATTACACATAAACACCTTTTTGAAATGCCCCAGAGGCTGCAACACCTAAGCAAGAGGCACCACTAACCAAACACTGCCATGAAGACCAAGGAACTCTCCAAACACGTAAGGGACAATGTTGTGGAGAAGTACAAGTCAGGGTTAGGTTATAAAAAAAATATCCAAATCTTTGATGATCCCTAGGAGCACCATCAAATCTATCATAACCAAATGGAAAGAACATGGCACAACAGCAAACCTGCCAAAAGACAGCCGCACACCAAAACTCACAGACCGGGCAAGGAGGGCATTAATCAGAGAGGCAGCACAGAGACCTAAGGTAACCCTGAAGGAGCTGCAGAGTTCCACAGCAGAGACTGGAGTATCTGTACAAAGGACGACAATAAGCCGTACGCTCCATAGAGTTGGGCTTTATGGCAGAGTGGCCAGAAGAAAGCCATTACTTTCAGAAAAAAACAAAATTGCACATTTTTGAGTTTGCGAAAAGGCATGTGGGAGGCTCCCAAAATGTATGGAGGAAGGTGCTCTGGTCTGATGAGACTAAAATTTTACTTTTTGGCCATCAAAGAAAACGCTATGTCTGGCACAAACCCAATACATCACATCACCTAAAGAAAACCATCCCCACAGTGAAACATGGTGGTGGCAGCAGTTATAGGCATGTTCTGTAAATTAAATTATGCAAATCATCAAACACCCAATGTTAATTCCGGGTTGTGAGGCAACAAAACACGAAAAATGGGTGGTCGTGGCTAACCGGCGCTGAAAATGGACGCTTAGCTTCACAGCTCCAGAGTGAGGGAGGATACCGGAGCGACTCAGGCCTGCTTGAAGCAATGATTCCACCCCATCTTCACCCCACAGCTACAGCGCACACCTGATGTCCTGCAAGCGGATGGGAGAACACAGGCCCAAGAAACTGACCACATTCATGTTTCCCCCGGAGGATAACGTCAGTACTCACCAAGATGGCGGCAAAGCATACACCGATCTCCCAGATGAATCCCTGGGAGAAATGGGCATAGCAGAGCTACCCCAGTCCCCGAATATAGGACCCAGGTGAGGACTCCCTCACAAGCACAAGCAGCCCCGCCAAGGCCCGGATGCTGATGGATGCGCCACACCCGTGGCCACCTCAGGCACTAATTGAGGCCCAGGCCTTCAATCCACTACAATCGAACCAGGCCTTGCACAATTCCAAGGCATCCCTCCCCACCACAGGGTAACCAGTCATAGACACAACCTCATGTCCTTACAAACATCACTGATGACTGATCTATCATCCCTGTTTACCTAGATTACTACTGACATGCGGTCTATGGGACACAGAGTATCCAATATTGAGCTGGGCGGTACAGAATGTACGACCATGGTTAATGACCTTATAGATACTTATGAGGAGAGATGAGCCGGAGTGGGTTCAGGCCAAGCTGGCTGATTTAGAAGACCGCTCAAGACGTAACAACGTTAAATTGAGAGGGGTACCTCAATCTATACCTCCGTTGGAGCAACCAAAATACGCCAAAGACCTCATACACACCATAATACTGGATGCATCACCCAGGGATATCGTCATAGACAGGATCTACAGAATAGCAAAACCTTTACACCTGGCTGTGTCTGTGCAGAGGGACGTACTCAAGAGGGTACATTTTTTTCACATTAAAGAAAAAATGATGTCTGAAGCCAGATCCAAAGCTCCACTGCCCCAACCATATGAGGGAGTCCAACTCTTCCCCGATATCTCCAAATACACGCTGCAACTCAGAAGGAATATGAACCCTATGTCAGGGCTGGTGCTCAGCCCTTCCTTCGCTGAGCTGGCTGCTCAGCTGTCGGCTAATTGCCAGCTCCTATCTCTCCACAGTTATTCAGCTGCTCGTCAGTCCTGCCTACTTAAGTCGTCCAGTCCAGAGGAGCTCTGCCTTCGCCTTGATCAACATCACAGAAACTGAGACGCTCTCCTGTGATTCTGTTTAAGACTTGCTTTGCTGACATCCCTTCTGGCTCCAGATCCTGCTTGCTGTTCTACTACATTGATCCCTGACTTCTGGCTTGGCTGACTATCCATTCCGGTTACTGAACTTTGGCTATGTTTTGACTATGTTTGTTCTTTTTACTTTTATTATTAAACAAGTGTGATTTAACTGTACTTCTGTCTCAGCCTGATTTCATGGTTTCTGAAAGTAGGCGAAGGCCATGAATTCAGAAGATGCAGTCAATCCACTTGTTGGTAATATTTTTTCAAGATTGGATGAACTGGATCACTGCATCGATCAATTCACCATGGTGTTACAAATGCTCCTGAGTCGCACGGCTCACCTGGAATCTCCCACTGTGGCTGCCCTGGTACAACCTATGTTGCAGGCCAACCCTGCTGCTGCTTCAGTCTCTGTGCAGGCACCCACCTTGAGTATTACCTCTATAAGAGGTATGTTTGGTTCCGCTCCGCTTCCCCAGCGATTTGAGGGCGATCCAGTCCAATGCAGAGGGTTTCTCAACCAAGTTGAGATATACTTTGAGATGCTGCCCCAGGAATTTCCCATGAACAGAAGCAAAGTAGGTTTTGTGATAGCTTTGCTTTCTGAGAGAACCTTGGCCTGGGCAAACCCTCTATGGGAGATGCAAAAACCTGTTGTCTTGTGCTACCCTGAGTTTGTGGCTTTGTTTAAAAGGGTATTTGATGTTCCCGCACACTCCGCTTCTGCTGCCAAGTGCCTCATGTCCATCGAACAGAGTAGGAGAACTGTTGCTGACTACGCCATTGAATTCCATTCTCTGACAGCAGAGGTTGCGTGGAACAATGAGGCCCTCATGGCTGCTTTTTCTCATGGTCTCTCGGATACCATCAAGGATGAGATAGCAGCCCGCGATATACCCACTGAGCTGGAGAAGTTGATCACGTTTACCATCCTCATTGACTCCAGACTCAGAGAAAGACTCTCTTTTAAGGAGCACTTGCGGACGACTCCTGTACGTTTGTCTCCAAGCTTTGCAGTCCCACCCATGCCTCCCTCACCTCCCATGCCTCCTGGTACCGAGTCGGTCAGTGAAGGTGAACCCATGCACTTGGGCGGATGAGAGAACCTTTAGGAGGAGCGAGAGATTGTGCCTTTATTGTGGCCAGGCAGGTCACTTTTTAAAGTCTTGTCCTACCCATCCAGGGAACGCCCAAACCTTGAGGTCCTGTCGCGGATAGACCTTAGGTGGTGCTGTCCAGTCCAGAGGAGCTCTGCCTTTGCCTTGGTCAACATCACAGAAACTGAGATGCTCTCCTGCGATCCTGTTCAAGACTTGCTTTGCTGACATCCCTTCTGGCTCCAGATCCTGCTTGCTGTTCCACTACATTGATCTCTGACTTCTGGCTTGGCTGACTATCCTTTCCGGTTACTGAACTTTGGCTATGTTTTGACTACGTTTGTTCTTTTTTACTTTTATTATTAAACAAGTGTAATTTAATTGTACTTCTGTCTTGGCTTGATTTCATGGTTTCTGACACCCTATCACCAAAGGTCTCCATTAACACAAAATTATATATAAGTGGCGATATCCTGCGACCCTGTTCATCACCAGGAATGGTACCACCCATGTAATTAGTGACCTACAGAAAGGTATGCATCTTCTGCATGAATGGGAGATCATCCTGGAACCCCCCAAAGTGGATGTCCCATCTTTGCCACTATGGAAAGCGCAGCAATCCCGCCGCAAACATGGGACCAGAAGCTACCAACCACAGATTAACACCTGATCTGAATGGGCCCACAACCACAACACAATTCCTCCCTCACTGCTTCATGTTCATCTCTCAGTTCTACTAGTTATTGACCGTTTCCCCCCCATAGCGGCCTAGCTGAACTCAGCTTTTCTTTTGTTACATACACCGCCGCAAACCCTTTCCTCTTGTTCACTTCACCTATCTGACTTGTTGCTTTTTCTGTCAGCTCTTTCTTACAGATCTAGCTCCAGGATACCAGCGCCATGGTACTTACCCTCCTGCAGAATCACAGCTCCAGGTGAAGACCACCCACCCCACCACTCACCTAATACCAACTAATTGTAAGTGTTTAACGTTCCTACCAGCACCCCCTCTGGCCCCTGTACCATGCCACTTACCATTCTGTCACTGAATGCAAAGGGCCTAAACCACCCGGCTAAAAGACACTCCCTATGGCATACATCTGAAAAGCTCGGCAGCGACATCCTGTGTTTCCAGGAGACCCACCTGACACCTGAGATAGCCGTCCTCTGCTCCTGCAGCAAATACTCCCACATCTATTAGACCAACTTTGCCTCTAAGAAAAGAGGAGTCCTCATAGCAATAAAAAAAAGGGGTAAACTTCCACCCGCTTCAAGAAATATATGATCCCAATGGTCGCTACTTAATTCTGATATGCACCCTCAATGAAATTAAATACACATTACTGAATGTATATGCCACCAACACCTGGCAGATAAGCTTATTCAGGAAAGCTCTTAGCAAAGCCCAATCAGTTCACCAAGGGCATCTGCTCATTTGCTGAGACTTTAATCTAGTGGTAGATATCCATATGGACACTACATCAACAGGGAAAAGAAGAGAATCCCCCCTGAAACAACTCCTGGCATCACATGATGTCTATGATGTTTGGAGATGTCATCATGGGTCGGAAAACGACTATACTCACTTTTCTCCCCACCACAAATCTTACTCAAGAATTGATATGGCCCTTACTGATAAATGGTTGTTACAAAATATTAGCGCATCTGTAATCCACACCATGACATGGTCGGACAACAATCCAGTCACAATTTCCATTAACGATATTACACCCCAGCAAAATACTTTCCTCTGGCGTGCAAATAACTACATACTACACCACCCCACCTACTCTCTGGAAAATTACAGAATATTTAATAGAATACTTTGACATAAATAGTGGATCAGTGGGGGACCCTGTTGTGGTGTGGAATGTGCACAAAGCCATTATTAGAGGTATCATAATGAAAAATCTGTAAAAAGAAGAGGACGCAGCAAATTGATTCCCTTACCTCCCAAATTGACAGTATTGAGACCCAACACAAAGCCAACCCACACCCAACACTACTGGCCCAACTACTGATGCTAAGACAGGAACTTAGATCACTACTCCTCAACTCATACGAACACATGCAGCGAAAAATTAAAGCCACCTCTAACTCTACCTCTAACAAGGCTGGTAAAAAATTTGCGCAATGCCTCAAGGGGGAAAAAATAAAATCTAAGATGCCCCATCTATTCCACCCCCCACTCCAAAGAAAAATTGACCAATCCCGAAAACATAGCGAATGCTTTTAGCGACTACTATAGTGACTTATACAATATTGGAAAAGATCCCGATATGCATCATTAATCCAATGATGATATTGATAAGTTTATGAAACAGATTAAACCCCCAGTACTGTCGGAGACTCAACTGTCTTCCTTAAATATGCCGTTTACTGACCCAGAAATCCAAGCAACAATAACCTCACTGCCCTCGGAAAAGCTCCAGGACCTGATAGCCTAACTGGAAAGTACTTTAAACAATTCTCAAACCACTTACTCCTAAACTTGACAAAACTTTTCAACGATGCTGCCTCCTCTTCGAAGTTCGCCAAGGAATCGTTGAATGCTCTTATAATCACACTCTCGAAACCAAGAAAGGAACTAACCTCTCCTCAAAACCTTCGTCCCATTTCCCTACTAAATCTTGATTTAAAAATCTATGCCAAAACCATTGCTAGACGCATGATGAAAATTATGCCAGACCTCATACACAAGGACCAGTCAGGGTTCACCAGAGGGAGACAAGCGCCAGACGCCACAAGACGTATGATTAACTTGATACACCATGTTGGATCCAGTGGAACGCCTTCTCTGCTTCTTTCATTAGACGCAGAGAAGGCATTCGACCGGGTACACTGGTCTATCTACAGAAAGTACTGCTTAAATTCGGCTTCAAAGACCATATATACAGGGCTATCATGGCACTATACATTACCCCATCAGCACAAGTCTACTCAGCAAATATGCTATCTCAACCTTTCAACATAACGAATGGTACTAGCCAAGGGTGCCCTCTGTCACCATTAATATTCAACCTAGTGATGAGACCATTGGAAGAACATGTACGCTTGAACCCCAGAATCACAGGAATAACGATAGGAACCACCTCCCATAAGATTAGCGTCTTTGCGGATGGTGTGATACTGATCCTCCCCAATCCATCTTCATCCCTGGCAAAAGCCCAAAAAACGCTAGACTGGTTTGGACGCATATCTTACTATAAACTAAATACAACCAAGTCACACATTCTAGACCTAAAATTAGATGCCACAACAAAAAATTGCTGCAGATCCAATACCCTTTTGCCTTGCCAGAATACAGCATTTCATATCTATGAGTACAGCTCACAAGAATGGTCAAACATCTTTTCCCAGCCAATTTTAAATCTCTCCTTACCAAATTGCAACTAGACTCCCAATCCAAAACCAAACATGAACTATCATGGTCCGGCAGACTAGCAGCGTTTAAAATGCTCCATCTGCCACAAATTCTCTACATGTTCAGCACTCTTCCCATCCCCATTCCCAAGTACTATTTCAAATCGCTACAAACTCACGCACACTCAAAACTTTGAAAACACAAACTAGTGGGAGGATCAGGGACCATTGACTTTGAGGATTACCACACAGCAGCAGTATTGGATCAACTCACTGAATGGTTCCATCAGCACCCTGGTAAAATATGGGGTGCAATCGAGAGTTTGTCAGTTTTGCGCCTGAATCTGAAATGGTGGGTAATGAACACTCCTTTGGGACCAAAACTAGCGAAGGCTCAACCCCCCACCATGATAGTTTTGGATAATGCATGGCAAAAATGAATCCACAATAGTCGAGACAACCCCAACATCTTTCACCTGACTTATCACTGACCCAGTGGTCCAAGAAGGGAATAAAATCTATCCAAGATTTGTTCCAGGACTCCAGCCCGAAACATTTCCCCCTCCTTCAAAGCGAATTTAACTTACCCCAAACAGACCTCTTTACTTACATCCACGTCAAACACTGCATTGAAGCGATCCAACTTCCTCTTTATACGATACCTAACACAGCATATCTGACGTCTTCTTCCTCTAAAATGAAAAGAATATCCATATTCTACAATATTCTACACCAAAAACTCTCGATTCACAAAATCGTCCTCTCACATACATTGGGAAAACGATTTGGGACTATAAAGAACAGAGCACCAGTGGAAAAGAGCATTACGGTCAATATATAGGGCATCAAAATGTTACGCGTTATAGGAACTCACCCAAAAACTCTGCCTCAGGTGGTACTTAACACCTTCAAAGCTAGCTTGGTTTAATCCAGAGACACCAGGCAAATGCTGGAGATGCAATGCAGCCAAAGGCATATTCCACATCTTTTGGAAGTGCAAACTCATCCAAATGTATTGGAATATCATTTTTCAAATCATATCTGACATAACACACCAGTACACATCTCCTACACCTGGTCTAGCGATCTTAAACCTAATATAGATGATATACCACAACCCTTCAGGCATGTGACGACACACATTTTGTTAGCTGCTAGATTGTGCATAACGAGACTGTAGAAAACAGACAAGGTCCCATCCGTTGGCTATACCCTTGAACTAGTAAACTTTCACTACAGTTACGAAATGATGATGGCCTCCAGCGGAGGCTCTTTAGACAAAGAAAAGAAAGTGTGGATGCCATGGGAACAGTGGTCTGGAGCTGCTAACATCTTATAAAAATCGTAGAAATCAACCTTGGTTTATTATTGCTGTGTCAACAGGAGAGACATAAATACTTTAGAATTTATAGAAAATGTGTTATATAGAACACACAAGTTACAGCCCTCCCCCGGGTAACAAAAGAGTTCCCATTGGGGTTTCAGGGGGAGTGAATCACAAGTTTATGGTTAACATATTTCTGCAATTAACGCAAACAATACAGCTCCAAGTTTTCTGTTTGATTGATATATAAGTCTATTTTTAAACGTCACCGTATATATGACACCTTGTAAATCATTGTACAATGTATACATTGTCTTCTCTTAAACTTTATTGTAAAACAATAAAAAACTATTGATGAAAAAAAAAAAACACGAAAAATGCCAAGGGGCAAGGCACTGTAGGCTGTTATCAGCAGTTTTTGGCTAGGGCATTTTTTTGGCTTTAAAAAAACTAAAAACGAGTGGGTTCTTAGAGGAGTTTTTCAGCTGATAAATGCCGATAAACGCTCAAAAACACAGCTCACCAGCGTTTATGTTTTTGATTCATTAAAAAAAATTAACATTTAAAAAAAAAAAAAGCTAAAAAACGTTTACATGGAAAAACCCTAATAAACGCTAACAAAACGCTATTGCAGAAACATGGAAAAACTCACTGCAAAGCTACTGGCGTTTTTATAACATTATTTTAACATCCAGTGTGCATGAGGCCTTAAAGTGGGAAACCCTGGTTCCCTCTGGAAGCTAAAAGTGCAGCTGCAACCCATTGATATTCTAATGTTTTTAATAAAGTACTCTACACTGGCATGATATGTCCACAAAATTCTATGGGTTCTCATGTATTAGCTTTGTTGAAGCTGTATAGCATATTGGTTTTATACAATTGTGCTTTATAGCTTAACACCAAATATCATTTATTTCTTAGAGATTAGTTAACCGCTTCCCGACCGCCTCACGCAGATATACTGCGGCAGAAGGGCACGTACAGGCAGATTAACGTACCTGTACATTGCCCTTTAAGAGGAGGCTTGGGGGGGTAGCGTGACCGTGATCGTAATGTCACACACAGCCCCCCCCCACCACCACAGTTAGGATCACTCCCTAGGACACACTTAACCCCTACAGCGCCATCTAGTGGTTAACCCCTTCACTGCCAGTCACATTTACACAGTAATCAATGCATTTTTAATCGCACTGATCCCTGTATAAATGTGAATGGTCCCAAAATCGTGCCAAAATTGTCCGACGTGTCCGCCATAATGTCGCAGTCACGATAAAAAAAATCGCTGATCGCCGCCATTACTAGTAAAAAAAAAAATATCAATAAAAATGCCATAAAACTATCCCCTATGTAGACGCTATAACTTTTGAGCAAACTAATCAATAAACGCTTAGTGCTATTTTTTTTTTTACCAAAAATATGTAGAAGAATACGTATCGGCCGAAACTGAGGGAAAAAAAAAATATTATATTTTTTGGGGATATTTATTATAGCAAAAAGTAAAAAATAATGCGTTTTTTTTCAAAATCATCGCTATTTCTTTGTTTGTAGCGCAAAAAATAAAAACCACAGAGGTGATCAAATACCACCAAAAGAAAGCTCTATTTGTGGGAAAAAAGGACGTCAATTTTGTTTAGGAGCCACGACGCACGACCATGCAATTGTCAGTTAAAGCGACGCAGTACCGAATCGCAAAAAGTGCTCTGGTCTTTGGCCAGCCAAATGGTCCAGGCTTAAGTGGTTAATGTGTTATTAAACCAAAAAGTAAACATTTATTATATCACAGCTTAGTTAGATGTGATGGCTGTATTTGTTTCCATTTTTAGGCTTTTTTATACTGTTTATCAAGTGATCCAGCCAGTAGGTCTGTTGTTTTTCAAAAGCACAAGCTCTCCAGCAGAATGTATAAGTTTACATGGATAAGACAAATCATTAACACTGGCTGGGGTACTTAAAATGATCAGCATTTATTTATTTACGTAAAATCTTTATCCCAAAAAGAAAAAAAGCTGTTTGCTGGAGTTTAAAGCTGGAGTTTGGCTTCAATTTGTCAGTATTTTTAAATCTGCTAATATACTTAACACTCCCCTCCCACAAGGCTGACAATGCTGCTGTCTACTGTGCCTCATGTGCTGTGGTGTCACTAATACCTGAGGTATGTTACTGGCCAGATCACCACCAGGTGAAAACAGAGGGAAAAAAGCCTAAAAAGAAAAAAACTAAAACTGATGCAGCCACCACATCTAATAATTGGTAAGCTGCAATATAATACAATTCTACTGTGCTATGCATTAACACTCTGTGCCACCTATGGCAGCTTTATTTTAACTGTTATTTTCTCACCATGTGCCAGATCAAGCTGGTTAGACAAACATATATATTTGACAGCACCATAATGGCAATGAATGTACCATAAGCAGTAACCATTAGCAGCCTAGGTTTCTGCATACCACATTAATTTGCCTGTAAGATAAAGGGGTTGATTTACTAAAACTGGAGAGTGCAAAATCTGGTGCAATTCTGCATCGAAACCAGTCAGCTTCCAGGTTCTTTTTTTTTTTATTTGTTAAAGCTTAATTGAACTGATTGAAGCCTACCATGCACAGTTGCACCCGATTTTGCGCTCACCAGTTTTAGTAAAGAGTCAAAGGTGACCACATAGCCCCCAATAGGGTTTTTTTCTTTTCCAGTTTTAGTAAATCAACACCAAAGTCTCCATGGTTGCAATAGATAATGGCATATTGCTCTTTGCCTTATAATCATACCCATTACTTGAACTCTTTGCTTTTACTATTAAGTAAACATAGCAGTTGTGAAACCTCTACATCGCAGGCTGTTCTTTTACATGCTTTTGTATCTCTCCTGCTCAACTCTTCCTTGCATGCCCTTCCCACAGTGTTACATTGCCAGATCATTTTTGTCCTCCCTCTTCGCCATTTGCTTTTGGGGTTTTAATAAAAAATCTTTTGTGAGACCTATCCAATGCCGCTTCCATTCTTTAATCATTTATGACTGTTGCAGTTAATTCCCATAGTACTGGATTGGAGATCACTTTTGGTGACCTAATGCCAAATCAAGTCCCTAGAGTGTGAGTGAGTCTATTAATGTAAATAATTTCTGGGAGATCCATACTGGGAACGTTTTCAAATATACAATAATGTAGGTGCAAAGGTTATTTCAAGTAAGTGGTTCTACTGATGACTGTGAGGGGTAGGTTGCACCAGTGGAGATGAGGGTCAGCAAGAGCAACTTGTCCCAATTAATAACAAATCCTGAGAAGGAGCTCAGGAAGAGAAGTGCTTTATATATTTTTTTTCATTTTTTTATTCTTATTTTATCCAAAACTTAAATAAAAATGTTTTCTCATAGATGCACCTTAATGGCAAAAAGATTTACTATTCCATGCCTCGCCTGTATTTTCCACAACCCAAATCAGTGATATTTGTAGAAAATTTATTTTTGGTTTCTGATTGTTCAAGGAGAGCAGAAGATCATATGGGTTATATTTTATCTTAGAATGGGTACTAATTTTTAACTAAGATAAGGCCAGGATTGAGGGTCTCTCTCCAATGTATTCCAATGTCTCATCCACCAAGCCCACAATTTTTTAATGCAGCTAATACCCCCAGTGTGTGTCTGCACCAAATCCAACAAAGCTAAATATGGCTGTTCCTCAAATCATTTCATAGCTAGCAAGAGGAAGGAGCACATGAATTCAACAGTCTACTAAACATCACAACAATTTCCCTGCAAGCATACAAAGGAAGTGTAATACCGTAGGATTAAAAACTTTTTATTACCACAAAGCCATTATACTCACATTTAAATAGTTATAACAAAAAGCACAGCGCTGGATATAAATGCAAAAATACAACAAAAATTGACATTACTATTAAAGCACCAACAACTTTCATATGTGGTAAAAGAAAAATGAACAATAACATGAATGCTTCACTATAGTGATATATATGCATGAACAATAACATGGATGCTTCACTATAGTGATATATATGCGTGACTATTCCCAGTTTTTTATCCACACATTTAGGAAAAGTCCAAAGATGCAAAAATTATGTCAAAACAAATGTCCAAAAAAGCAATTAAATGTGACTTTCTATGAATAATAAATCCGTGACTGTCACCGTGTTGAAATCCCGTCACCTGGTATAGATTGAAGGCTTACCAGATAGCCTCTGATCAGAGGCATAGAACTAACAGCTTGGGGTTTGCCCTCCACAGCGGCTGGAACTTTAGCTGGGATGATGGATGTAGATCCACAAACGATCGCCACAGGCTTCCAGACAGCGGTACAATCAGGGAAGAGAGCTCTCACCGATATGGAAGTGTTTAAAAGAAAAGAGAAAAACTCCAATGGTGTAGAACGTTTTATCTCTTGTTTATTAAAAGTCGCCTCACTGGCATCCATAAAAACACTTTTCCTTGCAAGGAACCAATACAGCTTTAAAATGAAACTCCTCGCATGCGCCGTCGGTACGAACGTGTCAATCCTACGGCCGTTTCGTCAGAAATGACATCATCAGGGGCACCTGAAACGCCCGTAGGATTGACACGTTCGTTTTGTATTTTTGCATTTATATCCAGCGCTGTGCTTTTTGTTATATCTATTTAGTAGTGCCCTTATCAAGGTATAGTGCATAGCTGCAGGATTTTCCTTCACGGGTGATATTCACTAAGTTATTGTTTGTACACCTAGCGCAAATTTTTTCTTTAGAAACATTTATTCACATTTAAATAGTACAACAAAACATCCAAAATATCACCAGCGGACCACAGCAGTGAGTAGTGAGCACTTCTGTTTGTGTCTCACACAGCTGGCCACGCTGTGAGAAGAGACACTGCCCAATGCACACACAAAATCTGGCTCTGCTCTCCTGAGCGGAGGGTGGAGCCAGGTTTGTGTGTGTTGATCTGTGACATTCAGCTGTGCACTGGGCAGTGTGTTTTCTCACAGCATGGCCAGCTGTGTGAGACTCAAACAGAAGCGCTCACTACTCACTGCTGTGCTCTGCTAGTGATATTTTGGATGTTTTCACTGAAAAGTTTCCCCTCCCTTATGACCCCGATAGTGGGTCACCCTGGGTTCTGCCCTGGTCTTACTGACCCAACTTTTATATTGCAATCTCCACAAGGGCTCATACGTGCCTCTCAATGATTATGATTGAATAACTGGATTCCATCCACTAACTTACTTTCTGGCCAGGCACCTCTCTGGCTGGACCCCTGGAGGATTCTCCAGCTCTCCCATTTCCTTAGATCCCTGCCTAGGTTCAGCCTCTTCCCTAGGAAGCTTAGTGAAGGGGCCGATTCGTCGATCTTCTTTCAATTCCTAGAAAACCTAATTGGATCTCCACGCCACATCGGACCCACCTAATCTTGCAAAATGGGAGAGAGATCTGCAAGTCACTTTTTCTAATCCCCAAAAAAAGGGATATACTTTTCTTTATGCATACGTCGTCTCTTTGCAGTAAATATCAGGAGACTACTTCCAAAATATTTATGCGTTGGTACAGGACTCTGTAGGTTCAGGCTAAATTGTTCCCTCAGCAATTGGATAGATACATGTGGCCTGCATGCAGGTACAATCCTCCAAATTTTCTGGGAATGCCAGAAGCTACGTCACTTTTGGCAACTGGTACTTTAACTTATCCATAGATTCATGGACATCTCCCTGCAGGATGATCCAGCTGTGGTTCTACTTAATTTGATGCCTTTATACAAGAAAACATATCATAAATCCCTTCTCGAACATCTTCCTAAAACGGAGCAGGCTTGCATCTCCTGTATGAGGGAACAACAGTCTGCACCAAGGGTGGCCCAATGGCTTGCAAGAGTGGATGACATTGAGCAAATGGAAAATCGGACTTCCTCCCTGCAGGACGAATCAGAGGAGCAAAAGACCAGATGGTTCTATTGGGACCTTTTACGCCTCTCCGGTAAGTTACATAGTTAGTCTGGTTGAAAAAAAGACACAAGTCCATTTAGTTCAACCAATAAAAAGGAAAAAAAATACAATCCTATATACACAATCCTATACCCACAGTTGATAGAAAGGAAGGGAAAAAAAACTCAGCAAAGCGGGAACCAATTTGCTCCAGCAGGGGAAAAAAAATCCTTATTTATTTGACGGCACCACAATGGCAATTAATGTACCATAAGCATTAACCATTAGCAGCTAGGTTTCTGCATACCATATTCATTTGCCTGTAAGATAAAGGGGTTGATTTACTAAAACTTGAGAGTGCAAAATCTGGTGCATTTATGCATAGAAACCAGTCAGCTTCCAGGTTTTTTTTTTTTTGTCAAAGCTTAATTGAACAAGCTGAAGCTAGAAGCTGATTGGTAACTATGCACAGCTGCACCTGACTTGGCACTCTCCAGTTTTAGTAAATCAACACTAGGGATGAGCCGAACACCCCCTGGACCGAAAATTTGCGCATTCTTTAGAACCCCATTGAAGTCTATGGGACTCGAACGTTCAAAATCAAAAGTGATAATTTTAAAGGCTAATTTGCATGGTATTGTCCTAAAAAGGGTTTGGGGACTCAGGTCCTGCCCTAGGGGACATGTATCAATGCAAAAAAAAGTTTTAAAAACGTCAGTTTTTCGGGAGCAGTGATTTTAATGATGCTTGAAAAAAAGCAAGTGAAAAAAAAGTGAAAAAAAAGTTAAATATCATACCTGGGGGTGTCTATAGTATGCCTGTAAAGTGGCGAGTGTTTCCCGTGCTTAGAAAGGTCCCTGCACAAAATTTTTAAAGGAATAAAAGTCATTCAAAAACTGCCTGCGGCTTTAATGTAATGTCGGGTCCCGGCAATATGGATGAAAATCAGTGATACAAACGCCATGGGTACCCCCCAGTCCATTACCAGGCCCTTTGGGTCTTGTATGGATATTAAGGGGAACCCGGCACCCAAATTAAAAAAAGGAAAGGCGTGGGGCCCCCAGGCCCTATATACTCTGAACAGCAGTATACAGGCGGTGCAAACAAGACAGGGACTGTAGGTTTGTTGTTAAGTAGAATCTGTTTGTAATTTTGAACTGGTACATTTTTAAAGTGTAACTTCAGCCAAAAAAATCTATTTTAAGCTTTTTGGAAAACATAGGGAAGGGTTATCACCCCTGCGACATTTGTTTTGCTGTCTGTGCACCTCTTCAGAAGATTTCACCTCCCGTTCTGTCCCAATGACAAATGTTTTTTGACAATTTGGGGTTTTTAGTGAAACAAGGATTGTTGATAAAGCATCAGTGGAGTGGAGACACGTTTTTCATATATTAACGCTTACAGGAGAGAATTTCCCTTCGTAGGGGTAGATTTCATCTCACTTCCTGTTGTCTCCTTCCGTTTGCAAGTAGGAGTCATTTGTAAGTTGGATGTTTGAAAGTAGGGGCCTGCCCTATATACTCTGCAGAAATTGGGGCCTTAGGTGTTGGTGTTGCCACAACACTGTAAGCCCTCACAGTTACTCTTGGTGGGTGCAGAAACGGGCCCTGATGTGAAATATTAGATCAACAATTGTAATTACATGCACCTGTTGCCTTTGGTGGTGGTGGTGCTGGTGCCACAACACTGTAAGTCCTCACAGTTACTCTTGGTGGGCACAGAAATGTGCCCTGCTGTGAAATATTAGATCAAGAATTGTTGCACAGGGGCAGAAAAATTGGGCCTTAGGCACTGGTGCCACAACACTGCAACCCCTCACAGATACTCTAGTTGGAGCGCAGGAACAAGCCCTGCTGTAAAGTATTGCATCAAAAATTGTAATTAGACGCCCCAGTTAAACAGGGGCTGAAAAATTAGGCCTTAGCCACAAAAATATTCTTACAAGCTATCAGCATGATCATTGAGGAGGAAGAGGATAGTCACTCAGCATAACAGGATAGTCACTCAGCATCAGCATAGGCAGTCTTGAAGGGATCTGACATTTAAAAAAAAATTATTCGGTTACATTAGCACCAGGTGCTTGGTAGCTGGTGGTGTTCCAAGACTGATTCATTTTTATGAAGGTCAGTCGATCGACCGAGTCGGTGGCCAGACGAACCCTGTGAACGGTTACAAAGCCTCCAGCAGCACTGAATGTGCGTTCCGAAAGAACGATGGATGCAGGACAGGCCAGTAGCTCAATTGCATACTGTGCAAGCTCTGGCCAGTGATCCATCCTCAAAATCCAGAGGATTTTCAGTGGGAAAGGTGTCAGATCTTGCCCCTAGGTATTCCTGCACCTGTCTGTAAAACAGACGCTGGCGATGGTTGCTGGAACCGATCATACCTTGGGGCTGAAAAATTGTCTGAACGCATTGGTCAGACGGCCACCTTCTCCACCGCTCTTTCTTTGACTGACCGAAGCCTCAGCAACACGTTGTCCGGGAACAGGAGAATGTAACCTCCCAGTCTCTGGGAACGCGTTGCACAGACCTTTCTGCAAGGCCTCCCGAAGATGTTTCATCCTCTGCTCCCTCTGTGATGGCAAGATAAGGTCCGCAACCTTACCCTTGTAACGTGGATCAAGGAGGGTTGCCAGCCAGTAACGATCCCTCTCCTTGTTACCACGAATACGAGGATCCTTCCGCAGGCTTTGCAGGATCAGGGAGGCCATGCAGCATAGATTTTCTGAGGCATTCGGTCCGGAGTCCTCTGGGTCACTAAGGATGACATGATCCGCAGCCACCTCCTCCCAGCCACATACAAGTCCATGGGTTTCTTGGGATTGTAAATGATCCCTTGAAGACTGCTGCTGATGCTGAGTGCCAGGCTCCACCTCCATGCTGACACAATCCTCTTCCTCCTCCTGCTCTTCCTGTGTGATCGGCGGGCACGCAGGAACACTGTCTGGATAAAGGGGGCCTTGAGAGGTAAGGAAGTTCTCCTCTTCCTGCCTCTGTTCTGCCTCAAGTGTCCTGTCCATTATTCCACGCAGTGTGTGCTCCAACAGGTGGACAAGGGGGACAGTGTCACTGATGCATGCACTGTCACTGCTCACCATCCTCGTGGCCTCCTCAAATGGTGACAGGACAGTGCATGCAACCCTGATCATGGCCCACTTGCATGGGGAAAAAAAACAAGCTCCCCTGACCCTGTCCTGGTACCATAGTCTCACAGGTACTCATTGATTGCCCTCTGCTGCGTGTGCAGCCGCTGTAGCATGGCCAACGTTGAGTTCAACCAGGTGGGCATGTCACAGATTAGGCGGTTCTTGGGTAGGCTAAATTCCTTTTGGAGGTTAGCCAGCTGAGCACTGGCATTATATGACTGGCGGAAATGCACACAGACTTTCCTGGCCTGTCTCAGGACATCCTGTAAGCCCGGGTACCTGCCCAAGGACCACTGCACCACCAAGTTAAGGACGTGAGCCAAACAGGGCACATGGGTCAGTTGTCCCTGTCGGAGGGCGGAGAGGAGGTTGGTGCCATTGTCACAAACCACCATTCCTGGCTGAAGCTGGCATGGCGTCAACCACCTCTGAGCCTGCCCCTGCAGAGCTGACAGAATTTCGGCCCCAGTGTGGCTCCTGTCCCCCAAGCACACCAGCTCAAGTACCGCATGGCATCTTTACGCCTGCATACTTGCGTAGTCCCTTGAATGCCTACAGAGCACCGCTGGTTCCGAGGACAAAGCACAGGAAGAGGCCATGGAAGAAGAAGAAGAGGAGGGGGTGGAGGAGAGAGGTGTGTCAGAATCACCAGTAGTAGCATTTTGGTGGTGTAGTGGCGGAACAACCTCCAACACTACTGCACCTTGTCCTGCATCCTTCCCAGCTGCCAGAAGAATCACCCAATGCGCCGTGAAAGATAGGCAATGTACCTGTCCATGCCTGGACAGGTACCGCTGACCGCCCTGTCCAGCGAGGCCAAGACATTGCCTTCCCCATGCCAGTAGAGAGCCGGAATCGCCTTCCGTGAGAAAAAGTGGCGTTTGGGAACCTGCCACTGAGGAACCGCACATTCCACAAACTCACGGAAGGGGGCAGAGTCTACCAACTAAAAAGCTAGCATTCAACCACTGGGCATGTGGATGGCTGGGAGCGAACTTCTTTCGGCGGTGCAGCAGCTGGGGCAGGGAAATTTGCCTGGTACAATCTGACGTCGGTGTACCGATAGCAGATTGCCTGCAAGTACTTGGCTGGAGATCCCAGCTGATGAGAAGCAAGGAGAGGTCCTCTTTGTTTTTTGGTGTGGGTCTTTTAGGTACGCTTGCCAATGAACTGCATGGCAGGTCAACATATGTCTGGTCAAGCATGTGATGCCCAAGTGGGTGATGTTTTGGCCACGCGAGATACGCTTGAGACATATGTTGCAAATAGCAGCGGTGGGATCTGATACACTCAACTCAAAAAAGGCCCACACCAAAGAACTTTTGGAATAACGCACAGAGACAGCAGCGCCCTGCACATGCGGAGCTCTGCGGTGTGATGCAGTTGGTGTGCTGCCCTTAAGCTGCCTCATTGGTGATGTGCCTGCTCCTCCTCCTCTCTCCTATCAGCCACCCACGTGGAGTCAGTGACCTCATCATCCCCTCCCTCCTCATCACTGGAGCAAAGCTGGAAGTATGCTGCAGCTGGGGGAACATGACTGCCAGATTGCTGTCCTTCTTGGGCACCCCCTCTGTTTGGGCTCATGTTACTGCCTTCCTCTAGCTGAGTACCATCATCGGAGCCTTCAAAACATCAGAAGATCAGATCAGAAGAACACAAGCACTTGTCTTCAGGTAGCTATACTGTAGATGCAACTGTGCAGGGTACACAGTACACAAACTGTAAATACTGTAAAAACACCTTGCCTGACTGTAAGTATATTAGGAAGAGATTAACAGGAACGGATCTAGCTAAACTGAATACAGTGTATATATACTGTATGTATATATATATATATATATATATATATATATATATATATATACACATACACATACAACACATGGTATGCATATATATACACACAATACACTGTAAGTGCAGCTAACTGACTCGACCTGCCTACTCTATCTAACATAAATCAAAAGACACTGTCTCTGTCTATCTATCTCTCTCTGCCGCCATAACACACTACACAAGGCCGCCACGCAGGCGGCCTTATATAGTATGGGGCATGTACTAAACCCCCTGAGCCATAATTGGACAAAGCCACCCTGGCTTTGGCTAATTACGGCTCTCTGTACACACGGTGCTGTGATTGGCCAAGCATGCGGGTCATAGTGCATGCTTGGCCAATCATCAGCCAGCAATGCACTGCGATGCCGCAGTGAATTATAGGCTGTGACGCGCCACTCGTATTTGGCGCGAACAGCCCATATCGTTCGCAATTCGACGAGCGGTCGAATAGGCGATGTTCGAGTCGAACATGGGTTCGACTCGAACTCGAAGCTCATCCCTAATCAACACCAAAGGCTCCATGGTTGCTATAGATAATGGCATATTGCTCTTTGCTTTATAATCATACCCATGACTTGAATCCTTTCTTTTTACTATTGAGCACATAGCAGTTGTGAAACCTCTACATCACAGGCTGTTCTTTTAAATGCTTTTGCTTCTCTCCTACTCAACTACAAAGCTTTATTGGATCTCCACGCCACATCAGACCTGCCTAATCTTGCAAGATGGGAGAGAGGTCTGGGAGTCACTTTTTCCGAAAAAAATCCTTCCTGATCCCCCAAGAGGCAATTGAATATTCCCTAGATCAACTTTTTTTTTTTAAATTCTTTATTTATATCATCCAACATACACACAATGGTAGATTAATTTAAACAGATAATTAAATAGGGTGGTCATAAATCAAACCTGTACAGACTGGATGTAAGACTTCAGTTACCATTAATTTAAATGTATGGATGGCCATATCGGAACGTCCAATTGTTATGAAATTTACCGGATCTTAAACTATTAAGTATTAAAAAACAAACCCCAATGTCAATTAATTATTACCACCATGGATGTAGGGATAACATAATTTTCTTTAACACCTTAAAAGTGAAAAAAGAGAAAGAAAAAAAATAAAAATAAAAATAAAAATAAGAAAAAAAAAAACAAGAAATGATCAAGAAAAAGGAAAATACAATATAGAAAAGTTGGAAAATAAAAAGGGGGAAAAAATATTGGGAAAAGACTGGGCATGTTTAGCCACCTGCAGGGGGGGTGGAGGCATCTTCTGGCGTTCCCACACTATGTTTAAATGACCTCAAGATACAAAAAGGGCCTTTCCCTCCTCTGAGAATTTGAATATATTCCACTGAGCCCAAGTTTTAAGGTAGGTCTAATGCTGATTTTGGGCCGAGGGTATCAGGTATTTCATCTTATTTACCTCTTCCACTCTTGTGAGCTACAGCGAGATAGAGGGGGGGGGCTTAAGTCTCTCCACTGCCGGGCAATGAATAATCTGGCAGCATTAAAAATATGGAGCAGAATTAATTTATTATATGTCTTTTCTGGTATGTGCAAAACGTGTAATAAAAGTAGAGCCCGGTCTTCAGGGAGGATGCTGTCCATAAATTTCTGAGATATACAATGTACCTCCTTCCAGAAATGCTCCGACTTCAGACAAGACCAGAAAATATGGAATAAAGTCCCCCTATCTTTCAGACATCTCCATTTGTCAGGAATCGAGGTGGAGTATTTATGAAGTATTGAGGGTGTACAGTACCATCTCGTCAAGAGTTTAAAATTAGTTTCCTGAGCCCGAGTACATGTAGATGATTTTAAAGCCAAACGTATAATCCTCTTCTGTTGTGCTGGAGAAAAGGTCCTATCCAATATCATTTCCCACTTCCGTATAAAAGGAGGAATATACCCCTCCGGGGGGGCGATCAATAGCACATACATTTGTGAAAGTGTGTGGGAAAGGGGAATTGTGTCCTCACATAATTTTTCTAAAGGAGTCAGCGGTTGTTGAAATCTGTCCGGGGGCGGGAGAGTATTAAAGAAATGTTGAAGTTGTGCCTCACTCCAGAAGTCGAGACGGAATTGTTCCTTTGATTAAGTCAGCACCGGCAATGAGGACCAAGTCGGGGATTGTGCAAAGTGCGAGGCCTGGTAACATTGCGAATCTAGCAGTATTCTAAAAGGACCCTCTTCTAATCCCGGGGGGAAACGGGGGTTCCCCACAATAGGATAAATGGGGGAGTAGACAGGTGATAGCGAGGTAGTAGAACATATTCAAGAGCAGACACGCAAGGTAGGACCCACAATTGGGTGTTTTTTAAGAGCCTGGCTAAGATCCGCAAAGCACCAAACTGCACGGCACAATGGAATCATACTTTGAGATTGCTCAATCTTTGGCCACAATTTGAGATCTACATGTCTACACCAATCTATTAGTCTCCCCATATGAGCTGCCTGATTTCTGCATATCAGGTACCGCCACCCCACCATAGTCATAGGCATAGTCATAAGTCGACATTGTAATCTAGGTCTTTTATGAACCCATAAAAAATTGGTTATTAGCGCATTAATCTGTTAAAAATATTCTGGGGGAATGTAAATTGGCAATGTTGAAAAAGATACAAAAATTTGGTCAGGATTGACATTTTAACTATATTACATCTATCAAACCAAGAAAAAAGGCCCTGATGCCATTTAGAGAGTAAAATCCATACTCTACTAAGTAGAGGTGGAAAATGTAATGCATATGTTTGATTTAACTTAGGTGGAATGAACATGCCCAAATATTTAAGAGCCATAGCAGTCCATCTAAAATTAAAGTTAGCTTTTAGGGCTTTGATTTGGGACGAGGACATAGAAACCCCCATTGCCTCTGACTTAGACATGTTAATTTTTAAGTTAGAGAGGGAGCCGTACTGATCTAATTCTCTTAGAAGGTTCGGTAGCGATATAACTTGTTTGGTGACTGAAAATAAAAGGTCGTCCGCATATGCGGATACCTTATAATGTGAGTCCCCAGTTTGTATCCCCATAATGTCCGGGTTTTGCCTGACCCTACAAAGGAATGGCTTTAGGGAAAGGGCAAAATGAAGAAGTGATGCTGGACACCCTCGCCGGGTTCCATTTGAAATAGGAAAAGGTTCTGATAGAAATCCATTTGCCTTAATTTGTGCTGTAGGATTTGAGTATACACTCGAAATCCATCCAACCATCTTCTCCCCTAGCCCCACATACTGTAAGACCAAAAACATAAAAGACCAGTTAACCCGGTCGAACGCCTTTTCCGCGTCTGTACCCAAAAACACAGAGGGAGTATTAGAAGAGTTGGCTAGGTGGCTAAGATTCAAGGCTTTAATGGTATTGTCTCGGGCCTCACGAGTTGGTATAAAGCCAATCTAGCCAAGATGGATTAAATCTGTCAGGTGTGGTTGAATCTGTGTGGCTATAATTTTTGTGAATAACTTAAGATCCACATTTAATAAAGAAATAGGAGGGTAACTACCACACGCTGATGGATCTTTATCCTCCTTGGGTATAACAGTGATATGTGCTTTTAAAGCTTCGTTGGGAAATACTGTCTGATGTCCTAAGATGTTAAATGTTCATACCATCTGCTTGCTGAGCTGAGGAAGAAATAACTGATAATATTTATGGGTAAATCCATCTGGGCTCGGAGATTTACCGGGTTTGGATGTGCTAATCACTTTTTGCAATTCTTCTAGGGTAATGGAGGCCCAATTCCTCTCGGGTCTGTTCTGACAACTGGGGGATGCCTGAGGATGAAATATATTCCTCAATGTTATGTTGTGGCTGCAATCCTGTAGGTGAGTTTTACAAAGGTTGGTAAAACCTACGAAAAGTAGATGCAATCTGGGTAGGAGTATGTGCCTTTCTACTCTCTGAGTCCATTATAATGCCCCGTACACATGGACAGATTTTCCGACGGAAAATGTGTGATAGGACCTTGTTGTCGGAAATTCCGACCGTGTGTAGGCTCCATCACACATTTTCCATCGGATTTTCCGACACACAAAATTTGAGAGCAGGCTATAAAATTTTCCAACAACAAAATCCGTTGTCGGAATTTCCGATCGTGTGTACACAAATCCGACGCACAAAGTGCCACGCATGCTCAGAATAAACAAAGAGATGAAAGCTATTGGCTACTTCCCCATTTATAGTCCCGACGTACGTGTTTTACGTCACCGCGTTCAGAATGATCGGATTTTCCGACAACTTTGTGTGACCGTGTGTATGCAAGACAAGTTTGAGCCAACATCCGTCGGAAAAAATCCTAGGATTTTGTTGTGGGAATGTCCGATCAATGTCCGACCATGTGTACGGGGCATGTGAGGTATGTAGGATTGTGCACGCTGTTCCTGCAAGGCTCTGGCTAATGAGCGACCACACTTATCCCCTGATTCATAGTAATATTTCCAACAGAACTGCAGTGCTGCATTGGCTCTATAGTGGAGAAGGGAAATCACTTGTCTGCGTAAGTTAAAAAGTTCAGTCTCCATGGATATCGCAGGTTTCTTTTTATGTTGAATCTCTAGGGCATTTATGTCCTTCAATATTTTACTCAATTCAGCTTCCCTGGCCTTTTTAATTCTGGAACCATGTTTAATGAAAACCCCCCTTATTACTGTTTTATGTGCTTCCCAAATTATCCCTGCATCAACTTCCGATGTAATATTATATTGAAAATAATACTGCAGTTCTTTGATCACATCATCGAATACTAACTTGTCCTCCAACAGGCTCTTGTTAAGTCGCCACTGTCTGGTATTTGAAAGGGAGTATTCAGTCATAGTCAATGTCAATGTGACCGGGGCATGATCAGACCATGTAATGTTCCCTACGTCCACTGCTTTAACTGCCGATAGCATTTGATGGGGAATAATAAACAAGTCAATTAGAGAGTACACCTTATGTGGTGGAGAATAAAAGGTATAGTCCCTATCATCAGGGTGGAACAGTCCACCCTGCGTCAATAAGTTGGTGGTTATGTAATGTCTGTAAAACTCTTTTGCGAAGACCCATGGTAACCGAGGAATTGCCTACTGATGTATCTACCTTAGGGTCTAAAGAAAGATTAAAATCTCCACCCAGGAGAAGCTTGCCTTCGGCAAATTCCATGAGAATGTTGATAGTGGAGCAAAAAAATTGGTCTTGGTTGCAATTAGGAACATAAACCATGGCCAAAGTTACTTTAATACCACTGATCGTGCCCTTAAGAAACAAAAATCTGCCCTCTGTATCTGCTCTTATGTCTTGTAGGCTCCAGGTAACTAGCCTGGATATCAGAATAGATACCCCCCTGGATTTGGATGTCCTATTAAAAGCGTGGTATACAAAGCAATAAAGGCTGCTCTTTAACATTGGTGCATTGCCTTCTTTAAAATGGGTTTCCTGAATGTATGCCACATCAGAGTGTGAACGTTTCAAATCCTGAAGGAGCATCCTACGCTTCTCCATAATCCTCAAATGGAAGAAGTTTGGAATGAGCAGAACCCTTCCTAGAGCTATTGAGGGAAAAGAGCCTTGGTGAGAGAGGTAAAGAAGAACCCAAAGATCACTGTGGCTCAGCTCCAGAGATGCAGTCAGGAGATGGGAGAAAGTTGTAGAAAGTCAACCATCACTGCAGCCCTCCACCAGTCGGGGCTTTATGGCAGAGTGGCTCGACGGAAGCCTCTCCTCAGTGCAAGATACATAAAAGCCCGCATGGAGTTTGCTAAAAAAAAACCTGAAGGAATCCAAGATGGTGAGAAATAAGATTCTCTGGTCTGATGAGACCAAGATAGAAATTTTTGGCCTTAATTTTAACTGGTATGTGTGAAGAAAACCAGGCACTGCTCATCACCTGTCCAATACAGTCCCAACAGTGAAGCATGGTGGTGGCAGCATCATGCTGTGGGGGTGTTTTTCAGCTGCAGGGACAGGACGACTGGTTGCAATCGAGGGAAAGATGAATGCTGCCAAGTACAGGGATATCCTGGACGAAAACCTTCTCCAGAGTGCTCAGGACCTCAGACTGGGCCGAAGGTTTACCTTCCAACAAGACAATGACCCTAAGCACACAGCTAAAATAACGAACGAGTGGCTTCACAACAACTCCGTGACTGTTCTTGAATGGCCCAGCCAGAGCCCTGACTTAAACCCAATTGAGCATCTCTGGAGAGACCTAAAAATGGCTGTCCACCAACGTTTACCATCCAACCTAACAGAACTGGAGAGGATCTGCAAGGAGGAATGGCAGAGGATCCCCAAATTCAGGTGTGAAAAACTTGTTGCATCTTTCCCAAAAATACTCATGGCTGTATTAGATCAAAAGGGTGCTTCTACTAAATACTGAGCAAAGGGTCTGAATACTTAGGACCATGTGATATTTCAGTTTTTCTTTTTTTAAAAATCTGCAAAAATATCAACAATTCTGTGTTTTTCTGTCAATATGGGGTGCTGTGTGTACATTAATGAGGAAAAAAATGAACTTAAATGATTTTAGCAAATAGCTGCAATATAACAAAGAGTGAAAAATTTAAGGGGGTCTGAATACTTTCCGTCCCCACTGCATATGCCATAGTTACGACTTTAAAAAAGACTAAATAATATACACTGATTTGGGTTATTTTTACCAAACAAATGTTGAAGACTACATTTTGGCCTAAATTTATGAAAAAGATCATTTGTTTGTAAAATGTTCTAACAGAATTAAAGAAAAATTCGTTTTTTTCAAAATGTTCTGTATTTTTTAATTTATATAGCAAAAAATAAAAAAAAACCCAGTGGTGATAAAATACCATCAAAAGAAAGCTCTGTTTGTGTGAATTTTTTTTTTTTTTTTTTTATAAAAATGTAATTTGCGTACAGTGTTGCATGACCAAGTAATTTCCAGCTAACGTAGCACAGTGCTGAATAGCAAAAAATGCCCTGGTCATGAAGGGGGTAAAACCTTCCAGTGGCCAAGTAGTTAAACACAAGAGAGAGTGAATAGAGGCTAGTATGGACTTTCATGTTACCAAAAGGCTTGACATACAATTAATGATTAAAAAATATAAATTTGTATACTAAAACATACAAAAATCTAAAAAAATAGGCACAGGGCCCTGTGTCCTAGACATTGGGCTCTAAATTACAGATAGAGTGACCTTTGGAAAATGGACATCGTAAACTGTAACATATACCATCTGTATCTTAAATGCTCGACATGTTTAGAGAAGAAGAACACCGCTTCTTCAGGAGCTTGCTGTATGGTAATCTAGAGCAATTACCACATTTATAACCTTGCTAAAGAGTAAAGGGGGAAAGCATTGGTTACAACATAATTAGATATTCTGTAATACATATGTGGTGAGATCCAGTCTACGCTGTCTTACCCAAGACAAGGTCAAGAGGGCACTGTCCTGGAACTGGCCCGGAAAAAACATGCCTGTCCTGGCAAATGCGGGAACCCCATACCAGGGGGGCACAGATATAGCCCCCCGTCCAACAATATAATAGTAAAGGTACTGCAGCTATATAAAAAATATACATATAACGTAAACGGTGTTTACAGATATACATATATTTTTTCTATATAAACATGTATAACACATCGTAGCCAAAACTGCAGAGTCAAGTCCCCTCCATGTTGGAACTAGGTCATGGCCAAAAAGTTCTATTACAGTATCAGCAAATCACTGCAGAATGAAGAGCATTTTGTTCAGCAACAGAAGTCCAAGGATACATACTCTAGGGCAGTTTGCTTGCCTTTATCTGGCCCTTAGGGCACTATTCAATAGGGTAGTATTCCTCCCAGGCTCCCACTGACACCAGGGATGAGGAACCAGTTTTCCCACTGACAACAGTGATTGGACGCTATGCCCCACACTGACTCCAATGATGTAATTCCTTTACTCCCACTGACCACCATACCTATGGTATAGTTTACTCCCACTGATGTCAGGGCATTTTCAACTCCCACTGGCCACAGTCCGACACTCCTAGAGTTTGGAGGGCAGTAAACTGGCCATTTTGTTTTCGAAAGTTTGGAGACCACTGCTCTAGGGGACAAAAACATTTTTACATTGTATGGCCAAATTTTACCTTGTAAGATCAGCCTAAAGGGGATTGAAGGGTACAAAAGTATCTAGATCTTTACAGGATTTCCGGTTTTGGGTGTCACCATACTTACCTGAGATAAAGCAAAGAGGGTATTGTGACTAGTAAATAAAGTATTCACATATGCCAATTAGTATGCATTTATCTCTGGTATATCTGTTGACACCCAAAACCAGAAATCATGTAAAGATCTAGATACTTTTATACCCTTCAATCCCCTTTAGACTGATCTTACAAGGTAAAATTTGGCGATACAATGTAAAAATGATTTTGTCCCCTAGAGTACGTATCCCTGGCTTTAAGTTGCTGAACAAAATACTGTTTATTCTGTTTCTGCAGTGATTTACTGATACTATAATAGACCTTTTCAGCCATGACCTAGTTCCAACCCGGAGGGGTCCTGACTCAGATGCTCTGCAGTTTTGGCTACGATGTGCTTGTTACATGTTTATACAGAAAAAATATATATATAAATATATCTGTAAACACAGTTTGCGTTATATGTATATTTTTTGCAACATTCTAATATAGTACCTTTACTATTATATTGTTGGACGGAGGACTATATCTGTGCCCCCCTGGTATGGGGTTCCCACATTCGCCGGGAAAGACAAGTTTTTTCTGGGACAGTGCCCTCTTGACCTCGTCCTGGGTAAGACAGCGTACACTGGATCTCACCACATAAGCATTACAGAATATCTAATTATGTTGTAACCAATGCTTTCCCCCTTTTTTCTCTTTAGTCTTTATTATAGCATTAAATGTGGTGATTGCGCTAGAGTACCATGCAGCAAGCTCTTGAAAAAGTGGTGGTCTTCTCCGGGAAACATGTCGAGCATTTAAGATACAGATGGCATATGTTACAGTTGATGATGACCATTTTCCAAAGGTCACTCCATCAGTAATTTTAGAGCCCAATGTCTAGGACACAGGGCCCTGTGTCTATTTTGTAGAGTTTTGTATATTTTAGTATATTGTTGGAATAAAAATGTATATTTTTAAATCATTTTGTGTATGTCAAGCCTGGACCATGAAAGTCCATATTAGCCTCTATCCACTCTCTCTTGGATTTGATAGGACGTAGGTACTCTCTTTCTGAACTGTAACTTGTTATAAAATCTGGCACCTTTTCACAAGTAGTTAAACAGTTCATTTGGACCAAGCTGGTCCAAACTATTTCCTTCACTAACTGCTGCAGTCTCGAAGCGCTTAATAAACTGCATGTAGCTTCAGCTACATACAGTACACAGTGCTGGCTTCCATCTGTGAGAGAGAGACTTCCTGTCTCACACCCAGAACAATGCAGAGTCGGTCTGATTGGCATTCAGCCATTCATGGGCAGCTTTATATTCTGTGAATGATCACAAAGCTTCCTCTGATTGACTGAGTCAGAGAGCTTGATGTCATCAGCCTGTATATCGCAGTTCGTGCCACTGGGAGACTAAGCCAGCTGCCCCCACCTCCTCCACAGCCCAGTGCTCCAGTGAGCACTGGAAGGGCAGAGCAGAGAGCCGGTGACTGATAGTCACCGGTTCTCTGCTCACTGAAGACCGAGAACTGAGCGATCAGCAGTCTTTGATTGCTCAGTTCTCAGTTTTAGACGAAGCTTGGAACAGATGCAGCATCAGACCAATGCTGCATCCACCTAGTAAAGTATAATTTAATTTTTTTTAAGAACACCATATTTCTTTTTTTATCTGTGTATATATCTGTTTACCCAGATAGGTCAACCTTAAAGAGGATATAAGGGCTATCACAGATGTATTATTTCTCTTGTAGGAAATATTAACACATTATACAGCATTACATACAACATTTTTTCACTCTCAGCAGCCTCTGTCCAATGAAACTTTTTATGTAATTATTACCAGTCAGACCACATACAACCAGTGCCAACAAACCAGAATGTTTATGGACCATAAACAGAAACTGAAAAACCGAGATGAAACCCACAAAAACAAGAGGAGAATGTACAAACATACAGAACATGCCACACCAGCAGTACATGCATGAAAATAAAGCCATCCAGTGATGTTAAATAGTAAACATCAACATATGCATTATGCTTCCTAGCTTCTAACAATATACATTTTAAGCATATCCCCAATTTGGCAATCAATGCTCAATTCTGCCTTTTCTGGACAAAACTACTCACTTCTATATACTCCAAACTCCAAAGGTCACGTGGGTCACTGGCGAGTACAGCAAAGGGAGGGAAGGCATCAGAAAATAATATTCATATTTTTTCTTCAGTCTTTGTCCAAACACAACTAAATACTCGTGAGAAAGTCAGACAAAGGTAATCAACACAAAGTGAGTGAGGTAGCTAGGGCTCTCATGAATTTGGATAACACGCAGCTATCTCCTCTCAGCTAGATATCACCACAATTTTTCATACTGGGGTTGATTTACAAAAACTGGAGAGTGCAAAATCTGATGCAGCTGTGTTTAGAAACCAATTAGCTCTAGGTTTTTTTTTTTTTGTCAAAACTTAATTGAACAAGCTGAAATTAGAAACTGATTGGCTACCATACACAGCTTCACCATTTTTGAACTCTCCAGTTTTTGTAAATCAATGTTACTATGTATTTTACACAACAGTATGACTGCAAAAATAGATATGGCAGACCTGGACTGGCAGTCTGACATTTTGAGATTTTACTAGAACTGGTCTATGTGATCATTTTTGAACTGATGGGAACACATGTGAGCCAGTTATCCTATTACACAACATGGTAGACTATACATATTTACAGATTTTTGACCTAGCCTCACACGCTAGTTCTTTATGAAGTAGAGGGGCAGCACCACCTCACGCACACAAACTGCACCCATATGCAAGCGAAATGGCCTTCCTAAGACACAGGAGTCAAGAGAGTATTTTTTTTACCTTGAAAACTTAGTGCCATTCTTTGTCACAAAGGAAATCTGCACAAGCAGTAGCTAAGGTCCAGGTTTTCAGGGATTATTTATCATTATACTTATTTTTCTAAGAAAACTTCCAACCTAGCCCGGGATGATGATGAGGAGAAGTATGATTAGCACCTGGAAGAAATTGAAGTTATACCCTCTTAGGCTGGGCTCCTCCGCTATAGCAAAAGAGCGGCAAAAGAGCAGAAAATAGCGGAGGAGCCCGGCAGAAGACCCGGAGAGCGCGGAGAAGAACCGGAGAGACCCCCGAAGTCGGAAGAAGACCCCCGGAGCTGTCTAATAAATTACTTTAAAAATCTGTGTAGTGTTTTTTTTTAAATTGACACTTTCCCTAGGTGAATGGGTAGGGGTTCGATGTACCCCATACTCATTCACATAGGGTGGGGGGGCCGGGATCTGGGGGCCCCCTTATTAAAGGGGGCTCCCGGATTCCGATAAGCCCCCCGCCCGCAGACCCCGACAACCAACGGCCAGGGTTGTCGGGAAGAGGCCCTTGTCCTCATCAACATGGGGACAAGGTGCTTTGGGGTGGGGGGGCCGCAGCGCGCCCCCCTCCCCCAAGGCAACAACCCCCCCATGTTGAGGGCATGCGGCCTGGTACGGCTCAGGAGGGGGGGGGCGCTTGCTCGTCCCCACCCCCATTCCTGTCCGGCCGGGCTGCGTGCTCGGATAAGGGTCTGGTATGGATTGGGGGGACCCCCCACACCGCCTTTTCAGCGTAGGGGGTTCCCCTCAAGGTCCATACCAGACCCAAGGGCCTGGCATGCTCTTGGAGGGGGAACCCATGCCGGATTTTTATTTAAAATTTGGCGCGGAGTTCCCCCTCAAGATCATCTGAGCACAAGTCGCATGCCGAAGTCGGATCATGCGAGACGGCGATCCGACTTTGATCCGACTTCAATGATAGTCAATAGGCTGAAGTAGGATCAAAGTCGGACCAAAGTAGTACAGGGAGCATTTCTAAAGTCGGAACGACTTGTGTCGGACCAGTTAGGACGGCTCCCATAGGGAAAAATTAAATTTCACACGTCATGCGACATGAGCTCCCAATGTCGGAGCGTTTGTCGGACCAGTGTGAACCCAGCCTAAGGCTCCATTCACACTAGCGCGTTTTTTGATGCATTTTGCATTTTGCAGAAATGCACGGGAATTTTTTAACATGGGTTCCTATGGAACATGTTCACATCAATGCCTTTTTGTTTCTCTGCATTTTTGGAAAGGGTCAGGGACTTTTTTTCATGCAAAATGCAGCGTTTTGCATGCAATAGAATTCAATGGACAAGCATCAAAAACGCAAGTGCACCGTTTTTGCAGCGTTTTTGATGCGTTTTTGGTGCGTTTTTGATGCGTTTTTGCCGTTTTTTTTTTTTTTATTTATTTTTTATTTTTTTATTTTTTTTAAGACTGTAAAAAAAAAATGTAAAAAAAAAAAACGCAAAACGCAAATCGCGGCAAAATCGCGGCAAAATCGCGGCAAAAACGCGGCTCAAAAACGTGGCAAGCATGAAAAAAAAACCTCCAAAAACGCTCAAAAGCAACATGCATAGGTGTGAATCGAGCCTAGGCTGGATTCACACCTATTTTTAGTGCTTTTTGCATTTTGCAGATTTTCACTACAGTCCATGGTTTCCTATGGAACACGTTCTGTGGTGCAAATCTGCAAAATGCAAAAAGCACTAAAAATGCATAGGTGTGAATCGAGCCTAAGGCTCGATTCACACCTATGCATGTTGCTTTTGAGCGTTTTTGGAGGGTTTTTTTTCATGCTTGCCACGTTTTTGAGCCGCGTTTTTGCCGCGATTTTGCCGCGATTTTGCCGCGATTTTGCCGCGATTTGCGTTTTGCGTTTTTTTTTTGTTTTTGTTTTTTTACATTTTTTTTTTACAGTCTTAAAAAAAATTAAAAAAAAAAAATAAAAAAAAAAAAAATGGCAAAAACGCATCAAAAACGCACCAAAAACGCATCAAAAATGCTGCAAAAACGGTGCACTTGCGTTTTTGATGCTTGTCCATTGAATTCTATTACATGCAAAACGCTGCATTTTGCATGAAAAAAAGTCCCTGACCCTTTCCAAAAATGCAGAGAAACAAAAAGGCATTGATGTGAACATGTTCCATAGGAACCCATGTTAAAAAATTCCCGTGCATTTCTGCAAAATGCAAAATGCATCAAAAAACGCGCTAGTGTGAATGGAGCCTAAAGGCTTGATTCACATCTATGCATGTTGCTTTTGAGCGTTTCTGCAGTGTTTTTTGCGGTGCTTGCCGCATTTTTGAACATGCGTTTTTGCTGAGTTTTTCACGCGTTTTGCGTTTTTGCTGCGTTTTTCACGCGATTTGCTTTTTTTTGTTTTTTACAGTGTTTTTTTTTAAAAAGTGTTAAAAGTGTTAAAAAATTAAAACAAAAAACAAAACGCAAACGCGGTAAAAACACAGCAAAAACGTGGCAAAAACGCGGTACTTGCGTTTTTGGATGCGGGTCCATTGAATTCTATTATATGCAAAATGCTGCATTTTGCATGAAAAAAGTCCCCGACCCTTTCCAAAAACACAAAGGCACAAAAATGCATTGATGTGAACATGTTTCATAGGAACCCATGTTAAAAAATTCCCATGCATTTCTGCAAAATGCAAAATGCATCAAAAAACGCATTAGTGTGAATGAAGCCTAAGACCTCTTTCACGCTAGCAGACTGATTGGGTCCGCCTGTCAGTTTTTTAGGCGGACCTGATCAGACCTTCCAGTCTCCTTAATGGAGCTGAGTGTGTAAGGGAACATGTGTCTCTTTACTAACGCGACATCCAATCCGATCCTATCTGCTAAAAACAGAATGATTGGGATCATATCCCCATCCATCCTGCAGATCAGATGGCAGTCGGGTGGAAATAGACAGGCGATCCATTTACATCTGACCACCCATAGAGGAGAGCGAGCTATGTCTGTGTCCGCTTTGCATAAGCATAGCTACCATAGACCATCCATCTGCCTGCTCAGCGGGGATCAGCAGACAGATTCCCCGCTGAGCATGCTGACTCCAATGGAGCCAACCCTATGTGGCAGGGGCCTAACTCAGCTGCACCATCCCAGCATTCCACAATAGATTCAGAGGAACAGCTGCAGTAAAATGTGTACCTTCCAAATATATAGCTAATTATCTTTACATCTAACTACCCATAGTCACTGAAGAAAGTGCATACTGATAAAGTGTATATATGTGTGTGTATATACAGTGGGGACGGAAAGTATTCAGACCCCCTTAAATTTTTCACTCTTTGTTATATTGCAGCCATTTGCTAAAATCATTTAAGTTCATTTTTTCCCTCATTATTGTACACACAGCACCCCATGTTGACAGAAAACACAAAATTGTTGACATTTTTGCAGATTTATTAAAAAAAAAAAACTGAAATATCACATGGTCCTAAGTATTCAGACCCTTTGCTCAGTATTTAGTAGAAGCACCCTTTTGATCTAATACAGCCATGAGTCTTTTTGGGAAAGATGCAACAAGTTATTCACACCTGGATTTGGGGATCCTCTGTCATTCCTCCTTGCAGATCCTCTCCAGTTCTGTCAGGTTAGATGGTAAAGGTTGGTGAACAGCCATTTTTAAGTCTGTCCAGAGATGCTCAACTGGGTTTAAGTCAGGGCTCTGGCTGGGCCATTCAAGAACAGTCGCGGAATTGTTGTGAAGCCACTCCTTCGTTATTTTAGCTGTGTGCTTAGGGTCATTGTCTTGTTGGAGGGTAAACCTTCAGCCCAGTCTGAGGTCCTGAGCACTCTGGAGAAGGTTTTCATTCAGGATATCCCTGTACTTGGCAGCATTCATCTTTCCCTCGATTGCAACCTGTCGTCCTGTCCCTGCAGCTGAAAAACACCCCCACCACCATGCTACACGCTTCACTGTTGGGGACTGTATTGGACAGGTGATGAGCAGTGCCTGGTTTTTTCCACACATACCGCTTAGAATTAAGGCCAAAAATTTCTATCTTGGTCTCATCAGACCAAAGAATCTTATTTCTCACCATCTTGAAGGTGTTTTTTAGCAAACTCCATGCGGGCTTTCATGTGTCTTGCACTGATGAGAGGCTTCCGTCGGGCCACTCTGCCATAAAGCTCCGACTGGTGGAGGGCTGCAGTGATGATTGACTTTCTATAACTTTCTCCCATCTCCCGACTGCATCTCTGGAGCTCAGCCACAGTGATCTTTGGGTTCTTCTTTACCTCTCTCACCAAGGCTCTTCTCCACCGATAGCTCAGTTTTGCCGGACGGCCAGCTCTAGGAAGGGTTCTGGTCGTCCCAAACATCTTCCATTTAAGGATTATGGAGGCCACTGTGTTCTTAGGAACCTTAAGTGCAGCAGAAATGTTTTTGTAACCTTGGCCAGATCTGTGCCTTGCCACAATTCTGTCTCTGAGCTCTTCAGGTAGTTCCTTTGACCTCATGATTCTCATTTGCTCTGACATGCACTGTGAGCTGTAAGGTCTTATATAGACAGGTGTTTGGCTTTCCTAATCAAGTCCAATCAGTATAATCAAATACAGCTGGACTCAAATGAAGGTGGAGAACCATCTCAGGGATGATCAGAAGAAATGGACAGCCCCTGAGTTAAATATATGAGTGTCACAGCAAAGGATCTGAATATTTAAGACCATATGATATTTCAGTTTTTATTTTTTTAATAAATCTGCAAAAATGTCAACAATTCTGTGCTTTTCTGTCAATATGGAGTGCAATATAACTAAGAGTGAAAAATACTTTCCGTCCCCACTGTATATATATATATATATATATATATATATATATATATATATATATATATATACACACACAGTATCTCACAAAAGTGAGTACACCCCTCCACATTTTTGTAAAATATTTTATTATATCTTTTCATGTGACAACACTGAAGAAATTACACTTTGCTACAATATACAGTAATGAGTGTACAGCTTGTATAACAGTGTAAATTTGCTGTCCCCTCAAAATAACTCAACACACAGCCATTAATGTCTAAACCACTGGCAACAAAAGTGAGTACACCGATAAGTGAAAATGTCCAAAATAGGCACAAAGTGCCAATATTTTATGTGACCACCATTATGTTCCAGCACTGCCTTAACCCTCTCAGACACAGAGTTCACCATAGCTTCACAGATTGTCGTTGAAGTCCTCTTCTACTCCTTCATGACGACATCAAGGAGCTGGTGGATGTTAGAGATCTTGCGCTCCTCCACCTTCCGTTTGAGGATGCCCCTCAGATGCTCAGTAGGGTTTAGGTCTGGAGACATGTTTGGCCAGTCCTTCACCTTTACCCTCAGCTTCTTTAGCAAGGCAGTGGTCGTCTTGGAGGTGTGTTTGGGGTCGTTATCATGTTGGAATTCTGCCCAGTCCCTCACGGTAGAGGATCATGTTCTGCTTGAGTATGTCACAGTACATGTTGACATTCGTGGTTCCCTCATGGTTCCCTCATGCAGCCCCAGACCATGACACTCCCATCACCATGCTTGACTGTAGGCAAGACACACTTGTCTTTGTACTCCTCACCTGGTTAACACCATCTGAACCAAATAAGTTTATCTTGGTCTCATCAGACCACAGGACATGATTCCAGTAATCCATGTCCTTAGTCTGCTTGTCTTCAGCAAACTGTTTGCAGACTTCTCCTGCATCAACTTTAGAAGAGGCTTCCTTCTGGGACGACAGCCATGTAGACCAATTTGATGCAGTGTGCGGTGTATGGTCTGAGCATGGCAGGCTCACCCCCCACTCCTTCAACCTCTGCAGCAATGCTGGCAGCACTCATACATCTATTTCCCAAAGACAGCCTCTGGATATGACGCTGAGCACATGCACTCAACTTCTTTGGTCGACCATGGCGAGGCCTCTTCTGAGTGGAACCTGTCCTGTTAAACCACTGTATAGTCTTGGCCACTGTGCTGCAGCTCAGTTTCAGGGTCTTGGCAACCTTCTTATAGCCTAGGCCATCGTTATGTAGAGCAACTATTTTTTTTTCACATCCTCAGAGAGTTCTTTGCCATGAGGTGCCATGTTGAACTTCCAGTGACCAGTATGAGAGCATGAGAGTGATAACACAAAATTTAAAATACCTGCTCCCAATTCACACCTGAGACCTTGTAACACTAATGAGTCACATGACATCGGGGAGGGAAAATGACTAATTGGGCCCAATTTGGTAATTTTAACTTAGGGGTGTACTCACTTTTGTTGCCAGTGGTTAAGACATTAATGGCTATGTGAAGAGTTATGCCGTGTACACACGGTTGGACTTGCCAACGGGATAACCTCCGTCGGCATTTCCGACAGAAAAATTTAGAACATGTTCTCTATCTAAGTCCGTTGGAAATGCCGACAGAAAAAGTCAGATGGGGCATACACATGGTCGGAATATCCGACCAAAAGCTCCCATCGGACTTTTTCTGTTGGAAATTCCGACCGTGTCTGCGGGGCATTATTTTGAGTGGACAGCAAATTTACACTGTTATACAAGCTGTACACCACTCACCACTTTACATTGTAGCAAAGTGTCATTTCTTCAGTGTCGTCACATGAAAAGATATAATAAAATATTTACAAAAATGTGAGGGGTCTACTCACTTTTGTGAGATACTGTATATAATAATTATATTAAAAAAATGTATTTAAAAATGTAAATAAAAATATTAATTTATATACATTTTAAATATATTTTTTATATTTCTTATATGCACTTTTATGCATATTTAGTTTATATCGGTTTCCTTCTAAGCCACTAGGCATACCTACTGCCGTCACTAATTGTTACATTTTTTATGGTTATATGTCAGCCCTGAAGAAGGGAGAGTCCATTCTCCCGAAACATGTTGGATTGATGTACATGGTTTACCCTTTCAATAAATGTTTTGTGAACCCTACACCAAAAGTTGCATTTTTCTGGACACCAGGTGCTCCTTCCCTCTCACCCAAGTCTTCTTGCTGAAACAACCACATGGTTGTATCAGAAAGTTAGCATCCAAGCCCCCAAAGTAGGTCCACCATCCACCAATGGGCTCAACCCACTGGAAGTGATTTTGTTCCCACTGCCCACATAACCATCTACCCACGACAAGACTCAGGGGGCTGAAGGTGGGAATCTTTGCCTTTGTACACATGGAAAGCATAAAAATATCCCGTGGCTCTTTCACAAAGCTTGCAGATTTTTTTTTTAACAGTTAAAGCTTGTAGACCTTTACTCCATATCTGGCCCGTTTGCTGGGAATGTATTGCTTAATTCCCAGCCAGCCAGGAAAGTGGACAAGAGACTCATCCACACATATGTTTTGGTCAGGGACATACAGTGCCTTGCAAAAGTATTCACCCCCCCCCCCCTTGGCTTTTTGCCTATTTTGTTACATTACAGCCTTTGGTTCAATGTTTTTTTAATCTGAATTATATGTGATGGATTAAAACACAATAGTCTAAGTTGGTGAAGTAAAATTTGAAAAATATATACATAAAACTATTTTTCAGAAATAAAAAACTGATAATTGGCATGTACGTATGTATTCACCCCCTTTGTTAAGAAGCCCATAAAAAGCTCTAGTGCAACCAATTACCTTCAGAAGTCACATAATTAGTGAAATGATGTCCACTTGTGTGCAATCTAAGTGTTCCATGATCTGTCATTACATATACACACATTTTTGAAAGGCCCCAGAGGCTGCAACACCTAAGCAAGAGGCATCAATAACCAAACTCTGCCACGAAGACCAAGGAACTCTCCAAACAAGTAAGGGTTAATGTTGTGGAGAAGTACAAGTCAGAGTTGGGTTATAAAATATATCCAAATCTTTGATGATCCCTAGAAGCACCATCAAATCTATCATAACCAAATGGAAAGAACATGGTACAACAGCAAACCTGCCAAGATGCGGCCGCACACCAAAACTCACAGACCGGGCAAGAAGGGCATTAATCAGAGAGGCAGTACAGAGACCTAAGGTAACCCTGGAGGAGCTGCAGAGTTCCACAGCAGAGACTGGAGTATCTGTACATAGGATGACAATAAGCCGTACGCTCCATAGAGTTGAGCTTTATAGCAGAGTGGCCAGAAGAAAGCCATTACTTTCAGTAAAAAACAAAAATGGCACGATTTGAGTTTGCGAAAAGGCATGTGGGAGACTCCCAAAATGTATGGAGGAAGGTGCTCTGGTCTGATAAGACTAAAACTGAACTTTTTGGCCATCAAAGAAAACGCTATGTTTTCCATTTTGTGAGTGTTTCCATTTTCCTGGTGCTCCAGGGCCTTCAAAAGCGTGATAGTCAGGAAATCAGATATGTAATTAATGTCCCTAGAATTCCGGGAGGTGCTACTTGGATGTTGGGCCTCTGTATATGGCCAGACTGTGGAAATGTCTCACACACAGTATCTCCATACTCAGAAGGAGTAGCAGAATGTATTTTGGGGTGTAATATTTGGTATGTACATGATATGTGTTAGAAATATCTTATGCATTTACAACTTTGTGTAAAAAAAACATTTTCATTTTCTTTTCACATATTCCAATAACTTGTGGAAAAAATTACATGTTCAAAAGAGTCAGCATGCCTTATAGAATAAATGTTGGGGTGTTTGCTTTTCAAAATGGGGTCATTTTGTGTGTAATTCTACTGTCCTGGTGCTCCAAGGCCTTAAAAAATGTGATAGGTAGATTAGATGTCTAATTTATGTCCCTAGAATGCCTGGAGGTGCTATTTAGATGCTGGGCCTCTGCATGTGGCCCGGCTGTAAAAAAGTCTCACACATGTGGTATAGCCATACTCAGGACGAGTAGCAAAATGTGTTTTGGAGTGTAATTGCAAGTATGCCTATGCCTTGTGTGAGAAATAACCTGTTATTATGACAATTTTGTGTAAAAAAAACGAAATAATTTCTTCATTTTTCCAAGAATTGTGGGGAAAAATAACAACTTCAAAAGACAAACAATACCTCTTACTAAATACTGTGTACTGTATACTTTTTAAAAAGGGGTAATTTGGGGGGCATTTGTACTGTACTGACAGAAATGAGATAGGCAGTCAGTACATAGGATTACATTTATGAAGAAAAATTACTTTTTTGCAAAATGTTATAATAGAAATTAAAAAAAAATGTTTTTTTCAAAAGTAAAAAACCCAGTGGTGATTAAATATCACCAAAAGATAGCTCTATTTGTGTGAAAGTATAGTATGAGTAATTGTCATTCAAAGTGTGAGAGCGCTGAAAGCTGAAAATTGGTCTGGGCAGGAAGGGGATAAAAGTGGCCTGTATTGCAGTAATTAAATATATCTACAAGACATGTTCTTATTTTTTCTGGGCTGTACGATGTTTTCAGCCCACCGGCTGAAGTAATAAAATATGCCATCTATGGCCTGCTTTGCATCGGGCACCGCCACAAAATTATCTCGCATACAGGAGTATTTTGAAATTGACTTCAATTTGTGTAGAATTTTTTTTTCAAGTTTTTCAGCCCACTATCTGAGTTTAACACTTATTGTGTTGTTCTGGGAGGATGTCATATGACATCCTCCCAAGGCTTCAGGACTGCGCAGCTGCGTGACCTGTCACTGGCTGTGCCAGTGTCATGTGATCGCTGCTTCCAATCACAGCAGATCTGTCAGGAACCATGAATCAGACGGAGACAGAAGTGCAGTAAAAATCACACTTTTTAATATAATGGTAAAATGGTACAAATGTAGTCAAAACATAGCCAGGGTTCGATAAGCAGAGCGAGTAGTCAGAACCAGCCAGTGAAACAGAAATCCAGAGATCAGCATAGTAGGGGCAGTAAACAGGATCAGGAACCAGAAGGGAAGTCAGCCAGGAAAAAGTCTTTAACAGGAAAACACAGAAGAGAGTATCCAGATATTTTGACCAGGTGAAGGCACAGGAGATCTGATCCAGGCTGTTTAAATAGCAAGCAGGGCTAGCTGATGAGCAGGAAATGAAGACCAGGTGAGTCACTGTGGAATGAGGAGTACTGGCAATTAACCGACAGCTGAGCACAGAGCTCTGAGAAGAAAGGACTGAGCCCAGCCCTGATAGTACCCCCTCCTCAATGACCCCCTCCCCCTCGGAGGACCACCAGGTTTGAGGGGAAAATGTCTATGGAAAGCATGGAGTAAGACAGGAGCATGTACGTCCAAGGATGAGACCCAAGAGTGTTCCTCCAGACCGTACCCTTTACAATGAACTAGGTACTGTATGCGCCCACGGAAACCTACGGAAATCAATGATAGATTGTATTTTATACTTCTCATGGTTCTCAACCTGAACTGGGTGAGGACATGGTACTAAGGTGGTAAAGCAGTTGCATACCAAGAGTTTTAATAATAATAATAATACTACATTAGAAATATGTATATTAGAAGGAAGGTCTAAAGCGTAAGTCACTGGGTTGATCCTACGGAGAACACGAAAAGGCCAAATAAACAGTGGTGCCAGTTTCAGTTTCAGTAAGGGAACGCAGAGTTGGAGGTTACAAGATGACAGCCAGACCCTGTCCCTAACTTGATAGCAAGGCGCAGATAGGCGTCCACGGTCAGTATGGAGTCTGTACATATCACTGGCATGTCACAAGGACACTTGGACCTGTACCCATGTGGAACGAAGACCACGGAGATGTTCCTCCACCGCAGGAATTCTCTGAGGAACAAATGAGTTAGGCAACATAGATGGTTGGAAACTATAATTCACCATGTATGGAGACAATCGGGAAGCGGTATTGACGGCACTATTGTGAGCACACTCCGCCCAAGGTATGAGGTCTGACCAGTTGTTATGGTGGTCAGAAATGTAGCAACGTAAAAACTGCTCCAAGGACTGGTGGGCTCGTTCTGCGGCCCCATTGGATTGCGGGTGATATGCAGAGGAAAAGGAAAGATGAATTCCCAACTGTGCACAAAAGGCTCACCAAAACCTGGATACAAACTAGCTACTCCTGTCCGAGATGATAACCTTGGGTAGCCCATGTTAGCGAAAGATCACCCGAGGGAAAATGGAAGCCAGTTCTTTGGATGTGGGCAACTTCTAAAGTGGAATACAATGAGAAATTTTCGAGAACCGGTCAACCATTATAAGGATAACTGTGTAGCCCTGAGAGTTAGGTAACTCCACAATAAAATCCATAGACAGGTGGGTCTCTCTCCATTGGGTATGGGTTGTAGGAGGCCCACTGGAAGGTGTCTTGGTGTCTTACTCTGAGCACACATGGAACAAGCAGCTACGAAGGTGGCTACATCAGCTCGTAGACTAGGCCACCAGAATTGTTGGGAAATAGCCCAAATGAGTTTATTCTTCCGTGGGTGGCCAGCAGCCTTGGGAGAATGATAAGTCTGGAGCACGGCAGTGTGAAGACTCTAATGCCCTGTACACATGACCAGTTTTGCCGTCGGAATAAACTCCGAAGGTTTCTCCTATGGAACTCTGACGGAATGCCATTCAAGCGGTCTTGCTTACACACGGTCAAACCAAAGTCTGACCAAAGTCCGACCATCCAGAACGCAGTGACGTACAGCACGTACGTCGGGACTAGAAAAAGGAAGTTCAATAGCTAGTAGCCAATAGCTTCCGTCTCGTACTTGCTTCAGAGCATGCGTTGTTTTTGGTCCGTCGGAACAGCATACAGATGAGCGGTTTTCCCGATAGGAATTGGTTCCGTCGGAAATATTTAGAACATGTTCTATTTCTAGGTCCGTCAGAATTTTCGGGAAAAAAAAGTCCGATGAGGCACACACAAAATTGGAATATACGATGAAAAGATTCCGTCTGACTTTTTCTGTCGGACATTCCGCTCGTGTGTACGCAGCTTTAGGGATAAAGCAGCAGTCACAGGGTTTCTCAGGAGGAAAATGGATCTGAATGGCAAGAATTCTGTCACCCAAAGGTGAAGTGAGACTGAGGTTTACAGGGACAGGAAGCGACTCCATTTTGGAAGCGGAGAAAAATTCTTGCTACAATGCATCAGCCCTTACATTCTCAGTACCAAGTAAGAATGAGACTATGTAATTGAAGTTTGACAAGAAAAGAGCCCATCACGCCCTTCTGGGAGAGAGGCGTTTAGCCTCAGACAAGAATGTGAGATTCTTATGGTCAGTCAGAATAAGAGTTGTATATATTCAGAATAAGAACCGTCACAGTGGTACCTTTGAGGAGATATGAAGAAAAGAACGGCTGCACACCACAGGAACGTTCCAACGATTTTATTCCAAAAAATAGCAATAAACAGCCAACAAAGACAGAGTGTCCGAACCCAGGAGGTGACGCGTGCGTTTCACACTGACTTCAGTGCTTCTTCAAACCTACAGCACAACTAAAGCACTGAGCATATAAAGGCTCCATCCCCCCACACACAGGTGCGGGATAAAGCAATCAGCTGTGCCGAATGTCTGACAAGGAAATCCTAATACACCTGCATAACCATATGACAACATGGCATAGCATGTAAACTTCATATAAAAAATATTATAGAAAATAATACCACCAAAGATTGTTATAATAGTCATACAATATAAGTTTAAATATGTTAAAGTGTAAAGGAGAAAAACTTAAATGACAAGTAGCATAATATTGAGAATAATAGAAACTAACCAAAATATATGGATAAGAAGTATAAATAAATTACTAGAGAAATAGTGTCCTATATTGATAAAAAATGAAATATAACATTCCATATGCAAATAACCTAGCAATTCGTATATAAAAACAAAAATAAAAAGGAAAGACAAAAAAGAAGAAAAACACATCCCAATATCATAAAATAAATAAATCAGTTTGATATTGTGGACACTCAAGAACAAAAAAGATCTCTAAATGGGAAAATGTTGAGTATGTGGTGCTAATCGAAACTACTACTGTTAAAACTGATAAGACTAAAAGGCAACATTTCCCCTGGCACACCACATGTTGACCTAAACCTATAGCCATAGAAAAATACTCCACAAAAGACATCCCCTAAGTACAATACAAACAATGTCCACAGTCCCATCAACCCGCTATAATAAATTGTCAGTTAATTGTATATAATAGCCGATTTTGAACATTTATGGGTGGAAGAAGAGTGGAGAACATCGTATGGATCAAAAAATGGTTAGGAACATAACAACATCTCTAGCCAAAGCGAGTCCACAACAATATGGCAAGTATCTAATCATGATAGTGGCTAACATCCCACTCAAAGTTGAGACCTGAAGGGATGCAAGTCTGTAGCCGGTGTATCCAGAACACCTCCCTTCGACATAACATCTCGAAGACATAACCCCCGCTTTTTGGTGCACACACTTTTTCTATAACCTGCACTCTCATAGCCTTGATATTACCATCATGGCACTCTCTAAAGTGTTTGGCTATGTTGGTTACCTTTTTTTAGTTACACTGTATACATGTTCGTAGAAACGGTCTCACAGACCAACATATTGAATATAGCAAATGTCACAAGTAAGTAGATATAAAACATAACTTGTGTTACAATTATAAAAGGACCTGATTTCATATTCCCTCTGGTTGGATGATGCCCTAAACATATTTCCCCCCAGAACATGGCCATAGCAGGGACATCCTGACGACCCACATTTGAAATTTCCTTTGAAATGGAGCCAAGTAAATGACTGGGTGACAGTCTTATTATCATAAAAACTGGGTGACAGGGAGTGTCCCTGTGTTGGTGCCCTTCTGGGTACTATGTTGATGCCATTATGCAAGATGTTCGCACATACATCATCAAAACAGAGAATAGGTAGGTATTTGTTGATGATAGCACGAACCTCACCAAACTCAAAGCTGAATGGAGTAGATAGGGTTAATTTGTTTTTATACAGATCTACTCTTTCACAAACCTGTGGAGTCACCAACTCATCTCTATTCTTATGCTTTGCAATGCTATAAGCTCTATTTAGCATCCACTTAGGGAAGCCCCTATCCAGAAATATTTTGTAGAGTGCACTAGCCTCTATAATGAATTGTGAATCATTACTGCAAATGCATCTTATGCGCAAAAACTGTCCTACGGGGATACCCCTATAAGAGGACTTGGGATGTCCAGACTGGGCTGAGAGTAAAGTATTCCCAGATGAAGGTTTCCTATATAGTGTGGTACTTACTCCTAGTCCTTCTCCCATGAGACACACATCTAAATAACAGATCCTGTCAGGATATATCCTTCCTGTGGACGCCAAGTTTTTGTCCTTGTCATTGAGGTATCGCAAAAATGGGTCAAACATGTCACAACCATCCGTGACAACCAGCAACAGGTCAACAATATACCTTAAGTAGAGTACAATCTGTGATCTAAATGGGTTCTCCACTTCAAAGATGCAGTACCGATCCCACCAACCCATATAAAGGTTGGCCAAGGAGAGAGAAAATTTGGCTCCCATCATGCCCCCGCACCTCTGGTGATGGAAGACACCATCAAACACAAAGTACCGTAGTTGTGTGTCAGTAGAAATTCCAGTACCTCAATGACAAATGCCCGAATTCAATGGTAAAATCAGTGTATGTCTCCAAATAAAAGGAAACGGCTGTTATAGCCAAACCATGGGGAATGGAGGAATACAAATTTGTGATGTTCCAAGTGGCCCATGAGTAATGATCACTCCAAGAAAAGTTTTGCATTATGTGTAGAAGGTGGTTAGTATCCTTCAAAAAACAGGTACCGGTGGCTGTTTGACCAAAGGCTGCAAATGTCCATCCAGCCATAGAGATCCTATGCCCGCTATTATAGGTCTACCCTGTAAGGGGGTGAAACCTTTATGGGTTTTCTGGAGGTGGTAAAAGGTGGGCAGTGTAGGGTATTCAGGTATTAGAGACTCAGCCTCCTTTTTATTTAAAAAACCCTGTCTAAAACACCTATCCACTAATTCTGTCAAAATGGACTTGTATTTTTGGTGGGATTACTCTATAACTGACTACATATCTGTATCAGAAAGCTGCCTGGCTGTTTCATTTAAATAAGAACCAACACCCATGGCAACTATTAACCCTCCTTTGTCTAAATTGTGCATAACTATGGACTTATCCTCTTCCAAATTAGTCAGGGCCAGCCTTTCTTGTTTTGAGAGGTTGTCCTGCCAAGGAGAGGTGCCCTTGGACACCTTATGAGCCAGGGATGTGAGGTCTCATTCCACCACTTTTTGTAATCTGCTTATACCTGGTGTCCGAGAATTGACAGGATAAAACTTGGACTTGGCTCTAATGGAAACCGAATCAACATTATAAGTGCAATGATCTCCCGCACTAACCACAGCGTTCTCCATAGCCAAATCTTCCAAACCCTTCACTGCACATAGTTCCATAAACCCAAGGTTAACATCATCCTTCTGTGAGGGGATTAGTATCTCCCTCCCCTCCCCTCACCACAAATTTATAGACGTCAAAAAGGTTAAAGTGTCTGTTGGGACAAAAATTTAGACCTTTCGACAAGAGGGTGACCTAGTTTTCTGTCAGTATTTTATCTGACAGATTAAGAACATTACAGGGGTTAATTATTTATTTTGTGTCCTTATTCTTGAAGGATATTTCTTCCAATTGCCAAAGTTTACATGCTTACATGCTATGCCATATTGTCATATGGTAATACAGAGGTATGGTTATGCAGGTATATTAGGATTGCCTTGTTAGACATTCGGCACAGCTAATTGCATTATCCTGCACCTGTGTGTGGGGGATGGAGCCTTTATATGCTCGGTGCTTCAGTTGTGCTGTAGGTTTGAGGAAGCACTGAGGTCAGTGTGAAACGCACGCATCACCTCCTGGGTTCGGACAGAGTGCTCGAGTACCTATCTGCAGCCCACCAGAGTACCTGAGTACCTGTCTCTAGCTTATCAGAGTACCCGAGTACCTGTCACCAGCCCATCAGAGTACCCGCGTACCTGTCACCAGTCCATCAGAGTACACGAGTGCCTATTTGCAGACCATAAAAGTACCCAAGTACCTATCACAAGCCCATCAGAGTACCCGAGTACCTGTCACCAGCCCATCAGAGTACCTGAGCACCTGTTCCCAGCCCAGAGTACCTGAGTATCTAACTGCGGGCCATCAGAGTACCTGAGCACCTGTCTCCAGCCCAGAGTACCCGAGTACCTATCTGCAGTCCACCAAAGTACCCGAGTACCCATCTCTAGCTCATCAGAGTACCCGAGTACCTGTCTCCAGCCCAGATTACCCAAGTACCTATCTCAAGCCCATCAGAGTACCTGAGTACCTATCTGCAGCCCATCAGAGTACCCGAGTACCTGTCTCCAGCCCAGAGTACCCAAGTGCCTATCTGCATGCATCAGACTACCCGAGTACCTGACTCCAGCCCATTAGAGTACCTGAGTACCTATCTCTAGCCCATCAGAGTACCCGAGTACCTGTCACCAGTCCATCAGAGTACCAGAGGACCTGTTCCCAGCCCAGAGTACCTGAGTACCTAACTGCAGGCCATCAGAGTACCTGAGTACCTGTCTCCAGCCCAGAGCACCCGAGTACCTATCTGCAGACCATCAGAGTACCTGAGTACCTATCACAAGCCAATCAGAGTACCCGAGTACCTGTCACCAGCCCATCAGAGTACCCGAGCATGTTCCCAGCCCAGAGTACCTAACTGCAAGCCATCAGAGTACCTGAGTACCTGTCTCCAGCCTAGAGTACCCGAGTACCTATCTTCAGCCCACCAGAGTACACGAGTACCCATCTCCAGCCCATAAGAGTACCCGAGTACCTGTCTCCAGCCCAGATTACCCAAGTACCTATCTGCAGCCCATCAGAGTACCCGAGTAGCTATCTGCAGCCCACCAGAGTACCCTAATACCCGTCTCCAGCCCATCAGAGTACGCGAGTACCTGTCTCCAGCCCAGATTACCCAAGTACCTATCTCCATCCCATCAGAGTACCTGAGTACCTATCTGCAGTCCATAAGAGTACCCAAGTACCTGTCTCCAGCTCATCAGAGTACCCAAGTACTTGTCTCCAGCTCGGAGTACCCGAGTACCTATCTGCAGCCCATCAGAGTACCCGAGTACCTGTCTCCAGCCCAGAGTACCCGAGTGCCTATCTGCAGTGCATCAGACTACCCGAGTATCTGACTCCAGCCCATTAGAGTATCCGAGTACCTATCTGCAGCCCATCAGAGTTCCCGAGCACCTGTTCCCAGCCCAGAGTACCTGAGTACCTAACTGCAGGCCATCAGAGTACCTGAGTAACTGTCTCCAGCCCAGAGTACCCGAGTAGCTATCTGCAGCCCACCAGATTACCCTAGTACCCGTCTCCAGCCCATCAGAGTACCCGAGTACCTTTCTCCAGCCCAGATTACCCAAGTACCTATCTCAAGCCCATCAGAGTACCTGAGTACCTATCTGCAGTCCATCAGAGTACCCGAGTACCTGTCTCCAGCTCATCAGAGTACCCAAGTACTTGTCTCCAGCCCGGAGTAACCGAGTACCTATCTGCAGACCATCAGAGTACCCGAGTACCTGTCTCCAGCCCAGAGTACCCTAATGCCCATCTGCAGTGCATCAAACTACCTGAGTACCTGACTCCAGCCCATTAGAGTACCCGAGTACCTATCTACCGCCCATCAGAGTACCCAAGTACCTGTCTCCATCCCATCAAAGTACCCGAGTACCTGTCTCCAACCCATTAGAGTACCCGAGTAACTATCTGCAGCCCACCAGAGTACCCAAGTACCTGTCTCCAAGCCATCAGAGTACCCGAGTACCTGTCTCCAGCACCTCAGAGTGTCCGAGTACCTGTCACCAGTCCATCAGAGTACCCGAGTACCTATCTGCAGACTATCAGAGTACCCAAGTACCTATCTGCAGCCCATCAGAATACCCAAGTACCTATCTTCAGACCATCAGATTACCTGAGTACCTGTCACCAGCCCATCAGAGTACCTGAGTACCTGTCCCCAGTCCAGAGTACCTAAGTACCTATCTGCAGCCCATCAGAGTACCTGTCTCCAGCTAATCAGAGTACCCGAGTACCTGTCTCCAGCCCAGAGTACCCGAGTGCCTATCTGCAGCCCATTAGAGTACCCAAGTACCTGTCTCCAGCCCATTAGAGTACCCAAATACCTATCTGCAGCCCATCAGAGTACCTGAGAACCTATCTGCACCCAATCAGAGTACCTGAGTACCTGTCTCCAGCCCATCAGATTACCCGAGTACCTGTCTCCAGCCCATCAGAGTATCCAAGTACCTATCTGCAGCCCATCAGAGTACCTGAGTACTTATATGCAGCCCATGCCTCATATAATATACATTGGGGTGTTTGCTTTCCAAAACGGGGTCATTTTGTGGGCAATTCCATTGTCCTGATGCTCCAGGTTCTTTAAACATGTGATAGGTAGGAAGGAAATAAGATGTGTAATTTATGCTCCTAGAATGGTGATGGTGCTACCTGCATGTTGGGCCTCTCTATGTGGCCAGGCTCTGAAAAAGTCTCACACATGTGGTATTGCCATACTCAAGAGGAGTAGCAGATTGGATTTTGGGGTGTAATTTTTGTGATGTACATGCTATGTGTTAGAAATATCTTATAAATGGACAACTTTGTGTAAAAAAAGAATATGTTTTCACTTTCTTTCCTCATTTTCCAAAAACTCGTGGAAAAAAATAACATGTTCAAAAGAATATATGTTGGAATGTTTGCTTTACAAAATGGGGTCTTTTTGTGTGTAATTCCATTGTCCTGGTGCTTCAGGGCCTTGATAGGTTGTTTATATGTGTAGTTTATGCTCCTAGAATGCCTGACGGTGCTCCCAGCATATTGAGCCTCCCCATGTGTCCAGGCTGTGAAAAACTCACATGTGGTATCGCCATACTCGGGAGGAGTAGCAGAATGTATTTTGGGATTTAATTGTAAGTATGCATATTCTGCGTGTGAGAAATAACTTGTTATTATAATTTTGTGTTAAAAAAAAAATCTAAATTTTCCCAAGAATTGTGGGAAAAAATTACAACTTCATAAAAACTCACCATGCCCCTTACTAAATACCTTGGACTGTCTAGTGTCCATAAAGGGGTCATTTGGGAGGCATTTGTTCTTTCCTGACATTTCAGGGCCTCAAGAATTGAGATGCCGTCAGTGCATCAGGTGTGATCGATTTTCAACGATTGGCACCATAGCTTGTACACTCTATAACTTTCACACAGACTAAATAAAATTCACTAATTTGTGTTATTTTTACCAAAGATATGTAGCAGTATAAACGTTGGCCCAAATTTATGAACAAAAATTACATATTTGCAAAATGTTATAATAGAAACTAAAAAAGTGTTTTTTTTTCAAAATTGTCACTCTTTTTTCACTTATATAACAAAAAATAAAAACCCAGTGGGGATTAAATACCACCAAAGAAAAGCTTTATTTGTGTGAAAAAAATGATAAAAAATGTTGTTTGGGTACAGTGTTGCATAACTGAGTAATATGCATTTGAAGTGCGAGAGCTCTGAAAGCTGAAAATTTGTCTGGGCAGGAAGGGGGTATAAGTGTCCAGTATTGAAGTGGTTAAGTAAAAGGGCATTTAAACAGTTTATTTTTTAATCCTTAATGACAGCGACTGGTTAGAGTAAGGTGGGTGTTCAAGCAGCACAAAGTTCAGTTTTGATTTATCAATTAATTTATCAATGTTACAGAAGATGGAAATGTAATACAGATAAAGATATAAAAACAGGTGGCAAGAATATAGGTCAAATGGCAGGTAAAAAGCTCCTACATTTGTACCTTTACTGTGTACTTTAGCCGTTTGCCTGGAGTTCCAATGTAAGTAAACGTAGTGCTTGATACCAACATTAAAAAATAGTATTCATTTAGATTCAGTTGTAAATATCTTAATTTTCCATTTCTTATTTTCTTAAGAATGCTGGTTGCTAGAAAGGTTTTATAAAAACCTTTTATTCTAGGAGCAGCTTGCCATTCTGAACAACTGTGGAGGAGATGAAGTCACCTGAAAGCGCTTCCCGCAGCGTGTAGTCTGCAAGCAGCTTAACATAATAACTTTTTATAGCAGCAAAAGAAGTACCCAGCTTCGTCCCTCGCTGTTCTGCAGCTTCCAAGTCACTAGCACAGTCTGTTTCCCATCATCTCCTGCATTAGTTATATTAGTAAAACATTTTATGTTTATTTCCATCAATAATATGAACCATGCATTCTTTAACTGAGCATTTAAGATAAAAGGGAATTTATAATTCTGGCAAATTGTTTGGAATTGTGATTTAATAGCATCTGTTTTTGATATTTTTCAGTCTAAAAAAAGTTGGCTTTTACTTCAGTGCATTTTATTTATATTGAAATAAAATGTACTCTGGAACGTGTTCCCAATTCCATTTTGTGTGTTATCAGTTTTATACATAATCCACAATGGGTAAACCGCAGCTATCCCTTGGGACTCTAGTGTGACTTGATGGATGATCTAATCTAGGAGGATGTGAGCAGTAGGTCTGCTCATCTGGAAACTCATACTGACCACAACAGTCACAGACTACAAATACTACAAAAAAGCCTTAGGGGTGATGTTCAGATTCAGGGCTCAGATGGGTTTGAGGCAAACCCAAGCCATTCACAGTTTGCAGTCCTGGTGAACTAATGTGGGCTTTGGTATGTGTCAGCCCCCTCACTATGAGGGTCCATGCACGCTGTGTTTAAAAAACACTGCTTCTACAGGAGTTTTTTTCTCCTGCCTGTAAAAGCAGCTCAATTATTTTATGTGTCCATGCACATTAGGACATTTAGAGGCATATTTTAAGCTCAGCGTTAGGGGCAGAAAAAAATCCTTTCTTTATCGCATTTTTGAGAGGAGCTTTCAGACAGAAAAAATGTTTAACATTCATAAACGCTCCTAAAAGCTCCTAAACACAGTGTTTAGGAGCATTTGTCCTTTCAAGTGTACATTGAAAACTGAGAGGGGAATGTTTTTGAAAAAATACTTGTAAAAGAAAATGCCCTTAAACTATCCTAAAGTCTTGTGCAATATGAGCTACTATGAGTATTTTTCATGCCGCTTTTTCAGCCAGAGGTTCTGTCATTTTTTTCTACTCCTAGTGTTCATGGACCCTACAAATCTGTGTTCCCAGCCGTTATTTGTCAGTGCATGTTTGAGTAGATCAGGGAGAGATAGTAGTGTGGGTGTAGGGACAGCTAGTTGCTGCTTTTCAGTGTTATACTGTGATACTTTGCGCTACATTATTTTGGACTGAGGTGTGGTGGGCTATATGTTTTTATATTAAGTTTACCACCCTGTTTTCCCAGTTCAGAGACCTTCTTTTTTATAACTTCCTGTTTGTGTGTGTGTGTGTCAGCAACACTGCAGTTGCTTCTTGTATGTTTTTTTTTTTCACTAGGATTGCTAAAAAAGGAAGAAATAGTAGTGTTGGTTAGGGGTTTAGTATTTCTAGATTTAGTTTTTTGGGAGGCATATTTTATATTTTAATAATTTTTATTGAAATAACAAGATATTGTTGTACAAGGCACATTATTATAACAATAGTGCAAATAAGTATTCAAGTTATCGCAAATACAAAAATACCTTTCCCTCAAAAGGCCAACAATTATAAGACATCTTAACATCAAATATAGAGATCTATAACCGCTTCCAGACCAGCTGCGGCAGTTATACTGCGGCAGGTTGGCTCCCCTGTGTGAGCCGTCATAGCTGCACGTAGGCTCTGTAAAAAGCTTTATCAAGTGCGCGAGCCTGCAGCGTGTCCCCAGAGCCGATGCGCGTGACTGACGGGCGCAATGACCGCCGGGCACCCGCGATCGCTTGTGAAAGAACAGAAACCAATCAATATAAGCTTATTGTGTTTTTTTACCAAAAATAAGTAAAAGAATACATATTGGCCTAAACTGAGGAAAACATTTTTTTTTTGTTTGAACATTTATTATAGCAAAAAGTACAAAATATTGTGTTTTTTTCAAAATTGTCGCTCTTTTTTTGTTTATAGCGCAAAAAATAAAAACTGCAGAGGTGATCAAATACCACCAAAAAAAACTCTATTTGTGGGGAAAAAAAGGACATCAATTTTGTTTGGGTACAACATCGCACGACCGCGCAATTGTCAGTTAAAGCAACGCAGTGCCTTATTGCAAAAAATGGTCTGGTCAGGAAGGGGGTAAATACTTCTGAAGTGGGCTGAAGTGGTTAACCACTTGCCGACCGCCTACCGCATATATACTGCGGCAGAATGGCACGGGCAGGCAAAATCACGTACCCATACGTGATCTGCCTCCCGCGGGTGGGGGGTCCGATCGGACCCCCCCCCGGTGCCATAGACGGTCGGCTCTCGTTCGCGGGCGATGGGAGGTGAGGGGGAGGCCATCCATTGATGGCCACCCCCTCCCGATCGCTCCCGGCGAATGAAAACGCTTCCTTTCCCTCTGTAATGTAAACAGAGGGAAAGGAAGTGATGTCATCTCTCCTCGAGCCGGTCTTTTCGTCCGGCGCAGAGGAGAGAAGACATCCAAGTAAGTGCACCAACACTACACTAACAGTAGAACACGCAGGCACACTTTTCACCCCCCTGTCACCCCCCGATCACCCCCCGATCACCCCCCTGTACCCCCTGTCACTCTGACACCAATAGCAGTGTTTTTTTTTTTTTTGCATTGGTGTCAGTTTGTCAGTTATAAGTGTTAGGGCTGTTAGGTTAGCCCCCTTTAGGTCTAGGGTACCCCCCCTTAGGTCCAGGGTACCCCCTAACCCCCCCCTAATAAAAGTTAACCCCTTGATTACCCCCCGTCACCAGTGTTGCTAAGCGATCGTTTTTCTGATCGCTGTATTAGTGACACAGGTGACGCTAGTTAGGGAGGTGAGTATATAGGTTTGCTGTCAGTGTTTTATAGCGACAGGGACCCCCATATACTACCTGCTAAAGGTTTTAACCCCCTGATTGCCCCCTAGTTAACCCTTTCACCAGCGATCGCCGTATAAGTGTTATGGGTGACGCTGGTTAGATAGTTTGTTTTTTGTAGTTTATTATAGTTTATTACAGTTTATTATAGTTTATTATAGTTTTAGGGCACCCGCCGTTTATTACCTTATAAAGGTTTAACCCCCTAATTGCCCGGCGGTGATAGAAGTTAAGTTTTTAGGATCTGATAAGGTCTGCGTCGCCCCAGGCAGCGTCAGGTTAGCGCTAGTACCGCTAAAACCCACGCACGCAGCATACACCTCCCTTAATGCTATAGTATCTGAACGGATCGATATCTGATCCGATCAGATCTATACTCCCCAGCAGTTTAGGGTTCCCTGAAACACAGTGTTAGCGGGATCAGCCCAGATACCTGCTAGCACCTGCGTTTTGCCCCTGCGCCCAGCCCAGCCCAGCCCACCCAAGTGCAGTATCGATCGATTACTGACACTTACAAAACACTAAGCACACATAACTGCAGCGGTCGCAGAGTCAGGCCTGATCCCTGCGATCGCTAACAGTTTTTTGGTAGCGTTTTGAATCAGTCGCTAACAGTCAGGAGCTTTTTTGCCTGTGAGTCTCACTAGTGTACCCCTAAATTTAGAGGCCAAAATGGCAAATCCAAGGTACACTAGTGAAGAGGCCTACAGGATTCTGAGTATGACAGATAGTGAAGAGGAAGTCACTCATCTGTCAAGTTCAGGCTCAGAATACGAACCTGTAGAGGACAGCGGCTCCATGACAGATAGCTCTGACGACAGAGTTGTGGTCCCTGCTAGGGTCAGGCGTACCAGACCCCGAACTTATGCTGTCCTTGAAGTGCAAGAACCGCAGGGCTCTCGTATGGAGCAGAGAAGTACTAGTGCCGCTACTCCTTCTGGTGAACTGGCAAGCACCAGCGGCCTAGTACACCCTGGTCGTACATCCAGCACTGCAGTATCACGTGGTGACGTGGCGAGTCCCATAAGTGCAGTTCAAGCTGGCGAGGTGGCAAGCAGTAGTAGTGTCCCGCTGCCACCAAGAAGAAGACGAACACAGGCCCGTCGTGCCCATAGTGCCCTTCCTGCTGCATTCGCCAATCCGAATTGGGAACCTTCCACTTCTGCAGCACCCGTACTTCCCCCTTTCACTGGCCAACCCGGAATTCAGGTGGAAACAGTTGACTTTACGCCACTGGATTTTTATTCGCTGTTTTTCACCGAAGATCTCTATAGATCTATTGTGGACCAAAGCAATTTGTACGCTGGTCAACACATCGCCACTATGCCCCAGTCCACCCTTGCCAGAGATTGGAGACCAATTACGGTCTCCGAATTTAAGACCTTTCTGGGCCTTTCCCTCCTCATGGGCATAACCAAAAAGAGTGAGTTGCGGTCATATTGGTCCACTGACCCAATTCACCATATGCCCGTGTTCTCTGCCTCCATGGCCAGGGCACGATACGAGCAGATTTTGCGGTTTATGCACTTCAACGACAATGAACTCTGTCGTCCTCGTGGAGACCCTGCATACGATCGGCTCTACAAAATTCGGCCCCTCGTAAACCACTTCAACCAACGTTTTGCAGACTTGTTTACCCCCCATCAAGTTGTCTGCGTTGATGAGTCCCTGATTAAGTTTTCTGGCCGCTTGTCATTCAAACAGTACCTTCCCAGCAAGCGTGCCAGATACGGGGTCAAGATGTATAAGCTCTGTGACAGGGCCACAGGCTATACATGTAGATTTATGGTTTACGAGGGAAAAGATAGTCGCGTAGAGCCGATAAACTGCCCTGACTACATAGGAAGCGCTGGCAAGATAGTGTGGGACTTGGTGTCACCCTTATTCGGAAAGGGGTACCACTTGTACGTGGACAATTATTATACGAGCGTGCCACTTTTTAGTCACTTGTTTGATCATCAGATTGGAGCATGTGGCACCGTGCGACCTAATCGCCGGGGCTTTCCCCAGCGGCTTGTAGAGTCCCGTCTTAGGCTGGGGGAGAGAGCCTGCTTGCAGTATAATAATTTGCTCGCTATGAAGTGGAGGGACAATAAGAATGTTTTCGTTCTTACCTCCCTTCATGCAGACACGACGACCCAAATTACTACGGCGACTGGTGTTGTGGAGAAACCCCTCTGTGTCCACGAATACAACCTTAATATGGGAGGGGTGGACCTCAACGACCAGTTGTTGGCGCCGTACTTAGTTGCCCGTAAGGCCAGACGCTGGTACAAAAAAGTGTCTGTTTACTTATTTCAATTGGCTTTGCTGAATGCTCATGTGCTATACAGAGCTTCAGGACGGACTGGATCCTTCCTTAAATTCCAGGAAGAGATCGTCAGAGCCCTTCTGTTTCCAGATGGTGCTCCACCTCACCTTCCCAATCCAAATGCAGTAAGCCGGCTGCATGGGAGGCATTTTCCTTATGTCCTCCAGAGTACCCCTACCCAACGAGCCCCCCAAAAAAGATGTCGTGTCTGCAGCAAGCGCGGATTTAGGCGTGACACCCGGTATTGTTGTCCCTCCTGTCCTGACAATCCTGGTCTATGCATTGGTGAATGTTTTGAACGCTACCATACACTAGTGGAGTATTAGTGTAGGGTTCAGCACGGCACAGACTAGGCACACTAACACAGGGTCTCCCAAGATGCCATCGCATTTTGAGAGACCCAAACCTGGTACAGTTACAGTTAAAAGTTAAAGTTACTAAAAAAAGTGTTAAAAAAAAAAAAAAAAATACAAAAAAAATAAAAAAATAAAAATACAAAAAAAATATAAAATAAAAAAACCAAAAATAGTTGTCGTTTTATTGTTCTCTCTCTCTATTCTCTCTCTATTGTTCTGCTCTTTTCTATTGTATTCTATACTGCAATGTTTTATTGTTATGTTTTTATCATGTTTGCTTTATAGGTATGCAATTTTTTTATACTTTTTTATTGTTAACCACTTTTTTGTTTTCAGGTACGCCATTCAGCTGCAGAGCGGATTTATTTATCTTGACAGCAACAGCGTTTGCTCCCACGATATATAAAGCCGTGACTCCAGCGCTGTCGGAGGTGATTTCACCACCACAGTTCCATACTTCAGCATATATGCCGAAGCGTGGGGGCAGTAGTGGGTGGAGGAGCAATTTGCTCCTGCCTTTTGCGGGAGGATGCCCCCATGCTTCGGCATATATAAATGGTGCATGTATGCCCATCATTAGAAGTGGGCGGATGAAGGGAGGTATTCTAATGGTGGGCATACCCACCGATCAATATCTTTTTTTCGTTCAGCCCACAGGCTGCATGAAAAAAAAGTTTACAATACAAGGACCAGCAACGTACTGGTATGTTGCTGGACTTTGAGTGGTTATACCAGAATGATGCCTGCAGGTTTAGGTATCATCTTGGTATCATTCTTTTCAGCCAGCGGTCGGCTTTCATGTAAAAGCAATCCTAGCGGCTAATTAGCCTCTAGACTGCTTTTACAAGCAGTGGGAGGGATTTCCCCCCCCCCCCCACCGTCTTCCATGTTTTTCTCTGGCTCTCCTGTCCCAACAGGGAACCTGAGAATGCAGCCGGTGATTCGGCCAGCTGACCATAGAGCTGATCAGAGACCAGAATGGCTCCAATCATCTCTATCGCCTAAGAAACCGGAAGCTACGAGCATTTCATGACTTAGATTTCGCCGGATGTAAACGGCGCCATTGGGAAATTGGGAAAGCATTTTATCACACCGATCTTGGTGTGGTCAGATACTTTGAGGGCAGAGGAGAGATCTAGGGTCTAAGAGACCCCAATTTTTTCAAAAAAGAGTACCTGTCACTACCTATTGCTATCATAGGGGATATTTACATTCCCTGAGATAACAATAAAAAAGATAAAAAAATAATAAAAATGAAAGGAACAGTTTAAAAATAAGATAAAAAATCAAAAAATTAATAAAAAAAAAAAAAAAAAAAAAAAAGCACCCCTGTCCCCCCCTGCTCTCGCGCAAAGGCGAACGCAAGCGTCGGTCTGGCGTCAAATGTAAACAGCAATTGCCCCATGCATGTGAGGTATCGCCGCGAAGGTCAGATCGAGGGCAGTAATTTTAGCAGTAGACCTCCTCTGTAAATCTAAAGTGGTAACCTGTAAAGGCTTTTAAAGGCTTTTTAAAATGTATTTAGTTTTTCGCCACTGCACGTTTGTGCGCAATTTAAAAGCCTGTCATGTTTGGTATCCATGTACTCGGCCTAAGATCATCTTTTTTATTTCATCAAACATTTGGGCAATATAGTGTGTTTTAGTGCATTAAAATTTTAAAAAGTGTGTTTTTTCCCCAAAAAATGCGTTTGAAAAATCGCTGCGCAAATACTGTGTGAAAAAAAAAAATGAAACACCCACCATTTTAATCTGTAGGGCATTTGCTTTAAAAAAATATATAATGTTTGGGGGTTCAAAGTAATTTTCTTGCAAAAAAAAATTATTTTTTTATGTAAACAACAAGTGTCAGAAAGGGCTTTGTCTTCAAGTGCTTAGAAGAGTGGGTAATGTGTGACATAAGCTTCTAAATGTTGTGCATAAAATGCCAGGACAGTTCAAAACCCCCCCAAATGACCCCATTTTGGAAAGTAGACACCCCAAGCTATTTGCTGAGAGGCATGTCGAGTCCATGGAATATTTTATATTGTGACACAAGTTGCGGGAAAAAGACAATTTTTTTTTTTTTTTTTTTGCACAAAGTTGTCACTAAATGATATATTGCTCAAACATGCCATGGGAATATGTGAAATTACACCCCAAAATACATTCTGCTGCTTCTCCTGAGTACGGGGATACCACATGTGTGAGACTTTTTGGGAGCCTAGCCGCGCACGGGACCCCGAAAACCAAGCACCGCCTTCAGGCTTTCTAAGGGCGTAAATTTTTGATTTCACTCTTCACTGCCTATCACAGTTTCGGAGGCCATGGAATGCCCAGGTGGCACAAACCCCCCCCCAAATGACCCCATTTTGGAAAGTAGACACCCCAAGCTATTTGCTGAGAGGTATAGTGAGTATTTTGCAGACCTCACTTTTTGTCACAAAGTTTTGAAAATTGAAAAAAGAAAAAAAAAATATGTTTTTATTGTCTTTCTTCATTTTCAAAAACAAATGAGAGCTGCAAAATACTCACCATGCCTCTCAGCAAATAGCTTGGGGTGTCTACTTTCCAAAATGGGGTCATTTTGGGGGGTTTTGTGCTATCTTGGCATTTTATGGCCTTCAAAACTGTGATGGGTAGTGAGGAGTAAAATCAAAAATTAACGCTCTTAGAAATCCTGAAGGCGGTGATTGGATTTTGGGGCCCGTATGAAGCTAGGCTCCCAAAAAGTGCCACTCATGTGGTATCCCCATACTCAGGAGAAGTAGCAGAATGTATTTTGGGGTGTAATTCCACATATGCCCATGGCATGTTTGAGCAATATATCATTTAGTGACAACTTTGTGCAAAAAAAAAAAAAAAAATTGTCACTTTCCCGCAACTTGTGTCAAAATATAAAATATTCCATGGACTCAACATGCCTCTCAGCAAATAGCTTGGGGTGTCTACTTTCCAAAATGGGGTCATTTGGGGGGGTTTTGTGCCATCTTGGGATTTTATGGCCTTCAAAACTGTGATAGGTAGTAAGGAGTGAAATCAAGAATTTATGCCCTTAGAAATCCTGAAGGCGGTGCTTGGTTTTCGGGGCCCCGTACGCGGCTAGGCTCCCAAAAAGTCCCACACATGTGGTATCCCCATACTCAGGAGAAGCAGCTAAATGTATTTTGGGGTGCAATTCCACATATGCCCATGGCCTGTGTGAGCAATATATCATTTAGTGACAATTTTGTGCAAAAAAAAAAAAAAATTGTCACATTCCCGCAACTTGTGTTAAAAAATAAAATATTCCATGGACTCAACATGCCTCTCAGCAAATAGCTTGGGGTGTCTACTTTCCAAAATGGGGTCATTTGGGGGGGTTTTGTGCCATCTTGGCATTTTATGGCCTTCAAAACCGTGATAGGTAGTGAGGAGTGAAATCAAAAATGTATGCCCTTAGAAATCCTGAAGGCAGTGCTTGGTTTTCAGGGCCTCATACGCGGTTAGGCTCCCAAAAAGTCCCACACATGTGGTATCCCCGTACTCAGGAGAAGCAGCAGAATGTATTTTGGGGTGTAATTCCACATTTGCCCATGGCATGTTTGAGCAATATATCATTTAGTGACAACTTTGTGCAAAAAAAAAAAAAAAAAAAAAAAATGGTCACTTTCCCGCAACTTGTGTCAAAATATAAAATATTCCATGGACTCAACATGCCTCTCAGCAAATAGCTTGGGGTGTCTACTTTCCAAAATGGGGTCATTTGGGGGGGTTTTGTGCCATCTTGGCATTTTATGGCCTTCAAAACTGTGATAGGTAGTGAGGTGTGAAATCAAAAATTTATGCCCTTTGAAATCCTGAAGGTGGTGCTTGGTTTTCGGGGCCCCGTACGCGGCTAGGCTCCCAAAAAGTCCCACAAATGTGGTATCCCCGTACTCAGGAGAAGCAGCTAAATGTATTTTGGGGTGCAATTCCACATATGCCCATGGCCTGTGTGAGCAATATATCATTTAGTGACAACTTTGTGCAAAAAAAAAAAAATTGTCACATTCCCGCAACTTGTGTCAAAAAATAAAATATTCCATGGACTCGACATGCCTCTCAGCAAATAGCTTGGGGTGTCTACTTTCCAAAATGGGGTCATTTGGGGGGGTTTTGTGCCATCTTGGCATTTTATGGCCTTCAAAACTGTGATAGGTAGTGAGGTGTGAAATCAAAAATTTATGCCCTTTGAAATCCTGAAGGCGGTGCTTGGTTTTCGGGGCCCCGTACGCGGCTAGGCTCCCAAAAAGTCCGACACATGTGGTATCCCCGTACTCAGGAGAAGCAGCTAAATGTATTTTGGGGTGCAATTCCACATATGCGCATGGCCTGTGTGAGAAATATATCATTTAGTGACAACTTTTTGTAATTTTTTTTTTTTTTTTTTGTCATTATTCAATCACTTGGGACAAAAAAAAAAAATATTCAATGGGTTCAACATGCCTCTCAGCAATTTCCTTGGGGTGTCTACTTTCCAAAATGGGGTCATTTGTGGGGGTTTTGTACTGCCCTGCCATTTTAGCACCTCATGAAATGACATAGGCAGTCATAAAATAAAAGCTGTGTAAATTCCAGAAAATGTACCCTAGTTTGTAGACGCTATAACTTTTGCGCAAACCAATAAATATACGCTTATTGACATTTTTTTTACCAAAGACATGTGGCCGAATACATTTTGGCCTAAATGTATGACTAAAATTGAATTTATTGGATTTTTTTTATAACAAAAAGTAGAAAATATCATTTTTTTTCAAAATTTTCGGTCTTTTTCCGTTTATAGCGCAAAAAATAAAAACGGCAGAGGTGATCAAATACCATCAAAAGAAAGCTCTATTTGTGGGAAGAAAAGGACGCAAATTTCGTTTGGGTACACCATTGCATGACCGCGCAATTAACAGTTAAAGCGACGCAGTGCCGAATTGTAAAAAGTGCTCTGGTCAGGAAGGGGGTAAAACCTTCCGGGGCTGAAGTGGTTAAATTCTTTAGGATGAGAGTAGTAGCAGAAATAACAATACAAAATAGAATGATGAAAATCATTAACAAATGGACCGAGGATTATACCTCCGACCCACTAAGGACCAACTGTGTTGTGTCCCAATGAGCAATATTTGACAGGCAATGCAAGAAATGACTATTTCACAGTGAGAAGAGACAGGGGGCGAGGAAGAGGGGAAGGGGGGGAGGGAAAGGGAAAGGGGAGAGACCTGTAAGAAAGGGAAATCACTGTGCATGCCTAGGAATATCATCAATATAAAACTATATGTTCTATCAAAAGTATCTTGAAATTATAAAAAAAATCAAGCAGAAAAAAATATAAAAGGCAAAAAAGTAATAAAAAATGTATCAAGCAAAAGAGAAAGAAGAAAGAAAGAGAGAAAGAGGGCCAGCCAGATAATTATCGTATCCATGGATCCCATGTTGCATGAAATTTCTTAGTAGAATTGCAAAGGACACAGGTAAGTCTATCATTAGGGATGAGCTCGATGTTCGGGTCGAACATAAGTTCGCAGAACATCAAACATTATTGGGCGCTTGTGGGAAATTCGAGCACCACGGAATGCCCCATAATGCACTGCGATCTCGCTGTATGATGATTGGCCAAAGCATACACCTGACTTGCATGCTTTGGCCAATCACAGTGTGCTCTGCTGAGAGAGCCATAATTGGCCAAAGGCCCGGTGCCTTTGGCCAATCATAGCACAGGGGGACTAAGTCCATGCCCCACTATATAAGGCTATATAAGGCTGCTTACACGGCGACCATGTGTAGTGTTGTTGGTGTGGACAGAGAGATAGCTTGAGTTAAATTAACCTCTTCCTGCCCGCCAGCCATCAAATGATGTCTGGGCGGGGTGGCTCTCGTTCTGGGTGGACGTCATATGATGGCAGCCCAGAACAGCCACTCTCGCGCACCCCCGGGGGTGCGCAGCATGGCAATTGTGGCTGCACGTGTTGCTAGGACTCGGCGCAACCCCAATCTGTGTAAAGAGCCACGGCCGCGGCTCTTTAACCATGTGATCGGCTGTGTCCAATCACAGCCGGTCACATGTAAACACGGAGTTGCCAGTAATCGGCACTCCTCGCCTCACACCGACAGAGTGTGAGGAGGGGAGAGCCGATCAGCGGCATCTCCTCACAGAGGACATCTAGGGATGTAATCAGGGCACTGATCATCAGTGCCCTGATTACAATTAAGCGCCACCAGAACTGTGTGCCCACCACTGCCAGCAATCAGTGCCAACTAGTGCCCACAATTGCCACCAATCTGTGCCCACAAGTGTCAGCAATCAGTGGCCATTAGTGGTGCCAGTCAGTGCTGGCTATTAGTGCTGCCCATCAATGTCCATCACTGCTACCCATCAATGCTCATCACTGCTGCTCATCAATGCCACCCATCAATGCCTATCAGTGCCGCCCATCAGTGCCACCTATCCGTGCCCACTAGTGCCTCCTATCTGTGCCCACCAGTGCTGGCTATGCCCACCAGTGCCGCCTATCTGTGCCCAGTGCCCACCAGTGCCACGCATCAGTGCCGCCTATCAGTGCTGATCAGTGCCACATATCAGTGCCACCTATCAGTGCCCATAAGTGCGGCATATACGTGCCTCCTCATCAGTGCCACCTAATCAGTGCCCATAAGTGCCACCTAATCAGTGCCCATAAGTGCCGCCTCATCAGTGCCCATAAGGGCCACCTCATCAGTGCCCATCAGTGCAGTCTATCAGTGCCTATCAGTGCTGCCTCATCAGCGCCCATCAGTGAAGGAAAAAAATTACTTATGTACAAAATTTACTGACAGAAACTAAGAAAATTTTTTTTTTTTTTTGATTAAATACCACCAAAAGAAAGCTCTATTTGTGTGAAGAAAATGATAAAAATTTCACATGGTTACAGTGTAGCACAACCGCGCAATTGTCATTCAAAGTGTGACAGCGCTGAAAGCTGAAAAATAGCCTGGACAGGAAATAAGTGCCCTGTATTGAGGTGGTTAAGCAGGCAGGTTATTCAGTTAGTGGAAGGGTATTTGATATATCTATACAGTCTATACAGTCTGTTTCCGTTTCATTTCCGTTTTGGGCTCACATGCTTATGCCCTTCCTCAGATCAAAACACAGCTAACATTTTAGTCAAAGTCATATCAGTTTAAACATTTTTCCAAAAAAGTCACATATGGAATCAATCTATGGTTAATTGCTCTTTAGTACAATTGTATTCCTTCATTTGTTAATCATTTCACACCACTGATACACAAATGGTTAACCATGTAGATGCTCTTCTCATTATTCACTCAAGAACGATCACATAGTTATTCTGTTGAAAAGATAATATATATGTGTGAATTAAAAACATCATAATCCAAATATCCAAGAGGATACACCTAAATGTATACAAAAAAAACATATATAATGTACTATAGATCATATAAACAAATAAAGATCCAGATCTGTATTTAAACCTTTTGGAGTAATAGCATTAAGAAAATGTATCCAATGAGCCTCACATTTTCTTAAGATGAATTCACGATGGCCTCCTCTCCTATTTTTGTTAATGTTGTCAATCTTTCTTCACAATGCTGCGGATCGCTAACTATATATAACAATACAATCTTCCTGGAATGTTGTTAGGGATGGTATAGGTTTGTGGATGATGTGTTTGCAGTGTGGGGTGGTGACATTGGAACCCTGTTATTGTTTGATCAATATCTTAATTATCTTATTCCTGGTTTGAAGTTCAATATGCTATACAGTGGGACCGAAATTCCCTTTCTGGATACCATGCTGAGTCAGATGAAAATTGAGAGCGATCTCTATGTTAAAAGTACAGATAGCAATCAATTGTTACATTTTGACAGTTTCATCCTCAATCTGTATTTAATTCTATTCCAAAGAGCCAACTAATGAGAGTTCAGAGAATAGTGATCCGCAGCGTCATTAAGAAAGATTGAAAGGGGGGCGTGGCCAGCAGCCGGAGGAGATGGCCGCATAAGGAGAGAGCTCCGTGATAGCCAGCCACAGCGACCCGCACAAAGCGACTACAACAGCCGGTAAACTCACACTGAGAGAGCCTGAGAACCCCTGCACATCGATCCAGCGATGGGTAAGAGAAAACCCCCAGGGGGACCCCGCAAATTGACAGACTTTTATTCCTCGGCCAGCACGCCAGAGAACCAAGATGGCGCCGCTGCTCACAGGCAGCAGCGCGCCCGACAGTCTGACATCAGAGGGAAAGGGAAGGAGGATAACAGACATCCATCCTTCTCTCCAGGCCACAGCAGCCGCTCTTCCACCTGCCAGACCCCCTCCCAGAGCCCACAAAAAGCAGCCCCTAAACGTTCCTCTGCCCACACTTATGCAGGGGAAAGAAATGAGGAGGACTTTACATCTCATGATAGTACTACTGAGTTCATTGAACAGATCCAGGAGTTCCCAACGTCCGGTCTGCCCTTAAATGACACTACTATGAAAGAGATGTTGGTCTCATTGAGGGGATCCATGCACAGGGACCTCATGGAATGCATATCTCAACTAAAATCTGATATTAATGATATTGGAGAGAGAGTTAGCCATGTAGAGGACAAAATGGCAGAATTTACAACAGCACATAATGAACTAGTGAACGCTCATAACGAAAAAGATGATGAAATGGAAGCCTTAAAAAACAAGATGGCGGATTTAGAGGATAGGTCCCGAAGAAATAATATAAAGCTGCGAGGAGTAGCGGAATCTGTTCCTCCCTCTGAACTCCGGAACTATGTTCAACAACTAATCCGAGATCTGCTCCCAGACACGCCATCAGGGGAACTTACGGTAGATCGAGCCCACAGACTACCCAAGCCGCAATACCTACCAGAAAAAATACCCCGTGACGTTATAGCTCGCATACATTTCTTCCAGGTCAAAGATGATTTAATGCGCTTTGCGATACAAAACTCCCCATTACCCAATCCCTACGCGGGTATTGCTATTTACGCGGATCTCTCCCAGCACACATTTTGGCAAGAAAAAAGCTATTAACACTAACTAAATTACTACGTAACAGCAAACTTCCTTACTCTTGGGGTTTCCCCACAAAACTCCTCATCACTAAAGATGGTCGTACTTACACCATCAGGTCTCTGGAAGAGGGCCTTCAACTTACCAGGAAATGGGGACTCCCTTTAGCTGAAGAAGAGGACACTCTTACTACCAAAACCCCTAGAAGTATATCCCCAGAATGGAAATCAGCCACCGACACTTGACTGTTCTCTCATGCAGTAGAAATCAACAACACATCTGATGTTTACTTACCCAAACCAAAGGGCCGCAGCTGGCTATTAGGAGTCTATACCCCCAAGTGTTATTATGCGATTTTATTCGCACCACGAGGATGATACCCTCAATTTTTTAAGTTTTGTTTTTTGTTTGCATGTTGACGTTTTTTTTCTTTTCCTTCTTACTCTACCACCGACAACCACCTACGGCAAACCTGATGACAACAATCTGGAATCTAAATCTTATGTACATCTACTCCACTGGAACGAGCACCCTTCACTCAAGGTTATGATAACTTTAACTACAGGTACCATTTTACTCTGTTCCACAACTCAAATTTTGAATATATCTACACCTATGCAAATTTTCCCACAGTCCAATGGTTCTTAATTTCGTGACTATAAACGCTCGTGGTCTTAATAGTCCTTTTAAAAGGAGAGCTATGTGGCAACAAGCAAAATCCCTAAAGAGCGATGTATTATGCATCCAGGAAACTCATTTCGTCCAGCAAAAACACCCTATTTGCAAGGATAGACAATTTCCACATATCTTCACGGCCTCAGGCCCAAAGAAAAAGAGAGGGGTGTTAATCGCTATTAACCAAAATGTTGCATTTAATCTGCAGGAAATAGTAAGCGATCAAATGGGTAGATATATTATACTGGTCTGTGAATTAAATAATACTATGTACACTATCATTAATGTTTATGCTCCGAATTGTAGACAGCTGTCTTTTTTGAATGCCCTCAAAAAAAAGGTTGAGAACATCAAAAAAGGCTTGATTTTATATTGCGGGGATTTCAATTGCGTTCCTGATAAACAACTAGATTGCTCATTCCCACGGAAATCCATACGCACTGAACTACAATCTTTTTTACATTCTTCTGACCTGTATGACGTATGGCGCTGCGTCAATTCAGGAGAGAAAGATTTCACCTACTACTCAGCTCCTTAAAAGGTCCTATTCAAGAATCGACTTGTTTGTTGCTGACCTAGCTTGTCTTAACAACGCAATATCCGCTAAAATACATCCAATCACTTGGTCTGATCACGCACCCGTCTCACTCTCGATTAAAGAAAAAAATGCAGAGTCACCCATACGTTTGTGGCAAAACAATATATCAATTCTAAATAATCCCATACACAGGGACGGTTTGCGTGATCGGATCAAAGAGTTCTTTCAATTTAATGACACTCCGGATACAAACATTTTCACATTGTGGTGTGCCCACAAAGCATTTAGCAGAGGCCTACTTTTACAAATAGCAGCACGGGAAAAAAAAAGGAAATTAAAAGCATTTACCACTTTAATGGCTAAACTTACATCCCTTGAACAACAGCACAAAACAAATCCCTCCTCCAAGATAAACACAGAATTACCTCAAATTAGGCAAGAGGTTAGGAATCATTTGATTTTAGAACATCAACTATATTTACAAAAATTTAAAGCTACACACTATACCCAAGGTAACAAAGCTGGCAAATTTTTAGCGGCCTACATCCGCAAAAAACAACAAAAATCTAAACTATCTTACATTATAGACCCTATCACCTCACAAGCAGTGCATCACCCAAAGGACATTGCTAATGCATTCTGTAAATACTATAAACAACTGTACAATTTGAAAGAAGACCCCTCAACGACACAACCTACAGAAAAAGGAATCAATACTTTCCTGAATTCAATTAACCTTCCTTCTCTAAATAATGACCAATAAATGTACTTAAATTCTGCAATAACAAATAAAGAAATTACCCTAGCTGTCCAGTCTCTACCCCACAACAAATCACCTGGTGCCGATGGCTTCTCGGCTGAGTATTATAATGCTTTCTCCAATATTCTAGTGTCATATATGAATAATCTCTTTCAGAAAGCATCCACCGACAGCACATTTCCAGAAGAAATGCTTCAAGCAGTTATAGTAACCCTCCCCAAACCAGGGAAAAAACCTGACGCTCCACAAAACTTTAGGCCCATATCCTTGCTCAACACAGACTTGAAAATATATTAAAAAATTTTAGCTAACCGCTTAGCGGAAGTAACCCCTTCCCTAATTAAAGCGGATCAAGTAGGCTTTGTAAAAGGGAGACAAGCCCCAGATGGAACCCGTAGAATGTTCAACCTTCTTAAAATAGCAGAAATGCGAAAGGTGCCAACAGTGTTCCTGACGCTAGACGCCGAAAAGGCGTTTGATCGGGTCCACTGGGGGTACCTACTAGCGACACTTGCGAAGTTCGGCCTTAGTGGTCCTATCCTCTCTTCTATATTAGCACTCTATACAGTCCCAACGGCACAGGTATATACCTCCAACGCCATGTCGGACAAATTTCATATAACAAACGGAACCCGCCAGGGTTGCCCTCTATCGCCACTGATCTTTTCACTGGTGATGGAACCCCTGGCGGAGACAATAAGAAAAGATACTCTTATCAAAGGCATTGTGGTGTCGGACGTAGATCACAGGATAGGACTATTTGCTGATGATGTGGTACTGACACTAACTTCACCAACCACATCTCTTGACAGAACTCAACAAATTCTTAATGATTTCGGGAAAATATCATACTATAAACTCAACATTAGCAAATCCTCAATTCTCCCCATACATATTAATAAATCTAACCTTAAAAAGTTAAAATCCGACTTCCCTTTTGAGTGGGCCCACAAATATCTAAAAATCTAAAATATTTGGGAATAAATTTATCTTATCCTTCGGCCACTGTATACGATCATAACTACCCCTCCTTATTAAATACAATAAAAAATGACCTTGAAAATATCTCCTCACATGAACTCTCATGGATAGGGAGAATAGCCGCGTTTAAAATGACTGTTTTACCAAAAATATTATACTATTTCCGCACTATCCCTATCATTTTGCCTGATCATTTCTTTATCACAATAGATAAAATACTAAGGAAATATATATGGGCTGGTAAAATAGCTAGACTATCTTACTCTACCTTACAAAAACAAAAACAGAAAGGTGGAATGGGTTTCCCCAATATACGCAATTATTATGTAGCAGCACTTCTGGACCAGGCCAAATCTTGGTTCACCCGGACATCAGATAAACTATGGGTGCAAATAGAAAAAGCAATAGTACAACACAGAGATCTACCCTCACTTCTATTAGCCACTCTTACGAACAGACCATTGTTTCATCCCAACTTTCCCTCTATAAATGCAACAGTCAATGCATGGAAAATAGTCAATGAAAAAGATGATGGCAGTAAAACCTTACAGAAAAGAGAAATCTCGTTAGGCATGTACGAATACCTTATCCCTTCTTTAAAATTAACCAAAAAAGATGTTTTAAGAAATTTGTCATATATACAATTCAAAGCTCAATTCTCATCAACACCGTCATACGCAAATATCCAGCTACACCACTATCATATTAAATATCCACACTCCTTTCTTAACTACAACCCTACAGTGTGGACATATATTTCCACCTCTTCTGACCAACCTAAAGGTCTCACATGGTTCTACAAATATCTGCAAAATACACACAATCAAACTAAAACTACCAGTATGTTAAACTGGGAAAGAGACCTTAGGAGTAAATTTGCGTTAACTGAGTGGAACAAAGCTATTCAGGCTAACCATCTATACTCCCACTGCACTAACCATTGGGATATCTCCCTTAAGTTGTAATATAGAAGCTACTTAACTCCAATGAGAATTTCACAAATCTTCCATAGCTCTGATATACAATGTTGGCGAAACTGTGGTAACAATGGAACAATATTTCACATATTGTGGGATTGTAAATCTATAAGAAGCTTCCGGAACTCGATTTTTTCTTTGCTAGCAAAAATCACTGGAATAGTCTTTACCCCCACTCCTGCACTAGCTATCCTCAACTTAGGAATAGATAAAATACCAAGGAATTATAGACGTTTAACTACTCACATATTAATAGCAGCACGATTATCAATCACTTCAAAATGGAAATCAAATAATGCACCAAATATTAGTGAAGTAATACATAGAGTTAATACCCACTACCAATATGAAAAATTTTTTGCTCATTCCATTACTTCAAAGGCAAAATTAATGAGTGAATGGGCTCCATGGTGCGCAAAAGTTCCAGAATCTTCTTATTAACTTTCTGGTATGGACACAATAATTAAAATGTCAATTGGTGGTAAGATGTTGTCATTACATTCTTATGTTTGGTTCTACATTCCTTTATTTTATATTTCTTTATAATTTTTTAATTTTCACCTTTTCTTCCCTTCTTTTTATCTTTTTCTATAATTAATAATAATGTGTTTGCTAAAAGCTTAAACATTCAGCCGTATATTTGACTTCATTGGGGGTCATTTACTATAACTCCAAGAAGTACTGGGCACTATGGCAAATAATAGAGCCAATTTTAGCCAAATGGAAACAAAACGGCGAATTTGCGCATGACAATCAGCGATATAAGCGGAGAACAAACGTTTGAAAATTCTAAATTGCCGCTAATTGGCGCTTCCGCGTATATACAAATGCCAATTCTTATCAAGTTGTTATATAGCAGTGTAATGTAGCCATGATCCATGTATGTGAAAGAAACATTTTTTTTTATCAGAGATGTGCTCTAGTTCCCGTGCATATATTGATTTATATTGCAATTAGTATTCCTAGTTTTTTTTCCTTCTTTTGCTAAGAAATGCAGTTCTGAATGATTATTATATAGCAATGTCTGCTATTCTGTAAAGTTACATGTATTAAACATTTAGGTTACCTATTTGTTGTATGTTGTTTTTTATTTTTTAATTTAGGTGACTATAAAGCGGTAATTATTTATATTCATTCTTTAATCATACTACACTATTATGTAGGTCTCATACTTAGCACAATGGCTTAGTAGTTTGCTCAGATGTCTCCACAGCACTCACGGTACAAGTTCAAATACCAGCCAACCTACCATCCCCCAGCTGTGTTTATTTTTTCAGTGCACAAGCGAATTAAAATGAACAAACAAAAAAATGTAATCTGCCCATTAGTTAGTGTGTGGTGTTTGGAATTTCACACCATAATAGTATTGAATACTTACATATCATTGCATGCATTTGAAGAGTTAATATAATCAGCCAAATTTAAAGTGCATTGGCTAATTGGCATTCACCTATTTTCAGCATATGCTGCTTTGGCTAATTGGCTAATAGTCATTTGCTTTTTTTTCACCAATTCAATCTTTTAGTATTTCTCTGTGGGATTTGAACCCATGAGTTCTTCAAGGTAGAAGTGCTGACTGCTAGCCTATTGGGTGTAGCACAGTCATACATAGAAAATACATAGAAAATACATTCACTAGTGTTTGATGTTTCTTCTCCCCGAGCTGTCTCTCCTGCTGCCACCATCTTCCCCCGCTGATGTGTTCTTCAGCGCAGCCGGTTACCCACTAATTAAAAAAAAGCCGCTCTTCTTGTGGCGGTCTTCTGTGGCCATCCGATAATGTCACCCGGAGAGTCTGCTCCATGGCTATGTAAGAGACGCCACACAGCGGGTGACAACACAGCAGAGGAAGACCACCATGGAAAAAGAGCAGCTTTTTTTTTATTAGCGGGTAACCAGCGGTGCGGAAGAAGACAGCAGATGGAGAACATGGCAGCGGCAGGAGAGATGGCTCTGGGAGAATACAGCTCGGGGAGAAGATGGAGGAGGGAGAGACAGCGTCTGGAGAAGATGGCCAAGGGAAGAAGACAGCTCGGAGCTATTTTACAATAAAGGACTTGTCAAAAACCGGCTATTGATTTTTTTTACATTTCACTGCTTTTTTTGGTGAATGGGTAGGGGTAAAATGTACCCTATACCTATTCACATAGGGGGCAGGATCTGGGAGCTGACTTTTTAAAGGGGGCTTCCAGATTCTGATAAACCCCCTGCCTGCAGACCGACAACCACCGACCAGGGTTGTCGGGAAGAGGCCCTTGTCCCCATCAACATGGGGAAAAGGTGCTTTGGGGCATGTGGCCTGGTAAGATTCAGAAGGGGAGGGTGCTCACTCATCCCCCCCTATCCTGACCTCCAGGCTGCATGCTCGGATAAGGGTCTGGTATGGATTTTGGGGGGCCCCACATCAAATTTATTTTACAATTTGGTGTGGGGTTCCCCTTAAAGTCCATACCGAAGGGCCCGGTATGTACTGGGGGGACCCTACGACATTTTTTTCCTTGAATTTTGGAATTCCATACCATAATATTATTGAATAAGTACATACCATTGCATGCATTTGAAGAGTTAAAATATGGAATAAAGCAAGCTGATGTGCTTTGGCTAATTATGCTTCTGAGTACAATGCACACTTCTAGGAGGTAATGCTGTCAGTGGGATTTGAATTCATGGCTTGAACTTTTGGGGGCAGCAGGGTATACCGCTATGCTACAGAGCTGAGCACTTACCTACAGAGAAAATACATTTACTAATGTTTGATTCAATACAATAATGTTTTGCATTTCAGGCATTAATATTATAGTAACAACCATGCTCATGCCAATGTGCCGATGTGGCATTGGCTAATAGGCGTTCGCCTCTTTTCAGCATACGCTGCTGAGTACAATGCAAGCTTTCAGTAGGTGATACCATCTGTGTGATTTTCAGCCATTTGAGCACAATTATATTGAGAACATATGTTTACTAGTGTTTGATGGTGGGACTACTTTATATTTTAGGTATAAAATAGTACTCAGCACAGTGACTTAGGCACCTTTCACACTTGTGCGACCTGAAAGTTGCGAGATTTTAATGCGACTTTAAGCAATGCCTGTGTAATCTTGAGGTCTATGGACGCAGGAGTCGCAGGGAAAGACACGCAACTTTCCCGCAATTTTGCCGCAATTCCAGGGAATGCCTGTGTAAACTTGAGGTCTATGGACCTCAACTCGCATCAAAGTCAGACCAAAGTAGTACAGGGACTACGTTGAAGTCAGTGTTACTTGAAGTCGCACAGATATGAATGGTACACATTGAAAATCATGGGGTATGACTTGTCATACGACTCTGATGTCCAAAGTTGCACAAGTGTGACTCAGCCCGACTTTGTCAGCGATTTCAGAGACATCAGTGCACTTTCCTGCACAAATGTCTAGTGAAATCACATAGGTCCCAACTGTTCTCCTTTAAGAAGGTGTCCTATACCTACCTACTTTTGCTAATAGGTGTCCCTTATACCCATCTCAAAAAGTTGGGAGGTAAGAAATCGCCCCCTGAAGTCGCCCAAAGTAGTGCAGGAACTACTTTTGGGAATTGTTGTGGCGTCGCACCAATTTGGACAGGTTCATTGCCATCAATAGGCACCGATTTGGCCTACAATTTGACATGTCAATTCAGACCTATGTGAACATGGGTGAAGTTGCATAGATATTAGAGCTGCACGGTTCTGGCCAAAATGAGAATCACAATTTTTTTGCTTAGAATAAAAAGATCACGGTTCTCGTGACATAAAATATTTCACATTATCCCACAAGAAATTGGGCTAACTTTTCTTTTTTTTTTTTTTTAAATCATTAAAGTAATTTTTTCCAAAAAAAATTGCATTTGAAAGGCGCAAATACAGTGTGACAAAAAATATTGTAACAACCACCATTTTATTCTCTAGGGTCTCTACTAAAAATATATATATATAATGTTGGGGGGTTTTAAGTAATTTTCTAGCAAAAAAAAAATGATTTTAACCTGAAACCAACAAATGTCAGAAAAATGTTTAGTGTTTAAGTGGTTAAACTTTCCTCACTTACACAGAATTCTATTTAATTGACAAATTGTTACAAGGTTTCTAGTCAAGTTCACTGATAAAGAATGTTCTAATTCTTGGCAGACTTCCTGGTTTTTCGGCTGTGGCTTCAGAAGAGCAGAGAGAGTTCTTTGCATAGCAAGAATCGTGAAACACTTTTTTCAAGATCGTAAAGGGGAAAAAAAATTACGATGACGATTAATCGTGCAGCTCTAATAAATATTAATGGAAATCAAGGGGGACAACTTTTCATGTGACTCTGAGGTCCAAAGCTCCATGAAAAGTCACCCAAGTGTGAAAGTAACCTAATGCGATTAATTGATAACACCTTTGAATAAGGCCCCATTTGCACTTGTGCGACCTTAAAATTGCACAGCTTTGTCATGACTTGAAGCAATGTCTGTGTAATCTTGTGGTGTATGGACCTCAAATTGCATCAGTCAAACCAAGGTAGTGCAGGGACGAATTTGCTACACTTTCAGGATGCACAAGTGACAATAGGGCCAAATTCAAAGGTGTTATCCTTGAATCTCATTCACACTGCTGCGACCTGAAAGTCACACTATTTTGCTGCCACTTTGCCGCTGCAACTTGGCCCCAACTTCTGGGAATGCCTGTGTAATATTGTACCCGATATACCTCAAGTCACACCAAAGTAGTACAGGGACTACTTTGAAGTTGGTGCGACTTAAAGTAGCACAGATATGAATGGTTGTCATTGAGAATCATGGGGTACAACTTGCCATGCAACTCAGAGGTCCAAATTTGCTGGAAAATTCGCCCAGCTGTGAAACAAGTCATATATATTTTAATAAAAGGATCTCTCATTTATACTTGCATAGTCCTTACTGATTTACATCAGCAGAACAAATGCAGGAAGTGATGTGTGCACATGGGACGGAAGCAAATGTGTGGTGATGCCAAACAAATCAATGAACCCCACCCACACCAAATCTAACTATGACATCCACCCCTGCATTGATTAAGTACAAGTACATATCCTACACTTACCCGGCCAATGAGCAGCGCCTCCTCTCTGCTAAAGAGACCTCGCCATGTCCACCTAGATTGAGATCCTGACCAGCACAAGAACTTCCGGGTGCATACAATGACTAATTTCCAGGTCAGAAGGTGAAACCACGCTTTTGATTGCAGCTGCGAATATTTGATCTCAACCATGATTAGTATTTTTTTATTTTCAGATATGCAAATCTGTATTTCTACATATATTTGAAGGTAAACTTAAGGGAGTTTGCTAAGAAATGGTGTCCCTGGGTTAGCAGCAGGTGAATTACAAAGGCAAAAGGCCCAGTTTGAGCCCTGGTTCACACTGACAGCAGGAGGAAAGCGTTCAGCTGAACTCCCACAATTTCATTCCTGCATGTCAGTCCCGACTGTGGGGGCAACATCAGAGACATCGTTGCAGGTTTCTGCACCAATATCAATACAAATCGCACTAATTAGAACAGTGCAATTGCCACAGATTTGACATGTCAAATCACACCAATGTGAACCAGAGCTGACACATTCAAACACTGCCTATCCACCAGCTGAATTCATTACCTGCAATTCTCCACAGCTGTTAATGATAAAGGTGGAATCTTTATATATAACTTGCAGTTGTGCAGAAGCCTAGGTTTACACTGGAGCGATCGGTCATGCGATTTGAGAGATCAAATCGCATGACTAATGGCACCGGCACTGTTCCAATTGATGCAACTTTTTTTGTGGCACCGCATCAATTTGCTAAAGTAGTTCCTGCACTATTTTTGCCGATTTCAGGTGCGACTTCAATAGACATTTGTGTATGAAGCCACCTGAAATCACGCTGACCTTTCTACTTTGAAATCATGCTACTTCAAGTGAAGTAGCACAATTTCAAAGTAGCATGTGAACCAGGGCAAAGAGATTAGTTTTTTGGTGCACAAATACATATTGAAATAAAATATAAAAGAGATATTGCACTTTCCCAAAACCACCACCCACAAAAACTAAAGAAAGAAAAGTAGAAGGAAAAAAAAAACCCCACACACACCACAACAAGAGCTCAATGTACTTTTATTTTACCAGCAGAAAAAAAATTAATTTACATTTACTAGCTTCAAAAAAATTTGGACAGGATATATGGTACTACATTTAGCAACGGAATTTTAAGGGCCCTGCTCATAGGAGCTTACAATCTAAAATTAGACAAAACCTTAGAGTGGACACAGCTTTAATTTCAGTGTATAACGGGCAACACATCACATTATTATCTGAAAGATTATAGAAACATACTTAACAGTCATTCTTACAAAGCATTCCAACATAATATTGCAAAAGACTTATTCAAAACACCCACCACCAGCCCACAATCCACACATACATACATTGGTGACCATGTTCTGCTGGAAGCTGCATTTCGGTGTACACAATTAAACGAGATCAAAAATAATAGGTCAGCAGATGCTTCCAAACGATGTTTGCATGATCAGACAGGAACAATACACACACAACATTGACAGCATGGTCACATAAACCCACTTTTGATTGAAAAAATGCACAAGAATTTCATCAAATCTCCCAATATCATTCCTTCTCCATCACAACAAAAAACCTGACCTTCTCAGGCCAAACGAACCCCCCTACTGCAGGCCTTTATATAAGAGAGGTTGTATTGTTAGCACACTGACACACCCAATAGAAGTGCACGCCCACCAGTATCTTTCAATCTGTCTCTTCATGTTTGTCTAAAGTGATTGCACCTGATGAGCAGGAACACATAATAGTATTCGCAACTGTGTTAGCCTTGGCTATGTGCATCAAATCTCCAACTACAGGACAAAGATCAAAGTCCATTTGCATCCACATAAACAAAGCAAAAGTTTTCTAAGCATATGTACCTGTGCAGTGTAAACCCTAAAATTTGAAATGTCCAAGTCCCTGGGCATGATTAGTGCTAATAAACATTAACATCAGTCCCTGGCTGCAATGAGCTTCCAATATAAAGTCCAAAATTAACTTTCTTACATTAGAACCTATTTCGACAGGAGACAAATAAGATGCCAGCATGTCTTTAGATTGTGGTGAGAAACCCACACAGGGAGAACATATAAACTTCAACACAAGCATTAGCATGTTGGTGGAAGTGAACCAACATCCCAGGTGCTGCTAGACAGAACTGCTACCCACTTAGCCACCAGGGCAGACCCACACATGTTCTCTGCATCTCTGTGGTGTGAACTAGCCCTAAGTCCATAGCCATGCTCAGTGTCACAAGCAATATACAGTATATTAGCGTAAGTATTGGGATGCCTGCCTTTAAACACACATGAACTGTAATGGCATCCCAGTATTAGTATTGGGTTCAAAACTAATTTGGCCCACCCTTTGCAGCTATAACAGCTTCAACTCTTCTTGTCCACAAGGTTTAGGATTGTGTCTATGGGAATGTTTGACCATTCTTCCAAGTGCATTTGTGAGGTCAGGCACTGAAGTTGGACAAGAAGGCCTGACCTACAGTCTCCTCTCTAATTTATCCTCAAGGTGTTCTGTTGTGTTGACGTCAGGACTCTGTGCAGGCCAGTCAAGTTCCTCCACCCCAAAATCACTCATCCATGTCTTTATGGACCTTGCTTTGTGCACTGGTCCAAATGATTTGGTGGAGGGGGTTTATGGTGCGGGGTTGTTTTTCAGGGGTTGGGCTTGGCCTCTTAGTTTCAGATAAGGGAACTCTTAAGGCGTCAGCATACCAAGACAATTTGGACAATTTCATGCTCCCAACTTTGTGGGGACAGTTTGGGGAAAGCCCCTTCCTGTTCCAACATGACTGCACACCAGTACACAAAGCAAGGTCCATAAAGACATGGATGAGCAAGTTTGGGGTGGAGAAACTTGACTGGCCTGCACAGAGTCCTGGCCTCAACCCAATAGAACACCCTTTGGCTGAATTAGAGTAGAGACTGCAAGCCAGGCCTTCTCATCCAACATCAGTGCCTGGCCTCACAAATGCACTTCTGGAAGAATGATCAAACATTCCCATAGGCAGACTAAACCTTGTGGACAGCCTTCCCAGAAGCTGTTCTAGCTGCAAAGGGTGGGTCAAATCAAATTTTAACCCTACGGACTAAGACTGGGCTGCCATTAAAGTTCATGTGTGTGTAAAGGCAGGCGTCCCAATACTTTTGGCTATATAGTGTATCTGGAAAAGACTTACAATGGTGGAACCCTCCTACACATAACTACTACAATTAGACATAGTTATAGGACCTGGGAAATGAGACAACTTCTCTACATGAAGTAACATGGTTGGGATTTGAACCCAGACCCTCAGAGATACTAAGCAGAAGTTCTAACCTCTAAGCCACAGAGCTGCCACGTGTGAGACCCTCCTACACATAACTACACATAACTACACATAAATACACATAAAAACACATAAATACTGCATTTCTATGGACATACAGGTGATGGAATTACAATACTCAAGAGTTATTCTTCTTGATTTATTCTGTGATATTTGGTGTTTTTTTGTGGGTGAGAGTAGAATATTACCCTCAAATTTTTGGGAATTACATTTTGATTTCTGATGTTGGTACACATATCACATTTTTGGGCTCAAATTATGAATATTTGCAAATAATACAAAGCACAAAAAAATTGTGATTCATTTTAAATTTTCATCAGCAATGGTATTGTTTGTGGATTGTAAAGACACCTGTGTGAGTTTGGGGTAAAGATGGTTGTGAGATGAAGAAAAACAAGTGAAAGTGACAGAGAAAAATATATTTTACCAAAACATCAAAACATTCCACATTGTAGCATTCTTAAAATCAAAATATTTTAAGTAGAAGCAACAATGTTGCAAAGGAAAATGTATTTCACAGAAAGATACATTTCATCTAAACATTAAAAGGTTTTTTTGTGAAAGTTAGAATTGTTCCATTAGAATCAGTGACTGAAACTTCATTTGGACTAAATTAGAGCAGATTTTAAATCCCCAAAAATGTTCTCTAATTAGCTCTCATTTTGGTATTTACTATACCTCCAGGTAAAAAAGACACTTGAGTTAAAATGAGAGTTATTTTCAGGTCTGAGCATGCTCAGTTGTGTTGGCACCTAGTTGTCCAAAACGGGGAATTTTTCACTTTTCAGACTTTTAAAGATATTTCAGTGTAGAAATCACTTTTTCACACAGTTTAAAAGCAGATAATCTTTAAATAATATACCGCATATTTCAGTACCATTTAGGCAATTATATCATGCTCTAAAAATTATTTCCATGTGCAATTCTCTAGGTTTTAGCAGAGTAAGGGTTTGGGCTCTATTTAGTTTCAGGGAGCTATAGTAAATTCGATTTTGGGAGAATTTTCTCACCAGCGCTATAGTGAATACCGTTTTAGCGCGAATTACCGCTATTAGCGCTAATTCGCGCTAAATTGCCGCGAATTAGCGCTAAATTGCCGCGAATTAGCGTTAATTCGCGGCAATTTGCGCGAATTAGCGCCATAGCGCTATAGTAAATGACCCCCATTATCTTCTTATACTGAATTTTGTCAGGAATTCTATGTTACATTGCACCAATACAAATAAGTATTATATAAAGATAATATGGAGCAAAATTGAGAGTTCCAAGAAATAATTACTTTAACATTTGGAACATAATTAAGATCAAGGGGGGGGGGGCACCTCTCCGGACACAGTTTGTTCCCAGATGGGGTGTCTGGGGGGGAGGCTCTCAATCCCGGTCCCAAACTTGTGAATACAAGAAAAAAGTTTGTAATACTAAGTTCGACTCAATTTACATTTACTATAAAGTGTACACCGTGATATGTTGAATTACTTGTTGGATGCATTCATAAAGGTAACCAAAGAATACCTGTAACTGTATACAGATGTACTGTTATACTGTTGTTCACATGAAAATTTCAATAAAAAATAATGAAACGAAGAAAGATTGAAAGAAATGGAAACTAAATTAATTAATAGGAATTATCCGGAAGCATCAATAAGAAAGAAACGTTTAAATTTAAATAACATTAGAGCAAATAAAAAACATTCCAAGAAGATCCTTTTTGTTACATAATTTCATCCATTTTCAAATATTGTTTTCAATATAATTAAAAAACATTGGAATTCATTGAGGGGAAGTTATCCCACTATAAAAGAATTTTGGAATTTACGACTGCCTTAATATAAAAAGGGTAGGACTTTGAGAGATTGATCAGTAAGATCTGACCAATTTTCCCCATCTATTCCCAACTTTCTTTGGACCGGAAAATATGGGATCGTTTCCATGTCTCTCATGTATCCAATGTAATTCTATGATAAAAGGAAAAAGCATATTGCACCCACATAAAGGCTTCAATATACCTATTAAGGGCCACTACACCTGCCAATCATCATATGTGATTTATGCCATAAAATGTCCATGTGCATTATTATACATTGGAGAAACAACTCAAAAGGTTAAAGATTGCATAGCCAGACATAAATACTTAATTAGAGATAAATTAATACAATTGCCACTGGCTAGACATTTTGTAGAGAAGGGACATACAACTTCCCAGTTAAAATACATGGTGTTGGAAGGCATTAACAAAAAGAGGAGAGGAGGTGATCGTAAATTCATCTTAAGAAAATGTGAGGCTCATTGGATACATTTTTTTTAATACTATTACTCCAAAAGGTTTAAATACAGATCTGGATCTTTATTTGTTTATATGATCTATAGTACATTATATATGTTTTTTTTTTCGTATACAGTTAGGTGTATTCTCTTGGATATTTGGATTATGATGTTTTTATACACATATATATATCTTTTCAACAGAATAACTATGTGATTGTTCCTGAGTGAATAATGAGATGAGCATCTGCATGGTTAACCATTTGTGTATCAGTGGTGTGAAATGATTAACGAATGAAGGAATACAATTGTACTAATGAGCAATTAACCATAGATTGATTCCATATGTGACTTTTTTGGAAAAAATGTTTAAATTGCTATGACTTTGGCTAAAATGTTAGATGTGTTTTGATCTGAGGAAGAGCATAAGCATGTGAGCCTGAGATGTAACTTCACAAATCTTTGAACAAATAAACAAAGCTTTTAAGTGCAGCAACCCTCTGGATTATTTTCTTACATGTATGGTCGGTGGGAAGACCAGATTGCTTTGCACTAACTACAGACCGGGTGCAGCTTTCCTCAAATACATTGAAGATATATATACAGTATCTCACAAAAGTGAGTACACCCCTCACAGTTTTGTAAATATGTTATTATATCTTTTCATGTGACAACTCTGAAGAAATTACACTTTGCTACAATGTAAAGTAGTGAGTGTACAGCTTGTATAACAGTGTAAATTTGATGTTCCCTCAAAATAACTCAACACACAGCCATTAATGTCTAAACCACTGGCAACAAAAGTGAGTACACCCCTAAGTGAAAATTTCCGAATTGGGCCCAATTAGCCATTTTCCCTCCCCAGTTTCATGTGACTCGTTAGTGTTACAAGTTCTCAGGTGTGAATGGGGAGCAAGTGTGTTAAATTTGGTAACCAAAATATATATGAGCAACCCTGCGAGCCACTTATGGAAAGTTACCTACAAACTGGTGAGTGATTAATCTTAAGTGGAGACCAGCTGCAAACACTCAGTCACGTTTCATAATCGTGCAAAAGGTAAAAATAAAACATTAGTGTCTGCGCTAGAAAGAAAAATCCCATCAAAAAGTGCAGCAATAATAAACATAGGAAACATAAATACTAAATAAATAGTCCACTGGAGTGAAATTACCCATAAGTGATGGGATATAAAAGTGCACAGTGCTAGATAAAATATACAATGAGAGTGATAATTCAAAACCTATCACATATATGTTTGGTTAAATTTGGTGTTATCGCTCTCACTCTCTCATACTGGTCACTGGAAATTCAACATGGCACATCATGGCAAAGAACACTCTGAGGATCTGAAAAAAAGAATTTTTGCTCTACATAAAGATGGCCTAGGCTATAAGAAGATTGCCAAGACCTTGAAATTGAGCTGCAGCACGGTTGCCAAGACCATACAGTGGTTTAACAGGACAGGTTCCACACAGAACAGGCCTTGCCATGGTCGACTAAAGAAGTTGAGTGCATGTGCTTAGCGCCATATCCAGAGGTTGTCTTTGGGAAATAGACATATGAGTGCTGCCAGCATTGCTGCAGAGGTTGAAGGGGTGGGGGGTCAGCCTGTCAGTGCTCAGACCATACGCCGCACACTGCATCAAATTGGTCTGCATGGCTGTATTCCCAGAAGGAAGCCTCTTCTAAAGATGATGCACAAGAAAGCCCACAAACAGTTTGCTGAAAACAAGCATACTAAGGACATGGATTACTGGAACCATGTCCTGTGGTCTGATGAGACCAAGATACACTTATTTGGTTCAGATGGTGTCAAGCATGTGTGGTGGCAACCAGGTGAGGAGTACAAAGACAAGTGTGTCTTGTCTACAGTTAAGCATGGTGGTGGGAATGTCATGGTCTGGGGCTGCATGAGTGCTGCCAGCACTGGGGAGCTACAGTTTATTGAGGGAACCATGAATGCCAACATGTATTGTGACATACTGAAGCAGAGCATGATCCCCTCCCTTCTGAGACTGGGCCACAGGGCAGTATTCCAACATGATAACGACCCCAAACACAACTCCAAGATGACCACTGCCTTGCTAAAGAAGCTGAGGGTAAAGGTCATGGACTGGCCAAGAATGTCTCTAGACCTAAACCCTATTGAGCATCTGTGGGGCATCCTCAAACGGAAAGTGGAGGAGCGCAAGGTCTCTAACATCCACCAGCTCCGTCATGATATCATGGAGGAGTGGAAGAGGACTCCAGTGGCAACCTGTGAAGCTCTGCTGAACTCTATGCCCAAGAGGGTTAAGGCAGCGCTGGAAAATAATGGTGGCCACACAAAATATTGACACTTAGGGCCCAATTTGGACATTTTCACTTAGGGGTGTATTCCAATTTGTTGCCAGCGGTTTAGACATTAATGGCTGTGTGCTGAGTTATTTTGAGGGGACAGCAAATTTACACTGTTATACAAGCTGTACACTCACTACTTTACATTGTAGCAAAGTGTCATTTCTTCAGTGTTGTCACATGAAAAGATTAAATAAAATATTTACAAAAATGTGAGGGGTGTACTCACTTTTATATATATATATATATATATATATATATATATATATATATATATATTCTGCATCCAGTGTAGCCTATAGCTACAGTGCATTCTGTGGTGTACTGTTTCTAATACACTTCAGGCGGTGTATTAATATATATACAGTCTCGCCTGAAGTGTATTAGAAACAGTACACCACATAATGCACTGTAGATATAGGCTACACTGGATGCAGAGTGTATTTTTTGCTAATATGTATGGTCAGTGGAAAGACCTGATTGCTTCGCGCTAATGGTGAACTAGGTGCAGCTTTCGTTAACTACATTTGAAGATATATATATATATATACAGTATATATATACTGTATATATATATGAGACTGTATATATAAATATATATGAATACATATATATAAACTTCGAATAAACAAAGTTTTTAAGTGCAGCAATTCTTTGGACTTTTTTGCTTATATGTATGGGCAGTGGGAAGACCTGATTGCTTTGCACTAATTGTAGACCGGGTGCAGCTTTCCTTAACTACATTTGAAGATATATATATATATATATATATATATAGATATGTATATCCTCTGCATCCAGTGCATTCTGTGGTGGACTGTTTCTAATACACCTAAGGCGGTGTCTTAGTATATACTTATATATATATATATATATATATATATATATATATATATATATATATATATATATATATATATATATATATATATATATATATATATGAGAGACTGTATATATATATATATATATATATATATATATATATATATATAGATATATATATATATATATATATATATATATAGATATATATATATACAGTCTCTCATATATATATATATATATATATATATATATAAAATATATATATATATATATTTATAATCAGAAGGGTGAGGTGCACTACAGTCTCAGATGGCCGTGCTTAGCAATCAAGCCCTCCCACAGGCTTCGACATAGAAAAAAATCCAAAAACAAGGGATTGCTGCACAAACCGTATTTATTTTGAAATCTTCAGAAGGACATCACCACGACATCCATAAAATCAGGCATACATAATAAACGTTTTCTGGCTATTGTAGATAACGCCCTTCATCAGAAGATCATGCCTATCTAATGAATATACATATAGCAATATATATATACTCAATGAACAATCAATTAACAAGCTAATCATCTGGAATCAATCAAATCATCATTTATGTTTAACCGAATCTGTTATCACATACACATACAATTATCATCAGATGTGAATACAATTTTTTACAATTTAGGAATCAAAGTCACAGGTAGAAAGAAAATTTCACACTTCATGGAATATGGACACAGAAATCCTGAAATTAAAATGGAAAAATGAAAAAAATGAAAAATAAAATATTAAAATGTCACATCTATAAAAGGTATATATTTTTATATGTGCAGATTCAACCCTTATTATATGATCTACAGTGGATACCTATATCTTGCATGTTAAACTATGCACCCTCTCTATACCTCAAAAGGTTGTGCATAATCAATCCCTGTATTAGACCATACACACCACAACTAGCACCAACCTGATTTCACGAAATACAGATAAATGTGAAAAAAATGAAAAAAAAAAAAATAGAGAAAGTAAACACTGTTAATTGTGATAATATAAATAACATAAATGACATTAATGGCATTGACCACCTCTCTAAAAAATTCAAAATTTTCAAAAGCAATAAAAAAATAAAAAAAAATAAACATTTTTTTTACTATAAAAATAAATACAAATAAAAATCACAATTTAACCCTTTCGGATGGAGTGTATCTAGCCGATGGATCCAACCCACTTCTTTCTTTCTTAGAGACTTTTCTCTGTCCCCACCACGTCTATTTATGGTGACACCATCTATCACCATAAATTTTAGCTGTGAAACCGTGTGTCCCCACTCAACAAAATGTCTAGCCAGAGGAAGTTTAACTAATTTGTCCCAAATGGAGTACTTATGACGAGCTATGCGGTCCTTAACCTTCTGTGTTGTCTCCCCCACATAAAGGAGACCGCAAGGGCATTTTATGATATAAACCACGAAGGATGACTGGCAGGTGTAGTGATCTCTGATCAAAATATCATAACCCTTAAGTGGGTAGGAAAAACTTTTCCCTTTTATCATGCTGGAGCACTGGATACAACAAACATCGAAATCAAGCAGTATTTTTAGGACCCAGAAAGGTTACCCGGGCATTTGGTATTGAAAATTGATCAGACTTCACCAACCTGTCACGTATTGTCCTGCCTCGTCGGTAGGATGGTAATGGGGGATTATTGAATTCTGGAACCGATGGATAAGCACTTTGCAACAATAATATTGTTGATTTTATGTGAAAATGGATGAAATTGTGAGGTGAAAGGCATTCTGCGACCTTGATTACTGACTGATATGGTCTTATTGTTTATGTTAATGCATTCAGAAAGTACTGAATCTGCTGGATATCCTCGCTGTCGCACTCTGCCTTCCATCTCATCCAATCTCATGTTACAAGTATCTACTTCACTCGTGATACTGGTTACACGTTTTAGTTGACTCCGTGGGATAGATTTAAATACCCCAGGAGGATGAAAACTGGAAAACAACAACAATTGGTTGTGGTCCGTTGGTTTTCTATACAAATCGCTTACAATGTGTCCATCTTTGATGGACAATGAAGTATCCAAGAACGGAACTGCAACATTTTTATACATGATGTTAAATTTTAAACCAGGTATTAATGAGTTTAACCACTTCCCGCCTGGCCCATAGCAGATGACGGCCGGGCGGGGGTTCAGTTATCCTGACTGGGCGTCATATGACGTCCAGCAGGATAACATGCCACCTCGTGCCCGCGGGGGCGCGCATCGCGGCGATCAGTGGATCGGTGTGTCAATCTGACACACTGCTACACCGATCATGGTAAAGAGCCTCCGGCGGAGGCTCTTTACCACGTGATCAGCCATGTCCAATCACGACTGATCACGATGTCAATAGGAAGAGCCGTTGATCGGCTTTTCCTCACTCACGTCTGACAGACGCGAGTAGAGGAGAGCCGATCGGCAGCTCTCCTGACAGGGGGGGTCTGCGCTGATTGTTTATCAGTGCAACCCCCCCTCAGATCACCACACTGGACCACCAGGGATCGCCACTAGGACCACCAGGGAGAGGGGCAACATGTGGATGGCCAGGTATGTACCCTGTTTATTTTTATTTATTTATTTTGGCCATCCGCATGTGCCCAATGTGCCCAGTCAATGCCCAATCTATGCCAATCAGTGCCCACAAATGGTCACTGATTGGCACCATTATATAGCACTGATGCCCAGCAATGCCACCCTTAGGGGCATCAGTGCCATCAATCAGTGTCATCAGTGCCACCCATCAGTGTCCATCAGTGCCGCCTGTCAGTGCCCATCTGTGCCCATCAGTGCCCACCTATCAGTGCCCATCAGTGCCCATCTGTGCCACCTATCAGTGCCACCCATAAGTACCCATCAGTGCCACCCATAAGTACCCATCAATGTCACCTACAAATGCCCATCAGAGCTGCCTATGAGTGCCCATCAGTGCCACCTAGGAGTGCCCATCGGTGCCGCATACCAGTGCCACCTATCAGTGCCCATCAGTGCCACCTATCAGAGTCCATCAGTGCTGCCTATCAGTGCTCATTATCAGTGCCCGTCAGTGCCACCTTATCAGTGCTACCTCATTGGTGCCACCTCATCGGTGCCCATCAGTGCTGCCGTATCAGTGCCCGTCAGGTACCCTTGCAAATGTTTACTGTCCAAACCAAAATCAACCTACTTTTCTCTCACAAGTCCTGACTAAACTTTCACACTTCACCAAGGGTTATTACTATCTTAGCGGGAGACATTAACATGTCTCTGGACCCAACAGTAGACACGTCACACGGTCGCTCTAATATTTCCTTTAAACGCCTGAAATTTGTAAAAAAGAGGCTCCTGGACCTTCAATTAATGGATGTTTGGTGCCTCCTTCATCCAAAGGAGAAGGACTTCTCACATTACTCTACAACACACCAATCATATTCTAGAATAGATAACATATTCCTAGATCATTTTCATCTCCCTCTCTTACAGTCTGCCCACATAGCCACCGCTTCTATCTCGGACCATGCACCTGTTTCGATGACGTTGACCATGTCTTCCTTGACGCGTCATACCACTAACTGGAAACTTAATGATTCCCTTCTTACCAATGAAGCCGAGGTTTCCATGTTGGCCTCCTATTTATCGCAGTACTTTAAAGAAAATAAACCCTCTGACACCTCTCCTTCCATTGTTTGGGAAGCTCATAAGGCTACTATTAGAGGCCGCCTCATCGAGCTTGGTGCCAGGAAAAAAAGGGAACATGGTCAACAAATTGAACAGGTCCTACAACAAATAGCTGATCTTGACAAGCAACACAAACTCTCTCTTCATATTGAGCATCTCCAATCCCTCACACTTAAACGAGAGGAATTAAAGTCTCTTCTCAACTTAGACACCAAGAGAAAGTTCCAACACATATCACAGAAATTTTATGAGTGGGGGAACAAACCAAGTAGGCTACTGGCTAGATCATTAAAAGCTAAACAAACGCAGTCATTTATTCCAAAAATCAAACTTTCATCGGGAGAGCTTGCTCACGCAACTCCGGACATTGCCAAGGCCTTCAGAGAGTTCTATACGGACCTCTACAGTGTTAAAAATGATTTAGCCTCTCTATCTCAGAAAGAGAGATGCGGTCACATGCTCTCCTACCTGAAAGAAGCCAACCTGCCTAAACTGCCCGTGTCTGTCCTTAAAGAAATGGAAGCAGACTTTTCGGTTGAGGAATTCCAGGCCGCTCTGAAGTCCTCCCCATCCGGTAAAGCACCGGGACCTGATGGTTTTACCATCTTATACTACAAAACATTCAGCGACATTTTGCTCCCCCGCCTCACAGCCTATGCAAACTCAATCTCTCACTCCTCAGGCTTACGTCCAGAATCTCTCTCAACTCACATCACTGTCATTCCTAAATCAGATAAGGACCCTACTCTTTGTACCAGTTTTAGGCCAATATCACTAATAAACACTGATATTAAATTATTTGCCAAAGTAATTGCAAATCGTCTGCTCCCCCCTTAATACCCAGTTGGATCTCCGCAGATCAATCAGGTTTCATACCTAATAGAGAAGCAAAAGATAATTCCCTTCAAGCGATTTCCCTTATCCAATATGTTCAGAGGTGTGCCCAGCCCACCCTACTTCTTTCCACTGATGCTGAAAAAGCTTTCGATAGGGTGGACTGGGACTATCTTAAGTTGACCTTGCGGCACTTCGAATTGGGACCTAGGATGTACCATCGTATTTCTTCCCTTTATTCTAACCCTACAGCACAAATAAGAATCAATGGGACGCTGAGTGATCCTTTTGTCCTACACAACGGTACCAGACAGGGCTGTCCACTGTTCCCCCTCCTCTTTGCCATCACTTTAGAACCCTTTCTAGCTACAATCAGAAATAATGTTAATATTCAAGGCATACAAGTAGGCAACAGTACCCACAAGTACGCAGCCTATGCTGATGACATACTATTTTTTATTCAACAGCCACGCATCTCAATACCTAACTTAATGTCAGCATTTTCCACCTTTCAATCAATCTCCAACTTCTAAATCCGAAATTTTAAACATTAATTTTTCCCAGTCTGAGATGACCTCCTTGAAGCCTCTTTTTCCCTTCAAATGGGTTCCAAAATGCATGAAATACCTTGGTATTTATCTCACTTCTAACCTCCACTCACTTTTTCGGCATTACTACATCCCTTTGTTAAATAGGATTAAGGATGACTTACGAAAATGGTCCAGCCTATCACACACCTGGTTAGGGAAAATAAATATCCTACCTCGCATCCTATTTATCTTTCAAATGCTCCCACTGAATGTTCCTGTGGGGTTCTTTACTATTTTGCAAACCATGATTTCCCGTTTTATTTGGAGGAACAGTCATCCCAGGATATCTAGAGAGCTACTGTTTCGCTCCAAGTGCTCTGGGGGTCTGGCACTTCCTAATTTTAAGGCATATTATCAAGCAGTGGTTCTATCCAGACTTGCTGACTGGAAATATGCTTTTACCTCAAAATTGTGGGTTCAACTTGAATATTTTTTGAGTGGCGTAGATCTCTCGATAGTCCAGATCCTCATTGGATATTTGGGATGCTCTACATAAAAAATTTTCATGGATGTATGACTCTCCTTTAATGCCTCTCCTCAAACATAAATATTTTTTACCAGGATTTTTAGACCCCGGTTTTAAATTATGGGGAACAGGAGAGCCCCTCCTATTACACCATGTTCTTCGTGGCAACGTGCTTACACCATTGCATGTGATCCTTGATTCTAAACCCATCACGTTTCTTGATAAATGGAGATACCACCAGCTACAACGCTTCCTAAGTCTCCTCCCTCACCCGCTCAGAGGTATACAAGACTTAAATAGCGTAGAAGACATATTTCTCCCAAAGGATCCCCCTTTACATGGTATTTCCCTATTCTATAAAGCTTTAATTGCTCTCCAAAGTCAAGCCTCTCCACCTTTCTTGGCTAAATGGGAAATAGATTTGGGTTCCACCCTCACCGACAATCGTAAGGATAAGGTCCTACAATTAGCTCACACCTTTTCTATTGCTTCAAAAATGGCAGAGGTCAATTACAAACTACTCACTAGGTGGCACTACACCCCAGCTAGACTACACCAAATGTTCCCCGCCAGTTCCCCATTATGCTGGAGGAACTGTGGGAACAAAGCCACTCATGCACATGTTTGGTGGTCTTGCCCACTCATTCGTCCCTATTGGGCTGCCATTTGCAGTCTGATCCTTCAAATTTCGGATGTCGATCTACCCATTGATCCATGGACTATCCTTTTCCATGCAACTAAAGCCCCCATAGGTTCATATAAACGTTCACTCATCCCTCACTTACTGAACACTGCTAAAGCTTTAATTCCTACCTTCTGGGGTCAATCTACAATTCCGACTATGAAAATCTGGTTACAAAGGGTAGATGAAGTTCGTCTCATGGAAAATATTACCCACAATATCAAAGGCACTTCCATGAAACATTCATTAACTTGGGCTCCCTGGATTAAATTTCAGTCCACCCCCTCTTATAAGGACATTATAATGCAAACCCCATAAGTTTATCAACGACGAATTGCCATCTAAAATTCCAATAACTCGTTAATCTTCAACATCTTGACATGCATGCCAACAACAACCCCCCTCCATTCACCTCCCCTCCCTATTCCATTCCAACCCCACCATCCTTCTTCCTTCATCTATTTTCTTTTATATCATCTATTTTTCATACATGTATCCCTCTCTGTTCTCTCCATTTCACCCTTCTCTTCAAATTAAAGCAATGTTTTCTCCTTCTTGTATTTTGATTCAAATGCTCGCATGGAAAGAAGCCTTCATTTATTTAGTTATTATATTCGCTTACACTTCTCCTTTTGTATCTCCAGAGATGATTATTGGATTATTGGCTCTCTGACATTTGCTGTAAATTTGTGAGCATTGAAACTTATGTTGTTTTCCTATCAAGAAAGTGTTCTGTTTGTGATAAATGTATACTTTTTCTTTATTTTTCTTAATAAAAATTTATTTAAAAAAATAAATAAATCAGTGCCCGTCAGTGCAGCCATATCAGTGCCCGTCATTGAAGAAGAAAACATACTTATTTCCAAAAAATTTTAACAGAAACAAAGAAAAACTTCAAAATTTTCGGTCTTTTTTTATTTGTTGCACAAAAAATAAAAACCACAGAGGTGATCAAATACCACCAAAAGAAAGCTCTATTTGTGGGAACAAAATTATAAAAAAATTGTTTGGGTACAGTGTTGTATGACCGCGCAATTGTCATTCAATTTGCGACAGCGCTGAAAGCTGAAAATTGGTCTGGGCGGGAAGGTGCCTAAGTGCCTGGTATTGAAGTGGGTAAATAGAAATTGAACAAAGACAATGAATTTGAATCGCCTGTCCATACAGCAAAGGCATCATCTATGAACCTGTACCATACTGTACAATGTTCACTGAATAACGCAGAAGGAAAGATGAAAGATTGTTCTATCATATCCATAAATGCATTAGCATAAGGTGGTGCTACATTGCTGCCCATAGCTGCTCCGGCTAGTTGTAAATAATAAGTATCTTTAAACAGAAAGAAATTTTCCTCTAATACAATAGTCAGCAGATCAAGGAGAAACTTAATCTGAGCAGCAGTGTATTTTTTTGAATGAAGCAATAGACGTTTGCAGGCTTCTATTCCCAGAGTATGTGGGATGGTTGTATATAAATTAGCGATGTCCCATGTGACCAGCAGTGCATCAGGAGGAATAGTCTGTGAACGAATTTTATTCAAAAAATCTTGAGTATCCCTGATGTATGAGCGAGTCTGAGTAATCAAGGGTGTCAAACACTTATCAAGATATTTAGCCAATGGCATAGTAACTGATGCAGTGCTGGACACAATGGGGGGTCCTGGAGGGTTGATGGGATCTTTATGTATTTTAGGAAGCACATAGATAATCGGTGTAACAGGCTGATCAGCAATAAGATAAGTTTGTGTAGTGGTATCAATCACATTATTTTGTACTGCTTTACTAAACAATACTGAACAAAATCAACAATATTATTAAAAAACATTGGTCTATGTTGCAAAGTTCTTATCCATTGATTCCAGAATTCAATAATCCCCATTACCATCCTACCGATGAGGCAGGACGATACGTGACAGGTTGGTGAAGTCTGATCAATTTTCAATACCAAATGCCCGGGTAACCTTTCTGGGTCCTAAAAATGCTGGTTCATTTCCATGTTTAAGTTGTATCCAATGCTCCAGCATGATAAAAGGGAAAAGTTTTTCCCACCCACTTAAGGGTTATGATATTTTGATCAGAGATCACTACACCTGCCAGTCATCCTTCGTGGTTTATATCATAAAATGCCCTTGTGGTCTCCTTTATGTGGGGGAGACCACACAGAAAGTTAAGGACCGCATAGCTCGTCATAAGTACTCCATTTGGGACAAATTAGTTAAACTTCATAATCCTTCTATGGAAGAAGTTTGGGATGACCAGAACCCTTCCTAGAGCTGGCCATCCGGCCAAACTGAACTATCGGGAGAGAAGAGCCTTGGTGAGAGAGGCAAAGAAGAACCCAAAGATCACTGTGGCTGAGCTCCAGAGATGCAGTCAGGAGATGGGAGAAAGTTGTAGAAAGTCAACCATCACTGCAGCCCACCACCAGTCGGGGCTTTATGGCAGAGTGGCCCGACGGAAGCCTCTCCTCAGTGCAAGACACATGAAAGCCCGCATGGAGTTTGCTAAAAAAACACCTGAAGATGGTGAGAAATAAGATTCTTTAGTCTGATGAGACCAAGATAGAACTTTTTGGCCTTAATTCTAAGCGTTATGTGTGGAGAAAACCAGGCACTGCTCATCACCTGTCCAATACAGTCCCAACAGTGAAGCATGGTGGTGGCAGCATCATGCTGTGGGAGTGTTTTTCAGCTGCAGGGACAGGACAACTGGTTGCAATCGAAGAAAAGATGAATACGGCCAAGTACAGGGATATCCTGGATGAAAGCCTTCTCCAGGGTGCTCAGGACCTCAGACTGGGCCGAAGGTTTACCTTCCAACAAGACAATGAACCTAAGCACACAGCTAAAATAACGAAGCAGTGGCTTCACAACAACTCTGTGACTGTTCTTGAATGGCCCAGCCAGAGTCCTCACTTAAACCCAATAGAGCATCTCTGGAGAGATCTAAAAATGACTGTCCACCAACGTTTACCATCCAACCTGACAGAACTGGAGAGGATCTGCAAGGAGGAATGGCAGGGGATCCCCAAATCCAGGTGTAAAAAACTTGTTGCATCTTTCCCAAAAAGACTCATGGCTGTATTAGATCAAAAGGGTGCTTCTACTAAATACTGAGCAAAGGGTCTGAATACTTAGGACCATGTGATATTTCAGTTTTTCTTTTTTAATAATTCTGCAAAAATGTCAACAATTCTGTGTTTTTCTGTCAATATGGAGTGCTGTGTGTACATTAATGAGGAAAAAAATAAACTTAAATGATTTTAGCAAATGGCTGCAATATAACAAAGAGTGAAAAATTTAAGGGGGTCTGAATACTTTCCGTCCCCATTGTGTATATATATATATATATATATATATATATATATATAAATGTACAGGGATTTTTTCTCAAACAATAGGTGCTGGAACTGAACCACAGCCCCCCAAAACCCCTCCACACCCTCCAAATCACATCAAATAGTGGGTGTGGTCAGTCAAATTTCACAAACAGTAGGAGGGTCTTAAAGGGGCATTAAATACCAAGATTGCATTACATACAGAGTGCAGAGTTCAGAGGGGTTACACACAGAGTGCAGAGCTGTCACTTGTAAACACAGAAACCGGACTTCTGTGTTTACAAGTTATTTGTGGTGAGCAGGCACCAAAGGGTCTGAGCCAGAGGTGGTGGAACTGAGTTCCACCAAGTTCCCCCTGAAAAAAAGCCCTGATATATATATATATATATATATATATATATATATATATATATATATACATACAGTATCTCACAAAAGTGAATACACCACTCACATTTTTGTAAATATTTGATTATATCTTTTCATGTGACAACACTGAAGAAATGACACTTTGCTACAATGTAAAGTAGTGAGTGTACAGCTTGTCTAACAGTTTAAATTTGCTGTCCCCTAAAATAACTCAACACACAGCCATTAATGTCTAAACCGCTGGCAACAAAAGTGAGTACACCCCCAAGTGAAAATGTCCAAATTGGGCCCAAAGTGTCAATATTTTGTGTGGCCACCAATATTTTGCAGCACTGCTTTAACCCTCTTGGCCATGGAGTTCATCAGAGCTTCACAGGTTGCCGCTGGAGTCCTCTTCCACTCCTCCATGACAACATCACGGATCTGGTGGATGCTGGAGACCTTGCGCTCCTCCACCTTCCGTTTGAGGATGCCCCACAGATGCTAAAGAAGGTTTAGATCTGGAGACATGCTTGGCCAGTCCATCCCCTTTACCCTCAGCTTCTTTAGCAAGGCAGTGGTCATCTTGGAGGTGTGTTTGGGGTCATTATCATATTGGAATACTGCCTGCAGCCCAGTCTCCGAAGGGAGGGGATCATGTTCCGCTTCAGTATGTCACAGTACATGTTGGCATTCATGGTTCCCTCAATGAACTGTAGCTCCCCAGTGCTGGCAGCACTCATGCAGCCACAGACCATGACACTCCCATCATCATGCTTGACTGTAGGCAGACACACTTGTCTTTGTACTCCTAATCTGGTTGCCGCCTCACACGCTTGACACCATCTGAAACTAATACGTTTACCTTGGTCTCATCAGACCACAGGACATGGTTCCAGTAATCCATGTCCTTAGTCTGCTTGTCTTCAGCAAACTGTTTGCGGACTTTCTTGTGCATCATCTTTAGAAGAGGCTTCCTTCTGGGACGACAGCCATGCAGACAAATTTGATGCAGTGTGCGGCGTATGGTCTGAGCACTGACAGACTGACCCCCCACCTCTTCAACCTCTGTAGCAATGCTGGCAGCACTCAAATTTTTATTTCGCAAAGACAACCTCTGGATATGAAGCTGAGCACGTGCACTCCCCTTCTTTGATCGACCAGGGCGAGGCCTGTTCTGAGTGGAACCTGTCCTGTTAAACCACTATATGGTCTTGGCCACCATGCTGCAGCTTAGTTTCAGGGTCTTGGAAATCTTCTTATAGCCTAGGCCATCTTTATGTTGAGCAACAATTTTTTTTTCAGATCCTTAGGGAGTTCTTTGCCATGAGATGCCATGTTGATCTCCCAGTGACCAGTATGAGAGAGTGAGAGCGATAACACCAAATTTAACACACCTGCTCCCAATTCAAATCTGAGACCTTTTAACATTAACAAGTCACATGACACCGTGGAGGGAAAATGGCTAATTGGGCCCAGTTTGTGCATTTTCACTTAGGGGTGTACTCACTTTTTTTGCCAGCGGTTTAGACATTAATGGCTGTGTGTTGAGATTTTTTGAGAGGACAGCAAATTTACACTGGTATACAAGCTGTACACTCACTACTTTACATTGTAGCAAAGTGTCATTTCTTCAGTGTTCTGAGTGTTGTCACATTAAAAGATATAATAAAATATTTACAAAAATGTGAGGGGTGTACTCATTTTTGTGAGATACTGTATATCAATTACATTGCCACTAACTGAATAACCTGCCTGCTTAATCTAAGACCCCTTTCCCACTGAGGTGCTTTACAGGCACTACAGCACTAAAAATAGCAGCTACATAGCGCCTGTAAAGTGCCTCTCCTGTCTAGAGGGCTTTCACACTGGAGCAGTGCGCTTTCAGGACGCTAAAAAAAGACCTGCAAGCAGCATTTTTGGAGCAGTGAAGGAGCGGTGTACAGGTGATACTCGAAAAATTAGAATATTGTGCAAAAGTTCATTTATTTCACTAATGCAACTCAACCATTTCAGCCCTGGATCATTTGGCAGCTCAATGACCGGAGGACTTTTTACAATTTGGCACTGCGCTGCTTTAACTGGTAATTGCGCAGTCATGCAATGTTGTACCCAAAAGAAATTTGCATCCTTTTTTTCCCCACAAATAGAGCTTTCTTTTGATGGTATTTGATTGCCTCTGCGATTTTTATTTTTTGCGACATAAACGTAAAAAGACGGAAAATTTTGGAAAAAAATGATATTGTCTACTTTTTGTTATAAGAAAAATCCAATAAACTTAATTTTAGTCATACATTTAGGCCAAAATGTATTCAGCCACATGTCTTTGGTAAATGTCAATAAGCGTATATTTATTGGTTTGCGCAAAAGTTATAGCGTCTACAAACTAGGGTGCATTTTCTGGAATTTACGCAACTTTTAGTTTATGACTGCCCTCCATCTCATTTCTTGAGGTGCTAAAATGGCAGGGCAATACAACCCCCCCCCCCCCCAAATTACCCAATTTTGGAAAGTAGACACCCTAAGGAAATTGCTAAGAGGCATGTTGAGCCCATTGAATATTTTATTTTTTTGTCCCAAGTGATTGAATAATGACAAAAAAAAAAACATTTTTACAAAAAGTTGTCACTAAATGATATATTGCTCACACATGCCATGATGCCCCGAAAACCAATCACCACCTTCAGGATTTCTAAGGGAGTACATTTTTTATTTCACTCCTCACTACCTATCACAGTTTTGAAGGCCATAAAATGCCAAGATGGCACAATCCCCCCCCCCAAATGACCCCATTTTGGAAAGTAGACACCCCAAGCTATTTGCTGAGAGGCATATTGAGTCAATGGAAGATTTTATATTTTGCCACAAGTTGCGGGAAAATTACAAACTTTTTTTTTTGCACAAAGTTGTCACTAAATGATATATTGCTCAAACATGCCATGGGCATATGTGGAATTACACCCCAAAATACATTCTGCTGCTTCTCCTGAGTACGGGGATACCACATGTGCAGGACTTTTTGTGAGCCTAGCCATGTACAGGACCCTGAAAACAAAGCATCACCTTCAGAATTTCTAAGGGTGTAAATTTTTGATTTCCCTCCTCACTACCTATCACAGTTTTGAAGGCTATAAAATGCCAAGATGGCACAAAACCCCCACAAATGACCCCATTTTGGAAAGTAGACACTCCAAGCTATTTGCCGAGAGGCATGTTGAGTCCATGGAATATTTTATATTTTGCCACAAGTTGCGGGAAAATTACAAACATTTTTTTTTTTTTTGCATGTTGAGTATTTTGCAGTTCTCATTTGTTTTTGAAAATGAAGAAAGAAAAGAAACAATTATTTTTCTTTTTTCAATTTTCAAAACTTTGTGACAAAAAGCAAGGTCTGCAAAATACTCATTATACCTCTCAGCAAATAGCTTGGGGTGTCTACTTTCCAAAATGGGGTCATTTGGGGGGGTTTTGTGCCATCTGGGCATTCCATGGCCTCCGAAACTGTGATAGGCAGTGAGGAGTGAAATCAAAAATGTACACACTTAGAAAGCCTGAAGGTGGTGCTTGGTTTTCAGGGTCCCGTACGCGGCTAGGCTACCAAAAAGTCTCACACATTTGGTATCCCGCAACTTGTATCAAAATATAAAATATTTCATGGACTCCACATCCCTCTCAGCAAATAGCTTAGGGTGTCTGTTTTCGAAAATGGGGTCATTTGAGGGGGGTTTTGAACTGTCCTGGCATTTTATGCACAACATTTAGAAGCTTATTTCACACATCACCCACTCTTCTAATTACTTGAAGACAAAGCCCTTTCTGACACTTTTTTTTTACATGAAAAAATTTTTTTTTTTTTTTGCAAGAAAATTACTTTGAACCCCAAAACATTATATATTTTTTTAAAGCAAAGGCCCTACAGATTAAAATGGTGGGTGTTTCATTTTTTTTCACACAGTATTTGCACAGCGATTTTTCAAACGCATTTTTTTGGGGAAAAAAACACTTTTTTTAATTTAAATGCACTAAAACACACTATATTGCCCAAATGTTTGATGAAATAAAAAATAAGATCTTAGCCCGAGTACATGGATACCAAGCACGACATGCTTTAAAATTGCGCACAAGCGTGCAGCGGCGACAAACTGCATACATTTTTAAAAGCCTTTAAAAGCCTTTACAGGTTACCACTTTAGATTTACAGGGGAAGTCTACTGCTAAAATTACTGCCCTCGATCTGACCTTCGTGGTGATACCTCACATGCATGGTGCAATTGCTGTTTACATTTGACGCCAGACCAACGCTTGGGTTCACCTTTGCATGAGAGCAGGGGGGACAGGGGTGCTTTTTTTTTCATTATTTATTTTGCTTTTTTATTTTATTTTTAAACTGTTCCTTTCATTTTTTTTTTCAATCATTTTTATTGTTATCTCAGGGAATGTAAATATCCCCTATGATAGCAATAGGTAGTGACAGGTACTCTTTTTTGAAAAAATTGGGGTCTATTAGACCCTGGATCTCTCCTCTGCCCTCAAAGCATCTGACCACACCAAGACTGGTGTGATAAAATGCTTTTCCTATTTCCCAATGGCGCTGTTTACATCCGGCGAAGTCATAAAGTGCTCGTAGCTTCCGGTTTCCTAGGCCATAGAAATGATTGGAGCCATTCTGGTCTCTGATCAGCTATATGGTCAGCTGGCGGAACCACCAGCTGCATTCTCAGGTTCCCTGTTTGGACAGGAGAGCCAGAGAAAACCATGGAAGACGGTGGGAGGGGGAGACATTCCCTCCCACTGCTTGTAAAAGCATTCTAGAGGCTAATTAGCCACTGGGATTGCTTTTACATGAAAGCTGACCGCTGGCTGAAAAGAATGATACCAAGATGATACTTAAACCCGCAGGCATCATTCTGGTATAACCTCTCAAAGTCCAGCAACATACCAGTACGTTCCTGGTCCTTGTTGGGCATATATTGTACTCTTTTTTTTCATGCAGCCTGTGGGCTGCAAAGTACCGCAATTTTTGCGATGTCTTTGACAAAGGTCAAGCCATTCGTTTGCCTCCACACCATTCATATGATTGCGCAATTGGTCTTGGAGGATAAGGCCAAGGAGGAGTATGTTGCAGGCGCACTTTCTCAAGGTTTCATTTGCAAATCCTCATCTCCTGCTGGTGCTGGCTTCTTCTTTGTGATAAAGAAGAGTGGTGAACTGAGACCTTGTATTGTTTATAGGGGTCTCAATCGTTTCAAGATTAAGAATGCCTATCTGATTCTGTTGATTACGGAGTTATTTGACCACCACAACGGAGCAACGGTTTTCACGAAGCTTGATTTTAGAGGGGCATACAAACTTGTGAGGAATAAGGAGGACGACGAGTGGAAAACTGCGTTTAAAACCAGAACAGGCCATTATGAATACCTCGTAATGCCTTTTGGCCTTTGTAACGCTCCGGCAGTTTTCCAGGAATTTATTAACAATGTCCTCTGAGATTTGTTGCAGTTATGTGTGGAGGTTTATCTCGACGATATCTTCATATTTTCCAAGTCCCTGGAGAGCCACCACATAGATGTCGGTCGTGTGTTTCAGAAACGAAAAGAGAACAATCTCTATTGTACACTGGAGAAGTGCAAGTTCCATCGTGAACAGGTTAAATTCCTGGGTTATGTAATTTTCACTGCTGGTTTTTCAATGGACCCAGAGAAACTTTCAGCAGTCCTACAGTGGCCCTAACCCGTGGGTTTATGTCCTCTGCAGCGTTTCCTGGGCTTTGCCAACTATTATCGGAAGTTTATTCGTAACTTCTCGTCTCTGGTCAAGCCCCTGACTGGTATGACCAGAAAGGATGGTAAGCCACAGAGTTGGTCTCCGGAGTCCATTAAGGCATTTGAGAGTCTCAATGGTGCCTTTGTTTCTGCCTTTGTTTCTGCTCCTGTGTTGGCACATCCTGATCCTATGTTACCTTTTATCCTTGAGGTTGATGCTTCTGAGACTGATGTTGGTGCCCTTTTGTCTCAACGTCCTATCTCTGAGAGAGCTATGCATTCTTTTGGCTACTTTTCCATGAAATTGTCACCTACGGAGTGGTGACAGAGAGCTGTTGGCGATCATTTTAGCCCTGAAAGAATGAAAACATCTCCTCGAAGGTACCACTGTACCGGTTCTCATTCTTACTGACCATAAGAATCTCACATTCTTGTCTGAGGCTAAATGTCTCTCTCCCAGAAGGGCGCAATTGGCTCTTTTCTTGTCAAGTTTCAATTACATTGTCTCATTCTTACCTGGTACTTATGCCCCGTACACACGGTCAGATTTTCTGATGGAAAATGTTCAATGGGAGCTTTTTGTCGGAAATTCCGACCGTGTGTAGGCTCCGTCGGACATTTTCCATCAGAATTTCAGTCACACAAAATTTGAGATCTGGACAACAAAATCCGTTGTCGGAAATTCCGATCTTACAAAGTTCCACGCATGCTCAGATTCAAGCAGAGTAGCCGCACTGGCTATTGAACTTCATTTTTCTTGGCTAGTCGTACGTGTTTTACGTCACTGCGTTGTTGACGTTCGCAATTTCCAACCAACTTTGTGTAACCATGTGTATGCAAGACAAGTTTGAGCCAACATCCGTCGGAAAAAAAATCCATGCATTTTGTTGTGGGAATATCCAATCAATGTCCGATCACGTGTATGGGGCATAAGAATGTAAGGGTTGACGCCTTGTCACGACAATTTTCCTCCACTTCCACGTAGGAGTCGGTTCCAGTGCCTGTGATTCCTCCTGATCGTATTCTGGCAACGGTTCGCACCTGTCTTGCTTCTCCTTTGGGTGAAAAAATTCTTGCTGCTCAGGTCCATGCTCCTCCTGAGAAACCTTGTGACTGCTGCTTTGTCCCAGAAAGTCTCCATACTGCCGTGCTCTAGACTTACCATTCTCCCAAGACAGCTGGCCACCCTAGGAAGAATCAACTCGTTTGGGCCATTTCCCATCAATTCTGGTGGCCTAGTCTACGTGCTGATGTAACTGCCTTTGTAGATGCCTGTTCCGTGTGTGCTCAGAGTAAGACTCCACGATACCTTCCAGTGGGCTTCTACAACCCATACCCAATAGAGAGAGGTCCTGGACCCACCTGTCTATGGATTTCATTGTGGAGTTACACAACTCCCAGGGCAACACAGTTATCCTTATGGTGTTTGACTGGTTCTCAAAGATGTGTCATTGTATTCCACCTAAGAATTTCCCAGTTCTAAGGAACTGGCTTCCATTTTTGCTCAGGGGATCTTTCGCTTACATGGGCTACCCAAGGTGATTGTCTCGGACAGGGGTAGTCAGTTTGTGTCCCGGTTCTGGCAAGCCTTTTGTGCACAGTTGGGAATTCATCTTGCTTTTTCCTCTGCGTATCACCCGCAGTCTAATGGGGCCGCAGAACGAGACAATCAATGGAGCAATTCCTACGTTGCTATATTTCTGACCATCATAACAACTGGTCAGACCTATTACCGTGGGCAGAGCTTGCTCGTAACAGTGCCTTGAATTCTACTTCCCGATTGTCCCCATTTATGGCGAATTATGGTTAGCAACCTTCCATGTTGCATGAGTCGTTTGTTCCGCAGAATATTCCTGCATTAGAGGAGCATCTCCGTGGTCTTTGTTCCACTTGGGCACAAGTCCAGGAAGCTTTGTGTTATGCTAATGATAGGTACAGACTCCACGCTGACCGCAGACGCCTGCCTGCGCCTTCCTACCAGGTTGGGGACAGGGTCTTGCTGTCATCTCGCAACTTCCGACTTCGTGTTCCCTCACTGAAGTTCGCACCTCGGTTTATTGGGCCTTTCTGTATTCTTCGCAGAATTAACCCACTGGCTTACGCATTAGACCTTACATCTAATATGCGTATTTCGAATGTATTTCATGTCTCCTTAATAAAACTTTTGGTCTACAACTGCTTTACCACCTCGTGCCACGTCCTCACCCTGTACAGATTGAGAACCATGAAGGGTATGATGTACAGTCCATTGTTGACTCATGTAGGTTCCCTGGGCGCATAGGAAATGGTACGGTCCGGAGGAACGCTCTTGGGTCTCATCCTGCCCCTGCACCTGTCCTCCTCCGTGATTTCCATAGATGTTTTCCCCTCAAGCCTGGTGGTCCTCTGAGAGGGAGGGGTCGTTGAGGAGGGGGTACTGTCAGGGCTGGGCTCAGCCCTTCCTTCTCTGAGCTGGCCGCGCAGCTGTCGGCTAATTGCCAGCTCCCATCTCTCTCCACAGTTACTCAGCTGTTGTTGATGTCCTGCTTGTCAGTCCTGCCTACTTAAGCTGCCAGTCCAGAGGAGCTCTGCCTTCACCTCAGTCAACATCACAGAGACACTCTCCTGCATTCCTGTTGAAAGACTTGCTTGGCTGACATCCCTTCTGGCTCAAGATCCTGCTTTCTGTTTTACTACACTCATCTCTGGCTCCCTGACATTTGGCTTGTCTGACTATGCATTCCGGTTCCTGATCTCTGGCTATGTTTTGACTACGTTTGTTCTATTTACTTTTATCATTAAACAAGTGTGATTTACTGTACTTCTGTCTCGGTCTGATTTCATGGTTTCTGACACTATCTCTTCGTCCACACAAACAACACTACACAGGGCTGCCGTGTAGGCAGCCTTATATAGTGTGGAGCGTAGACTTAGTCCCCCTGAGCCATGATTGCCCAAAGGCACCCTACCTTTGGCCAATCATGGCTCTCTTAGCAGAGGGTGCTGGGATTGGCCAAAGCATGCAGGTCAATGCAACCTAATCGCCCTCTCTGTTCCTCCCAGGACCTCCTGCTCTCTAGCTCCCTCATCACCTCCTCCCATATCCGCCTCCAGTACTTCTCCTGAGCCTCGCCCATCCTCTGGAATTCCCTACCCTAATCTGTCAGACTGTCTCCAAATTTATCCACATTTAAGCAATCCCTCAAAACTTTCCTCTTCAGAGAAGCCTATCCTGCTTCCATCTAACAACTGCACTATTTTCTCCATTAGCTCATCCCCCACAGCTATTACCCTTTTGTATAACTTGACCCTCCCTCCTAGATTGTAAGTTCTAACGAACAGGGCTCTCTGATTCCTCCTGTATTGAATTGTATTGTACTTGTACTGTCCTCCCTAATGTTGTAAAGCGCTTCGTAAACTGTTGGCGCTATATAAATCCTGTATAATAATAATGCTTTGGCCAATCATTATACAGCAATGCACTTTGATCTCACAGTGCATGATGGGGTGTTCCGCGGCACTCAAATTTGCCACGAACGCCCCGTAAGGTTCGCTCTTCAACGAACGGGTGCACACCCGATGTTCGAGTCGAACGTATGTTCCACACGAACATCAAGCTCATTCCTAGGTAAGACTAGAGGAACTCACTACCATATCTTTTGGCAGTGTGAATTTATTGTTCCTTTCTGGTCCATGGTGATGTCTCTGCTCCAGTATATTTCTGAGTCCCCCATTTCGCTGGATCCGTTACATCTCCTCCTGGGTCTCCCATTTCCGGGTCTGTCACAACATATACCATGAATATTAGGGTGGGATTGGATTGCCATAGCTAAGGGTTCAATTGCTAATACAAATAGCAATGGGTAGAGCAGACAATATTGTCTTGTCCCAGGTTGGATAGGAAACAACGACAATCTATAACCCCATATAGAAACCTGAGCCGATGGATTGCTATAAAGAATTTTAAGTAACAAAATAAAAGTAGAACCAAATTCAGAGGCCTCCAAAGTGGTAAATAAATAGTTCAATGAAAGAAGTAACAGTTTCCTAGATAAAGGGGCATCCTACTTGGAACGTGCCGCAGAAATCAATGCTATAGACCACCGGATCTAACATTTGGCGTTCATTTATAAAGCTTGACTGCTACTTATGAATATATTGTGCAAGAAACATAACCAGACTTAAAACTAGAAGTTTTGTCAGGATTTTGAGATCACAATAATTCAGTGAAATAGGGCAGTAGTTAAGAATGTCAGTGGAATCCTTTTTTGGTTTGGGTATAACACTAATGTAGGCCCTCTTTTCATCTACAGGAACTTTTCCACCATTCCGTAAGGAGTTAAAATGGAGAGCCATATGAGCAGCCAACAGTTCAGAAAAAAATTAGTAATAATTATTGGGGGACCAGGTGATTTATATAAAGATAACCTCTTAATGGCGTTCTGTATTTCCTCACATATAATGGGTTGTTCCATATGTTCTCTATGAGTTGCAGGTTTCCTCATTGATGGGGAAGACAAAGGAGGTGAAAGCAGAGGAGGAGAACCGCTGGATCTTGACTGGCTCTGAGACAAGGGACTATGAGTGATAAATCCCAATTTCAGCAGAATTTTTTAACCTTCAGCAAATGTAGAAAAGGAATATGATCTGCCATTATAAGTAAATTGGAAGGGGTAGCTCCGTCTGTATCGCATATCACATTGAACCAGAGGGGAAAGCAAAAGTTTGAACACTCTGTTTTTGAATGGTAGTTTGGGAAATGTCTGCAAAAATCTGAATTTTAAAGCCTTCAACTTCCAGATCCAAATGTTCCTTGGCATAATGCATGACCGCGTCCTTGACCCTGAAGAAATAAGGTTTCACGATCACATCTCTGGGAGGCCCATCTGGTTTCAGGGGAACTAGGGCCCTGTGAATACAATCAATCTCTATATGGATTTCATCAATATCTGCCACAGCAGATTGCATCAGAGAATAGGTGAAAGAGGTGATATCTTTCACTGTTTCAGGCAGACCCCGAATACAAAAATTATAATGCCTGGTGCAGTTTTCAAGATCATCAATTTTAGCGTAGGCTTTCTCTAGGCGATCATGTAGCTCAGTAATAATGGTGGAATTTTGAGCCACTCTATGAACTGTGGTATCAACTTTAGATTCAATGCTGTCCAAACGGTGTCCCAATTCCTGAAAATCCTGTTTCAGGTCAGAGACTAGATTAGTGGTAACCTTCCCTAACTCCCATTGCAACATATCAGCAAAGCAGGCAAGGAGTATAGTGTCCACAGAATATGGTAGCGGTGCAGGTAGAGGATCTGGGGACCCCTTCGGACTATCAGGGTTTGGGTCCTGGCCACTAGTCTGGTTAAGAAATATGTCTGCCATTTTCCTGTGCAGGGCAGATGAAGTGTGGGATGTATGGCCTGGGGAAGGTATGGAGGCCTGTGAATGAGATCTAGCAGGGCTATATAGGGAGCAGGAAGGATATCACTTGAGGAATGGATGGCTTTGGGGAAATACATGCTGTGTGCCCCTGAGCCAGGGGGCTTCCCTCTGCTCCACTGTAGCTGTGGCTGCAGTTTCTCCTTTACTGTCTGTGTCACCATCTTGGCTCCCTTCCCCGATACACAAGGCCGATTGCGGGTGCTGCCGTAGGTCTTCTCTACTGGTCGGGTGGATATGGATTGGGTCTCTGTGATGCTTGCCCACAACCCTGATATAGTGCTGAGGCGAGCGAGGCAGGGAGGCTGCTGAAACTGGGCTTTTAAGGCCAGTGGCTGTAGCTATAGTGATGTTCATGAGTAGTCAGCTGGACATATACAAGCAGATCCCCTCTCCCACAAGCACTAGCCATCTTCACCAGACCTCCTGATGGTGGAGATGTAGCTGCTTTCTGGATATCCCCAGCTGAGCAAGTGGGGGTTGGATAGCAGGCAGACAAGGGACAAACAGAAGCAGTGGTGTTGCTAGGGGGTGGCTTCTGGTTCTATAGCCATGAATCTGGGGCCCATAGCCCCGAGTCTCAGGAGGGGTCCACAACCCCCGGGCCACAGCCTCTCTTCAGCCAGGCCGCGAGTGCGGCGGGCCTCATGACAGAGCCGGAGATTGGGTGGGCCACATGACAAAGCCGGCAGGCAGAACGGGAGAGCCGGAGAGCAAGCGGGCTGCATGACAGAGCCGGCAGGCAGAATGGTAGAGCCAGAGAGCCAGCCAGCAGGCAGCCGGAGAGCGGACGGGCAGCATGGAAGAGCCGGCCAGTGGGGGGCGAAAGAGCAGAGAGATGAGATCATCTCTCACTGCCGACCCTCTCTCTGGGTACCCTGATGTAAGAGGAGGCTCTCTGGGATCCTGATGTAAGGGGGGCTTCCTGGGGAACCTGATGTAAGGAGGAGGCTCTCTGGGGACCCTGATGTAAGGGGGCGGGCTCTCTGGGGACTCTGATGTAAGGGGGAGGCTCTCTGGGGACCCTGATGTAAGAGGAGGCTCTCTGGGGACCCTGATGTAAGGGGGGCTCTCTGGGGTCCCTGATGTAAGGGGTAGGCTCTCTGGGGACCCTGATGTATAGGGGGCACTCTGGGGACTCTGATGTAAGTAATGAGGCTCTCTGGGGACCCTGATGTAAGAGGAGGCTCTCTGGGGACCCTGATGTATGGGTGGCTCTTTGGGGACCCTGATGTAAGGGGGGCCCTATGGAGAGCCTGATGTAAGGGGGAGGCTCTCTGGGGACCCTCATGTAAGAGGAGTCTCTCTGGGGACCCTCATGTAAGAGGGGGGCTCTGATGAAAGGGAGAGGATATCTGGGGACCCTGATCTAAGAGGGAGGCTCTCTGGGGACCCTGATGTAAGGGGGGCTCTTGAGACCCTGATGTATGTAGGGAGGCTCTCTGGGGACCCTGATGTAAGAGGAGGCTCTCTGGGGACCCTGATGTAAGGAAGGGCTCTCTGGGGACCCTGATGTAAGGAAGGGCTCTCTGGGGACCCTGATGTAAGTAGGGAGGCTCTCTGGGGACCCTGATGTAAGGGGGGCTCTCTGGGGACCCTGATGTAAGAGGAGGCTTATTATATCTTTTCATGTGACAACACTGAAGGAATGACACTTTACTACAATGTAAAGTAGTGAGTGTAAAGCTTGTATAACAGTGTAAATTTGCTGTCCCCTCAAAATAACTCAAGACACAGCCATTAATGTTGAAACCGCTGGCAACAAAAGTGAGTACACCCCTAAGTGAAAGTGTCCAAATTGGGCCCAAAGCATCAATATTTTGTGTGGCCACCATTATTTTCCAGCACTGCCTTAACCCTCTTGGGCATGGAGTTCACCAGAGCTTCACAGGTTGCCACTGGAGTCCTCTTCTACTCCTCCATGAAGACGCCATGGAGCTGGTGGATGTTGGAGACCTTGCACTCCTCCACCTTCCATTGGAGGATGCCCCACAGATGCTCAATAGGGTTTAGTTCTGGAGACATGTTTGGCCAGTCCTTCACCTTTACCCTCAGCTTCTTTAGCAAGGCAGTGGTGGTCTTGGAGGTGTGTTTGGGGCCGTTATCATGTTGGAATACTGCCCTACGGCCCAGTGAGGGGATCATGCTCTGCTTCAGTATGTCACAGTCAAGGCCGTCTTTAACATGGTTTGGGCCCTGGGCAAACATTTTTGCCCAGGGACCAATGCAATTTTGCTGTTCATCCCAACATCTCAAAAAATAGACACACACATAGAATAATCTAAAAAAAAATGTTGCAGACCCCCTTCACAGCAGTCCTACGGTGTCCTCAGTTCCCTTTCATGTCACAGCACTCCATTACATGCAGCCTCTTCACATGACAGCGCCCCATTACATTGCAGACATTTTCACATTATAGTGCCCCTTTACAAATCACAGCACCCCAATTACATTGCAGCCATTGTCCATTCACATTCACATGTAGGTGTTTTGGCGGCCCACATTTGCGCAGGCACAGCAGGCCACTCACTTGAATGGGCTGTCATGCCTTTATTTCCTGCAGAAAAAAAGGTGCATGCAGCATTTTAAAAATGCAGTGGCCTTGAAATCCATTCTGTTTTTGCACCATGCAACTTACCTGCAGTTCCTGCACACACAAACACACTGTGCAAAAGCAGAATGGACAGACAGTGCTGTATTTCACTGTTTGATGGGCATAGGTGTGCGCAGCCTATTACATGATGCATGCACATTTCTTTTTGCAGGAAACGCAGGCATGGCAGCCCATTCAAATGAATAGGCTGCTGTGCCTGCTCAAAAGTGGGATGCCAAAACGCATACATGTGAACCAGCCAGGCCCAAAATAAACCCATCAATCAGATAAATACACTAATGCTATCTATGTGCTGTAATGCTGTGTGCTCTGTAATAACAAATACAGCCACAGCTTCACTCAGCCTCAGTGGCGGTTGGTGCTTAAAATTTTTGGAGGGGCGCAAACATTTTTTGAAAAATAATCATCAATTGCAACCACTGTGCCATCAAACACTGCCACTGTGCCTATCAAACGCTGCCACTGTGCTCATCAAATGCTGCCACTGTGCCATCAAATGCTGCCACTGTTCCCATCAAACGCTGCCACTTTGCCATCAAACGCTGCCACTGTGCCCTCAAACGCTGCCGATGTGCCATCAAACACTGCCACTGTGCCATCAAATGCTGCCACTGTGCCCTAAAATGCTGCCACTGTGCCAAACTCTGCCACTGTGCCCATTAAACGCTGCCACTGTGCCTAAACCCTGCCACTGTGCCCATCAAGCGCTGCCACTGTGCCAACAAACGCTGCCACTGTGCCTTCAAACGTTGCCACTGTGCCATCAAATTCTGCCACTGTGCCCATTAAACGCTGCCACTGTGCCATCAAGCGCTGCCACTGTGGCCATCAAACGCTGCCACTGTGCCAAACGCTGCCAATGTGCCCATCAAATGATGCCAGTGTGCCCATAATATGCTGCCAGTGTGCCCATCAAATGCTGCCACTGTGCCAAACGCTGCCACTGTGCCCATTAAACGCTGCCACTGTGCCAAACGCTGCCAATATGCCCATCAAATGATGCCAGTGTGCCCATAATATGCTGCCAGTGTGCCCATCAAATGCTGGCAGTGTGCCCATCATGTGCTGCCAGTGTGCCCATTACATTTTAAAACTTTCTACTGTTCCAGTTCTACACATGGGGTGCGGGAGCCAGGGGAGGAGAAAGATCACCTACCTTGTCTTACTGGCCAGCTCAGCTCAGATCAATTCCTCCACACTGCTGCTACTGCTAGTTTCACTTGACTGCATTCCACTACGCGCCACGGTCTGACTCCTCCTACCGAGGCCTCCGTTCCTCTGAGTCCGATCACATACACACACTTGCTTGCAGGCAGCATAGCAAGGGGCAGGGCCAGAGCGTCAGTGGAGCTCATGGCCCCGCCCACCCGCGGCCTGCTCCTTGAGCGAAAAAAATGCAGCACTGGCACTGCTGCACTGTGTGTGCATGCCGCTGATGCCGGCTGATGACTGTCTGTGACAGACAGAAAGTGTGGGATTTTCAGTGCCGATTTGTGGGCAGTGCATGGGCTTAAGGGGCAGCTCTGCTTTGGGCCCCAAACAGTGAAAAGGCCCTGGGCAACTGCCCCATTTGCCCTGCAGTAAAGACGGCCCTGGTCACAGTACATGTTGGCATTCATGGGAACTGTAGCGCTCCAGTGCCGGCAACACTCATGCAGCCCCAGACCATGACACTTCCACCACCATGCTTGACTGTAGGCAAGACACACTTGTCTTTGTATTCCTCACCTGGTTGCCCCCACACACGCTTGAAACCATCTGAACCAAATAAGTTCATCTTGGTCTCATTAGACCACAGGACATGGTTCCAGTAATCCATGTCCTTAGTCTGCTTGACTTCAGTAAACTGTTTGCAGGCTTTCTTGTGCATCATCTTTAAAAGAGGCTTCCTTCTGGGACGACAGCTATGCAGACCAATTTGATGCTGTGTGCGGCGTATGGTCTGAGCACTGACAGGCTGACCCCCACCCCCCCACCCCTTCAACCTCTGCAGCAATGCTGGCAGGACTCTTACGTCTATTTCCCAAAGACAACCTCTGGATATGACGCTGAGCACGTGCACTCAACTTCTTTGGTCAACCATGGCGAGGCCTGTTCTGAGTGGAACCTGTCCTGTTAAACTGCTGTATGGTCTTGGCTACTGTGCTTCAGCTCAGTTTCAGGGTCTTGGCAATCTTGGCAACAGTTCTTTTCTCTGATCCTCAGAGAGTTCTTTGCCATGAGGTGCCGTGTTGAACTTCCAGTGACCAGTCAGGATCATACATCTCTATGGCCGAAGGAACGCCACCGGAGCCTGCATTACAGCACTAGCACACCCCAGGACATCTCTACCCCTGATAGGCATCCCCACCCTGTGAACCAGTAAGTGCATATATTACACTAACAATTAATGATATGATAGAATCATAGTCAGGAATATTCCATGTTTGTGTGTTTTGCGTGCATTGTCAGGAATATTTCATGTTTGTGCGTTTCGTGTGCGTTGTCAGGAATATTTCATGTTTAGGCATTTGATGCCCATTGTCAGGAATATTTCATGTTTGTGCGTTTTGTGTGCATTGTCAGGAATATTTCATGTTTATGCGTTTGATGCCCATTGTCAGGAATATTTCATGTTTAGGCATTTGATGCCCATTGTCAGGAATATTTCATGTTTGTGCGTTTTGTGTGTATTGTCAGGAATATTTCATGTTTATGCGTTGATGCCCATTGTCAGGAATATTTCATGTTTATGGGTTTGATGCCCATTGTCAGGAATATTTCATGTTTATGCGTTTGATGACCATTGTCAGGAATATTTCATGTTTATGCGTTTGATGCCCATTGTCAGGAATATTTCATGTTTGTGTGTTTCGTGTGCATTGTCAGGAATATTTCATGTTTATGCGTTTGATGCCTATTGTCAAGAATATTTCATGTTTGTGTGTTTCGTGTGCATTGTCAGGAATATTTCATGTTTATGCGTGTCTATGGCTATGGGTCATGTTAAAGGACTCTCCAGCTTCCTTCTATGAAGTACACCTAAGGACTTTTTTGCATCTTGATAAAAGTCCGCAGTGGGACTGAAACGTTGACACTCAAGTGTATTGTATATTGCACAAATAAAACAAAGGTGAATTTGTAACAAGACCTCTGGAATGCATTCTATCCTTGAATTTATTTTTTAAGAAAAATGTGTGTGAGTGCATATGTGTGTGTGTGTGTATATATATATATATATATTTATATATATATATATATATATATATATATATATATATATACACACACAATTTGCGTTTTATGGTTGTCCCCCCTACTTTTGTCCTTGTCCCCCCATGTGCCCCCCTAAATATGAAAGCCACTGTATGAGAGAGAGCGATAAAACCAGATTTAACACACCTGCTCCCCATTCACACTTGAGACCTTTTAACACCAATGAGTTACATAACACCAAGGAGAGAAAGTGGCTAATTGGGTCCAATTTGGAGTTATTTTGAGGGGACAGCAAATTTACACTGTTATACAAGCTGTGCACTCATTACTTCTACTTTACATTGTAGTGAAGTGTCATTTCTTCAGTGTTGATGAAAAGATATAATAAAATATTTACAAAAATGTGTGTACTCACTTTTGTGAGATAATATATATATATATATATATATATATATATATATATATATATATATATACACACACACACACACACACACATGTATATTATATACATGTGTATGCCTGCCAAGTGTATGACTTTCTTTACTTTGCTGTCATGGGCTCTAGCCCTGTAGACCTAGCAATGCCCCTCAACAGAAGCATAGTCGATGAGCAAGCCAAAAGGTCAATATCAAATATTAGTGACGATAAGGACAGCAGGCACGCAATGAGCAATCTATCGGCTGGAAATAATACAATAATCTGGCAAACAGCAAGTGCAGAGACATGGCTTAAATCAGGAAGTTCATGGGAAGTTCAAGGGAGGAGCAAAGGGTTCAAGGTTCACCAGAAACAAGACACAAAGCAAGGTTGTCCACGAAATCAGTCAGGGAGCTGTTCAGCATCCTTGGTGGCACGGAGAAAAGAGCCACCACCAACTGCTATTAAAATTAGATTATTCAATTTATTCAAGCTGTTAGGCAGACCTAAAGTGAGAAGCAGAGGTTCTGCATGTGGAGTTAGTAAGTAGGGATGGGCGAACCGTTAGGCCCGAGCATAAGGTTGTTCGGACGTTCGGCGAACAATGAACATTATGTGGTGTTTGCGGCAAATTCGAAAGCCACGGAACCCCGTTAAAGTCTATGGGTCTATGAAAAACCAAAATTGCTAATTTTAAAGGCTTATATGCAAGTTATTGTCATAAAAAATGTTTGGGGACCCGGGTCCTGCCCCAGGGGACATGTATCAATGCAAAAAAAAGTTTTAAAAACAGACGTTTTTTCGGCAGCAGTGATTTTAATAATGCTTAAAGTGAAACAATAAAAATGAAATATTGCTTTAAATATCGTGCCTGGGGGGGTGTCTATAGTATGCCTGTAAAGTGGCGCAGTTTTCCTGTGTTCAGAACAGTACCACAGCACAATGATATTTCTAAAGGAAAAAAGTCATTTAAAACTGACTGCGGCTGTAATGAATTGTCGGGTCTCGGCAATATAGATAAAACTAAAAAAAAACGGCATTGGTTCCCCCCAGTCCATTACCAGGACCTTATTTTTATTAAGAACTAGAAAACTATAAAATGTCCCGCGATGTAGATCCATCTCTCATTGTCCGACGAGCCGAAAAAAAAAAAAAGATGCAACAGCTCCGCCTCCATGGGAGGCTCCCACCAAGTGACGCTTCTTCTCAATGAGAGCTGTTATATAGCTGAGGCTTTTTTCTTTTCTTTTTTTCAGTCCGTAGGGTAGCGTGAGATGGATCTACATCGTGGGACATTTCTAGTTTTTTAGTTTTTAATAAAGGACTTGTCCCAAAGTGTCTCCTGTCTTTTTTACTATTTTTGACACTTTTTTTGTGAAATGCTAGGGGTACAATGTACCCGTTACCAAGTCACATGGGAGGGGGCGGGATCTGGGGTTTCCTTTGTTAAAAAGGGCTTCCAGATTCCAATAAGCCCCCCATCTGCAGACCCCCACAACCACCGGGCAAGGGTTGTGGGGATGAGGCCGTTGTCCTCATCAACATGGGGACAAGATGCTTTGGGGGGCTACTCCAAAGCACCCTCCCCATGTTGAGGGCATGTGGCCTGGTACGGTTCAGGAGGGGGGCGCTCTTTCGTCCCCTCTCTTTTCCTGCAGCCTGCCAGGTTGCGTGCTCAGATAAGAGTCTGGTATGAATTTGGGGGGGGCCCTATGCCATTTTTTTTTTAATTCGGAGCAGGGTTCCCCTTAATACCCATACCAGACCTAAAGGGCCTTGTATGGATTTTGGGGTGACCCCCACGCAATTTTTTAAATTATTTTTGGTTCAGGGTTCCCCTTAATATTCATACTAGACCCAAAGGGCCTGGTAATGGACTGGGGGGGGACGCATGCCGTTTTTTTCAATGAGTTTTATCTATATTGCCGAGACCCGACAAATCATGACAGCCGCGATCAGTTTTAAATGACTTTTTTTCCTTTAGAAATATCTCTTTGCTGTGGTACTGTTCTAAACACGGGAAAACTGCGCCACTTTACAGGCATACTATATCTACAGCATCTACAGCACCATTGTGGTCTGCAGCCTCTGCCTGTAGCATATCAGCTGTGGTAAAAGTACCAGCCATTTGGGTACCACACACATGAGATAAACACGTAGCTGTGCACCAGAAAGCTGAATAAGATTGGCAAGTCTTTGATATCAGTTTGCAACAAAAGACCCACACTCAAGGGGGTGTGGCCTGACCTGGCATGAAGAAGGTCGCTTGATCCCTGAGCTCCAGCCGCCACAGGAGAAAGCTATCAAATACCGGAGGTATTTATACTGCCGACATATCTCAAACGATGGGGACAGCTTCCCGGACCTCTTCTACCTCCCGTTCTCGCTCACCCAGGGCTCTTCCAGGGACACAGAGCCATAACATCCCAGAGATGTTCAGGGCGGGTAGGGGCAATATGGCGTCCTCTCACCACGGACCCTCCCGCTCCCAAACACAGCCGCTACAGCTGATCGACCCACCACTCTCAACCCCTCCGCATGTTCCCCCACATGAAGGGGGAATCGGTCTTGAACTTGGTCCTCAACCCCCACTTAACTTACAAGACCTCCGCTCATTTGCGGATGACATTAAAGACACCCTTTCCGCAGCTATCTCCGAGCTGAGGCTCGACTTGCGTGACCTTAATGACAGAGTGCTCAAGGTGGAGAGAGTGTCAGACCGCCACGAATCGACCCTCCATGCTGCCATCTCCCGCATTGACTCACACACACTGCAAATGCAGGACATGCAGAGGCACCTTGAAGACCTCGATAACCGAGGCAGGTGCCATAACCTCAGGATCCGCGATATGCCGGAGACAATAGAGGGTGATCAAATCCCTCTTGCAGTCACAGATCTTTTCAACAACCTACTCCACAGGCCCCCTCAGACCCCCATTACCATGGAAAGAATACATTGCGCCTTGCGCCCTAAAGGCAGAGAGAGCGACCCCCCACGAGATATCATATGCTGTGTTGTAGATTTCAAATTAAAGGAAGCAATAATTGAACAAGCTAGGGGAAGACAACAAATTCTCCATGACAGCACACCCATTCAAATCTATCAAGATTTATCAGGTATTACGCTGCAGCACAGAAAAGACCTTAAACCCCTACTGGACACCCTGCGGGAGAGGAACATTCCTTATAAATGGAAGTTTCAATTCTGCCTTTCAGCCTCCACACATGGCCGCACTGCCCTCCTCAAGGTGCCTGAGGACCTACCACACTTCTGTTGCTCACTTGGCATACCACTGATATCAGTTCTTAACTGGTATGCAGCGTTCCGCCCAATGACATCCAGTGAGGGAACAATGCGGGAAGAACCCATGGAAACCCAGGCCACCAGATTCCGTAGGAGACGCTCCCCCTCCGCCCTCAGAGGCCAAGCCAATCCCCGTAATGGCTACAGGGATCCCAACTCTCCAGAGTCGCCTCGGTCCAGGAGAACCCACAGAGACCGCTAAAATGTATATGCTGTGTACTAGCTTCCACTTTAAGTTAGCCCCGTTGGGCCCCTTTGAAAGGCACACTTTCTGGACTTCCTTAAAACTGTTCAGACCTACTTGACGGTTCCACGTTTTTTCCTTTGTTTTTTTTTTTCTAATTTTTATTTCTATTTCTAACTTCATGAACTCTGCACAATTGACAATTGGGACCCCCCCCCCTCAGTCCTGCTTCTCCTCATAGCTCTCTGGTCTCCCTAGCAGCATACAAGATGGCCGAATACCTTCTCTCCAACCTCGCAGCGCGAACTACTGCTTTACCACAGATCACTTTCCCTATTCGTTGCTTTACTGGCTCTTCCAAGTACGCTGCCAAAATCTGCCCGGCAACACATCTTTCGGTCTAAACTACAACTACCAGAACTCCAGGCGGCATGTAACTCCACCCCCCGCAGTTAAAAAAAAAAAAAAAAGAAAAAGAAAAGAAAGACATGCTGGGCACCACTCCTCGCTTCAAGAAACAATGCCAAGCTTCAATTAAACCAACGTGAAAACTTCATGGACAACACGGATCACTCTAAAGGCTATATCCTTTTCTTTTTCCAATCACTGGCCCTTCCCAACGCACCAATGTGACTCCAGCTACAACGACACATCTCAAGCCGCATGTGAAGACGGAACCGACATCTACAGCCCAGCTGTCGACACCGCAATATAGTTCCTGACGTGAGTCCGAGACTGCGAATCTTCCTGCAGAGATCCAGAGATCCACAAAACAGGTACCTGATGACTGAGGATCTCTCACGGCCTGACATGGCCACAACCCACTCCTCAGGGGTTTCTTTCCCTCACTTATGTATGGCATCACGGGTAACTCATACTGTAGTTCTCATTATCCTTAGTTTAATACATAATTGCATTGAATGATTGTGTTGTCACCTTATGCTGGACGGTCTAAAGTCCAAAATTGCAAGATGCTTCCTTGGACTTCCAGGGCTTCATACCTATGCTACACCTCTCAGCTATGTTATGAATGTTAGTGTTACAATGGTTTCTCTGTCATGACACCAGCTCTTAGCTCAGGCAATGACAATTACCATCTCTGATACCTTTTGCTATCCTGAGGGGGCTGGCATGGCAGGTAATATGCCAGCCCACTCAGGCTGTGACTGACAGTTGGCCTCACAAAATACTTGTTACCTGTTAATAGTACACTTTCCTAAAGTGACCCAGCCTGCTCACCCCCAACTTACACTTTAACACTTGCCTTCGCCAATACTCTATACCATCCTGTGGCGGCGGACTTTGGAATCTACTTTACTCTTTTTTAGTTTCTTATTTTTGCTTCACTTTTGCACCTTCTTCACTGCTTTGTGTTAGACCAACCCTCACACAGGTACGTGTCGGGGCGCTGTACCTTTAAAGGGACGAGCGCACCGTCTACGTCCTGTACCCCACCGATACACTATATCTCTGAGGTCTGTGGACTAACCTCTCCACACCTCATCGGTTTCCTTCCAGTGACCAGCGCGCCCCATTCCCACCATCCACACCCGTCGGAGGCACTTCCCCCGTAGTATTTCCCTAATCTCACCCCCCCGATTCCGCGCCATGGCAGTCACAAATAAAACCAACCCCCGGATGAATGACACACAACCCCATCTGAACTCCCTTAAACTATGCTCACTCAACATTAGGGATCTCAACACTCCTGAAAAGAGGTCTAAACTTATTTACTGCCTGCGACAATCAAAGACCCAGGTAGCACTTATACAAGAGACACACTTCCGAACAGACACTATCCCTAAACTACAGAACAACTACTTCCCCACGGTACATCATTCCTCCAACAATGAGGTGAAATCAAAGGGAGTATCCATTTTGATTTCCAAAAATTGCCCCATTGTGGTAACTGAAGTTCAAAAAGACCCATATGGCAGATTCCTCTTCATTAAGGGCTCCCTTTATGGTGAACCACTCACAATCGCCAATATATATGCCCCCAACTCCAAGCAAGTGGCCTTTTTCCGCACCACACTCCAACATCTTACCAGTTTCCAAACCGGCACACTAATAGTTGGAGGTGACTTTAACCTGGCTCTTAACCCTGCTATGGACACCTCCAATGGAACCTCATCCCTGACATACAGGGCTCTCAGGGCTATTAAAATGCAACTTAATAACTTACTCCTCCATGACACATGGCGCACACTGCATCCTAAAGTGAAAGACTTCACTTTTTTCTCTGCCCCACATGGTAAATATACTAGACTGGACCAGTTCTTTACTTCCCAGAAAGATTTGACTTTTCTCACCAAAGCTACCATTGACCCTTCTCTATTTTCAGACCATAACCCCATATCCATGACCCTGCTTCTGCCTACGGCACCTCCCAAGACCCACATATGGCGGCTCGATAGTTCCATACTGACCGACCCCATTAACACACAATGGATAACCAAGTGCCTCTCAAACTTTTTTACAGAAAACTCCTCAGAAACTGTTGCACCATCTGTCACATGGGCCGCACAAAAATGCGTTGTGTGGGGAGAATTGCTGTCCATAGCAGCGCAACGGAACAAATACAGGAACGCGCGCATTACCGAGCTGACTACACGCATTCACACATTAGAACAGGCACACAAGGCATCTCTGGCGATCTCCTCCATGGCAGACCTCACTATGGCAAGGGAGGAACTCCTGGAAACACTCAATAATAATCTGAAACGTAAATTTGCACTGACGCAAAAGCTATATTATGACCTTAGCAACAAAGCAGACAAACTCCTGGCGAGAGCTCTCAAAACCAAGAGGGCCGCCCAGACGATCCACAAAATACACCGCCCATCTGACGACGCAGCAGTTACGAATGAGGATATCTCGGACCAATTTGTCCACTCTTTCTCTGAACTTTACAACCTCCCCACTGCACGCACCATTCAAAACGACATAGATCGTAAGACAGCTATCACAGACTTTTTAGCACAGTACGGCCCTACCCCCCTCTCTTTGGACAACTCTCAAGGGTTAGACCGACCCCTCTCCACAGAAGAAATTCTTCTTGCCCTAAAACAAATGAAAACAGGCAAAAGCCCTGGACCGGATGGCCTATCGGTCAGCTACTATAAATCATTCCCAACTATTCTTGTCCCCCATCTCACCAAAGCCCTTAATAACCTCTCACCTGACTCAGCAGCCCACAAAGATATTCTTGAAGCACACATCACTCTTATCCCCAAACCGGGCAGGGACCCCACGCTAGTATCAAACTATCACCCAATATCATTACTTAATGTGGACTTAAAACTTTACGCCAAAGCTTTGGCGAACCGCATCCTACCCTTCATCCCGAATCTTGTATCACTAGACCAGGTTGGCTTTGTTCCAGGCAGAGAGGCTCGGGACAACACCACCAAGGCTTTGAACATCCATCACTGGCTCTCCAAAACTTCCACTCCAGGGTTTTTCCTTTCCCTCGATGCAGAGAAGACGTTTGACAGGGTGGCCTGGGATTACATGGAAGCCTCGCTACGGGCGATAGGCCTGCCACCCCGCATGCTACAAAAGATCCTAGCCCTCTATTCTACTCCAACGGCGAGAATCAGAATTAATGGTAACCTGTCAAGCGCCTTCTCTGTCTCCAATGGAACCCGGCAGGGCTGCCCCCTATGCCCACTAATTTTTATCTTGACCATGGAACCCATGCTCCACAAACTCAGAGATTAAAGGCGTAGAAATTAATCGTAAACAATACAAAATGGCCGCATACGCAGACGACATCCTACTTTTCCTTACTGATCCCATCACCACCATCCCTAATCTGCTGGCAGACTTCTCGCATTTTAAATCTCTATCCAACCTAAAAATTCATTTTCGAAAAATCAAAAGCCGACTGCCACGGTGTCCCAATGTTAACTCAACTTCCCTTTCGGTTGGGAACGGTATGCCATATCCTATCTTGGAATTAAGATCCCATCCAATTTAAATGACCTCTATGCCAGCAATTTTCCACCGACGCTCCTGTCAATCCAGGGTGATCTACAGAATTGGCATCTGGGATCCTTTTCTTGGATGGGCAGAATTGCCATAATCAAGATGAATGTCTTACCCAGACTTCTTTACCTTTTTCAAGCGATTCCCATCAAACTACCGTTCTCTTTCTTTAAGTCATATAAACATATGTGCAGAATCTCTTATCTGGGCTTCCAAGACCCCACGTTTAAGCTGGGAAAGGCCAGTCCTACCCAAACTTCTGGGAGACTTAGGCCTCCCAGACATTCAAAAATATCATTGGGCCTGCCACCTGACAAGGGTGGTGGACTGGCACGTACACCGTTTAACCAAGGATTGGATAACTTTGGAAGACTCCTTTGCCAATCTACCCATACCAAACGCACTGTGGATCGAAATCACATCTATACCCAAAGAATACACGTCACACCCTCTCATTGAAGCCACTCTTTCCATTTTAAAAACAGCTAGTAAAACACTTACTATCGCCCCTTTCTTCGGTCCTATTACACCCCTAGAAAATAATACAGAATTGCCCCCGGGACTTACACTTAAAGACCAAACTCTTGATGCACGCACAACACATGCCAGAGCACAGCGTTTTTTCCAAAATTGGTCTCTTCTACCACACCATGAGCTTTCCGCCTCAATCACAGAATACAACATCCTTTTTATAAATATCTCCAATTACGACATTTTTTTGCCTCTTCTAAGATTACCACTCAATGGCACAGGGATTACTCTTTCACTCGGGTCACAAAGTTAAGGAGGATAAAATAGTACGACAATGGGAGTCAGACCTCTCTTTAGATCTCACTCCCACTGAATGGGAACACATCTTTACCCTCCTACATAAAGGCTCAATAAACGTTTCAACACAGGAAAATAGATACAAACTGTTTTCAAAATGGTATAGGACTCCCGACAAAGTTCACCGCTTTCACCCAACCATACCCCCAACTTGCTGGCGATGCAACGCGGCTCGCGGCACCCTACTTCACATTTGGTGGGATTGTTCCTTCATTCAACCATTTTGGTCAGAGGTCCACCAACTAATCTCGCAAATAACCACCTACGCACCAGCCTTTTCTCCCGCACATTATCTCTTACACCACACCCAGGCTCCCCTTGGTTCCTATAAAAAATCACTCTCGCTACACCTCATTAATGCTGCCAACCTATGTGTCCCACTCCTTTGGAGAACTACTACTCCCCCAATGGTGAATGATTGGATACGTCGAGTAGACAGAATAGTAGACATGGAAAAGCTCATAAGTCAGGCTAACGATAATCCGAACAAATTCACCACCATATGGGCATGCTGGTTCCACTACAAACACTCCACGACTCAGACTACACCACCTACCACCTCATCTCCTCTACCGGGAACTCCCCAAATTGTTTTATGCTCTACGAACTCATAACCCACGCTCACAACTCTCTCGTATGCCCACCTCTAATTCATCCACGCTGACCTCACCCTGCTCTCACCCTAATAGTCCACCACTAGCCACTAACCCCTCTCACAGCGACCACTGCTGGACTCTACACACTTTACCTCCAAATCCCCTGGTCTTCTAGCTTAGACGTGCCTCTGTTCGGTCACTGGATTCCCCCCCCTCACCTTCCTTCCTTCGCTGAGTTAATTTCACAATGGTGCTCCCCCATGTGACTAGACGTTATACCCTACCACACCGTTCTAATTTGACACTGATTTACCTGCCCCCAGAAGCCCTCCCATCCACAGAAAGCTCCCTTTTAGGGGTGGATGGTTCTTGGGCCAACCTCTGACGGTGGGACCTAACACAACATCCATGCTTGCCCCAATTTTCATATTAAACTCCTACCCTTATATTGCGCAACATCAGCCTCCACAGACGTGATGCATATCACTCTCCATATATCTCACCTAGTACACTAAATGTGTTCCATGATGTTCATGTGCACCTAATGACTGCAGTTCCTATTTACACCTATGCCTACCCATACTTCTACCATTAAGACACACATTCTTGTTATTTCCATGTTGGGCTAATCTGCCTATATAATGTCTCTGCCTTTTTGATTCTTGTGTAATGTATATTGATATGTATACTGATTAACCCCTGTATTCATGTAAAATTTAATAAAACTTTTTTTGAAAAAAAAAAAAGACCCACACTCCTCCCTATTTCTCTGTGCTTCCAACATATTCCACCTCTTCACAAAATTGTGGCTCCTAGTGGCAGGGATGAAAGTCTCATAAGGGATTTCAGAGGCTTAGGTAATGCCAGGTCAAGTGGAGAAGAGGGTCATCATACAGCCTTTGTGAGTCTCCAAAACCTAGCCTGCCATCTCCAGTAGCAGCCTTTACCAGACAAGTGTCTCTACAGCAGCTGCTGGAGCAGAAGAAAAGATATATCCCCAAATCACCACCATTCCCAGCATCTGAGTGCCAGCTTGGCAAAACTTTTAACCTGTGCTATATCACAATGGCAGGTATCCAGCCACCATTATTTTGCCCTGAAGGTGTTTGTTTGTTAGTCAGTTTTGATTACATGTTATTTGTCCCCCCTGTCTGTGTCATCCTACACATCCTAGTTTTGTGAAACGCGTTGACGTCATCACGTCCGGACGTCACGCCTGCTGTCATCCCCCGTTGGGGCTAGCCGGCTTGCACACCGAGGGAGCGTTCCGATCGGCCATACGGAACAGCCGTGCAGGAGGGAATAGGCACACCGAGATGGCCGGCCATCAATGCATCTTAGCAGTGCTCAGCAGTATTTTCTAGGAGCACGGAGATCTCGTAGCAAGCACCTAATACTATGTGCAGCATTCAACCAAGCAGAGTATAGCATAAATGGATTACACTACGGCAGTATCTGTGGACTTCTAGACAGGACCCGGAAGTGGTAATGTACTTAACCATCTTTTTTGCATATCTCTGCCTAGCATATTACATGACAGCCATGGTTTCATTCACCGTACCAGTGCACACCTGACCAGACTCTTAACACCACTGCATGTATTGCAGTAATCTGCCACTTACATCCCTGGACCTGCGGAAACTCCAGCTCCATCCTAGCACTACAACAGCCACATCTTCTCCATCTACAGGTCGATTGGTACCTGATCACAGGACCTACACCAGTGCCCCACTCCACGGCCGTCTGCTCCCTCTTCCAGAACCCTCACCTCTCCCTTCCCCCCTTTCCATCACCCCACTCCCCCCCCCCTTTCCCCTCCCCCCCCCCTATTCTCTCCTTGTTCATCCAGTTTTGAGCCATCCCCCGGGGGGATTGATGTCTGGCTTGTAACCCTACTCAGCACATGCTGAACACTTTTTATTGTTTGGTTACGCAGACATCAATTGCCTAGATGTCCGGACGCTTTGTTTGTTTGTTAGTCAGTTTTGATTACATGTTATTTGTCCCCCCTGTCTGTGTCATCTTTTTGATCGGGTTTTCAGTTACCGATCATTTTTATCAGGGCAATGCAATTATCGGTTCATGCTCTCATATCCACACGTATCTATTTGTGTACCACAATAAACACTTGTTTGATTATTTAAATTCATCAGATTGCCTTTCTTTGGAGCCCTACTTTTTCTTGGTCCCCCCTCTGCTGGGGACAATTGTTTATCTACTGACCACATACACAATATCCAGCAAGTATGGGTAGGGATGCTACATATCCTTCAGAGCACACTGGGCCAACTTTCTAGTGGCTGGGAAGGATGCAGGACAAGGAGCTCTGCCAGTGCTTGTGGTGCTGCCCCATGTCTTGTACATGTATAACAGTGTGGTTACCTGTACCCCCAGCTCCTTACTAGCCCCATCCTCTGACTCCTTAAAATGCAGCCTTCAAAGCAAAATGCAGCTAAAAAAATTGTAGTGTTTCCTGAAAGGTAAACTCTGCATTGCACCTTAAAGTTTGTGGCCTATTCCAGTGCTCCGGGACTGTAAAGGAATCACACATAATGCTACTGCAGCAGGACCTCAGCATTAAAACTTGGAATGTTAACTACAGGGTAGACATGTGCAAACGGAAAAATGTGTTTCGTTTCAGATAGATTTGTTATGTTATTAATTTTGTTTTGTTTTGTTTCATTTTGTTTTGTTTTTTCATTTCCTATTCAAAAAAAATTCAAAATTTTCGGATCGATTTGAATTCCGATCAGTCAAATAATGATCAACCGATTTGAATTCTGTGTAAAGAATAGTTTGTTGTTAACCACTTGCCGACCGCCTCACGCTGATATACGTCAGTAGAATGGCACGTGCAGGCAGAATCATGTACCTGTACGTGATCTGCCTCCCGCAGGCGGGGGGTCCGATCGGACCCCCCCCCGGTGCCCGAGGCGGACGGCTTCTGTCCGGGAGCGATGAGAGGTGAGGGGGAGGCCATCCATTCGTGGCCCCCCCCTCGCGATCGCTCCCGGCCAAAGAGAATCTTCCTCTGCCTCTGCATAGTAAACAGAGGCAGAGGAAATTATGTCATCTCTCCTCGGCTCGGTATTTTCCGTTCCGGCGCCGAGGAGATAAGACTTCAATGTGAGTGCACAACATTACACATCACAGTAGAACATGCCAGGCACACATAACACCCCCATCACCCCCCGATCCATCCCCGATCACCCCCTAATCACCCCTCCCCCCCCCCGTCACACTGACACCAAGCAGGTTTTTTTTTTTTTTCTGATTGCTGCATTGGTGTCAGTTTGTGACAGTTAGTGTGGTAGGGCAGTTAGTGTTAGCCCCCTTTAGGTCTAGGGTACCCCCCTAACCCCCAATAAAGTTTTAACCTTGATCTTTAACTTGATCACCCCCCGTCGCCAGTGTCACTAAGCGATCGGCTGCATGAGAGGCATTTTCTTTATGTCCTCCCGAGTACCCCTACCCAACGAAGCCCCAAAAAGATGTCGTGTCTGCAGCAAGCGCGGATATAGGCGTGACACCCGCTATTATTGTCCCTCCTGTCCTGACAATCCTGGTCTTTGCATTGGTGAATGTTTTGAACGCTACCATACACTAGTTGAGTATTAGCGTAGGGTACAGCATTGCACAGACTAGGCGCACTTTCACAGGGTCTCCCAAGATGCCATCGCATTTTGAGAGACCCGAACCTGGAACCGGTTACAGTTATAAAAGTTACAGTTACAAAAAAAGTGTAAAAAAACAAAAAAAAATATAAAATTAAAAAAAATAGTTGTCATTTTATTGTTCTCTCTCTCTCTATTCTCTCTCTATTGTTCTGCTCTTTTTTTACTGTATTCTATTCTGCAATGTTTTATTGTTATTGTTATTATGTTTTATCATGTTTGCTTTTCAGGTATGCAATTTTTTATACTTTATCGTTTACTGTGTTTTATTGTTAACCATTTTTTTGTCTTCAGGTACGCCATTCACGACTTTGAGTGGTTATACCAGAATGATGCCTGCAGGTTTAGGTATCATCTTGGTATCATTCTTTTCAGCCAGAGGTCGGCTTTCATGTAAAAGCAATCCTAGCAGCTAATTAGCCTCTAGACTGCTTTTACAAGTAGTGGGAGGGAATGCCCCCCCACTGTATTCCGTGTTTTTCTCTGGCTCTCCTGTCTCAACAGGGAATCTGAGAATGCAGCCAGTGATTCAGCCAGCTGACCATAGAGCTGATTAGAGACCAGAGTGGCTCCAAACATCTCTATAGCCTAAGAAACCGGAAGCTACAAGCATTTCATGACTTAGATTTCGCCAGATGTAAACAGCGCCATTGGGAAATTGGGAAAGCATTTTATCACACCGATCTTGGTGTGGTCAGATGCTTTGAGGGCAGAGGAGAGATCTAGAGTCTAATAGACCCCAATTTTTTCAAAAAAGAGTACCTGTCACTACCTATTGCTATCATAGGGGATATTTACATTCCCTGAGATAACAATAAAAATGATAAAAAAAATAAAAATGAAAGGAACAGTTTAAAAATAAGATGAAAAAGCAAAAAAATGATGAAAAAAAAAAAAAGCACCCCCTGTCCCCCCCTGCTCTCGCGCAAAGGCGAACGCAAGCATTGGTCTGGCGTCAAATGTAAACAGCAATTGCACTATGCATGTGAGATATCACCACGAAGGTCAGATCGAGGGCAGTAATTTTAGCAGTAGATCTCCTCTGTAAATCTAAAGTGGTAACCTGTAAAGGCTTTTAAAGGCTTTTAAAAATGTATTTAGTTTGTCGCCACTGCACGTTTGTGCGCAATTTTAAAGCGTGTCATGTTTGGTGTCCATGTACTCGGCCTAAGATCATCTTTTTTATTTCATCATACATTTGGGCAATATAGTGTGTTTTAGTGCATTCAAATTTAAAAAAATGTGTTTTTTCCCAAAAAAATGTGTTTGAAAAATCGCTGCACAAAAAATGTGTGAAAAAAAAAAATGAAACACCCACCATTTTATTCTGTAGGGCATTTGCTTTAAAAAAATATATAATGTTTGGGGGTTCAAAGTAATTTTTCTTGCAAAAAAAAATAATTTTTTCATGTAAACAAAAAGTGTCAGAAAGGGCTTTGTCTTCAAGTGGTTAGAAGAGTGGGTAATATGTGACATAAGCTTCTAAATGTTGTGCATAAATGACCCCATTTTGGAAAGTAGACACCCCAAGTTATTTGCTGAGAGGCATGTCGAGTCCATGGAATTTTTTTTTTTTTTTTTCATTTGCCACATCAGTGTCCGTTTTCGGGGGCATAAGTTTCAACTTTACCGTTCAATACTTTCCCAACCCGTTACTCACATCATAGTGGCATTTGTTACTTTTTTTTTTTTTCTTTTTTCTTTTCTGTTTTTGCAGATATCATTTAGATTTAATCTTCATTGCTTGCAACACAGCAGCATCCCTCATCAACAATGCCAAGAAGATCATATCTAAAGCCTCCCTTAACTTAAGCCCCCTTCCCCTTGGCCCCCCCAACCCCCCCACCTCCTCGAAGTCCTTTATTTCTTTCATCCATGGGCCTCCGAGCTAGCTAGGTCAACACCACCAATGGACACCACTCCTGTTGCATCTTACCAATCTCAGACTAACTACACGGGGATTATATTAGCTAGACCTATTAACTCCCCAATACCTCTACCGCTCTTATTGAACTTTTAAATCTTTGCCAGCCCTTCCATTTTTCCTCATACTCCTCCATTTCCACTTCCTCAGAGTATCTCAGATATTCTAAGTTCTGGGTTTCATTTGTTATGTCATACCATTCTTGTAATGTTGGGCCGTTTTTTTCCTGCCAGTGTCTTACTATAAGGCTTTTTGCTGCATTCAACAGTTGTGGTATAAGTGTTCCCAGATATGACTCGGTTGGCATTCGGAAACCATGAAATAGGCATGCCCATGGATCGTCCGCGACTACTATTTGGGTTATCTCACTAATAATTTTCCTTATCTCATCCCAGTATTCCCTCATTTCTGTGCATTGCCACCAGATGTGTGCCATTGTACCCAGCTCCCTGCATCCCCTCCAGCAGTATTGTGAGGTTTCGCTCTGATACTTTGATGCTCTGTCTGGGGTAATGTACCATCTTGACAAACATTTATAATTTAACTCAGACACCTTATAGTTTACTGAAGTTTTATGGACTCGCTTTAATAAAATTGTAGCCTCCTCGTTTTTGAGTTTTGAATTTAATTCTGTCTCCCATTTTTTGATAAATACTGGAATGTCTGTACCCTTCAGATCCATCAATACCCTATAGATCTTAGAAATCCCCTTCTTCCTTACCTTACCGACACAGAGTTTCTCTAACGGCTGTAGGTTATCCATCATTCTAATAGGTTGGGGGAGTGTTGCCGCGAAGTGTTTTAGTTGAAGATATCGCCATCTATTGAGGGTCATAAGGTCGCTTTTATTTTTTAAGTCCTGAAAAGAACAAAGTTTGCCCTTCTCCATAACATCCTTAAGCTGTGCTTGCAAGATCCATCTCCCACTCCAAATCTCCATACCTGGTGCAAAAAATTCTGTGTCTTTCAAAGGGATCAAAGGGGAGTTATACTCCCATTTCTCCCTTTTATGCAATTTGTCCCATACTTTTAAAGTGTATCTAGTGATAATATGTGCCTCAGAACTAAGTTTCCTAAAAGTTGGAGGAATCCAAATTACTTTACTCATGTCTGCTTTACTAATCGTGTTGTCCATTTTCACCCAACGCTTTTCCTTATTTCCTTTTGCCCAATCTATAATTCTTGATAAAATAATTGCCTCGTGATAACATCTTATGTCTGGTGCACCCCAACCCCCCCTCTCTTTGTCTCTAACCAGTGTTGCATAACTTATACGCGTTTTTTTCCCCCTCCAAATAAATTTTGAAAAAAGTGAGTGCAGTTTTTTGAGATATGCTTGTGGTAAAGGTATAGGGAGCATTTGCATTTTATATAAAATCTTTGGCAGTATTGCCATCTTAATGATGTTAATTCTTCCCCCCCATGACAGCTGTCCTCTTGTAATTCTGTTCAACTCCCCCTTGTATGGCTCCCACAGCAATCTCGGTGGCATCAACCACGAGAACATAAGGCAAGGTAGGGTCAAGGTGTCTCAAAATGGGTGCAGATGTGAAAAGGCCCTTTAATCTCTCAAAAGCAGCTTGAGCTTCTACAGTCCATGTGAAAGTTGTGCATGATCTGGGTAATTGTGTAATAGGGGATATGATACCTGAGAAGTTCTTGATAAACTTCCTGTAGAAATTAGAAAATCCCATGAATCGCTGCACTGACATTTTATCAGTGGGAGCCGGCCAGTCGAGTACTGCAGATACATTCTGTGGGTCCATGGCAATCCCATCTGCGGAAATAATGAGGCCCAGGAACTGGATAGTATGTCTCTCGAACTCACACTTTTCAGCTTTGGCATAAAGGTGATGTTTCCTTAGTCTGTCTAATACCTTTTTAACATGGAGGAGGAGAAGGGAGGAGGAGAAGATTAGTATGTCATCCAAGTAGACAATAGTAAATACATCAAGGAAGTCCCAAAAAACATCATTCACAAAATGCTGGAAGGTAGCTGGTGCTTTACAGAGTCCGAAGGGCATCACTAAATATTCAAAGTGCCCAAAACGAGACCTAAAGGCTGTTTTCCACTCATGTCCTTCCTTAATTCTGATCAGGTTATATGCTCCTCTTAGATTCAATTTAGAGAAAACACGTGTTTCTCGCAGTCTCTGAAACAGTTCAGGGATGAGTGGCAGGGGGTATCGGTTTTTAATCGTTACTTTATTTAAGTCCCGGTAATCAACACAAGGCCGGAGTGTGTGATCCTTTTTTTCAACAAAGAAAATTCCCGCTTCAGCGGGGGGAAGAGGAAAGCCATATAAAGCCCTTATCAAGGTTTTCCTTAATGTACTTTTGAAGTTCCTCCAGTTCAAGCTCAGAGAGAGGAAAGATTCTGCCAAAGGGAATTTCAGCGCCCGGCAAAAGTTCAATAGCGCAGTCATACGGTCTGTGAGGGGGGAGTGTGTCAGCATTCTTCTTGTTGAAAACATCCAGGTATTCATGATAAACGGATGGCACAAGTTTCCTTGTCAAAAGAAGTTTATTGAGTATACAATATTATAAAGATACATAAAGTAAGTTTACAAGGATCTATAAAGTAAGCTCATTGTTTTACAGTAGGGTTTATATAGGTAAATATCATGAAATTTCAAATATTAAACATTGGGTTCACGTAAACCTAAATTAAAGATATATATCATTTCCTTAGTTACTTTTGTAGGTATTTAAATGATTTATACCTACTATACATATTGTTTACAGGTAGAGTGTATATAGGTCAAATAAATTCTGATAATGAGCTTTAATCGTAAGGTGGAGAAAAGGAAAGAGAAAGAAGAAAAAGGGTAGAAAGGCAGAGGTATGGTCCACAAGGTTGTCCCGCTCGTCAGTTTATTATTCTTTTTAGTTCTCTTTGAAGCCTTAGAATGGGTGTCTCTGTAAGTCATTTAATCTGTTACCATGGCAACAGGACAGAGTCATTGAAATTTGACAGGAACTGTTGTTTTATTCAAGGATGCCAAAGTTTTTCAAATTTTGGAATTAAATTTTGATCGATGGCTACCATCTTAGCATGGGACATTGTATTATTCATTCTGTGAATTGTTTCTGCTAGTACCAATGTAGGAGATTTCCATGCCTTGGCCACTGTTTGTTTTGCAGCCGTTATTAGTTGGATCATAAGTTTGAATTAAGAGAGTGTTAACCATTCCGGTTTTAGATTAAGTAAAGTTATATATGGATCTGGTTGTATTATTTTTTTAAATATTTTAGATGCAATCACGAAGACTTCCTTCCAGAAGGTTTGGATTTCTGGGCACGTCCACCATATGTGTAAATGTGTGCCTATTTCTGGGCATCCTCGAAAACAAAGAGCTGAGGTATTAGGTGAATATTTTGCCACTCTAGCGGGTACAAGGTACCAGCGAGTTAGGACTTTATAATTTGTCTCCAGTGCTAAGATGTTGGGTGAAGATGACTTAGATGTGAGCCATATGTTAGACCAGTCCGTGTCTTCTAAAGTTCGTCCCAGGTCCTCCTCCCACCTCTGAACGTAAGAGGGTCTATTAAGATTTACTACTCCATATAATTGATTATAAAGTGATGAAATTGTACCTTTAGCAAATGGATCTTTTGTACAGATTGATTCAAAAATGGATAATTGGGATAATGGTGTATCCCCCTTTAGGAATGGTGTATAGAAATTTTTGATTTGGAGATATCTAAATATCTCAGAGTTTGGTAGATCATATTTTTCTCTAAGCGATGGGAATGAAAGGAATGATTTAGATGCTATGAAGTCATTTAGTGTCTGAATGCCTGATGTTGTCCAAGCTTTAAAAGAATTTGGGTAGATCCATGCCGGATAAAAGGCCGGATTTCTGATAAAAGAAAGGAGAGGATTGTGTGGATATTGTAACTGATATTTAGTTTTTAGTTTATCCCAGAGAGATAAGAAGTGTTTAGTTATGGGATTATGAATTTTAAAGCGGTCTTTAGGATCAAGCCATAACAAGTTTGATATTAATAGAGGGTCATTTTCTGAAGCCTCTATAAATACCCATAATGGGATTTCCTGTTTTGCATGGTATTTGGACAGACTGGCCAAATGTGCTGCTCTGTAGTAGTTAGTAAAATTAGGGTATCCCAGGCCTCCTTTATTTTTGGGAAGATGTAGTGTGTGTATAGGTATACGTGGTTTAGAAGAGCCCCATATAAACGAAGTTGCTCTTTTTTGTACTATTCTCAAAAAATAGGAAGGAATTGGAATAGGGAGGACTCTGAATAGATAAAGCAATTTGGGTAGAATAGTCATTTAAATTGCATTAATCTTCCCTATCCAGGATAAAGGAAGTTGCCGGATGGCACAAGTTTAACAGTCTCAGAATCTGCACTGATGCAGAGGAGTGGCTCTCCGGAACTGGATATAGGAGGGAAGCAGTACTCCTTGCAATAGTCAGAGGGAAAAGACACTTCTCCAGATGACCAATTGATGAGAGGATTATGTGCCCTCAGCCAGGGTTGCCCAAGAATAACAGGAAAAAGTGGGGATGTGATGACATCAAGACGAAGGAGCTCCCGATGTCCAGAAGTGGTAGAACAGGGAAAAGGTACAGTCTCTAGCATACCAGGTCCAGATTTAATGCCTGTACCATCAGCTAGGTGAACCGAGAATCTGTTTTTCTTGGTACATAAAGGTAGTTCATGCATAGTTGCGAAAGAAGAGTCCACAAAACAGCTACAGGCCCCTGAGTCCACGATGGCAGACACTGTGAGAGTCTTTCCTGCATACTGGAGAGAGATTGGCAGCAAGGTGTGGTTCTGGCCGGGGTTTAGGGAAGCAACCATATGAGGTGGAGAAGATTATCTCCTAAGGTGTCTTTGGGGACAACATTGCAGAAAATGTCCTTCATCGCCACAGTAAAGGCAGAGTTTGAGCTGGTGACGACGAGATCACTCCTGTTTGGACAGAGGAGGTCTCAGGAAGCTGGTATGTGCAACCCTCTTAACATTGGCTGTGTCTTTAGGCATAGTTGCAGAGTAAGGAGGTAACTGGGCCTTGGGGTGTGCAGGTGTTTTGCTTGCATCTATCTAGCAAGGTTACTCTGTGGTATAAGCAAGGATGCTGAGATTTCTGCAATGTGTAAATGTGCTTTTACTATACAAAGATGCTGTACATACAAAACTATTTCAATATTAGGAATACAATACAAGACTGACAGATATCAATAACAAGCAAAATGCCTAGCAAACTAAACATTCTATGATCTATAATAGTACAAATACACTTAAAGGTTACTTATCTTCTGTTACTGTATGTTCGTGATCTCCATTGGCAACAAATCTCCTGGAGCATCAGGCAGTGTTCTTGTATCATGAGTGGTGGCTTCTGATCTTCAAAGCATGATGGTGTGTGTGTGTGTGTGTCTCCCTACTCACCCCTTTTATGTGTCAGGCTGTTTGCCATAGTTATCAAACAACAGAAAACATGCCTGTTTACTGTAGCTGTAGAAACAATAGACTGTTGAAAACTGTATTTACGTACAAAAATGGTATCTACGTACCATTGTCTACTTAAACCAAGACAGTAATTTAACAGCCATTCTTTCAGTTTGCTGAAAGAATTAGCTGAAAGAATCCCAAACAAGTAATGTCTTACTTGTTTACTGTAGCTATAGAGTCAATAGCCTGTTAATTGAACTGTCAATTAAATACAACAATGATATCTACTCCCATTGTATAAAACAGCATTTGTTTGAGAAATTTACTCAAGCCAAAAAACTGACAGTAATCTGACCAACTCACTATTGTAATATTGTTATGTCCCATGTATCAAGTCTGATTAATAAAAAAAAAATCATATTGTAACAAACGCAACACAGCAGGTAACAAATTAAGGTTTCCGGTTCTCTCGGACTGTCTTTCACGCAGGCGGCGATCAATCAGAATGCAAGTCATCCAAGGAGGTGGGTGCATCCACCCTGGCCAGTTCATCCTTGATAGCCTCTGACAGGCCGAGATGAAACTGAAAACGTAGTGCAGAACTATTCCATTTGGTATCAGCGCTCCATAATCGGAAGTCTGAAACATAATGCTCCACAGGCCTGGGGCCCTGTTGCAGATCACTTAAGGTGGTTTCGGCAGTCTGTTGACGGAACGGATCAGCATACATTTGGGCCATGGCGGCAAAAAAGGAACTTGCAGAAGCCAAGACAGGATCACATTGCTCCCGGAGTTGGTGAGCCCAGGTCTGGGGTTCTCCCAGCAGAAAGGAGATGAGGAAGCCTACCTTCACTTCTTCAGTAGAAAAGGGGCAGGGTAGCAGAGAAAAATAAAGCTCACAGGCATTCTGAAAAGTTCTGAATCCTTTATGGTCGCCAGAGCAGTGCTCGGGTAAAGGTACTCTAGGCTCAGGAGGGTAAGAAAGTCCCACATGGTTACAAGTTGTGATTCGTGCAGCAGAATCCATGACTCTTGTAGACTCAGAGGTGGAGACCAGACTGGATATTGACTGTAGTTCGTCGTGGAGTTGAACAAAGTCCTTATGCAACCCTTGTACCGCATGAGAAAGTACGGTAACAGTCCGGCAGAGGGTTGACAGAAGAGGGACCACCTCCCTTTCAGACTCCATTACGGTGCTGACTGGTACTGTCACATACCTGGTTGGAGACTGAAATGACGAGGTCGGCCTCTCTTGTATCTCCAGTCCAGGTCCCGCTGGAAGTGGAACAGCGGAAGCTGAGGACCAGGAGGGACACGAGTGCCTGCAGCTGCGGACCCAGAGACTTGTGGCGGAGGATGCGATCTTGGATGAGCAGAGAAACCGCCAGATCAGGCTAAGCGGTGCTGCGCCAAGGATCAGCTGGGCTTAAGGAGGCACTCCGCAGGAACTGTGGTGCTGGAACGTTAGGTGATGTAAAGTCCCTGGAATACTTGCAGAAGGAAGTTGCAGCAGGTTGCAGGACTGTGATTGCAGGCACTTGCAGGATAACGAGGAGAAACGCCAGAGGCGGGAGCAGAATCTCAAGGATAGCCAGGTTCGGTAACAGGCGGGCAGCGGGGTACAAGGCAGCAGGCAGAAGCGAAGTCACATGGATAGCCGGGTCTGGTAACAGGCGAGCAGTGCAGTGCAAGGCAGTAGGCATAAACAGAGTCCAATGGGAAGCCAGGATCAGAAACTGGATCCAGAAGCAGAGTCAGGGCAAGCCAGGTTTATCAACAGGTAACAAGCAGGTAGTAGCAGGGTTTAGGTATCAGGGTACAGCTGAAGACCAGTCAGCACCGGTCTGAGGGCAGAGAACTTCTTTAAATAGGCTGGCTGGCGTTATGGGCGTGCTCCTGCGCATGCGCATTGATGCGCACAGGAATCTGCAGCCGTCCGTGTGCGCGCGCATACGTGCGAGTGCGCACGGAACGGGAACTAATAGTTCTCTTACAGACACTGTCTCTCTGTCTATCTATCTCTCCCTCAATGCCGGAACACACTACACAGGGCCACCGTGCAGGCGAACTTATATAGTGTGGGGCGTGTACTAAACACCCTGAGCCATAATTGGCCAAAGCCACCCTGGCTTTGGCCAATCACTGCTCTCTGTACAGACGGCGCTGTGATTGGCCAAGCATGCGGGTCATAGTGCATGCTTGGCCAATCATCAGCCAGCAATGCACTGCGATGCCGCAGTGAATTATGGTCCGTGACGCGCCACTCGAATTTGGCGCGAACGGCCCATATCGTTCAGAATTCGGCGAACGACCGCACAGGCAATGTTCGAGTCGAACATACGTTCGATTCGAACACGAAGCTCATCCCTACTAGCCACTATAAAATATTTGTTGCTTTTGCCTCTGAATTTTTTTTCATGATACATCCTGTCATGTCTCCCCCCCTTGCATTGCTACAAAAACAACCTGCTTATATATAGTTCAGTCACTACAATATGTGCAGCTATTGTCTCTGAAATAATTAAAATAACTATTTTTAGGATAAATCATGCCTCATTTTTTCTTTTTACATTGTGGCCTAAACATGCTTATATGTTGTCCAGCCACTGAAAGGTGTGTTTTCTCAAGATAGGCCTGCCCTGTCTTACATAGCAGCCTTACCAAGCTGCTTACGTAATGTTAAGCCACTGGAAAATATTTGTGACTATTATTTCTGAAATATTACAGTCTCATTTTTATTTTCTTTATAAAAGATTATTTGCCATTACCTCTTTTGCAGCCTAAACAAGCTGCTTACCTACTGTCTAGGCACTGTACAATATTGGTGACTTTTTTCTTTGAAATAATAAACTCCAAACTTTCTTTTTAGAATAGAATCTGCTTTGTCTCTACCTCCTACATTTCAGCCTTACCAAGCTGCTTACATACTATCTAACCACTGTTCAATTTACATGGCTATTTTCTCTGAACAAGTACAGTAGGTGACCGCGATATTGTGTCAATCTCGCCGCACTTCTCCGCAAGATTTGACACCTACGAGCCCCGTCGCAGGAGCCAGCGCCGAGATGACTCACTCATCAGGAAAGGAAAACTTTGTTTTCCTTCCGCGATGAGTGACAGGCAGCGCTGACAGCTGTCTGGTATGAATCCTGAGGCGGGAACACCGCGCCAAATTTTAAATGGAAAAACCGACGTGGGTTCCCCCCTCGGAGGCATACCAGGCCCTTAGGTCTGGCATGGATTGTAAGGGGAACCCCCTATGCCGAAAAATCGGCGTGGGGGTCCCCCCCAAATCCATACCAGACCCTTATCCGAGCACGCAGCCCGGCCGGCCAGGAAAGGGGGTGGGGACGAGCGAGCGCCCCCCCCTCCTGAGCCATACCAGTCCGCATGCCCTCAACATGGGGGGGTGGGTGCCTTGGGGGAGGGGGGCGCCCTGCGGCCCCCCCCACCCCAAAGCACCTTGTCCCCATGTTGATGAGGACAAGGGCCTCTTCCCGACAACCCTGGCCGTTGGTTGTCGGGGTCTGCGGGTGGGGGGCTTATCGGAATCCGGGAGCCCCCCTTAATAAGGGGGCCCCCAGATCCCGGCCCCCCCACCCTGTGTGAATGAGTTTGGGGTACATGGTACCCCTACCCAATCACCTAGGGAAAAGTGTCAATATAAAAAAAAAACACACTACACAGGTTTTAAGAGTAATTTATTAGTCAGCTCCGGGGTCTTCTTCCGACTTCGGGGGGTCTCCTTCCGACTTCTCCCGGTGTTCGGCCTCTTCTCCCGGTGTTCGGCCTCTTCTCCCGGGCCCCGCCGCTATCTTCTTCCAGCTCTATTGCCAGCGAGGGGCCCGGTCTGCTGCCGCTGTCTTGTCGCCGCTGTCTCGCCGCCGCTGTCTCCCCGCCGCTGTCTCGCCGCCGCTGTCTCGCCGCCGCTGTCTCTTCTTCTCTTCTTCCCCGATGTTGACACGATGCTCTCTCCGGCTCGAATGCTGTGTGCGAGCTGCGGAGCCATTTATATAGGCGGTGACCCCGCCCCCTTACGACGTCATGGTCCCAGCATGCGCAGGGACTCTGGCGTCATAAGGGGGCGTGGCCCCAGAGTCCCTGCGCATACTGGGACCATGACGTCATAAGGGGGCGGGGTCACCGCCTATATAAATGGCTCCGCAGCTCGCACACAGCATTTGAGCCGGAGAGAGCGTCGTGTCAACATCGGGGAAGAAGAGAAGAAGAGACAGCGGCGGCGAGACAGCGGCGGCGAGACAGCGGCGGCGAGACATCGGCGACAAGACAGCGGCAGCAGACCGGGCCCCTCGCTGGCAATAGAGCTGGAAGAAGATAGCGGCGGGGCCCGGGAGAAGAGGCCGAACACCAGGAGAAGAGGCCGAACACCGGGAGAAGTCGGAAGGAGACCCCCCGAAGTCGGAAGAAGACCCCGGAGCTGACTAATAAATTACTCTTAAAACCTGTGTAGTGTGTTTTTTTTTTATATTGACACTTTTCCCTAGGTGATTGGGTAGGGGTACCATGTACCCCAAACTCATTCACACAGGGTGGGGGGCCGGGATCTGGGGGCCCCCTTATTAAGGGGGGCTCCCGGATTCCGATAAGCCCCCCGCCCGCAGACCCCGACAACCAACTGCCAGGGTTGTCGGGAAGAGGCCCTTGTCCTCATCAACATGGGGACAAGGTGCTTTGGGGTGGGGGGGGCCGCAGGGCGCCCCCCTCCCCCAAGGCACCCACCCCCCCATGTTGAGGGCATGCGGACTGGTACGGCTCAGGAGGGGGGGGCGCTCGCTCGTCCCCACCCCCTTTCCTGGCCGGCCGGGCTGCGTGCTCGGATAAGGGTCTGGTATGGATTTGGGGGGGACCCCCACGCCGATTTTTCGGCATAGGGGGTTCCCCTTACAATCCATGCCAGACCTAAGGGCCTGGTATGCCTCCGAGGGGGGAACCCATGCCGGTTTTTTCATTTAAAATTTGGCGCGGTGTTCCCGCCTCAGGATTCATACCAGACAGCTGTCAGCGCTGCCTGTCACTCATCGTGGAAGGAAAACAAAGTTTTCCTTTCCCGATGAGCGAGCCAGCGCGACATTCACAGTACCCTGTCGCCGAGAACCAGCGCGATGCTATCGCGCTGGAAACACAATCTCGCGGTCAGGTACTGTAAGTTTTGGTTTAGGATATAACCCACCACAAGTCTCCATACATTGGGACATAAAGAAATGACTTACATACTGTCCAGCCACTGTACAGTATATGTGGCTACTGTAATCTAAATAATACACTCTAATGTTAATTTCAGGATAATAACTGCCTCGTCTCTCCTTATACTGTGGCCTAATGGAGCTGCTTACATACTGTCCAGCCACTTCATAGTATGTGTGGCCACTACCCTTAAAAAATACACTCCAAAGTTTATTTTAGGATAAAAGCTGCCTCGTCTTTCCCTCTGACATTTTGGCCTAATCAAGCTCCCTACATACTGTATACTGTCCAGCCACTGTACAATATTTGTGGCTTTCATCTCTGAACTAATAACTCTAATGTTTATGCAGTGCTGGTAGATTTGTAATCTACCGCATGTTAGGTAAATTTAGTAATTTGTGCGTTAGGAAGGTTAAGTTTGCCTCTGTTCCAGCTTGGCTGACGTTGTATGTGTTTCCGTGCTGACCGGTGGGTGTCGCTGTTACCACTGGTCAGGGTTGGAAAGGCAACGTGTTGAAGCGTATGGATGCTCCTCTGTCCCGGAGACAAGCTCGGTGGAGGTGGTCCTCCAAGTTGCATTCTGGGCGAGGGTATTTATGGGACAGACGCCATATTTTGGGGTTCGTTTTACAGCCACCTGCTGGCCCTCCTGGCCGACAGGTATGCGTTAAGGAGCTACCTTGTGGTCCTCCGTTCGGGAGGCCCACAATGCTGTGGCGCAGGGGTGGGTCCAGAGTAGGGATTAGCTTCGTGTTCGAGTCGAACCCATGTTCGACTCGAACATCGTCTGTTCGCCCGTTCGCCAAATTGCGAACGATATGGGCCGTTCACGCCAAATTCGTGTGGCGCGTCACGGCCCATAATTCACTGCGGCATCGCAGTGCATTGCTGGCTGATGATTGGCCAAGCATGCACTATGACCCGCATGCTTGGCCAATCACAGCGCCGTCAGTAGAGAGAGCTGTAATTGGCCAAAGCCAGGGTGGCTTTGGCCAATTATGGCTCAGGGGGTTTAGAACACGCCCCACACTATATAAGGCCACCTGCACTGCGGCCCTGTGTAGTGTGTGTTCCAGCGTTGAAAGAGAAATAGATAGACAGAGAGACAGTGTCATTTCATTTGAGTTAGCTAGATTAGGCAGGACAATCAGTGAGTTAGCTGCACTTACAGTGTATTGTGTATATATATGCATCCCAGGTGTTGCATATATATATATACACTGTATTCAGTTTAGCTAGATCCGTTCCTTTTATCTTCTTACTGACAGGCAGGCTTGTCTTGTTACAGTATTTACAGCTACCTGAAGAAAATTGCTGGTTTTCTTTTGATCCTATTAGTACCACAGTCAGGCAGCTAGACTATTTACAGTTAGTGGGGTGCGTCCTGCTCACAGTGTTTAGCTAAAACTACAAGTTAGTGGGGTGCGTCCTGCTCAGTGTTCAGCTAAAACTACAAGTTAGTGCGGTGCGTCCTGCTCACAGTGTTCGGCTAAAACTACAAGTTAGTGTAGTGAGACCTCTGCACAGTGTTCATCTAAAGCTACAAGTTAGTGCAGTGCGTCCTGCTCACAGTGTTCAGCTAAAACTACAAGTTAGTGCGGTGCGTCCTGCTCACAGTGTTCATCTAAAGCTACAAGTTAGTGCAGTGCATCCTGCTCACAGTGTTCAGCCAAAAAAACAAGTTAGTCTAGTGAGACCTCTGCACAGTGTTCATCTAAAGCTACAAGTTAGTGCAGTGCGTCCTGCTCACAGTGTTCAGCTAAAACTACAAGTTAGTGTGGTGCGTCCTGCTCACAGTGTTCAGCTAAAACTACAAGTTAGTGGGGTGCGTCCTGCTCACAGTGTTCAGCTAAAACTACAAGTTAGTGCGGTGCGTCCTGCTCACAGTGTTCAGCTAAAACTACAAGTTAGTGCGGTGCGTCCTGCTCACAGTGTTCAGCTAAAACTACAAGTTAGTGGGGTGCGTCCTGCTCACAGTGTTCAGTTAAAACTACAAGTTAGTGTAGTGAGACCTCTGCACAGTGTTCATCTAAAGCTACAAGTTAGTGCAGTGCGTCCTGCTCACAGTGTTCAGCTAAAACTACAAGTTAGTGCGGTGCATCCTGCTCACGGTGTTCAGCTAAAACTACAAGTTAGTGCACTGAGTCCTGCTCACAGTGTTCAGATAAAGCTACAAGTTAGTGCAGTGCGTCCTGCTCACAGTGTTCAGCTAAAACTACAAGTTAGTGTAGTGAGACCTCTGCACAGTGTTCATCTAAAGCTAAAAGTTAGTGCAGTGCGTCCTGCTCACAGTGTTCAGCTAAAACTACAAGTTAGTGCGGTGTGTCCTGCTCACAGTTTTCAGCTAAAACTACAAGTTAGTGTAGTGAGACCTCTGCACAGTGTTCATCTAAAGCTACAAGTTAGTGCAGTGCGTCCTGCTCACATTGTTCAGCTAAAACTACAAGTTAGTGCGGTGCGTACTGCTCACGGTGTTCAGCTAAAACAACAAGTTAGTGCAGTGCGTCCTGCTCACAGTGTTCAGCTAAAACTACAAGTTAGTGCGGTGCGTCCTGCTCACAGTGTTCAGCTAAAACTACAAGTTAGTGTAGTGAGACCTCTGCATAGTGTTCATCTAAAGCTACAAGTTAGTGCAGTGCGTCCTGCTCACAGTGTTCAGCTAAAACTACAAGTTAGTGTGGTGCGTCCTGCTCACAGTGTTCAGCTAAAACTACAAGTTAGTGCGGTGCGTCCTGCTCACGATGTTTAGCTAAAACTACAAGTTAGTGCAGTGCGTCCTGCTCACAGTGTTCAGCTAAAACTACAAATTAGTGCGGTGCGTCCTGCTCACAGTGTTCAGCTAAAACTACAAGTTAGTGGGGTGCGTCCTGCTCACAGTGTTCAGTTAAAACTACAAGTTAGTGTAGTGAGACCTCTGCACAGTGTTCATCTAAAGCTACAAGTTAGTGCAGTGCGTCCTGCTCACAGTGTTCAGCTAAAACTACAAGTTAGTGCGGTGCATCCTGCTCACGGTGTTCAGCTAAAACTACAAGTTAGTGCACTGAGTCCTGCTCACAGTGTTCAGATAAAGCTACAAGTTAGTGCAGTGCGTCCTGCTCACAGTGTTCAGCTAAAACTACAAGTTAGTGTAGTGAGACCTCTGCACAGTGTTCATCTAAAGCTAAAAGTTAGTGCAGTGCGTCCTGCTCACAGTGTTCAGCTAAAACTACAAGTTAGTGCGGTGTGTCCTGCTCACAGTTTTCAGCTAAAACTACAAGTTAGTGTAGTGAGACCTCTGCACAGTGTTCATCTAAAGCTACAAGTTAGTGCAGTGCGTCCTGCTCACATTGTTCAGCTAAAACTACAAGTTAGTGCGGTGCGTACTGCTCACGGTGTTCAGCTAAAACAACAAGTTAGTGCAGTGCGTCCTGCTCACAGTGTTCAGCTAAAACTACAAGTTAGTGCGGTGCGTCCTGCTCACAGTGTTCAGCTAAAACTACAAGTTAGTGTAGTGAGACCTCTGCATAGTGTTCATCTAAAGCTACAAGTTAGTGCAGTGCGTCCTGCTCACAGTGTTCAGCTAAAACTACAAGTTAGTGTGGTGCGTCCTGCTCACAGTGTTCAGCTAAAACTACAAGTTAGTGCGGTGCGTCCTGCTCACGGTGTTTAGCTAAAACTACAAGTTAGTGCAGTGCGTCCTGCTCACAGTGTTCAGCTAAAACTACAAGTTAGTGCGGTGCGTCCTGCTCACAGTGTTCAGCTAAAACTACAAGTTAGTGTAGTGCGTCCTCCTCACAGTGTTCAGCTAAACATACAAGTTATTTTTTTGCGAGCTCTGCACAGTGTTCAGCTAAAGCTACCTGTAGAAGGTTGGTGGTGTTTTCCTGATCCTATCACTACCGCAGGCAGCTAAAAAAGCTACAAGTTAGTTTTTTGCAAGCTCTGCGCAGTGTTAAGCTAAAGCTACCTGTAGAAGGTTGGTGGTGTTCTCATACTACAGGCAGGCAGTTGATTTTGCTAGCTGCAGTATCAATATATATATATATATATATATATATATATATATATATATATATATATATCCCAGCTTAGTGCAGCTACAGGCCATTAGTATGTCTGGAAGGCCAAGAAGGAGAGGCAGACAGTCACAAGCCAATAAGAGAGGGCAAGCAGGCTCTGTGTCTAGTGCTGGTCATGGAGACAGTGCGTCCTCATCAGCACGTGGCCGTGGGACACGCTTGGCCTTTTTTTCGGCAGCTAGTCATGTTGAGCCGCAACATGCGGAAGACTTGGTCGAGTGGATGACCAAGCCGTCCTCATCCTCTCTCACCCATGCCCAGGGTACATTGTCTGGCAAAGCAGCGGCCTCTTCCCTCGGCTCAATGTCATCAGTGACTCCTTCCCTAGCCCCACCATGTCCACTTGAGGAGTCCCTCAAACTGTTTGACCACAGTGTTGGGTACATGCTCCAGGAGGATGCCCAGCGTTTGGAAGGCTCTGATGATGATACTGAGCTCAATGAAGGCAATAACATGAGCACGGAAAGATGGGGTGCCCTAGAAGGACAGCAATCTGGCAGTCATGCTCCCCCTGCTGCAGCATACTGCCAGGTTTGCTCCAGTGATGAGGAGGGAGGGGATGATGAGGTCACTGACTCAACGTGGGTGACTGATAGGAGAGAGGAGGAGGAGGAGGCAGCACATCACCAACGAGGCAGGATGCCCTCCAGGGGCCAGCCTAAGGGCAGCACATTGACTGCATCACACCCCAAAGCTCCACATGTGCAGGGCGCTGCAGTCTCTGCGCGTTATTCAAAAAGTTCTTTGGTGTGGGCCTTTTTTGAGACGAGTGCATCAGATCGCACCGCTGCTATTTGCAACATATGTCTCAAGCGTATCTCGCATGGCCAAAACATCTCCCGCTTGGGTACCACATGCTTGACCAGACATATGTTGACCTGCCATGCAGTTCGTTGGCAAGCGTATCTAAAAGACCCACACCAAAGAACAAAGAGGACCTCTCCTTGCTCCTCATCAGCTGAGATCTCCAACCCCACTATACCTTCATTCCTCTCTGAGACCTGCACTGAGAGGAATGAAGGTGTAGAATTAGGTGTGTCACAGCCAAGTACTTGTGGGCAATCTGCTTTTGGTACACCAACGTCAGATTGTACCAGGCAAATTTCCCTGCCCCAGCTGCTGCACCTCCGAAAGAAGTTTGCTCCCAGCCATCCACATGCCCAGCGGTTGAATGCTAGCTTGGCAAAATTGCTAGCACTTCAACTGCTGCCTTTTTAGTTGGTAGACTCTGTCCCCTTCCGTGAGTTTGTGGAATGTGCAGTTCCTCAGTGGCAGGTACCCAAACGCCACTTTTTCTCATGGAAGGCGATTCTGGCTCTCTACCGGCATGTGGAAGGCAATGTCCATGCCTCGCTGGACAGGGCGGTCAGCGGTAAGGTGCATATTACCGCTGGAGGTTGTTCCGCCACCACGCCTCCAAAATGCTAATGATTGTGACACACCTCTCTCCTTCACCCCCTCCTCTTCTTCTTCCTCCATTGCCTCTTCCTGTGCTTTGTTCTCGGAACCAGCGGTGCTCCGTAGCCGTTCAAGGGGCTACACAAGTACGCAGGCCAAAAGATGCCATGCGGTGCTTGAGCTGGTGTGCTTGGGGGACAGGAGCCACACTGGGGCAGAGGTTCTGTCAGCTCTGCAGGGGCAGGTTCAGAGGTGGTTAATGCCATGCCAACTTAAGGCAGGAATAGTGGTTTGCGACAATGGCACCAACCTCCTCTCTGCCCTCCGACAGGGACAAATGACCCATGTCCCCTTTTTGGCTCACGTCCTTAACTTGGTGGTGCAGCGGTTCTTGGGCAGGTACCCGGGCTTACAGGATGCCCTGAGGCAGGCCAGGAAAGTCTGTGTGCATTTCCGCCGGTCATATAATGCCAGTGCTCGGCTGGCGGACCTCCAAAAGGAGTTTAACCTGCCCAAGAACCGCCTAATCTGTGACATGCCCACCAGGTGGAACTGAGCCTTGGCCATGCTGCAGCGGCTGCACATGCAGCAGAGGGCCATCAATGAGTACCTCTGCGACTATGGCACCAGGACAGGGTCAGGGGAGCTTGGTTTTTTTCCCCATGCCAGTGGGCCATTATCAGGGATTCATGCACTGTCCTGTCACCATTTGAGGAGGCCACGAGGATGGTGAGCAGTGACAGTGCATGCATCAGTGACACTGTCCCCCTTGTCCACCTGTTGGAGCACACGCTGCGTGGAATAATGGACAGGGCACTTGAGGCAGAACAGAGGCAGGAAGAGGAGGACTTCCTTAGCTCTCAAGGCCCCCTTTATCCAGACAGTGTTCCTGCGTGCCCGCCGATCACACAGGAAGAGGACAAGGAGGAGGAGGAGGAGGAGGAGAAAGATTGTGTCAGTATTGAGGTGGAACCTGGCACTCAGCATCAGCAGCAGTCTTTAAGGGATCAGTCCCTAAAAACACATGGACTTGTACGTGGCTGGGAGGAGGTGGCTGCGGACCATGCCGTCCTTAAAGACCCAGAGGACTCCGGACTGAATGCCTCAGCAAACCTACGCTGCATGGCCTCCCTGATCCTGCAAAGCCTGCGTAAGGATCCTCGTATTCGTGGTATCAAGGAGAAGGACCAATACTGGCTGGCAACCCTCCTTGATCCACGTTACAAGGGTAAGGTTGCGGACCTTATCTTGCCATCGCAGAGGGAGCAGAGGATGAAACCTCTTCGGGAGGCCTTGCAGAAAGGTCTGTGCAACGCGTTCCCAGAGACTGGGAGGTTACAAACTCCTGTTTCTGGACAACGTGTTGCTGAGGCTTCGGTCAGTCAAAGAAGGAGCGGTGGAGAAGGTGGCCGTCTGCGTTCAGACAATTTTTTGGTCCGCAGCCCCAAGGTATGATCGGTTACAGCAACCATCGCCAGCGTCTGTTTTACACGGTGCAGGAATACCTAGGGGCAAGATCTGACTTGGACACCTTTCCCACCGAAAATCCTCTGGGTTACTGGGTCTTAAGGATGGATCACTGGCCAGAGCTTGCACAGTATGCAATTGAGCTACTGGCCTGTCCTGCATCCAGTGTTCTTTCAGAACGCACATTCAGTGCTGGTGGAGGCTTTGTAACTGATCACAGGGTGCGTCTGTCCACCGACTCGATGGATCGACTGACCTTCATAAAAATGAATCAGTCCTGGATCACCACCAGCTACCAAGCACCTGATGCTGATGCAACCGAATAATTTTTTTCAGATCCCTTCAAAGACTGCCTATGCTGATGCTGAGTGACTATCCCTGAGTAATTATCCTCTTCCTCCTTAATGATCACGCTGATAGCTTGTAAGAACATTTTTGGTTCTGGGCGCCACCACCAGTGCCTAAGGCCCAATTTTTCAGCACCTGTTTAACAGGAGCGTGTAATTACAATTTTTGATGCAAAACTTTGCAGCAGGGCTCGTTTCTGCGTTCCAACTAGATTATCTGTGAGGGGTTGCAGTGTTGTGGCACCAGCACCAGTGCCTAAGGCCCAATTTTTCAGCACCTGTTTAACAGGAGCGTGTAATTACAATTTTTGATGCAATACTTTGCAGCAGGGCTCGTTTCTGCGTTCCAACTAAATTATCTGTGAGGGGTTGCAGTGTTGTGGCACCAGCACCAGTGCCTAAGGCCCAATTTTTCAGCCCCTGTTTAACAGGGGCGTGTAATTACAATTTTTGATGCAATACTTTGCAGCAGGGCTCGTTCTGCGTTCCAACTAGAGTGTCTGTGAGGGGTTGCAGTGTTGTGGCACCAGCACCAGTGCCTAAGGCCTCATTTTTCAGCCCCTGTTCAACAGGGGCATGTAATTACAATTCTTGATCTAATATTTCACAGCAGGGCCCATTTCTGCACCCACCAAGAGCGAGTGAGGTCTTACAGTGTTGTGGCACCAGCTCCACCACCACCACCAAAGGCCCAATTTTTCTGCCCTTGTTCAACAGGGGCATGTAATTACAATTCTTGATCTAATATTTCACAGCAGGGCCCATTTCTGCACCCACCAAGAGCGAGTGAGGTCTTACAGTGTTGTGGCACCAGCACCACCACCAAAGGCCCAATTTTTCTGCCCTTGTTCAACAGGGGCATGTAATTACAATTCTTGATCTAATATTTCACAGCAGGGCCCATTTCTGCACCCACCAAGAGTGAGTGAGGACTTGCAGTGTTGTGGCACCAGCACCACCACCAAAGGCCCAGCTTTTCTGTCCTTGTTCAACAGGGGCATGTAATTACAATTCTTGATCTAATATTTCACAGCAGGGCCCATTTCTGCGCCCACCAAGAGCGAGTGAGGACTTACAGTGTTGTGGCACCAGCACCACCACCACCATCACCAAAGGCTCAATTTTTCTGCCCCTGTTCAACAGGGGCATGTAATTACAATTCTTGATGTAATATTTCACAGCAGGGCCCTGTGAGGGCTTACAGTGTTGTGGCCACAACAACACCTAAGGCCCAAATTTCTGCTGAGTATATAGGGCAGCCCCCTACTTTCAAACATCTAACTTACAAACGACCCCTACTTGCAAACGGAAGGAGACAACAGGAAGTGAGATGAAATCTACCCCTCAGAAGGGAAATTCTCTCCTGTAAGAGTTAATATGGGAAAAACATTTCTCCTTTCCACTGATGCTTTCCAATCCTTGTTCCACAAAAAAACCCAAATTTTCAAAAAACATTTGTTATTGGGACAAAAAGTGAGGTGAAATCTTCTGAAGAGGAGGACAGACAGCAAAACAAATGTCACAGGGGATATAACCCTTCCTTATGTTTTCCAAAAAGCTTAAAAAAGATTTTTTGGCTGGAGCTAAACACGTTAAAAATGTACTCGTTCAAAATTACAAACAGATTCTACTTAACAACAAACCTACAGTCCCTGTCTTGTTTACACCGCCTGTATACTGCTGTTCAGAGTATATAGGGCCTGGTGGCCCACACCTTTCCTTATTTTAATTTGGGTGCAGGGTTCCCCTTAATATCCATACAAGACCCAAAGGGCCTGGTAATGGACAGGGGGGTACCCATGCCGTTTGTCTCACTGATTTTCATCCATATTGCCAGGACCTGACATTACATTAAACCCGCAAGCAGTTTTAAATTAGATTTTTTCCTTTAAAAATGACATTTTGTGCAGGGACTGTTCTAAACACGGGAAACATGCGCCACTTTACAGGCATACTATAGACACACCCCAGGTACAATATTTAAAGGAATATTTCACTTTTTTTTTTTTTACTTTAAGCATCATTAAAATCACTGCTCCCGAAAAAAACGTCGGTTTTTAAAAGTTTTTTTTGCATTGATACATGTCCCCTGGGGCAGGACCCGGGTCCCCAAACCCTTTTTAGGATAATACTATGCAAATTAGCCTTTAAAATGAGCACTTTTGATTTCGAACGTTCGAGTCCCATAGACGTCAATGGGGTTCTAAAGTTCGTGCAAATTTTCGGTCCGTTCGCAGGTTCTGGTGCGAACCGAACCGGGGGGGTGTTCGGCTCATCCCTAGTCCAGAGGCTTGTCTGGGGCCTACCACTGCGGCCGAGGAATGGTCCTGAGCTTCCGGTCCTGTGTGACGAAGCTGGACAACCGAGGAGATCCCAGGGGTGGACCCGTCTTGGAGAGATCACGCGCCGTGCTGGTCTATAGAGGGGCCTGGTGACTCGGTTGGAGGATGTATTCGAAAGTAACTATACAGCATAGTGTTGCCGGCTCGGCTTAAAGGTTCAAGCACTGTGACTGACATTTCACTACAGAAAATCTATACATTCTGTAGCAGGATCGTACGGATTTTATTCCCAAACAAGTCTGTGGCAGAGACTTTGATTCATGCTGCATGCTGGCTGCTAGACCGGTGAGAGAGGCCTATCCAGACGAGCAAGGAGTGTGTCCCACGAGGGGAGCGCATTCCATATAGTATTTGAATTCTACCAGGACATTTGTCAAGAGAACCCTATCAGAGAATATTTGAGTTTCTTCTGCAAGTCTCCTTTCCGTCTCTTTCCTGCTATTTCCTAAGTTGTTTGTTTAATAAAGCATTGAAAACATACTCCAGTGTTGGTGCGTGTATCGTCCATCAGTAAACTCAACGGAACCCTAGACCCGGTGCCGGTGAAACAAGGGAAGCAGAGTGAAGGTAACAGACCCGCTTAAACCAGCAGCTCCACCGTGAGTTATTGCTACATTTATTTCAGGATAAAACCTGCCTCCCCTGTCCCTCTTACATTATTGCCAAAATAAAAAATACTTACATAATATTAAGCCACTTTACAGCATTTATGGCTAATGTCTCTGAAATTAAAAAAAACGTTTTATTTCAGGATAAAATCTGCCCTTCCACTTCCTCTTACATTGCAGCGTAAAGAAGCTCTTGTTACTGTCTAGTAATTACATAATATGTGTGGCCACTGTCCTTGAAGTAATATACTCTAATGTTTTTTTCAGAAAAAACTGCTTTGTCTTTCTCTCATATTGCAGCCTAAACAAGTTGCTTACATAGTGTCAGGTCACTGTACAAGATGTGTGGCTATTATCTCTGAAAAAAAAATGTAATATTTATTTCGGGAAAGAGCCTGCTTCAACTCTGACTCTTACATTGGGGCCTTAAAACTTTTTTAGACACAGACAATGTAAAATATTTTTGACTATTGCCCCATAATAGGTAATAGTGGTGATAAAACCATAATTATTATTTTAGAATAAAACCTGCCTTATTTCTTCCTTTTACACATCGGCCTAAACAGGTTTTTTACATATTGTCCAGCCACTTTACAATGTTTGTGGTTGTCTCTGAAATATTACACTCTAATTTTTATTTAAGGAAAAAACCCAACTTGTCTCTCCCTCTTAAATGTGGGCCTAATCAAGGTGCTTACATACTACTTAGCCACTGTACAATATTTGTAGCTAATGTCTTTGAAATAATTCACTGTAGTTTCTACTGCCGGATAAAACCTGCCTGATCTCTCCATCTTACACTGTGACCTAAAAAAGTTGCCTACATACTGCCCAGCACTGCCCAATGTATGGATATTGGGCTCCATTCACAAAGTAGTAGTTGAGTAAGCAGTAAGATATCGCATAACATTTTTCAAAAAGTTTTTTAGCATTCACTAAAAAAAGCTTCTAAAATACTGCATGAGGTATTTTATGAAGTCATTTGATATTTTAATAGTGAAAGCATGTGGCAATTTACCGCCGGCTATAGCAAGCGTCCTTACCACAGGCTGTCACTAGCTGGTTGTTAAGGAGCATGCGGCCGCCAGCATCCTTAACAACCAGTAACTGTCATGATTGTTAAGGAGCAGACTGCCACTGCATCCTTAAAAAATCATCAGCTGTCAGCTGGGATCACCGCTAACAGCTGAATCTAAAAAAAATCACCGATTTTAAACACACAGTTTCCGGCTCTCTGAGGGGAGAAGTGACAGATCGTCTGTTCATACAGAGCATAAACAGCGATCTATCTCTTCCCCTACACAGTCCCCTCCCCCTCCAGTTAGAACACACTCTAGGGAACACATTAACCCCTTGATCACCCCCTAGTGTTAACCCCTTCCCTGCCAGTGACATTTTTACAGTAATCAATGCATTTTTATAGCACTGATTGAAAAATGCCAATGGTCCCAAAAATGTGTCAAAATTGTCCGACGTGTCTGCCATAATGTTGCAGTCCCGATAAAAATTGCAGATCGCCACCATTATTAGTAAAAAAAAAAATAATAAAAATGCCATAAAACTATCCTCTATTTTGTAGACGCTCTAACTTTTGCACAAACCAATTAATAAACGCTTATTGCGATTTTTTACCAAAAATATGTAAAAGAATACACATCGGCCTAAACTGAGCAAAAAAATATTTTTTTATATATTTTTAGGGGATATTTATTATAGCAAAAAGTAAAAAATATTGTGTTTTTTTCAAAATTGTCAGAGGTGATCAAATACCACCAAAAGAAACCTTTATTTGTGAGGAAAAAAAAGACATCAATTTTGTTTGGGTGCAACGTCGCATGACCACGTAATTGTCAGTTAAAGCAACGCAGTGCCGAATCGCAAAAAGTGCTCTGGTCAGAAAGGGGGTAAAATCTTCCGGGGCTGAAGAACTGTCAGACGGCGGGAGCCTTTGACGGGAGCAGACTTTTTTTTTTTCAGGTCGGTGGTGGCGGTGGGCATCATAATTGACGATGGATCTACACCAGGGGACTTTATTTTTACTTCTAGTTTTTAAATAAAGAAATTGTCAAAAACTGTCTAATGTCTTTTTTTACACTACACACTTTTTTTGGTGAATGTACCCCATGCTCATTCACATAGGGTGCCTGGGATCTGGGGACCTCCTTCCAGATCCCGATAAGCCCCCTGCCCACAGACCCTCACAACCTCGGCCCGAAGGGCCTGGTATCGATTGGGGTGACCCCATGTAATTTTTTTCTGAATTCTTATTGCCAGCATTTTTTTTTACATTCAGCTGTCAGCAGGGAACCCCACTGACAGCTGATGACTCATCCGTTGTTATGGACGCAGTGGCCACCCGCTCCTTAACAACCATGTACCTTAAATATTGCATGCTGGGATCACTACTTATTTACCGCATGCACTTTTTTTGTGAATTGACTTTCACTCCTGTTTTATGCGGTATTTACCAATTGTTTTTGTGGTAAATACATATACAATAAAGCAGTAGTGAATTGAAATTTTCAGGACTGCATGCGGTATTTGGGAAAACACCTAAATACCGCATGCTATCTGGTTCTGTGACTGGAGCCCATCGTCTCTGAAACACAACACTGATTTTATTTCAGGATAAAACCCAATTGTCTCTCACTCTTATGCCGTGTACACACGGTCGGATTTTCTGACGGAAAATGTTCGATGGGAGCTTTTTGTTGGAAATTCTGACCGTGTGTAGACTCCATCGGACATTTTCCATTGGAATTTCCGACACACAAAATTTGAGGACTGGATCTCAAATTTTCCAACAACAAAATCCGTTCTCGTAAATTCCGATTGTGTGTACACAATTCCGATGCACAAAGTTACACGCATGCCCTCAATTACGAGACGGAAGCGCTCGGTCTGGTAAAACTAGCGATCGTAATGGAGATAGCACATTCGTCACACTGCAAATTTTAAAATCTTTTAATGCAGCGTATTCTCTTCTTCTTTAGAATGCTAGAATAATGAAGTTGTTTTGCTGCTCATATTTACACAGAGTTCTGACAAACTGATTTCTTTATTATTTCTCGTGATCTCATGAATAATTGTTTTTGTTTTTTTTTCCATCAGATCTCCATAATAATGTTTAGAATTTTTGGTTATAGTGTGTTTTTTTTTTTTATAGTGATCTCCATAATTTTTTCTTTCATTTTGTGTGTCAAGTTACCACAACATCATTATTATCTTGTATTTTTTAACCTCAGGAGGTTGGTTTGTATTGGTGTCCCTTGTCAGACCAGACTGAACCCAGGCCATCACTCTCTTGTCTTCCCACCAGGCTTGCTTCCAGGCTGTGGCTCTGGTGTTGGAGTTGTGGCAGGGAGTGGAGGAGGAGGACCAAGGTTGAACTCACAAACGTGGCTTTGGCTTGTGAGTTCGCCCCTCAACCCCTTATTTAGGGCTTGTAACATAACTTCCTCACATAAGAGGCATTGGCCCTCCTCCATTTCCAGCATTTTGCAGGCTGCCATGCAGGCATAGTCCTCTAGAATATTGGGGGGGTTCTGAGGTCTGCAGTAGCCTTCCAAAATGCCAAGTGCTGCCTCCTCCAGGTTACTCCTCTTCCTGGGACTTTTTTGTGGAAGGTGGAGGGGAGGGACCTGAGTTTCAGGCAGGCTACTGGGCCCAGGCACCTCCTGGATGCCACTTACCCCCACCACCTCCTGGCTGCCACTTTCCATGGCCTCCTCCTGGCTGAGACTTTCCTGTGTATGAAAAAAGGGACATAGTTTTAGTTTTTGGCTCATCAATCACACACAATTTTCAGTTCATGACTGTTGCAAATTGAATGTTAATAAATAGAAAAGACTATCATTCTGACCCCAGTATTTTTCATTCTTGTCCCAATCATTTGTGGCCACTACTGTCTATTGATATGTAAAACACTTTGTAAAATCAGAAATTACTGATCAATTATAACATCTAGTTAACATCATTAATGATTTGACTAGAAATATGTTGAACAATGCTATACATGGCTCAAGCTGGGCTCCTCCACATCTTCATGGCTGGAAGTCCCAGGTTGAACGTTGGAAGCCTCAGCTGAGGTGGAAGGAAGCCTTGAAGGAAGACTGGAGAGTGCTGGCCTGGGTTCAGTCTGGCCTGCCAGAAAATGCAGTCTGTCATAGTACCACAAACTGGGTACATAAATGTCATCTGCTGCAGCTCCTGACCTCTGGGAATCCTGGACCTTCTTGTGCTCACTATTATAAGTGCTCCTCATGCCACCAATTAGGGCCTTCAAATAGGGGATGTCTGCCGTGGGGATTTGCGGCTTCACGATTTCCAACAATTGATCCAGTGCTACCTTCCTCTTTGGTTTATTGTTATAAAAGGGGTGGTTTACCTGCCACAGACAGGGCAGCTCCCTGTACATATCAATGAATATGAGGCTAAAGTCCTAATCATTCAATAGATCCATTTTTATCTGCAAGACACAACACAAGACAAACCCTAATGTCAGGCTAAACTTTCCTAATCTTGTCCCAATATAGGCCTCAATCTATAAGCAGTATAGGCCACTGATGCACCAAGTTAAAATTGTACCTTCATTCAAACGATCGGCGCTCCCAATACACCTTCCTCCTCTCACAGATCGTTCGTACGACATACGCGTTTTATGCTTTATATACACTGTGCATGCGTGAAACTCCGCCCGCCCCAAATGTTCTTTCTGATCTATTCCCCGCCCCTTGTCTTTCGGCGCAGTGCAAGAGCACATGGCAGAGACAGAGCAGGTGCCTGAGAGTAGAAGCAATGACAAGGAAAGCCCGGAGCCACAAACGTCCCAATCCCGTAGGATATTGAAGGCCTCAAATATGGCCTTTATAGAGATGGTGGAGATGGTGGATATCTTCAAGAGGGCCGACTATGATGGGAAACATGGACCTACCCAAACCCAAATGTGAGAAAGGCCAAGATCATGCCTAAAGTTGTGAAAAGTCTGCAGAAGAATTTTGGGGTACGGCGATCCAAGGATCAACTGAGGAAACAATGGTCAGACCTCAATTGAGGGAGCAGGATCAGTACAGAAGAATCAAGAGAGTGCTGAAAAAAAGTAAGTATTTTGTCATGTGTTCCTATTCTTCTTATTAAGGTCATGCTGCTTCATGTGCTTTGCTTTACTGTTGTACAGTATAAAATGGCAAGTTTCAGGGTCGTGGGCACAGTAATCGTTCGTAGTAAACATCGTTCGTTCGCCCACTAAGACAATGTTTTTTGCAGATGCTGGTTAACTACATTTGGTCTTGCCTATTTGTCTTAAAAGAAGTTTAGTACATTGTTGTCTAGATGGGTTTGTAACTAGAATGAAATGTAAACTTGATTCAGTGTAAGGAGAGGACACATCTGGACACAGGAGCACTAGTGTGGGTCACCAGAACAAACTTTTTAGGGTGTCCCACACAGGTGCTCCAGTGGGTACTAGGGGTGTCTCCATGTGTGAAACCTTACCCAAAAAAGGTAAGTATTCCAGCTTGAAGAAAGTGAAAAAATCATGTGTTCAGGTTTGAATTCTGCCAAAACAGACAATTGTACGACACTTCCAAGCAATGTTTCATATTCCTATTTCTTGCATCAAATATCTGTGTGCTAAGTATACCTTTATTTTATTCACATAGGGGAGAAAAGATTTGGGATGTCTGAGGTCACCAGAAACCCCCAACCTCTTAAAGAAGGGAAAATCCAAAAACAACAACCAGAGGATGTGGAGGAAGGAGAGGTTTATGAAGTGGGCCAAATAGTGACCGGTTAATGTCTGAGACCACAGCTTCAGGTAATAGATGGATGCCTGCATATTTCTAAAACATGGTGTGTTTTTTTCTTTTAGGTGATGTGGATGTTGTGGAAGAAGAATCTCATTTCACAAGTGCAAGTGCACGCATCCTCATTGGGGAGATCATGGTGTGCAATCAGGATTTACAGAAGATCAAGGAAGACATCAATGATCTTGAAAAAAAGACTCAAAAACATCATTGATGTTTTCGGCAGAATCGAAAACACGCCAACATTTCTTAAATTGTTTCTGTTTTTCTAACTTTTCTCCAAAATTTTGAAAGCCAAATTTTGAAGATGCACACAGTGTGTCAACATGTGCTATCTGCGATCACGGGATATCAAGGTAGGCATTTGGGGGGTGCAACCCCTTCCTTGCAACTATGGTAGCAGAGAGGAAGGGGTTGCACCCCCGAAACATGTTCATGGATCACCTATGATGGGAGCTAGCACATGTTGACATTAGGCATGGGACCAGGAGGGGAATCCCCATTTTGACTGTCAATTTGTGTGCATCTTCAAAATTTGGCTTTCACAGGGTTGACATCACCCCATCTGATGAAGGCAATATCAACACAGTTTGGACATACTAATGTCTGATATTGCCTTCACTTTGTCAAAGTTGAACTTTGGAAGTTCCTGAGTTGTGTATTGTTTTATGGTTTTAAACATGCCTGTTTTAACACAAAAAAGACTATTTGTACTGTCCAAAAAAAAAAATGTTCTTACTAAAATATGTTGGTTGTTTCAAAAACCTTTTTCTAACGTACATGTGAATGTGCACAGAGTAAAGTTTTCTTCTGTGTGGCTTCTTCTTTCAATGCTCAGTATCATTTTTTGGACTAAGTTGGGTTTGCACTGAAATGGGGGTCATTTACTAAAGGCTAATCCACTTTGCACTACAAGTACACTTTCAGTGCAGTTTCAAGTGCAGTTTCATGTGCACTTTTGCAGTGCACTTGGAGTGCAAAGTGGATTTTCCTTTAGTAAATAACTCCCACAGTGCTTTATAATTTGCCACAATCACGCCATTTTCGTGACTCCCCAAAATCCATTCATGGTGCTGACAATGATGAATATTTTTCTCAGTAATGCATTACATACATTAACAACAAAAACAAGGTGTGTGTAGCAGACCCACAACATAATAATATTTCGCTGAAGAGGACACCTCATGTATCAAATAAATTACATTTGCACTATTGACGAAAATGGCCAAAAAGAAAAGCCCATTGGAGAACCTAGGAGACAGCTAAAAGCAACCCATGCAGTAAATCAAAGGAAATCTTCTTTTAGTTTAAGTAAAAAAAGGTTTGATAAAATGTTTCTTAAACAGTTTCTGGCATATCAATGGCCCCCCTACCCTCAAAATACTCAACATACTTTTGTCTTACTTTGCGGGCGCTTTGGGGAGGCAAGCTAGGACGGCCAGCTTCAAGCGCCATCAAGGTTTCTTCTTGAAGCCCAGCCTCAGGCCCAACTGAGGCAACATAGTTCATTGAATTTCTCCTTAAAAAGTTGTGTAGAATGCAGCATGCAAGGATTAGATGGTTAAGTTTATTTTCCGCCATGTTGATTGGTGTAAGGAATAGGCGGAACCGGCTGGCCATTATCCCAAAAGCGTTCTCCACCACTCTTCTGCCTCTGGCCAGATGGTAGTTATAAACCCTCTGGTTCAGGGTGAGGGTCCGCATTGGCTTCAAAGCGGTCGGCTGGTCAGAACGAACTAACAGAAAGCACTGAAAAACAGAAAGGCCAGAGCTGAAAATCAGAAACGAGCGGACAAGAACGCACTGATAATCAAATACATAATATAAATACGAACCCACAAGCACAAACTGAAGAGCAGTAACGATTGGAAAAGCACGAGGCTGAAAAGCGCGAATCGTCTCTCACCAAACTTCTACTAACACGAGATTAGCAGAAGGAGCTCAAAGGTTGGCGCACTGGCTTTTGAACTTCCTCTTTCTAGTGCCGTCATACGTGTTGTACGTTACCGCGTTCTTGACGTTCGGAATGTCTGACAGCATTGTGTGACCGTGTGTATGCAAGACAAGTTTGAGCCAACATCCGTCCGAAAAAATCCCATGGATTTTGTTGTCGGAATGTGACATCGTGTGTACGCGGCATTACTTTGCAGCCTTACCAAGCTGCTTAAATAGTGACCAGCCACTATACAATATATGTAATTATTGTCTTAAATATGGTATATACACTCTAATTTTCATTTAACCACTTGCAGACCAGCCACCATAGTTACACTGTGGTAGGGCGGATCTATTGAGCGAATCGCCGTACCAGCACAGCGCTCTGTGTAATAGATACAGCAGGCCTCGATATCCACCGGCCACCCGCGATTGCTCCTCAGAGAGGCAGAACGAGGATCACCATTCTGTCAGGGGAGTACAGCATGATCGTCTGTTCCTAGTGATCAGGAACAGCGATCTCTCTGTACTCCCAGTCAGTCCACTACCCCCACAATTAGAAACACCTCCCTAGGACACAATTAACCCCTTGATCGCCCCCTAGTGTTAACCCCTTCCCTACAAGTGTCATTTATTACAGTGATCAGTGGATATTTTTATCTCACTGTAATAATGTCTCTGTGTTAAAAGTGTCCGATCTGTCTGCTGCAATATCCCAGTCCTGCTAAAAATCACTGATCACTAGGGATGAGCTTCGTGTTCGAGTTGAACGCATGTTCGACTCAAACATCGTGTGTTGGGTCGTTTGCAGAATTACGAATGTTATGGACCGTTCGCGCTAAATTCGAGTGGAGCATCACGGCCCATAATTCACTGCGGCATCTCAGTGCATTGCTGGCTGATGATTGGCCAAGCATGCACTATGACCCGCATGTTTGGCCAATCACAGCGCCATGTGTACAGAAAGCAGTAATTGGCCAAAGCCAAGGAGGCTTTGGCTAATTATGGCTCGGGGGTTTAGTACACGCCCCACATATATAAGGCCGCCTGCACATCGTCCCTGTGTAGTGTGTAGAGAAATAGATAGACAGAGAGACAGGGGGTCATTTACTATAACTCCAGGAAGTACTGGGCACTATGGCAAATAATAGAGCCAATTTTAGCCAAATGGAAACAAAACGGCGAATTTGCGCATGAAAATCAGCGATATAAGTGGAGAACAAACGTTTGAAAGTTCTAAATTGCCGCTAATTAGCGCTTCCGCGTATATACAAATGCCAATTCTTATCAAGTTGTTATATAGCAGTGTACTGTAGCCATGATCCATGTATGTGAAAGAAACATTTTTATGTGAGATGTGCTCTACCTCATGTGCATCTATTGATGTATGTTGCAATTAGTATTCCTATTTCTTTCCTTCTTTTGCTAACTAATGCAGTTATGAATGATTATTACATAGTAATGTCTGCTATTCTGTAAAGTTACATGTATTAAACATTTAGGTTACCTATTTGTTGTATGTTGTTTTTTATTTTTTAATTTAGGTGACTATAAAGCGGTAATTATTTATATTCATTCTTTAATCATACTACACTATTATGTAGGTCTCATACTTAGCACAATGGCTTAGTAGTCTGCTCAGATGTCTCCACAGCACTCACGGTACAAGTTCAAATACCAGCCAACCTACCATCCCCCAGCTGTGTTTATTTTTTCAGTGCACAAGCGAATTAAAATGAACAAACAAAAAAATGTAATCTGCCCATTAGTTAGTGTGTGGTATTTGGAATTTCACACCATAATAGTATTGAATACTTACATATCATTGCATGCATTTGAAGAGTTAATATAATCAGCCAAATTTAAAGTGCATTGGCTAATTGGCATTCACCTATTTTCAGCATATGCTACTTTGGCTAATTGGCTAATAGTCATTTGCTTTTTTTTTCACCAATTCAATCTTTTAGTATTTCTCTGTGGGATTTGAACCCATGAGTTCTTCAAGGTAGAAGTGCTGACTGCTAGCCTATTGGGTGTAGCACAGTCATAAATAGAAAATACATAGAAAATACATTCACTAGTGTTTGATGTTTCTTCTCCCCGAGCTGTCTCTCCTGCTGCCACCATCTTCCCCCGCTGATGTGTTCTTCAGCGCAGCCGGTTACCCACTAATAAAAAAAAAAGCCGCTCTTCTTGTGGCGGTCTTCTGTGGCCATCCGATAATGTCACCCGGAGAGTCCGCTCCATGGCTATGTAAGAGACGCCACACAGCGGGTGACAACACAGCAGAGGAAGACCACCATGGAAAAAGAGCAGCTTTTTTTTATTAGCGGGTAACCAGCGGTGCGGAAGAAGACAGCAGATGGAGAACATGGCAGCGGCAGGAGAGACGGCTCTGGGAGAATACAGCTCGGGGAGAAGATGGAGGAGGGAGAGACAGCGTCTGGAGAAGATGGCCAAGGGAAGAAGACAGCTCGGAGCTATTTTACAATAAAGGACTTGTCAAAAACCGGCTATTGTTTTTTTTTACATTTCACTGCTTTTTTTGGTGAATGGGTAGGGGTAAAATGTACCCTATACCTATTCACATAGGGGGCAGGATCTGGGAGCCGACTTTTTAAAGGGGGCTTCCAGATTCTGATAAACCCCCTGCCTGCAGACTGACAACCACCGACCAGGGTTGTCGGGAAGAGGCCCTTGTCCCCATCAACATGGGGAAAAGGTGCTTTGGGGCATGTGGCCTGGTAAGGTTCAGAAGGGGAGGGTGCTCACTCGTCCCCCCCTATCCTGACCTCCAGGCTGCATGCTCGGATAAGGGTCTGGTATGGATTTTGGGGGGCCCCACATCAAATTTATTTTACAATTTGGTGTGGGGTTCCCCTTAAAGTCCATACCGAAGGGCCTGGTATGTACTGGGGGGACCCTACGACATTTTTTTCCTTGAATTTTGGAATTCCATACCATAATATTATTGAATAAGTACATACCATTGCATGCATTTGAAGAGTTAAAATATGGAATAAAGCAAGCTGATGTGCTTTGGCTAATTATGCTTCTGAGTACAATGCACACTTCTAGGAGGTAATGCTGTCAGTGGGATTTGAATTCATGGCTTGAACTTTTGGGGGCAGCAGGGTGTACCGCTATGCTACAGAGCTGAGCACTTACCTACAGAGAAAATACATTTACTAATGTTTGATGCAATACAATAATGTTTTGCATTTCAGGCATTAATATTATAGTAACAACCATGCTCATGCCGATGTGCCGATGTGGCATTGGCTAATAGGCGTTCGCCTCTTTTCAGCATATGCTGCTGAGTACAATGCAAGCTTTCAGTAGGTGATACCATCTGTGTGATTTTCAGCCATTTGAGCACAATTACTAGTGTTTGATGGTGGGACTACTTTATATTCTAGGTATAAAATAGTACTCAGCACAGTGACTTAGGCACCTTTCACACTTGTGCGACCTGAAAGTTGTGAGATTTTAATGCGACTTTAAGCAAGGCCTGTGTAATCTTGAGGTCTATGGACGCAGGAGTCGCAGGGAAAGACACGCAACTTTCCCACGATTTTGCATCAGCAATTTTGCCGCAATTCCAGGGAATGCCTGTGTAAACTTGAGGTCTATGGACCTCAACTCGCATCAAAGTCAGACCAAAGTAGTACAGGGACTACGTTGAAGTCAGTGTTACTTGAAGTCGCACAGATATGAATGGTACACATTGAAAATCATGGGGTATGACTTGTCATACGACTCTGATGTCCAAAGTTGCACAAGTGTGACTCAGCCTGACTTTGTCAGCGATTTCAGAGACATCAGTGCACTTTCCTGCACAAATGTCTAGTGAAATCACATAGGTCCCAACTGTTCTCCTTTAAGAAGGTGTCCTATACCTACCTACTTTTGCTAATAGGTGTCCCTTATACCCATCTCAAAAAGTTGGGAGGTAAGAAATCGCCCCCTGAAGTCGCCCAAAGTAGTGCAGGAACTACTTTTGGCAATTGTTGTGGCGTCGCACCAATTTGGACAGTTCCATTGCCATCAATAGGCGCCGATTTGGCCTACAATTTGACATGTCAATTCAGACCTATGTGAACATGGGTGAAGTTGCATAGATATTACAGCTGCACGGTTCTGGCCAAAATGAGAATCACAATTTTTTTGCTTAGAATAAAAAGATCACGATTCTCGTGACATAAAATCTTTCACATTATCCCACAAGAAATTGGGCTAACTTTTCTTTTTTTTTTTAAAATCATTAAAGTCATTTTTTCCAAAAAAAATTGCATTTGAAAGGCGCAAATACAGTGTGACATAAAATATTGTAACAACCACCATTTTATTCTCTAGGGTCTCTACTAAAAATATATATATAATGTTGGGGGGTTTTAAGTAATTTTCTAGCAAAAAAAAAATGATTTTAACCTGAAACCAACAAATGTCAGAAAAATGTTTAGTGTTTAAGTGGTTAAACTTTCCTCACTTACACAGAATTCTATTTAATTGACAAATTGTTACAAGGTTTCTAGTCAAGTTCACTGATAAAGAATGTTCTAATTCTTGGCAGACTTCCTGTTTTTTCGGCTGTGGCTTCAGAAGAGCAGAGAGAGTTCTTTGCAATAGCAAGAATCGTGAAACGCTTTTTTCAAGATCGTAAAGGGGAAAAAAATCCAATAAATATTAATGAAAATCAAGGGGGACAACTTTTCAAGTGACTCCGAGGTCCAAAGCTCCATGAAAAGTCACCCAAGTGTGAAAGTAACCTAATGCGATTAATTGATAACACCTTTGAATAAGGCCCCATTTGCACAGCTTTGTCATGACTTGAAGCAATGTCTGTGTAATCTTGTGGTGTATGGACCTCAAATTGCATCAGTCAAACCAAGGTAGTGCAGGGATGAATTTGCTACACTTTCAGGATGCACAAGTGACAATAGGGCCAAATTCAAAGGTGTTATCCTTGAATCTCATTCACACTGCTGCGACCTGAAAGTCACACTATTTTGCTGCCACTTTGCCGCTGCAACTTGGCTCCAACTTCTGGGAATGCCTTTGTAATATTGTACCCGATATACCTCAAGTCACACCAAAGTAGTACAGGGACTACTTTGAAGTTGGTGCGACTTAAAGTAGCACAGATATGAATGGTTGTCATTGAGAATCATGGGGTACAACTTGCCATGCAACTCAGAGGTCCAAATTTGCTGGAAAATTCGCCCAGCTGTGAAACAAGTCATATATATTTTAATAAAAGGATCTCTCATTTATACTTGCATAGTCCTTACTGATTTACATCAGCAGAACAAATGCAGGAAGTGATGTGTGCACATGGGACGGAAGCAAATGTGTGGTGATGCCAAACAAATCAATGAACCCCACCCACACCAAATCTAACTATGACATCCACCCCTACATTGATTAAGTACAAGTACAGATCCTACACTTACCCGGCCAATGAGCAGCACCTCCTCTCTGCTAAAGAGACCTCGCCATGTCCACCTAGATTGAGATCCTGACCAGCACAAGAACTTCCGGGTGCATACAATGACTAATTTCCAGGTCAGAAGGTGAAACCACGCTTTTGATTGCAGCTGCGAATATTTGATCTCAACCATGATTATTATTTTTTTATTTTCAGATATGCAAATCTGTATTTCTACATATATTTGAAGGTAAACTTAAGGGAGTTTGCTAAGAAATGGTGTCCCTGGGTTAGCAGCAGGTGAATTACAAAGGCAAAAGGCCCAGTTTGAGCCCTGGTTCACACTGACAGCAGGAGGAAAGCGTTCAGCTGAACTCCCACAATTTCATTCCTGCATGTCAGTCCCGACTGTGGGGGCAACATCAGAGACATCGTTGCAGGTTTCTGCACCAATATCAATACAAATCGCACTAATTAGAACAGTGCAATTGCCACAGATTTGACATGTCAAATCACACCAATGTGAACCAGAGCTGACACATTCAAACACTGCCTATCCACCAGCTGAATTCATTACCTGCAATTCTCCACAGCTGTTAATGATAAAGGTGGAATCTTTATATATAACTTGCAGTTGTGCAGAAGCCTAGGTTTACATTGGAGCGATTGGTCATGCGATTTGAGAGATCAAATCGCATGACTAATGGCACTGTTCCAATTGATGCAACATTTTTTTTGTGGCACCGCATCAATTTGCTAAAGTAGTTCCTGCACTATTTTTGCCCATTTCAGGTGCGACTTCAATAGACATTTGTGTATGAAGCCACCTGAAATCACGCTGACCTTGCTACTTTGAAATCATGCTACTTCAAGTGAAGTAGCACAATTTCAAAGTAGCATGTGAACCAGGGCAAAGAGATTAGTTTTTTGGTGCACAAATACATATTGAAATAAAATATAAAAGAGATATTGCACTTTCCCAAAACCACCACCCACAAAAACTAAAGAAAGAAAAGTAGAAGGAAAAAAAAAAAAAAAACCCACACACAACAAGAGCTCAATGTACTTTTATTTTACCAGCAGAAAAAAAATAAATTTACATTTACTAGCTTCAAAAAAATTTGGACAGGATATATGGTACTACATTTAGCAACGGAATTTTAAGGGCCCTGCTCATAGGAGCTTACAATCTAAAATTAGACAAAACCTTAGAGTGGACACAGCTTTAATTTCAGTGTATAACGAGCAACACATCACATTATTATCTGAAAGATTATAGAAACATACTTAACAGTCATTCTTACAAAGCATTCCAACATAATATTGCAAAAGACTTATTCAAAACACCCACCACCAGCCCACAATCCACACATACATACATTGGTGACCATGTTCTGCTGGAAGCTGCATTTCGGTGTACACAATTAAACGAGATCAAAAATAGTAGGTCAGCAGATGCTTCCAAACGATGTTTGCATGATCAGACAGGAACAATACACACACAACATTGACAGCATGGCCACATAAACCCACTTTTGATTGAAAAAATGCACAAGAATTTCATCAAATCTCCCAATATCATTCCTTCTCCATCACAACAAAAAAATTGACCTTCTCAGGCCAAACGAACCCCCCTACTGCAGGCCTTTATATAAGAGAGGTTGTATTGTTAGCACACTGACACACCCAATAGAAGTACACGCCCACCAGTATCTTTCAATCTGTCTCTTCATGTATGTCTAAAGTGATTGCACCTGATGAGCAGGAACACATAATAGTATTCGCAACTGTGTTAGCCCTTGGCTATGTGCATCAAATCTCCAACTACAGGACAAAGATCAAAGTCCATTTGCATCCACATAAACAAAGCAAAAGTTTTCTAAGCATATGTACCTGTGCAGTGTAAACCCTAAAATTTTAAATGTCCAAGTCCCTGGGCATGATTAGTGCTAATAAACATTAACATCAGTCCCTGGCTGCAATGAGCTTCCAATATAAAGTCCAAAATTAACTTTCTTACATTAGAACCTATTTCGACAGGAGACAAATAAGATGCCAGCATGTCTTTAGATTGTGGTGAGAAACCCACACAGGGAGAACATATAAACTTCAACACAAGCATTAGCATGTTGGTGGAAGTGAACCAACATCCCAGGTGCTGCTAGACAGAACTGCTACCCACTTAGCCACCAGGGCAGACCCACACATGTTCTCTGCATCTCTGTGGTGTGAACTAGCCCTAAGTCCATAGCCATGCTCAGTGTCACAAGCAATATACAGTATATTGGCGTAAGTATTGGGATGCCTGCCTTTAAACACACATGAACTGTAATGGCATCCCAGTATTAGTATTGGGTTCAAAACTCATTTGGCCCACCCTTTGCAGCTATAACAGCTTCAACTCTTCTTGTCCACAAGGTTTAGGAGTGTGTCTATGGGAATGTTTGACCATTCTTCCAAGTGCATTTGTGAGGTCAGGCACTGAAGTTGGACAAGAAGGCCTGACCTACAGTCTCCTCTCTAATTTATCCCCAAGGTGTTCTGTTGTGTTGACGTCAGGACTCTGTGCAGGCCAGTCAAGTTCCTCCACCCCAAAATCACTCATCCATGTCTTTATGGACCTTGCTTTGTGCACTGGTCCAAATGATTTGGTGGAGGGGGATTATGGTGCGGGGTTGTTTTTCAGGGGTTGGGCTTGGCCTCTTAGTTTCAGATAAGGGAACTCTTAAGGCATCAGCATACCAAGACAATTTGGACAATTTCATGCTCCCAACTTTGTGGGGACAGTTTGGGGAAAGCCCCTTCCTGTTTGAACATGACTGCACACCAGTACACAAAGCAAGGTCCATAAAGACATGGATGAGCAAGTTTTGGGTGGAGAAACTTGACTGGCCTGCACAGAGTCCTGGCCTCAACCCGATAGAACACCCTTTGGCTGAATTAGAGTAGAGACTGCAAGCCAGGCCTTCTCATCCAACATCAGTGCCTGGCCTCACAAATGCACTTCTGGAAGAATGATCAAACATTCCCATAGGCAGACTAAACCTTGTGGACAGCCTTCCCAGAAGCTGTTCTAGCTGCAAAGGGTGGGCCAAATCAAATTTTAACCCTACGGACTAAGACTGGGCTGCCATTAAAGTTCATGTGTGTGTAAAGGCAGGCGTCCCAATACTTTTGGCTATATAGTGTATCTGGAAAAGACTTACAATGGTGGTGGAACCCTCCTACACATAACTACTACAATTAGACATAGTTATAGGACCTGGGAAATGAGACAACTTCTCTACATGAAGTAACATGGTTGGGATTTGAACCCAGACCCTCAGAGATAGTAAGCAGAAGTTCTAACCTCTAAGCCACAGAGCTGCCACGTGTGAGACCCTCCTGCACATAACTACACATAAATACACATAAAAACACATAAATACTGCATTTCTATGGACATACAGGTGATGGAATTACATTACTCAAGAGTTATTCTTCTTGATTTATTCTGTGATATTTGGTGTTTTTTTGTGGGTGAGAGTAGAATATTACCCTCAAATTTTTGGGAATTACATTTTGATTTCTGATGTTTGTACACATATCACATTTTTGGGCTCAAATTATGAATATTTGCAAATAATACAAAGCACAAAAAATTGTGATTCATTTTAAATTTTCATCAGCAATGGTATTGTTTGTGGATTGTAAAGACACCTGTGTGAGTTTGGGGTAAAGATGGTTGTGAGATGAAGAAAAACAAGTGAAAGTGACAGAGAAAAATATATTTTACCAAAACATCAAAACATTCCACATTGTAGCATTCTTAAAATCAAAATATTTTAAGTAGAAGCAACAATGTTGCAAAGGAAAATGTATTTCACAGAAAGATACATTCCATCTCAACATTAAAAGGGTTTTTTTGTGAAAGTTAGAATTGTTCCATTAGAATCAGTGGCTGAAACTTCATTTGGACTAAATTAGAGCAGATTTTAACTCCCAAAAAATGCTCTCTAATTAGCTCTCATTTTGGTATTTACTATACCTCCAGGTAAAAAAGACACTTGAGTTAAAATGAGAGTTATTTTCAGGTCTGAGCATGCTCAGTTGTGTTGGCACCTAGTTGTCCAAAACGGGGAATTTTTCACTTTTCAGACTTTTAAAGATATTTCAGTGTAGAAATCACTTTTTCACACAGTTTAAAAGCAGATAATCTTTAAATAATATACCGCATATTTCAGTACCATTTAGGCAATTATATCATGCTCTAAAAATTATTTCCATGTGCAATTCTCTAGGTTTTAGCAGAGTAAGGGTTTGGGCTCTATTTAGTTTCAGGGAGCTATAGTAAATTCGATTTTGGGAGAATTTTCTCACCAGCGCTATAGTGAATACCGTTTTAGCGCGAATTACCGCTATTAGCGCTAATTCGCGCTAAATTGCCGCGAATTAGCGCCATAGCGCTATAGTAAATGACCCCCACAGTGTCATTTGATTTAAGTTAGATAGAGTAGGCAGGTCGAGTCAGTTAGCTGCACTTGCAGTGTATTGTGTATATATATGCATCCCAGATGTTATGTATATATATATATATATATATATATATATATATATATATACACACTGTATTCAGTTTAGCTAGATCCGTTCCTGTTGTTCTCTTCCTAATATACTGACACACAGGGAGGTGTTTTTACAGTATTTCCAGCTATGCCCTGTACACACGATTGGACATTGATCGGACATTTTGACAACAAAATCCGTGGATTTTTTCGGACAGATGTTGGCTCAAACTTGTCTTGCATACACACGGTCACACAAAGTTGTCGGAATTTCTGAACGTCAAGAACGCGGTGACGTACACCACGTACAACGAGACTATAAAAGGGCAGTTCAAAAAGTTTGGTGAGAGACGATTCACGCTTTTTCAGACTCGTAGTTTTCAGATCGTATTTCTGCTGTTCAGTTTGTGTTTGTGGGTTTATATCTGGTCTTCAGTGCATGCAGCGAGTTCCCATTGATTTGTCATTGTGTTCTTGTCCGTTCGTTACTGATTTTCAGGTCGCTCTTCACAGGCCTTGCTGTTCTTCAGTGCGTTCTGTTACTGCGTTCTGACCACCTGACTGTTTTCTAGCCATGTTGCGTGTACGTACTCATCGTAGAGTTCGTGCTGTGTGGGGGCTTGGTGTTGGGGTTCTTACTTTGACACAAGCCCAGTCCATGAACAGGGCGAGGAGGAGTTCATGGACCAAGAATTGGTTGCTCCAGCGTGACCAATTCTGTCACATGCCTTTGCTCCGTGAGATTCGTGACGATTTCAGGAACTTTCTCTGGATGACGGATCCTGTATTTCACCGTTTGTTGGCTTTGCTGACCTCTTATATCAGCAGGCAGGATACCTGCATGAGGCAAGCCATCACTCCGGAGCAGAGGCTTGTTGCCACGTTGCTGTACTTGGCGACGGGGAGAAGCCTGCAGGACCTCCATTTCTCAACAGACATCTCCCCCCAGGCTCTGGGGATCGTTATCCCAGAGACCTGTTCTGCCATCATCCAGGTCCTGCAGAAGGACTATATTAAGGTAAGATTTTTATCCTTTAACATCACATTGTATTGTATTTAATGTTTGCTAATGTAATGTATCTCTTTCCTTATTCCCTAATTACCATGATTGTAATATGCTGTGAATGTCCCCTTTGTCCTCATGCATGCTGGTTTTATTTGCCATTTTTTTTTGTCCTTCACTTACCTCCCCAGCATGCTCTCCTGGGCCTATATCCACCTCGCCTAATCACTTAACAATGTATTTTGTCAGCTCCATAGTAGTGCTTTACCCTAAACACACCCTAAAAAGTGTAAAAATGTTATTTGTGCTTTAAATTCAGGCAGAGTGCTTTTTTCCCTCTCCCCAACCGCTAAGTCAGCTGATACCAATCCTCTATCTGCTGACTTTGCCAAACCCATATACACTATACCTACCTCTTTTGTGGTCAGATTCATGGATGAATTCCCCAAAGCATGTAGTGCAAGGGCCTGCCTGAATACTTTCAAATGGTACTGTTTAAAGTTTTTGTATCCTATTATTATCTTGATAGGTAATTGCAGAATGTAAAAATGTGCTAAAATGTGTACAGTTTGTATTTATATCTTTGTATTATGACACTTCTTACCTGTCCAGTAAGCCCTGTCCAAGGCTGCCAATATTGTAAAGTAAGGAGGGGCTGGCCAAAGTAACACACATTATTTATGCATTCATCTCTCAATAAAGTGGAGAGGGTTACCTGTCCAAAACATCTCCCCCCTCCCCTAAAATTTTTAAAATGGCCCATGAGAGGGGGGAATCTGTGAGGTGGACCTTATACCTTTGTCTTTAAATACTCCCTAAAATAAATGTTATACTGATGTTGGCCAAGAATGTTTGTGTCTAATCTGCTTTCAATGTTTATGTGCAAAATGATTAATTTTTGGTTCTTGTTTGACTTCACAGTTTCCTTCCAACCCACAGGAAGGGCAGACTATGGCCTCCCACTTTGCCCAGTGGTGGGACTTTCCTAACTGCGGAGGGGTAATTGATGAGAAACATGTCCACATAGTCCCACCACCCAACTCGGGGTCATACTATTACAACTACAAGTGGTTCAATAGTATTGTGATGTTGGCGGTGGTGTCGGCTACTTACGAGTTCCTGTATGTGGACGTGGGGAAGAATGGCCAGATGTCAGATGGTGGAGTCATCTCCCAGACGGAGTTCTACAGGCGTCTCCAGAATGGCAGCTTGGGCTTGCCACCTCCAGAAGACAATGCGGAAGGACTCCCATTCGTCTTCGTTGTGGATGACGCATTTGCGCTGGGGGACCATCTTATGCGGCCATTCCCTATGAGGACCCTCACCCCGGACCAGAGGGTTTTTAATTACCGGCTGGCCAGAGCCAGAAGAGTGGTGGAGAATACATTTGGAATAATGGCCAGCCGGTTCTGCCTATTTCTTACACCCATACACATGGCGAAATATAAACTCAATTACATCATCCTGTCTTGCTGTGTTCTCCACAACTTTTTAAGGAGAAATTGTTGGAACTATGCTGCCTCAGTTGGGCCTGAGGCTGGAATTAATATTAATGAACCAAACCTGATGGCGCTTGAAGCTGGCCATCCTGATTTGCCCCCCCAGAGTGCCCGCAAGGTCAGAATAAGATACATGGAATACTTTGCGGGTAGGGGGGGCATCGATATGCCAGACAATGTCTGAGACATTTTTTAAATAAAAATATATTTTAAACTGAACAAATATTTGCTTTGATTTCCTGCTTGGCTTTCTTTTAGCTGTCTCCTCGGTTATCTTTTATTAATGGTCCAATTTTTTGACCTTTTTTTTCAACGGTGCAAACGAAATTTTGTTGACACATGAGGTGACAATCTCTTTTTCGGCTAACTATTAATTATTATGTTGTGGGTCTGCTACACACACACCTTGTTTTTTTGTGAATGTATGTAATGCATTACTGACAAAAATAATAATAATTTTCAACACCATGCCCTAAATTTTGTGGAGTCCTGAAAATGGCGTGATTGTATAAAATTAGAAAGCACTGTTGGGTGTTATTTACTAAAGGAAAATACACTTTGCACTACAAGTGCACTTGAGACTGCACTGAAACGGCACTTGTAGTGCACGGTGGATTTGCCTTTAGTAAATAACCCCCATTGTCACTGAAAACACTAACTTTACTATAAAAAATGCTTTTGAGCATTGAAAGAAGAAGCCACACATTGTTGATTATCAATCTTTTTAATCAAAGCACAATCACATGTGCATTTCTAAAAGGTTTTTTGAACAAAACAACATGTTTGTTGTATAACAATTTTTTGGGTCACATTAAAATAATTAGAAATTGCCTTTAAGGTAAAACAGGCATGTTTAAAACCATAATAAAATACACAACTCTGGAACTTACAAAGTTCATCTTTTATAGAAAGTGAAGGCAATATCAGACATGAGTATTTATAAACTGTGTTTGATATTGCGTACAGCAGATGGGGTGAAGTCACCCCTGGAAAAGCCAAATTTTGAAGATACACACAAATTGCCTAATGTCAACATGTGCTAGCTGCCATCATGGGGGATCAATGGACATGTTTTGTGGGTGCAACTCCTTCCTCTCAGCTACTTTATGATTGAGGAAGGGGTTGCCCCCACAAAACGCGTACATTGATCTCCCGTGATGGCAGATAGCACATGTTGACACACTGGGGGTCATTTACTATAGCGCTATGGCGCTAATTCGCGCAAATTGCCGCGAATTAGTGACAATTCACGGCAATTTAGCGCGAATTAGCGCTAATAGCGCTAATTCGCGCTAAAACGGTATTCACTATAGCACTGGTGAGAAAATACTCCCAAAATCGAATTTACTATAGCTCCCTGAAACTAAAGAGAGCCCAAACCTTTACTCTGCTAAAACCTAGAGAATTGCTCATGGAAATAATGTTTAGAGCATGATATAATTGCCTAAATGGTACTGAAATATGCGGTATATTATTTAAAGATTATCTGCTTTTAAACTGTGTGAAAAAGTGATTTCTACACTGAAATATCTTTAAAAGTCTGAAAAGTGAAAAATTCCCCGTTTTGGACAACTAGGTGCCAACACAACTGAGCATGCTCAGACCTGAAAATAACTCTCATTTTAACTCAAGTGTCTTTTTTACCTGGAGGTATAGTAAATACCAAAATGAGAGCTAATTAGAGAGCATTTTTTGGGAGTTAAAATCTGCTCTAATTTAGTCCAAATGAAGTTTCAGTCATTGATTCTAATGGAACAATTCTAACTTTCACAAAAAAACCTTTTAATGTTGAGATGAAATGTATCTTTCTGGGGGGGGCAGGAGGCGGAGCCTAGCAGAGCAGACATGCATTGTTAGAGCTCCACACCGCTGAGGAGAGAAGAGAAGGACAAAGCGGAGCCTGCAGGCTCAAAAGGTATCCATTTGAACCTTTTTGCCCCAGGGAACAAACTGTGAAAGTTTGGGCAGGAAATATGGTACTGGGAGGAAACCGTGGCAGAAATAAAAATCACCTCACAAAGAGCTCACAGGCACTCACTGCAGCTGAAGCAGCTCCAGTCACCTCACAAGATACAGCATCAGGGCGCTCTCACAGACAGAAAATGTCACAGCAAGACTCTCCATTTGAGTCAGATACAGAACAAATCCTCTCACAAACTTCTCCACAAGCCTCCTCAGTATCCCCAGAAATATTATTACAATTTGAAAAGATGCTTCATAAGGCTTTAAAACAAACCTCAGACCAAATAACAAAAAGCCTAACCAAAGAAATAAGAGAGCTGGGAAACCGCACCGCAGCCTTAGAAAGAAAAATGGATGAAATTGAAATTACAACCCAAGAAAATATAACAGAATTGGAACAATTAAAAAAAGAGAATTTAATACTTCAAACTAAGCTCGAAGATTACGAAAATAGAGCCAGACGTTCAAACTTGCGCATAAGGGGAATACCTGAAACTGTGACAGACCTGCAATCTACTATTACTGCTCTATTACAAGAACTAAAGCCAGATATCCCTATTGAACGTTTAGAACTGGACAGAGTACACAGAGCCCTCACAGCCAAAAAGAAAGATGGACCCCCACGTGATATAATCACAAAATTTCATTATTACAGAACGAAAGAACAAATACTAATTGCTGCAAGAGAAAAAAAGGAACTTAATTTTCAAGGACACAATTATCAAATTTTTGCTGATCTATCCCAACTTACTATTATTAAAAGACGATCCATGAAACCCCAACTAATGGAACTGCAACGCCACAATATTATGTATCAATGGGGCTTCCCCTTTTCAGTCAGATTTAACTACCAAGGTACAATTTACAGAAGCAGATCAGCAGATGAACTACAACAAACCCTTTTAAAATTAAATCTGACAGAACCCACAAGCAGCAACTCTCCCACACGCAGAAGAATGGCGTCATCTTCACCTTCAGGCAGCACTCAGAAAATTTCAGAACAAAATGGGAATCATCATTCTCACAAAAGAGGCCGTTATGCCACATCATCCATGGACCAAGAAGATTCAATGGACTGACATCCTAATTCCTGATATCTCTTCATTTATTATACTAAGAGATGGTTCTCTATAAAAAAACCTGTATTTATAACTGAATGTAACTGCATTCTGATAGTCACACACTGTGTGGGATCATGTTACATTCCAGTTATATTTCTTATTACTTCTGATTCATATAGCCTTAGAATATATAAGTGAAATAAGGAAATTCTTGTTCAGTTATATATTATCAGGTAATAATAGATTTATTACTTTTTAGGATAAATATGTTCAATAATCCAGAAGTAATGGAAGCTTTTTTTTTCTTTCTTTTCTTAAAACAAATATATTATTATCTAACTAGTTCCTAGAATTATGTTTTTGTTTATTCTAATCTGAAGCAATACAACCTCAATTTTATGAGTTAACATATCTAAACAGTTACATATGAATAAAATATGTAATTGTTTACTCTAAAAGGGTTAAAATCCCAAAATAATTCAAACTATCTTCATCAATACCAAAGTTATTAACAGTACCTTTCTAACTGAATTATTTAGCCTAGGGCAAGACTAACCATATACAACCACCCTGGAATAAATAATTTCAACAAAAACTATATTCTGCACTCCAATTAATGAAACATCATTTTGATGTCTTTTGACATAGCACTTCTCTCCTGTAAGCGGAAGATCCGTGTACCCCCATTAGCCCTCCTCATTCTCCCAATCATATTATGTGGGAGTGTGACGAAGGCACTTATTCCCCTGAGAGGGATATTTACTCTCTTTCACGGGTAAATTGTGATTACTTGCAAAAAATAATTTATACAATGTATCATTTAATCTCATATGTTTTTTGTTTACTCTTTACTCCAGAATTCACTGGTTTCTTTTCTATCTATTCATCTCTTCAGTCCACACAGGTTGATCTGCGCAGTCAGCTCTGCATAATAAAAAGTAAGTCAAAACTATTTGATCTATTGCCATGGCACCACTGAATATACTTTCCCTGAATGTTCAGGGAATAAATGTCCCTCAAAAAAGGACCAAAGCCTTCCGTACTTTCCATAACAAGAAGGCTCACATAGTATGCCTCCAAGAAACACACTTCACCAAAGATTCTACTCCAAAATATATTTCTCCTTTTTATCAACAAATTTACACGGCTTCTGCCTGTACCAAGCAAAGGGGAACTCTAATTGCATTTCACCGATCCACACCATTCACCTTATCATCAGAAATTAAAGACCCAGAAGGTAGATACCTGATACTCATGGCTTATATAATGGATACAGCAATCACTGTGATTTCCTACTAAGCTCCTAACAAACAACCTACACCATTCCTCTCACATATATTACAAGTGATTAATACACACAAAATAGGAACAGTGATAATGTGTGGGGATTCGAACTTTTACACCATCCAAAATAACCTCTAGATTACCTTTTTCTCAACTTCTTTCCAAATACAATCTGGTAGATTCATGGAGAGAAAGTAACCCAATGAAAAAGAAATTCACTTATTTCTCGCACCCTCATCAAACCTTCACCAGAATAGATCATATTTTTCTAACAATAGGAATGATACCAGAAATTATTGCATCAGATATAATTCCGATTCCGTGGTCTGACCATAATGCAGTATACACTACTATAGCCTCAGCCATACCAAAAGCGCATGACCCAACATGGTACTTACCGGACATAATGCTCAAACACCCACTACATCAGATGGCCATTGAACAAGCTTTAAAGGAATACATATCAATTAATAATACAACAGACATCTCCCCAATAACACTGTGGGAAGCTCATAAGCCTGTCTTGCGTGGTACAATACAAAGACAAATGGCACTATTTAAACGGGAACGCAAAAATCTAGCAAAAAAACTAGAACTCAATTTTAATGCAGCCTACATATCATTTCAAGATAATCCATCTCAGAGTACAAAATCTCATCTGGAAAAATCTAGATTGGAATACGATCTATTTCTCACTGAGTCAGTTGATAAATCCCTCAAACGCTCCAAACACAATTTCTACATGAATACAAACAAACCAGGTACATATTTGGCTCGGGCATTAAATTCAACTAACAAATCTTTCAAACCAATACGTTTGAAATTATCAAAAAATGTTTACACTTGTAATCCAGTTAAAATAGTCCATAAATTTCACTCACATCTCGCAACTTTATACAAGACAAACAATGAATTTAATCCTACAGAGGCTGAATCCTTCTTCTCAAAAATAACCTTACCTAAGTTATCTCAGAATCAAAAAAGCAGTTTGGATGAGCCTATAACTATAGATGAAGTTGCTAACGCCATAAAACACCTAAAACTTAACAAAAGACCAGGCCCAGACGGCTACTCGGCTTTATACTATAAAACATTCTCAGAAATACTCTCTCCCATTCTCACTGAAACTTTTAACAAACTTCTAGATGGACATTCTTTTCGGCAAGAAACACTAATGGCAATTGTTTGTATGATCCCAAAACCCCTTTCTGATGATACTTCCTGTGTGAATTATCGGCCTATCTCTCTGTTAAACCTCGATATTAAATTATTAGCAAACATAATAGCAAAACGCCTCAATAGCATTATAGGAAAATTAATACATAGAGATCAAGTAGGCTTCATGCCAAATAGACAGGCAGGCGATAATATACGCAGGGCAGTGTTATTGGCACATATTGCTAAAAAACGGAAAATCCCTTTATGTTTTCTATCTCTCGATATTAAGAGGGCATTTGACACAGTATCCTGGCAATATATGCAATATTCATTACAAAAATGGGGTTTTGGACCCCACTTTTTAACATGGATCAAAGCATTATATAATAAACCCAAAGCCTATATAAAATATGCTGGATACAAATCTGAAGCCTTTAATATCGAAAGAGGTACCCGACAGGGTTGCCCATTATCTCCCTTATTATTTGCCCTTATACTCGAACCCATGGCCCAATACATCAGAACAAACCAAACTATAACTGGCATTGAAGTAGGAGGTATTACACACAAATTATGTATATTTGCAGATGATATATTACTTTTTCTATCATCACCACAGGTCTCTGGTCCTAACTTAATACCAGCTCTTGATGGATTTGCAGCCCTATCCGGCCTTATGATTAATCCTAAGAAATGCCTAGTACTTAATATTTCACTCACAAACATGGAATTGATCCCGGCTAAGGCTGCACTCCCATTCACATGGGCAGAAAAATCAATCCCATATCTTGGAATTCATTTAACAGCATCTCATTCTGACTTATTCTCAACCAATTATCCTCCTGTATTAAGACAGATCACAAATCTAATAAAACAATGGTCGCAACTTCCTTTATCCTGGATAGGGAAAATTAATGCAATCAAAATGACTATTCTACCCAAATTGCTTTATCTATTCAGAGTCCTCCCTATTCCAATTCCTTCCTATTTTTTGAGAATAGTACAAAAAAAAGAGCAACTTCGTTTATATGGGGCTCTTCTAAACCACGTATACCTATACACACACTACATCTTCCCAAAAATAAAGGAGGCCTGGGATACCCTAATTTTACTAACTACTACAGAGCAGCACATTTGGCCAGTCTGTCCAAATACCATGCAAAACAGGAAATCCCATTATGGGTATTTATAGAGGCTTCAGAAAATGACCCTCTATTAATATCAAATTTATTATGGCTTGATCCTAAAGACCGCTTTAAAATTCATAATCCCATAACTAAACACTTCTTATCTCTCTGGGATAAACTAAAAACCAAATATCAGTTACAATCTCCACACAATCCTCTCCTTTCTTTTATCAGAAATCCGGCCTTTTATCCGGCATGGATCTATCCAAATTCTTTTAAAGCTTGGACAACATCAGGCATTCAGACACTAAATGACTTCATAGCATCTAAATCATTCCTTTCATTCCCATTGCTTAGAGAAAAATATGATCTACCAAACTCTGAGATATTTAGATATCTCCAAATCAAAAATTTCTATACACCATTCCTAAAGGGGGATACACCATTATCTCAATTATCCATTTTTGAATCAATCTGTACAAAAGATCCATTTGCTAAAGGTACAATTTCATCACTTTATAATCAATTATATGGAGTAGCAAATCTTAATAGACCCTCTTACGTTCAGAGGTGGGAGGAGGACCGGGGACGAACTTTAGAAGACACGGACTGGTCTAACATCTAAGTCATCTTCACCCAACATCTTAGCACTGGAGACAAATTATAAAATCCTAACTCGCTGGTACCTTGTACCCGCTAGAGTGGCAAAATATTCACCTAATACCTCAGCTCTTTGTTTTCGAGGATGCCCAGAAATAGGCACATATTTACACATATGGTGGACGTGCCCAGTAATCCAAACCTTCTGGAAGGAAGTTTTCGTGATTGCATCTAAAATATTTAAAAAGATAATACAACCAGATCCATATTTAACTTTACTTAATCTAAAACCGGAATGGTTAACACTCTCTCAATTCAAACTTATGATCCAACTAATAACGGCTGCAAAACAAACAGTGGCCAAGGCATGGAAATCTCCTACATTGGTACTAGCAGAAACAATTCACAGAATGAATAATACAATGTCCCATGCTAAGATGGTAGCCATCGATCAAAATCAAATTCCAAAATTTGAAAAACTTTGGCACCATTGGATAAAACAACAGTTCCTGTCAAATTTCAATGACTCTGTCCTGTTGCCATGGTAACAGATTAAATGACTTACAGAGACACCCATTCTAAGGCTTCAAAGAGAACTAAAAAGAATAATAAACTGACGAGCGGGACAACCTTGTGGACCATACCTCTACCTTTCAACCCTTTTTCTTCTTTCTCTTTCCTTTTCTCCACCTTACGATTAAAGCTCATTATCAGAATTTATTTGACCTATATACACTCTACTTGTAAACAATATGTATAGTAGGTATAAATCATTTAAATACCTACAAAAGTAACTAAGGAAATTATATATATCTTTAATTTAGGTTTACGTGAACCCAATGTTTAATATTTGAAATTTCATGATATTTACCTATATAAACCCTACTGTAAAACAATGAGCTTACTTTATAGATCCTTGTAAACTTACTTTATGTATCTTTATAACATTGTATACTCAATAAACTTCTTTTGACAAGGAAATGTATCTTTCTGTGAAATAAATTTTCCTTTGCAACATTGTTGCTTCTACTTAAAATATTTTGATTTTAAGAATGCTACAATGTGGAATGTTTTGATGTTTTGGTAAAATATATTTTTCTCTGTCACTTTCACTTGTTATTCTTCATCTCACAACAATCTTTACCCCAAACTCACACAGGTGTCTTTACAATCCACAAACAATACCATTGCTGATGAAAATTTTAAATGAATTACAATTTTTTGTGCTTTGTATTATTTTCAAATATTCATAATTTGAGCCCAAAAAATGTGATATGTGTACCAACATCAGAAATCAAAATGTAATTCCCAAAAATTTGAGGGTAATATTCTACTCTCACCCACAAAAAAACACCAAATATCACAGAATAAATCAAGAAGAATAACTCTTGAGTAATGTAATTCCATCACCTGTATGTCCATAGAAATGCAGTATTAATGTGTTTTTATGTGTATTTATGTGTAGTTATGTGTAGGAGGGTCTCACATGTGGCAGCTCTGTGGCTTAGAGGTTAGAACTTCTGCTTAGTATCTCTGAGGGTCTGGGTTCAAATCCCAACCGTGTTACTGCATGTGGAGAGGTTGTCTCATCTCCCAGGTCCTATAATTATGTCTAAATGTAGTAGTTATGTGTAGGAGGGTTCCACCACCATTGTAAGACTTTTCCAGATACACTATATAGCCAAAAGTATTGGGACACCTGCCTTTACACACACATGAACTTTAATGGTAGCCCAGTCTTAGTCCGTAGGGTTAAAATTTGATTTGGCCCACCCTTTGCAGCTAGAACAGCTTCTGAGAAGGCTGTCCACAAGGTTTAGTCTGCCTATGGGAATGTTTGATCATTCTTCCAGAAGTGCATTTGTGAGGCCAGGCACTGATGTTGGATGAGAAGGCCTGGCTTGCAGTCTCTACTCTAAATTCAGCCAAAGGGTGTTCTATCGGGTTGAGGCCAGGACTCTGTGCAGGCCAGTCAAGTTTCTCCACCCCAAACTTGCTCATCCATGTCTTTATGGACCTTGCTTTGTGTACTGGTGTGCAGTCATTTTGGAACAGGAAGGGGCTTTCCCCAAACTGTCCCCACAAAGTTGGGAGCATGAAATTGTCCAAAATGTCTTGGTATGCTCCCCCTCCACCAAATCATTTGGACCAGTGCACAAAGCAAGGTCCATAAAGACATGGATGAGTGATTTTGGGGTGGAGGAACTTGACTGGCCTGCACAGAGTCCTGACCTCAACACAACAGAACACCTTGGGGATAAATTAGAGAGGAGACTGTAGGTCATGCCTTCTCATCCAACATCAGTGCCTGACCTCACAGATGCACTTGGAAGAATGGTCAAACATTCCCATAGACACACTCCTAAACCTTGTGGACAAGAAGAGTTGAAGCTGTTATAGCTGCAAAGGGTGGGCCAAATGAGTTTTGAACCCAATACTAATACTGGGATGCCATTACAGTTCATGTGTGTTTAAAGGCAGGCACCCCAATACTTAGGCCAATATACTGTATATTGCTTGTGACACTGAGCATGGCTATGGACTTAGGGCTGGTTCACACCACAGAGATGCAGAGACCATGCTTGGGGCTGCCTGGTGGCTTACTGGGTAGCAGTTCTGTCTAGCAGCACCTGAGATGTTGGTTCAATTCCCCAACATGCTAATACTTGTGTTGAAGTTTATATGTTCTCCCTATGTGGGTTTCTCACCACAATCTAAAGACTTGCTGGCATCTTATTTGTCTCCTGTAGAAATAGGTTCTAATGTAAGAACGTTAATTTTGGACTTTATATTGGAAGCTCATTGCAGCCAGGGACTGATGTTAATGTTTATTAGCACTAATCATGCCCAGGGACTTGGACATTTCAAATTTTAGGGTTTACACTGCACAGGTACATATGCTTAGAAAACTGTTGCTTTGTTTATGTGGATGCAAATGGACTTTGGTCTTTGTCCTGTAGTTGGAGATTTGATGCACATAGCCAAGGGCTAACAGAGTTGCGAACACTATTATGTGTTCCTGCCCATCAGGTGCAATCACTTTAGACATACATGAAGAGACAGATTGAAAGATACTGGTGGGCGTGTACTTCTATTGGGTGTGTCAGTGTGCTAACGATACAACCTCTCTTATATAAAGGCCTGCAGTAGGGGGTTTGTTTGGCCTGAGAAGGTCAGGTTTTTTGCTGTGATTTGTAGGGGAGAAGGAATGATATTGGGAGATTTGATGAAATTCTTGTGCATTTTTTTCAATCAAAAGTGGGTTTATGTGGCCATGCTGTCAATGTTGTGTGTGTATTGTTCCTGTCTGATCATGCAAACATCGTTTGGAAGCATCTGCTGACCTACTCCCTTTTTTTTTTTTTTTTTTTTTATCTCGTTTAATCGTGTACACCGAAATGCAGCTTCCAGCAGAACATGGTCACCAATGTATGTATGTGTGGATTGTGGGCTGGTGGTGGGTGTTTTGAATAAGTCTTTTGTAATATTATGTGGGAATGCTTTGTAAGAATGACTGTTAAGTATGTTTCTATAATCTTGCAGATAACAATGTGATGTGTTGCCCATTATACACAGAAATTAAAGCTGTGTCCACTCTAAGGTTTTGTCTAATTTTAGATTGTAAGCTCCTATGAGCAGGGCCCTTAAAATCCCATTGCTAAATGTAGCACCATATATCCTGTCCAAAATTTTTTAAAGCTAGTAAATTAATGTAATTTGTTTTTCTGTTGGTAAAATAAAAGTACATTACTGAGCCTTGTTGTGGTGTTTTGTTTTTTTTTTCTTCTACTTTCTTCTCTTTAGTTTGTGGGTGGTGGTTTTGGGAAAGTGCAATCTCTTATATTTTATTTCAATACGTATTTGTGCACCAAACAACTAATCTCTTTGCCCTGGTTCACATTGATGCTACTTTGAAATCGCGCTACTTCACTTGAAGTAGCACGATTTCAAAGTAGCAAGGTCAGCGTGATTTTAGGTGCTACTTGATAGACATCTGTGTGGCTTCATACACAAATGTCTATTGAAGTCGCACCAGAAATCGGTAAAAGTAGTGCAGGAACTACTTTAGCAAATTGGTGCGGTGCCACAAAAAAAAGTTGCATCGATTGGAACAGTGCCATTGCTGCCAATAGTCATGCGATTTGATCTCTCAAATTGCATGACAAATTGCTCCAATGTAAACCTAGGCTTCTGCACACCTGCAAGTAAATGATAAAGGTAGAATCTTTATATATAACAGCTGTGGAGAATTGCAGGTAATGAATTCAGCTGGTGGATAGGCAGTGTTTGTGTCAGCTTTAGTTCACATTGGTGCGATTTGACATGTCAAAGCGGTGACAATTGCACTGTTTTAATTGGTGTGACTTTGGGGTGCAATTTGTATTTATCAGTGCATAAACCTGCACAGATGTCTCTGAAATTGCCCCTGCAGTCGGGACTGACATGCGGGAATGAAAGTGTGTGATTTCAGCTGAACGATTTCCTCCTGCTGCTAACCCAGGGACACCATTTCTTATCGAACGCCTTTAAATATCATAAGTAGAAATACAAATTTGCATATCTGCAAATAAACAAAAATAATAAAATTCTAATAGTGGTTGCGATCAAAAGAGTGTAGTTTCGCCTTCTGACCCAGAAATAAGTCATTGTAATCACCCAGAAGTCCCTGTGCTGGTCAAGATCTCCATCTAGGTGGACATGGCGAGGTCCCTATTTAGCAAAGAGGAGGTGCAGCTCATTTTCCGGATAAGGGTAAGATATGTACTTGTGCTTAATCAATGCGGGGTGGATTTGGTAGTTAGATTTGGTGTGGGTGGGGTTCATTGATTTGTTTGGCATCCTCACACATTTGCTTCTGGCCCATGTGCACACATCACTTCCTGCATTTGTTCTGCTGATGTAAATGCAAGTATAAATGAGAGCTCCTTTCTATTAAAATATATATGACTTGTTTCACAGTTGGGCGACTTTGGACTTCCGAGTTGCTTGACAAGTTGTACCCCCATGATTCTTAATGAGAACTAGGGATGGGCCGAACATCCCCCCTGTTCGGTTCGCAGCAGAACATGCGAACAGACAAATAAATTAAATAAATTTGTGCGAACACCATTAAAACGGCTTCCCATACGCCAAATGATGTCCTCGGCTTTGAGCGGGGATATCTGAGTGATGCCTGTAGTTACAGACATCATCCAGATATCGTCTTTTAGAGCCTGTGAATCTGCATACCATAAGAATGATCATAGTGGCTGTTCCACTGCTTGATCATGATAACAGGAGGCGAGAGGGGACGTCCCCCCCTCCCGCCACCCTCCGGTGCTTGTACCGACTTACCGCTACGATCGGTGAGTCGGTCACAGGATCCGCCAGCCCCCGATGTTTAGCATAGAGATTTCTGGTGGACCAGATGGTCGCCGGAATCTCTATGATCGTTCGGAGGCCGGGCGTGATGTTATGACGTCACGCCCGGCCTCTGCATTGAAAAAAAAACGGCGCCGCTTCGGCTGGGAAGCAGAGATCTTTTTTTTTTTTTTTTTTATTTCAGGCTTTTAAGCCTAGAGGTGAGATGTGGGGTCTTATTTACCCCACATCTCACTGTAAAGAGCACCTGTCATGCTTATTCCTATTACAAGGGATGTTTACATTCCTTGTAATAGAAACAAAAGTGATCAAAAAAATTTTTTTGGGAAAAAAAGTGTCAAGCTAAAATAAAAAATGTAAAATTAACAATAAAAAAAAAAAAAACGTTTAAAGTGCCCCTGTCCCTGTGAGCTCGCATGCAGAAGCGAACGCATACATAAGTCCCGCCCACATATGAAAATGTTGTTCAAACCACATATGTGAGGTGTCGCCGCGAACGTTAGAGCGAGAGCAATAATTTTGGTCCTGGACCTCCTCTGTAACTCAAAACATGTAACCAGTAAAAATTTTTAAAGCGTCGCCTAAGGGGATTTTCAAATAGCGAAGTTTGGCGTCATTCCACGAGCGTGTGCAATTTTGAAGCGTGACATGTTGGGTATCTTTTTACTTGGCGTAACTTCATCTTTCACATTATGCAAAAACATTGGGCTAACTTTCTTTTTTTTTTTTTTAAAGCCCAAAACAGTTTTTTTCCCCAAAAAAAGCATTCGAAAAATTGCTGCGCAAATACCGTGCTAGATAAAAAGTTGCAATGACCGCCATTGTATTCTCTAGGGTCTCTGCTAAATTTGGGGGTTCTATGTAATTTTCTAGCCAAAAAATTATGATTTTTACATGTAAGAGAGAAATGTCAGAATTGGCCTGGTAGGCAAGTGGTTAAAGTCTATGGGACACGAACATGAATAATCAAAAGTGCTAATTTTAAAGGCTTACATGCATGGTATTGTCATAAAAAGTGTTTGAGGACCTGGGTCTTGCCCCAGAGGACATGTATCAATGCAAAAAAGTTTTAAAAATGGCTGTTTTTTCGGGAGCAGTGATTTTAATAATGCTTAAAGTGAAACAATAAAAGTGTAATATTCCTTTAAATTTCGTACCTGGGGGGTGTCTATAGTATGCTTGTAAAGGGGCGCATGTTTCCCGTGTTTAGTACAGTCTGACAGCAAAATGACATTTCAAAGGAAAAAAGTCATTTAAAACTACTCGCGGCTATACTGAATCGCCGGTGTCTTGCCGAGAAAGTTCCCTCGGCGGATAAGGTCCCCCCTGTACTGCGCAAGTGCTGCGCTTGCGCAGTACCAACGACTAGCAGCCGCCGAAAATAGCCAAAGATGAAAATCTTCAATCATCTGTACACAGCGCCTGCGCCCTGGGTCCAGGCTGAAGCCCCACCATCCAAGTGGACCTAGAGGGGGAATAAAAAAGTGCAGAGCAAAGCGAGGCCGTGCCCGAAGCGTGGCGAGTGAAGCGAGCCCGCAGGGGACCCTCTTACAGGCGCCCTGTACAGCTGATTTCTTCTCTATTTCCCTTCGGCTATTTCCACCGGCTCCTACTGCGCAGGCGCTGCGCCTGCGCAGTAGAGGGGGGTCCTTATCCGCCGAGAGGAACTTTCTCGGCAGAACACCGGCCCGACAATACACATAAAAGTTCATTGATAAAAACGGCATGGGAATTCCCCACAGGGGAACCCCAAACCAAAATTAAAAAAAAAATGAGGTGGGGGTCCCCCTAAATTCCATACCAGGCCCTTCAGGTCTGGTATGGATATTAAGGGGAACCCCGCGCCAAAATTTAAAAAAAAATGGCGTGGGGTACCCCCAAAAATCCATACCAGACCTTTATCCGAGCATGCAACCTGGCAGGCCGCAGGAAAAGAGGGGGGGACGAGAGGGCCCCCCCCTCCTGAACCGTACCAGGCCACATGCCCTCAACATTGGGAGGGTGCCTTTGGGGGTAGCCCCCCAAAGCACCTTGTCCCCATGTTGATGAGGACAAGGGCCTCATCCCCACAACCCTGGCCCGGTGGTTGTGGGGGTCTGTGGGCAGGGGGCTTATCGGAATCTGGAAGCCCCCTTTAACAAGGGGGCCCCCAGATCCCGGCCCTCCCCTCTGTGTGAAATGGTAAGGGGATACAAAAGTACCCCTACCATTTCACCAAAAAAATGTCAAAAATGTTAAAAATGACAAGAGACAGTTTTTGACAATTCCTTTATTTAAATGCTTCTTCTTTCTTCTATTTTCTATCTTCTTTCTTCTATCTTCCTTCGGTTTCTTCCTCCATCTTCTTGTTCTTGTTCTTTTGGTTCTTCTTGTTCTTCTGGTTCTTCATCCAGTCTTCTCGTCCGGCATCTTCCTCAGCGGCGCCGTCTTCACTTCATCTTCTTTCCTCGGGCCGCTCCGCATCCACGATTGGATGGGAGGCTCCCGCTGTGTGACGCTTCTCCTCTCCGTCAGAGGGGGCGGGGTCAGAAGAGGAGAAGCGTCACACAGCGGGAGCCTCCCATCCAATCGTGGATGCGGAGCGGCCCGAGGAAAGAAGATGAAGTGAAGACGGCGCCGCTGAGGAAGATGCCGGACGAGAAGACCGGATGAAGAACCAGAAGAACAAGAAGAACCAGAAGAACAAGAAGAACCAGAAGAACCAGAAGAAGAAGAAAATGGAGGAAGAAACTGAAGGAAGATAGATGAAAGAGGATAGAAAATAGAAGAAAGAAGAAGCATTTAAATAAAGGAATTGTCAAAAACTGTCTCTTGTCATTTTTAACATTTTTGACATTTTTTTGGTGAAATGGTAGGGGTACTTTTGTATCCCCTTACCATTTCACACAGGGGGGAGGGCCGGGATCTGGGGGTCCCCTTGTTAAAGGGGGCTTCCAGATTCCGATAAGCCCACCGCCCGCAGACCCCCACAACCACCAGGCCAGGGTTGTGGGGATGAGGCCCTTGTCCTCATAAACATGGGGACAAGGTGCTTTGGGGGGCTCCAATGTTGAGGGCATGTGGCCTGGTACGGTTCAGGAGGGGGGGCGCTCTCTCGTCCCCCCTCTTTTCCTGCAGCCTGCCAGGTTGCATGCTCGGATAAGGGTCTGGTATGGATTTTTGGGGGTACCCCACGCCATTTTTTTAAAAAATTTTGGCGCGGGTTTCCCCTTAAAATCCATACCAGACCTGAAGGGTCTGGTATAGATTTTGAGGGGGACCCCACGCCAATTTTTTTTTTAAATTTTGGCCAGGGTTCCCCTTAATATCCATACCAGACCTGAAATGCCTGGTATGGAATTTAGGGGGACCCCCACGTCATTTTTTTTTAAATTTTGGTTCGGGGTTCCCCTTTGGGGAATTACCATGCAGTTTTTATCAATGAACTTTTATGTGTATTGTCGAGCCGGCAATTCAGTATAGCCGCGGGTAGTTTTAAATAACTTTTTTTCCTTTCAAATGTCATTTTGCTGTCAGACTGTTCTAAACATGGGAAACATGCGCCCCTTTACAGGCATACTATAGACACCCCCCCAGGTACGAAATTTAAAGGAATATTACACTTTTATTGTTTCACTCAAAGCATTATTAAAATCACTGCTCCCGAAAAAACGGCCGTTTTTAAAAAAAAAATTGGCATTGATACATGTCCCCTGGGGCAGAACCCGGGTCTCCAAACACTTTTTATAGCAAAGAACTTGCATATAAGCCTTCAGTGAGAACTTTGGATTTTGCAGGTTCGAGCCCCACTGACTTCCACTATTCCAGCATATGTGATCTGACAGGCATTATTGCCGCAATAGCGCTGCTTTCCATTTGCATTAGCGCTGACTTTCTGAGAGTTGAAGTCTTCCTGGCCTTTTTTGAGAGTTATTTTTTGGTACTGCAGGAGAATTTTTTGGCGCTATAGTAAATGACCCCCACTGTGTGTATCTTCAAAATTTGGTTTTTCTATAATATGTCAAAAAATTGTCATAAATATAACAATAATAAAGCTGCAATAAGTTAGATTCTCCTTAAAACATCAATGATCTTGATTTTGTTTTGAACATCATTGTTTTCCAAATCCCTATTACACCCCATTATCTCCCCGATGAGGATCTGGGCACTTTCACTGGTGAAGTGACATTCCTCTTCCAGAACATCACGATCACCTAAAATATAAAAAAAAACACACCATGTATTATTAATATGCAGGCATCCATCTCTTACCTGAAGCTGTGGTCGCAGACACTCACCTGTTGTGGTGACAATTTCGATAACATCTCCCTCCTCCTCCTCTGGTTGGGTTGGGATTTCCCCTTCTTCCTGAGGTGGGGGGTCCGTGGTCTCCTCTGATGAGTGGTGTCCTCCGAGTCTTTTCTCCCCTATGTTAAAAAAAATAGGTATACTTAGCACACAGATATTTGATGGCAGAAATAGGAATATGAAACATTGCTTGGAAGTGGGGTACAATTGTCTCTTTTGGCAAGATGAAGAAATATTTTTGTCCTTTGTCAAGCTTGAATACTTACCTGTTTTGTACAAGCTTCACAGATGGAGTCACCCCTATAGTATACACTGGAGCACTGTGTGGGCCCCCTAATAAAAAGGGTGTTCTGGTGTCCCACACTAGTGCTCCAGCATCCAGATGTGTAAACAGCTGCTGAGTGTCCTCTCCTTACACAGAATCTAGTTTGCATTTCATTCTAGTTACTAACCCATCTAGACAAACTTATTTTAAGAGAAGTAGGCCAGAAAAAATGTATTGGGCTGCATCTGGACAAAACATGGTGTTTTATTGGCCAAACGAACAATGTTTCCTACGAACGAACAATGTGTCCATGAACATGAAAGTTGCCATTTTAAACTGTACAACAGTAAAGAAAAGCACATGAAGCAGCACGAACGTAAGAAAGATAAAAAATAGGAACACAGGACAACTACTTACTTTTTTGCAGCTCTCTCCTGATCCTTCTATACTGATCGTGCTCCCTTAATTTGAGGTCCGACCACCGCTTCCTCGGTTGATCCTTGGATCACCATACCCCAAAATTCCTGTGCAGACTCTTCACAACTTTCGCCTTGACCTTGGCTTTTCTGACATTGGGGTTGGGGGTAAGGTCCATACTTCCCGTTATAGTCATCACTCTTCAATATGTCAACCATCTCCACCATCTCAACAAAGGCCATATTTGATGCCTTAAATCTCCTCCGGGATCTCCTCCTCCTCATTGCTGCTATTAGCACGCACCTGTTGTGTCTCCGCCATGTGCTCTTCCCCACTGCGCCGAACGAGAAGGGGCGGGGAATAGACTTGAAAGAACGTCAGGGGCGGGCGGAGTTTCACGCATGCGCAGTGTATATAAAGCGTAACACGCGTGCGTCATACGTACGATCTGTGAGCGGAGGAAGGAGTATCGTAATCGCCGATCATGATAATGAAGGTAACATTTAAACTTGGGCCTATACTGCTTATAGATTGAGGCCTATATTGGGACAAGATTAGGAGACTTTAGCCTGACATTAGGGTTTGTCTTGTGTATTGCAGATAAAATGGATGGCTTCAATGACCACAACTTCCTCCCCCTGTTCATAGATAAATACAGGGAGCTGCCCTGTTTGTGGCAGGTCAAACAACCGCAATATAATCATAAACAAAAGAGGCAGGCAGCGCTGGAGAAACTGCTGGAATTGGTGAAGCCGGTGGTCCCCACAGCAACCATCCCCTATTTAAAAGCCAAAACTGGTAGCCTGAGGAGCACTTATCTTAGGGAGCGCAAGAAGGTCCAGGATTCCCAGAGATCAGGAGCTGCAGCAGATGACATTTATGTCCCCAGGCTGTGGTACTATGAGAGACTTTGTTTTCTGTCAGACCAGACTGAAGTCAGGGAATCCCTCTCAACCCTTCCTTCCACTCTTCCTTCCACACTATCTTCCACCCCAGCTGAGGCTTCTGATGTCCAACCTGGGACTTCCAGCCAGGAAGAAGTGGAGGAGCCCAGCTTGAGTCAGGTATAGCATTGTTCTACAGATTTCTGGTCAATAAATAAATGATGTTTACTAGATGTTATTATTGATCACTAATTGCTGATTTAGTAAAGTGTTTTACATATCAATAGACAGTAGTGGGCAAAACTAATTGGGACAATCATGAAAAATGCTGGGCTCAGAATGATAGTCTTTTATATTTGTTAACATTCAATTTGCAACAGTCATGAGGTGAAAATTGTGTGTGATTGATGAAGAAAAAACTAAAACTATGTCCCTTTTTCATACACAGGAAGACCTCAGCCAGGAGGAGGCTGTGGAATGTGGCAGCCAGGAGGAGGCGGGGGTTAGTGGCAGCCAGGAGGTGTCCGGGGTAAGTGGCTGCCAGAAGGAGGCGGGAGTTAGTGTCAGCCAGGAGGTGGCTGGGCCCAGTGGGAGCCTCACAGAATCGCAGGTCCCTCCCCTCCGCTTTCCAAACAAAAGACCCAGGAAGGGGGGTAACGTGGAGGATTCAGCACTCAGGCTGATTCAGGAGGCTTCTGCGTTGCTCAGAGCCACCCCCACTCGTGAAGAGGCCTTTGCCTGCATGGCTGCCACAAAACTGCAGGACATGCAGGAGGGCCAATGCCTCATGTGTGAGGACATCCTTTATAAAACATTAACTAGGGGGGTGAGGGGCGAAATCACATCCAATACCCACCTGTGTGAGTTGCATCATCCTCCTCCTCCTCCTGCCACACCTCCAACACCACAGACACAGCCTGGAAGGAAGCATATAAGGAAGACAAGAAAGTGATGGCCTGGGTAAAGTCTGGTCTGACAAAAGATGCAGGCTCTTGTATGACCACAGCCTGGGGACAATACATGTCATCTGCTGCTGTTCATGATCTCTTGGACTTCTGGACCAGATTGTACTCCCTTATATATGGACTCCTCAGGCCACCAATTTTGCAGTAAAATAGTTGATGTGTGCCCTAGGGACCAAAGGCTTCACCAATTTCTGCTGTTTCTTCAGCGTTGCCTCCCTCTTTATTTGGTTAGGACCCCTTAATAAATTTATGGTTTGTTTTATTATATTCGCCTATGTGTGTTTTCCTTCAAAAAGGACAGTTTGTTTGTGAGGAGACAGGTACATTTCAAAAATACAATGTGAAATTAACAAGAGACACCAACACTAAGCAACCTCCTTGAGATTAAATAATACAAGATAATAATCCTGTTGTGGTAACTTGACACACAAAACACACCCAAAACTATTCTGGGGTTAAAAAAAATATATACAAAAAATAACAGGAGATCAGGATTTCAAAAAATAAAAACAAAAAAAAACAAAATCTAAAAAAAACAAAAAAAATTAATTATAGCTACCTTAAGCCAGGTGCTTGTGTGCTTCTTCTGATACTATTAATAGCACAGGCAGGCTCTTGGAGTATTTCCAGTTAGTGTACTGTGTAACCCTGCACAGTAGCACCTATAGTATAGCTACCTGAAGCCAGGTGCTTGTGTGCTTCTTATGATACTATTAATAGCACAGGCAGGCTCTTGAAGTATTTCCAGTTAGTGTACTGTGTAACCCTGCACAGTTGCACCTACAGTATAGCTACCTGAAGCCAGGTGCTTGTGTGCTTCTTCTGATACTATTAATAGCACAGGCAGGCTCTTGAAGTATTTCCAGTTAGTGTACTGTGTAACCCTGCACAGTTGCACCTACAGTATAGCTACCTGAAGCCAGGTGCTTGTGTGCTTTTTCTGATACTATTATTAGCACAGGCAGGCTCTTGAAGTATTTCCAGTTAGTGTACTGTGTACCCTGCACAGTTGCACCTACAGTATAGCTACCTGAAGCCAGGTTCTTGTGTGCTTCTTCTGATACTATTAATATCACAGGCAGGCTCTTGAAGTATTTCCAGTTAGTGTACTGTGTAACCCTGCACAGTTGCACCTACAGTATAGCTACCTGAAGCCAGGTGCTTGTGTGCTTCTTCTGATACTATTAATAGCACGACAAGGAGAGGCAAACAGTCACAAGCCAATAAAAGAGGGCAAGCAGGCTCTGTGTCCAGAGGTAACAGTGCTGGTCGTGGATACGGTGCATCCTCATCAGCACGTGGCGTGGGACACGCTTGGCCTTTTTTTCAGCAGCTGGCTGTGTTGAGCCGCAACATGTGGAAGACTTGGTTGAGTGGATGACCAAGCCGTCCTCATCCTCCTCATCCTCTCTCACCCATGCTCAGGGTACTGTGCAACGCGTTCCCAGAGACTGGGAGGTTACAAACTCCTGTTCTTGAACAACGTGTTGCTGAGGCTTCGGTCAGTCAAAGAAGGAGCGGTGGAGAAGGTGGCCGTCTGACCGATGCGTTCAGACAATTTTTTAGTCCGCAGCCCCAAGGTATGATCGGTTCCAGCAACATCGCCAGCGTCTGTTTTACATGGTGCAAGAATACCTAGGGGCAAGATCTGACTTGGACACCTTTCCCACCGAAAATCCTCTGGGTTACTGGGTCTTGAGGATGGATCACTGGCCAGAGCTTGCACAGTGTGCAATTGAGCTACTGGCCTGTCCCGCATCCAGCGTTCTTTCGGAACGCACATTCAGTGCTGCTGGAGGCGTGGTAACCGATCACAGGGTGCGCCTGTCCACCGACTCGGTCGATCGGCTGACCTTCATAAAAATGAATCAATCTTGGATCCCCACCAGATACCAAGCACCTCATGCTGATGTAACTGAATCATTTTTTTTGAAATGTCAGATTCCTTCAAGACTCCCTATGCTGATGCTAATGCTGAGTGACTATCCTGTTATGCTGAGTGACTATCCTCTTCCTCCTCAATGATCATGCTGATAGCTTGTAAGAATATTTTTGGTTCTGGGCGCCGCCACCAGTGGCTAAGGCCAAATTTTTCAGCCCCTGTTTAACAGGGGCATGTATTTACAATTTTTGATGCAATACTTTGCAGCAGGGCTTGTTCCTGCGCTCCAACTAGAGTATCTGTGAGGGGTTGCAGTGTTTTGGCACCAGCACCAGTGCCTAAGGCCCAATTTTTCAGCCCCTGTTTAACAGGGGCGTGTAATTACAATTTTTGATGCAATACTTTGCAGCAGGGCTCGTTCCTGCGCTCCAACTAGGGTATCTGTGAGGAGTTGCAGTTTTGTGGCACCAGCACCAGTGCCTAAGGCCCAATTTTTCAGCCCCTGTTTAACAGGGGTGTGTAATTACAATTTTTGATGCAATACTTTGCAGCAAGGCTCGTTCCTGCACTCCAACTAGAGTATCTGTGAGGGGTTGCAGTGTTGTGGTACCAGTAGCTAAGGCCCAATTTTTCAGGCCCTGTTTAACAGGGGCGTGTAATTACAATTTTTGATGCAATACTTTGCAGCAGGGCTCGTTTCTGCGCTCCAACTAGAGTATCTGTGAGGGGTTGCAGTGTTGTGGCACCAGCACCAGTTCCTAAGGCCCAATTTTTCAGCCCCTGTTTAACAGGGGCGTGTAATTACAATTTTTGATGCAATTTTTTGCAGCAGGGCTCGTTCCTACGCTCCAACTAGAGTATCTGTGAGGGGTTGCAGTGTTGTGGCCCCAGCACCAGTGCCTAAGGCCCAATTTTTCAGCCCCTGTTAAACAGGGGCGTGTAATTACAATTTTTTGATCTAATATTTCACAGCAGGGCCCGTTCCTGCGCCCACCAAGAGTAACTGTGCGGGCTTACAGTGTTGTGGCAACACCACCACCAAAGGCCCAATTTGTCTGACCCTGTTCAACAGGGGCATGTAATTACAATTTTTTATATAATATTTCACATCAGGGCCCGTTCCAGTTCCGTTCAAGAGTAACTGTGAGGGCTTACAGTGTTCTGGTACCACCAACACCCAAGGCCCAAATTTCTGCATAGTATATAGGGCAGGCCGTATAGTATATACAGGTGGTCCCCTACTTTCAAACATCCGACTTACAAATGACTCCTACTTACAGTGCAGTGTTGTGGCACCAGTGCCTAGGGCCCAATTTTTCTGCCCCTGTTCAACAGGGACATGTAATTACAATTCTTGATCTAATATTTCACAGCAGGGTCCATTTCTGTGTCCACCAAGAATAACTGTGAGGACTTACAGTGTTGTGTTACCAGCACTACCAACACCACCATCAAAGGCTCAATTTTTCTGCCCCTGTTCAACAGGTGCATGTAATTACAATTTTTGATCTAATATTTCACAGCAGGGCCCGTTCCAGCGCCCACCAAGAGTAACTGTGAGGACTTACAGTGTTGTGGAACCAGCACCACCACCACCATCACCAAATGCCCAATTTTTCTCACCCTGTTCAACAGGGGCATGTAATTACAATTATTGATCTAATATTTCACAGCAGGGCCCTGTGATGGCTTACAGTGTTGTGGCAACACCAACACCTAAGGCCCTAATTTCTGCAGAGTATATAGGGCAGGCCCCTACTTTCAAACATCCAACTTACAAACGACTCCTACTTGCAAATGGAAGGAGACAACAGGAAGTGAGATGAAATCTACCCCTCAGAAGGGAAATTCTCTCCTGTAAGAGTTAATATGGGAAAAGCGTTTTTCCTCTCCACTGATGCTTTATCACCAATCCTTGTTTCACTAAAAACCCCAAATTGTCAAAAAACATTTGTCATTGGGAGAGAAAGTGAGGTGAAATCTTCTGAAGAGGTGCACAGACAGCAAAACAAATGTCACAGGGGTGATAACCCTTCCCTGTGTTTTCCAAAAAGCTTAAAATAGATTTTTTGGCTGGAGATACACTTTAAAAATGTACCAGTTCAAAATTACAAACAGATTCTACTTAACAACAAACCTACAGTCCCTGTCTTGTTTGCACCGCCTATATACTGCTTTTCAGAGTATATAGGGCCTGGGGGCCCCACGCCTTTCCTTTTCTTAATTTGGGTGCGGGGTCCCCCTTAATATCCATACAAGACCCAAAGGGCCTGGTAATGTACTGGGGGATACCCATGCCATTTGTCTCACTGATTTTCATCCATATTGCCGGGACCCAACATTACATTAAAGCCGCAAGCAGTTTTAAATGACTTTTATTCCTTTAAAAATGTCATTTTGTGCAGGGACTGTTCTAAGCAAGAGACACACGTGCCACTTTACAGGCATACAATAGACAACCCCCAGGTACGATATTTAAAGGAATATTTCACTTTTTTTTCACTTTAAGCATCATTAAAATCACTGCTCCCTAAAGAACGTCCATTTTTAAAACTTTTTTTTGCATTGATACATGTCCCCTGGGGCAGGACCCGGGTCCCCAAACCCTTTTTGGGACAATACCATGCAAATTAGCCTTTAAAACTAGCACTTTTGATTTCAAATGTTTGAGTCCCATAGACTTCAATGGGGTTTTAACGTTTGTGCGAAGTTTTGGTCCGTTCGCAGGTTCTGGTGCGAACCGAACCGGGGGGGGGGTGCTCGGCTCATCCCTACTGATCACCACCATTACTAGTAAAAAAAATAATAGTAATAAAAATGTCATAAATCTATCCCCTATTTTGTAGACGCAATAACTTTTGCGCAAACCAATCAATATACAATTATTGCGATTTTTTTAACAAAAATATGTAGAAGAATACATATTGGCCTAAACTGATGAAGAAATTATTTTTTTTACATTTTTGGGGGATATTTATTATAGCAAAAAGCAAAAAATATTATTTTTTTTTCAAAATTGTTTTGCTCTCTTTTTGTTTATAGCGCAAAAAATAAAAACCGCAGAGGTGATCAAATAATACCAAAATAAAGCTCTATTCATGGAAAAAAAGGACATCAATTTTGTTTGGGTACAACATTGCACGACCACGTAATAGTCAGTTAAAGCAACGCAGTGCCGTATCGCAAAAAAATGGCCTGGTCATTAAGGGGGTAAAATCTTCCGGGGCTGAAGTGGTTAAGGATAAAACCTGCCTCACCTTATCCTCTTACATTGTCTCCTAAACAAGTTTCTTACATACAGTGTACAATATGTGCTTAAATCCTGCCTCATGTCTTACTCTTACATTGTGGCCTAAACATACTTACATGTTGTCCAGGCACTGAACAATATGTGTGGCTATTGTAGCTGCAATAATACACATTAATGTTTATTGTAGAATAAACCTGTCATGTCTCTCCCTCTTACATAGATGAAAAAGGGTTTCTGATAAGGAATGCTCTGAGGGGTGTGCCACATCCCAAATATTACATAGAAAGAGAAAGAACCCCTGGGGGGGGGGGGGGGGGGACTTTACAGGCACTACCACATATACAAAAGATTGTAGAAAAATAGAAAATATTTATTGACATACCATAGATAAAAAATATATATAGCACCTAATCATGGATACAATTAAATATACACAAAAACTGCAAAGGAAAATGATACAACTTCCTTAACCCAACAACGTTTTAGAGATTAAATGTTGTTTCCTTCATTAGGGATTTTCACAGGGAGTACAGTATCTATGAAATTTAAATGAAATTTGTAAGTTTTGTATATAATTGTATTATATTTTGTATGTATTGCTCACTGCCCTCACTGTGCACACGGGACTAATAATGTTTTCAGTACATGTTTGCATTCTTTCGAGTCCTGATTAGAATTAGCCTGTCTATGTAATGCCCCTTGTTACCATAAACGTACAATTGTAATATTAATGTGATACCTACGTAATCATGTGTATAAAAACCTTCCATTGCGTCATAATAAAGCAGAACGGTTATTTGGAAAAATGCTGAGCATATCTTTTGTGCCTGTTCCCTACTGCAGTAGTTATTATTAATTTGGAACCACTAATCAATATGAGGATAGGTGTTGCCTATCTATAAAATGTCCAGCTCACAGGTATTACTAAATGATCATACACAAAATACTGAGGGCATTGCACTACTTAATCGCTTTACATGTACATTTGAGCATCCACAGTAATTTAAATAGGAAAGACATTGTGACATAGAGTCTCCCGCAAATCCCATCCACTGAGTTGTTGGTTGACTTTTGCAAGAAAGAGGGAGGGAGAGGGGGGCCAGGGAATGTGAGGGGATGAGTATCCCCTGGTCACACCTAACAAATCTGCTGAAGTCTGGATACCCAGACAAACGGCAATCTAACATGTGTACTGAGGCCCAGCAGGTAAGGAGTCTGGAAGGGAAAACAAACACAGAGAGCATAATGAATATAAATGTACAGAGCGGGGACAGGGGGAGGGGTAAAAAAAAAAAAAAACAATTTCCCCTCCATTGTTAAACCCAAACCTAGTGATTAAACATACCTAAGTACAGCGGTGACATCACTCACGGGCAGATAGACAGATAAGGACATGGGTGACTTGGAAGCTTATGGACCCATGCAGTAGGGAAATGCTGTCTGATGTAGACATTGCCAAGATAGAGGGCATCCCAAAAAAGTAAAAAATATAGTAGAGAAAAATTATATACAGTATCTCACAAAAGTGAGTACACCCCTCACATTTTTGCAAATATTTTATTGTATCTTTTCATGTGACAACACTGAAGAAATTACACTTTGCTACAATGTAAAGTAGTGAGTGTACAGCTTGTATAACAGTGTAAATTTGCTGTCCCCTCAAAATAACTCAACACACAGCCATTAATGTCTAAACTGCTGGCAACAAAAGTGAGTACACCCCTAAGCGAAAATGTCCAAATTCTTCAAAAAATGAAAAATCTCTGAGGATCTGGAAAAAAATTAATTGTTGCTCTACATAAAGATGGCCTAAGCTTTATGAAGATTGCCAAGACCATGAAACTGAGCTGCAGCACAGTGGCAAAGACCATACAGTTGTTTAACAGGACAGGTTCCACTCAGGACAGGCCTTGCCATGGTTGACCAAAGAAGTTGAGTGCACATGCTCAGTGTCATATCCAGCGGTTGTCTTTGGGAAATAGATGTATGAGTGCTGTCAGCATTGCTGCAGCGATTGAAGGGGTGGGGGGTCAGCCTGTCAGTGCTCAGACCATACACTGCACACTGCAACAAATTGGTTTGCATGGTTGTCATCCCAGAAGGAAGCCTCTTCTAAAGATGATGCCCAAGAAAGCCCCGCAAACAGTTTGCTGAAGACAAGCAGACTAAGAACATGGATTAAATGGAACCATGTCCTGTGGTCTGATGAGACCAAGATAAACTTATTTGGTTCAGATGTTGTCAAGAGTGTGTGGCGGCAACCAGATGAGGAGTACAAAGACAAGTGTGTCTTGCCTACAGTCAAGCATGGTGGTTGGAGTGTCATGGTCTGGGGCTCCATGAGTGCTGCCGACATGGGGGAGCTACAGTTCTTTGAGGGAACCATGAATGCCAACATGTACTGTGACATACTGAAGCAGAGCGTGATCCCCTCCCTTTGGAGACTGGGCCGCAGGGCAGTATTTCAACATGATAACGAACCCGAACACACCTCCAAGATGACCACTGCCTTGCTAAAGAAGCTGAGGGTAAAGGTGATGGACTGGCCAAGCATGTCTCCAGACCTAAACCCTATTGAGCATCTGTGGGGCATCCTCAAATTGAAGGTGGAGGAGCGCAAGGTCTCTAACATCCACTAGCTCCGTGATGTCATCATGGAGGAGTGGAAGAGGACTCCAGTGGCAACCTGTGAGGCTCTAGAGATCTTCATGCCCAAGAGGGTTAAGGCAGTGCTGGGAAATAATGGTGACCACACAAAATATTGACACCTTGGGCCCAATTTGGACATTTTTACTTAGGGGTGTACTCACTTTTGTTGCCAGCGGTTTAAACATTAATGGCTGTGTGTTGAGTTATTTTAAGGGGACAGCAAATTTACACTGTTATACAAGATGTACACTCACTACTTTACATTGTAGCAAAGTGTAATTTTTTCAGTGTTGTCACATGAAAAGATATATTAAAATATTTACAAAAATGTGAGGGGTGTACTCACTTTTGTGAGATACTGTAAGTAAGGGTACAGTATATCAGGAATTGAAAACAGACCAGATATTAACAGGTTTCCAAACCATATGTATGTAGTGGTGAGGTTACCCAAACAGCTTGTTCCCAATAGGCATGGTCCACCAGCAGTTCCTACAAAGACGTCCTGTCTGTTGTCCATCCCAGTGTGAGCGCACCATAAATAAGGTCCCATACAAACAGCTTGATCTGCAATCATGCAGATCAGATGAGTGTGGACCATCTCCTCCCAGCTTCCCATGGACAGGCCCCCTGGAACGTGGATGCGCCGCGCCCCCACATGGCGCAGGAGCAACCACCACCGTGCGCTGTGCAATCAACAGGGCGCGCGCACCGTGCAATCGACATGGCACACGCGCGATGACGCCATGCGTGCGCACCACGGAGACACACGACACATCGATGTCCCACCAGCACGGCAAAGCATCCTGTGATGACAAGGTCATCATGGATACGATGGGAATGAGAAAGTCCACAGATGCTGTAGCAGACTCCACATCCCAGAGCACCCTCTAAAGCAAGAGACCCTCTGCCGTGCCGGGTACACACGAAGTGGGCATTGACCAGATGCCAAACAATATCATGCCCAACTAGTAATGCTGAAAAATAAACAAATAATTTGTTGTATGAGGAAATGGATAGTAAATCCATCATGCAGAATCAATCTGCATTAAGGTAATAATGGAATAATCCTCAAATTGCAGCACCAATTGCAGGTGCATAAACAACGCAAGATACATAATAGAAGGCATGTGCAGAGGTCTCTATATCACAGTCTTTACATAATGAGAATGCAATACAGAATAATAGGCAAAAAACAGGGACAATTAATGAACTTTGGTCATGTACATAAAACACACTGTAAGTGTATATCAACAGAAAGGGAGGAAAAGGGAGGAGGGGAACACAATGAAGGAAAAAGGTGAAAAGGGCCAAAAAGGAAGAGCATATGATCTAGTGAATCAAATTTATCAAATAGAGAGAAAATATATATATATATATATATATATATATATATATATATATATATATATATATATATATATATATATATATTTCTCCATCCCACCCAAATTGAAGCCCTCCAAAAAGGGCTTGAAACAAACCACATCATTCAATTTGGGAGGAGGTGTGGCGCAACTCAAGCTGGAGGAGACTTTTGTTCTAGTCTCCTCCCCTTGGACTGGGATGGATGCGATCTAAAATTAAAAATTTGACCCAGGGAAAAATCCCCCGGTGAATCAAGGTGGTATGCCTACCCAGGGGCAGATCAGGATTACAGACCTGCATGCTTCTGATATGTCGGTAAGCTCTTTTCCAAAAGTGGAGCTTTGTCTTCCCAATATAGAAGCAGCCGCAGTCACACTTGAGCAAATAAACTACCCCAAATGTCTTGCAGTTTGCAAAATGTTGTGGTTTAAAAGTTTGGCCATTGGGTAGGGTAGAACTTTTATTAGTATCCATGTATTTACAATAGCCACATGAGCCGCACATAAAAGTGCCTTTGTATTTGCAATGATCAACGTCCTTGTCTCCCTTATATTCACTTTTCACCAATCTGGAGACAATTGATATAGCTCTCCTAAAGGTGAAGAGCGGTGCCTCAGGAACCAGCCGACCCAAGTTGGGGTCCATAGTGAGAATATGCCAGAACTTGGAAATGATTTTCCGAATTTCCGCATGTTGGTTACAATATTTGGTTATGATTCTCAGAGGATTCTCCTGGTTCGGATATCTCTGAGAATACAGAAGGTCCTGTCTAGTATGTGTCGTAGCCCATCTGAATGCCTTTTTCAGTGATGTGTTGGAATACCCCCTCAGCAGCAACCTGTCACGCAATTTGCCAGCCTCAATTTTGAAGTCATCATTGTTGGTACAATTGCATCTCACTCTTAAATATTGGCTGTAGGGTATAGATCTAATTAACGTCTCAGGATGAAAACTGGAAGCATGTAAAATGGTGTTGCCTGAGGTGGCTTTGTGGTACAGGCTGCTGCTGAGTGTACCATCCACATCTCTCAAAACTTGAACATCGAGAAATGAGATGCTGTGGGCACTGGAAGACATGGTGAAAGTAAGATTGAATTAGTTACAATTCATTCTGGGCAGACATAGATTAAGCAGCTCCAGGGGGCTGTCCCAAATGGCGAAAACGTTGTTGATGTACCTGAACCACACTAGGAGGTGTTCCATGTATATCGACAAGGCCTCGTCATTAAGGAACATGTTCTCCCACTCCCCCAGGTACAGGTTGGCATATGATGAGGCACAGCATGTCCCCATCGCTACCTCCTGCACCTGGAGGTAGTGGGAGCCATTAAAGGTGAAGACATTGTGGTGTAGGATATATTCCAAGAGGGACAGGATGAACTCGTTATATGCCCAATCTACATCACCTCTTTGGTAGATGGTATGCTTCACAGCTGCCATTCCCTTATCATGGGGAATGGAGCTGTAAAGAGCCTCCACATCAATCGTGACTAGGTAGGCACCCTCAGGAACTGCAAGGTTATCTATGATTTTTAAAAAGTGAATGGTGTCTTTCACATAGGACTGTAAACTAACAACATGCAGTTTGAGGTGCTCGTCAATGAGCCGACTGGCATTCTCACTAATGGACCCTCTACCTGATATGATTTGTCTACCTGTAGGATTTTGTGCATCTTTATGAATTTTGGGCAATGAATAGAAGGTGGGTACTTTGGGGAAATTGGTTCTAATATATTCCCATGTAATCTTGTTGATCACATTATTAGAGTAGGCCTGGTCGACTACATGATAGTACTCTAAATTGAATTTTTCAACTATATCTTTAGTAATCCTTCTATACCAATTTTTTTTCTCAAAATTTTGGAACATACTGGGTATTGTCCATAAGGACAATATTGCCCCCTTTATCTGCTGGCTTAATTGTGATGGATGTATTGTCACTTAGGGATTTTAAAGCCTGTTTTTCTGGTATGCTGATATTTGTTGATCTAGGAGAGTGGACACGGAGTTTGTCAATCCCCCCATTGATTTTTTTCTTAAAGCAGGGTTCCACTCAAATTTTTAACTTAATCTTACCCCCTTCAGTTAATTGCATAGATGTTCAAATGCCGCACGAAAGAAATTTTTATCGCTGTAATTACCTTTATATTGTACTTTATTGTGGCATTTCCTGTCTCTCCTCCCATGGGAGTAGGCGTGTTTATTGCCTTTCCCCGGCACCGCACTGTCTCCTGGGAGCTTAGTGTCCGGCTTTCCAAGATTCAGTGCAGAAACAATGATCATGCGTGTGAACAAGCTCTGAATGAACAGCATTCACCGCATCCAGGAAATCAATGATTGTGGGCTTCACATGCCCACAAGCAAGATGGAAACAGCCAGCATCACATTTTAAGTTATTCTTCAGTAAGAAAACAGACAGAGGCGGAAATATTACACCCAAACTGTGAGTATTATTTTGGGGTTAGCATAGTGTCTCAATGACCTAAAAAAAAAAAAAAGAAGATTGGTCACTGGACTCCCGCTTTAAGTTTGGATCCAGAAGGTGGATCTTGGGTTGTGCCTGCTGTGGCTTCCTGTGATAGAGAAAGAACCCTTGGTAGATCAATACAATCGATCAAATCCATAGTGTCACTTTCCTCTAAAAGAGAAACCAACTGATCAAGAGCTCTATTTTCACTATGTGTAAGATCAGCCTGCCCCCCTGGTTTTTGATGCATATTTTTGAGGATCAGTTTCCATGCAAATAATTGAAGGTCTTTAACAAATTCAAATTTATCGACATTCTAATTCGGACAGAAACCCAGACCTTTATGAAGTATCTGGGCTTCCTCTGAAGAAAGTGTGTACAATGAAAGCTTAATTATATTCAAAGTCACTTGGAGATCGACTGCAGTAGATTTTACAAATGGTTGCCCAAGTTTATCATCTAGGTGAGGTGAGTGGATTTGGTGCTGATTAACAGTGCTTCCACAAAAGGGGGAGGGTCAGATTTGTCTGTGCCCTGTATGGTTTTGGATCGTGTGGCCGGACAAAATATAGGACTACCCCCATGTGGTCGAGAAGATAAAGGTACAGATAGACCGTCACCACAGCAGGTACTCTACCTGACACCATAGGTACTGCAGAAGAACACCCAAATGAAGTTTCATTGTTGGCCTTTTGTCCTTGGGAGTGATCGCCAACCCGATTGGTGCGAGACGTTTTCTTGTTTTTGTAAGAGACCTGTGATAAGACAGAAGACAGACTGGAGGAAGAGAGATTGCTGAATAATGTTCTTTTTTATTTTTAAATATGTTATTACTCTGCTGTTGACCAGTGGTCCATTTATAGGCCCTGTTATCCTGAAAAGCTGTTTTGTCCCTACCATATTTTCCATCTTTTTTTGATCAAAATGTTTTTGTTTAAACCTTCAAGATGTTTTTGAAGTTTAATTTCAAGCTCTGAGAATGTTTTATGAGTCTTAAAAGTTTGTAGCTGTGAACAAATACTCTCAATATCACTGTCCAGGACCCTGGATCATCTATCGTATTCATTAATAAGTAATTGCATCATTTCCCTTGGACATGTACGTAGGATTCTTTCCTACACAAGTTTGAAGTCAGAGTCCAGACCATCCAAGTTGGGAAATATCTGGACTCTGAGTCCTAGAGGATTCATGTCCTCCTTTAAATAATCTTCAATAGGGATGAGCCGAACACCCCCCGGTTCGGTTCGCACCAGAACCTGCGAACGGACCGAAAATTTGCACGAACGTTAGAACCCCATTGACGTCTATAGGACTCGAACGTTCGAAATCAAAAGTGCTCATTTTAAAGGCTAATTTGCATGGTATTGTCCTAAAAAGGGTTTGGGGACCCGGGTCCTACCCCAGAGGACATGTATCAATGCAAAAAAACTTTTAAAAACGTCCATTTTTTCGGGAGCAGTGATTTTAATAAAGCTTAAAGTAAAAAAAAAAAAAAGTGAAATATTCCTTTAAATATCGTATCTGGGGGTGTCTATAGTATGCCTGTAAAGTGACGCGTGTTTCCCGTGTTTAGCACAGTCCAAAAATCTCATTTAAAACTGCTTGCGGGTTTAATGTAATGTCGGGTCCTGGCAATATGGATGAAAATCAGTGAGACAAACGGCATGGGTACCCCCCAGTCCATTACCAGGCCCTTTGGGTCTTGTATGGATATTAAGGGGAACCCTGCACCCAAATTATAATAAGGAAAGGTGTGGGGCCACCAGGCCCTATATACTCTGAACAGCAGCCACCTCCTCCCAGCCACGTACAAGTCCATGTGTTTCTTGGGACTGATCCCTTAAAGACTGCTGCTGATGCTGAGTGCCAGGCTCCACCTCCATACTGACACAATCTTCCTCCTCCTCCTCCTCGTCCTCTTCCTCTGTGATCGGCGGGCACGCAGGAACACTGTCTGGATAAAGGGGGCCTTGAGAGCTAAGGAAGTCCTCCTCTTCCTGCCTCTGTTCTGCCTTAAGTGCCCTGTCCATTATTCCACGCAGCGTGTGCTCCAACAGGTGGACAAGGGGGACAGTGTCACTGATGCATGCACTGTCACTGCTCACCATCCTCGTGGCCTCCTCAAATGGTGACAGGACAGTGCATGCATCCCTGGCCCACTGGCGTGGGGAAAAAAAAACAAGCTCCCCTGACCCTGTCCTGGTGCCATAGTCGCACAGGTACTCATTGATGGCCCTCTGCTGCGTGTGCAGCCGCTGCAGCATGGCCAACATTGAGTTCCACCTGGTGGGCATGTCACAGATTAGGCGGTTCTTGGGCAGGTTAAACTCCTTTTGGAGGTCCGTCAGCCGAGCACTGGCATTATATGACTGGCGGAAATGCACACAGACTTTCCTGGCCTGCCTCAGGACATCTTGTAAGCCTGGGTACCTGCCCAAGAACCACTGCACCACCAAGTAAAGGATGTGAGCCAAACAGGGCACATGGGTCATTTGTCCCTGTCGGAGGGCAGAGAGGAGGTGGGTGCCATTGTCGCAAACCACCATTCCTGCCTACAGTTGGCGTGGCGTCAACCATCTCTGAACCTGCCCCTGCAGAGCTGACAGAACCTCTGCCCCAGTGTGGCTCCTGTCCCCCAAGCACACCAGCTCAAGCACCGCATGGCATCTTTTGGCCTGCGTACTTGCGTAGCCCCTTGAATGGCTACGGAGCACCCCTGGTTCCGAGGACAAAGCACAGGAAGAGGCCATGGAGGAAGAAGAAGAGGAGGGGGTGGAGGAGAGAGGTGTGTCACAATCATTAGCATTTTGGAGGCGTGGTGGCGGAACAACCTCCAAAACTACTGCACCTTGTCCTGCATCCTTCCCAGCTGCCAGCAGAGTCACCCAATGCGCCGTGAAACTTAGGTAATGTCCCTGTCCATGCCTGCTGGACCATGAGTCAGTGGTAATATGCACCTTACCACTGACCGCCCTGTCCAGCGAGGCATGGACATTGCCTTCCACATGCTGGTAGAGAGCCGGAATCGCCTTCCGTGAGAAAAAGTGGCGTTTGGGTAACTGCCACTGAGGAACCGCACATTCCACAAACTCACGGAAGGGGGCAGAGTCTACCAAATGAAAAGGCAGCAGTTGAAGTGCTAGCAATTTTGCCAAGCTAGCATTCAACCGCTGGGCATGTGGATGGCTGGGAGCAAACTTCTTTTGGCGGTGCAGCAGCTGGGGCAGGGAAATTTGCCTGGTACAATCTGACGTCGGTGTACCAAAAGCAGATTGCCCACAAGTACTTGGCTGTGACACACCTAATTCTACACCTTCATTCCTCTCAGTGCAGGTCTCAGAGAGGACTGAAGGTATAGTGGGGTTGGAGATCTCAGCTGATGAGGAGCAAGGAGAAGTCCTCTTTGTTCTTTGATGTGGGTCTTTTAGATACGCTTGCCAACGAACTGCATGGCAGGTCAACATATGTCTGGTCAAGCATGTGGTACCCAAGCGGGAGATGTTTTGGCCACGCGAGATACGCTTGAGACATATGTTGCAAATAGCAGCGGTGCGATTGATGCACTCGTCTCAAAAAAGGCCCACACCAAAGAACTTTTTGAATAACGCGCAGAGACTGCAGTGCCCTGCACATGTGGAGCTTTGGGGTGTGATGCAGTCAATGTGCTGCCCTTAGGCTGGCCCCTGGAGGGCATCCTGTCTCGTTGGTGATGTGCCACCTCCTCCACCTCCTCCTCCTCTCTCCTATCAGGCACCCACGTTGAGTCAGTGACCTCATCATCCCCTCCCTCCTCATCACTGGAGCAAACCTGGCAGTATGCTGCAGCAGGGGGAGCATGACTGCCAGATTGCTGTCCTTCTTGGGCACCCCCTCTGTCCGTGCTTATGTTACTGCCTTCATCAAGCTCAGTATCATCATCATCAGAGCCTTCCAAACGCTGGGCATCATCCTGGAGCATGTACCCAACACTGTGGTCAAACAGTTCGAGGGACTCCTCAGGAGGACATGGTGGGGCTAGGGAAGGAGTCACTGATGACATTGAGCCGAGGGAAGAGGCCACTGCTTTGCCAGACAAAGTACCCTGGGCATGGGTGAGAGAGGATGAGGAGGATGAGGACGGCTTGGTCATCCACTCGACCAAGTCTTCCGCATGTTGCGGCTCAACACGGCCAGCTGCCGAAAAAAAGCCCAAGCGTGTCCCACGGCCACGTGCTGATGAGGATGCACCGTCTCCACGACCGGCACTAGACACAGAGCCTGCTTGCCCTCTCTTATTGGCTTGTGACTGTCTGCCTCTCCTTCTTGGCCTTCCAGACATACTAATGGCCTGTAGCTGCACTAAGCTGGGATATATATATATATATATATATATATATATATATATATATACTGATACTGCAGCTAGCAAAATCAACTGCCTGCCTGTAGTACCTTCTACAGGTGGCTTTAGCTGAACACTGTGCAGAGCTCGTAAAAAAGTAACTTGTAGCTTTTTTAGTGATAGGATCAGGAAAACACCACCAACCTTCTACAGGTAGCTTTAGGTGAACATTGTGCAGAGCTCGCAAAAAAATAACTTGTAGGTTTAGCTGAACACTGTGAGGTGGATGCACCACACTAACTTGTAGGTTTAGCTGAACACTGTGAGCAGGACGCACCCCACTAACTTGTAGGTTTAGCTGAACACTGTGAGGTGGACGCACCACACTAACTTGTAGGTTTAGCTGAACACTGTGAGCAGGACGCACCCCACTAACTTGTAGGTTTAGCTGAACACTGTGAGCAGGACGCACCCCACTAACTTGTAGGTTTAGCTGAACACTGTGAGCAGGACGCACCCCACTAACTTGTAGGTTTAGCTGAACACTGGGAGGTGGACGCACCACACTAACTTGTAGGTTTAGCTGAACACTGTGAGCAGGACGCACCCCACTAACTTGTAGTTTTAGCTGAACACTGTGAGCAGGACGCACCGCACTAACTTGTAGGTTTAGCTGAACACTGTGAGGTGGACGCACCACACTAACTTGTAGGTTTAGCTGAACACTGTGAGCAGGACGCACCCCACTAACTTGTAGTTTTAGCTGAACACTGTGAGCAGGACGCACTGCACTAACTGTAAATAGTCTAGCTGCCTGACTGTGGTACTAATAGGATCAAAAGAACACCAGTAATTTTCTTCAGGTAGCTGTACATACTGTAACAAGACAAGCCTGCCTGTCAGTAAGAAGATAACAGAAACGGATCTAGCTGAACACTGTGAGCAGGACGCACCCCACTAACTTGTAGGTTTAGCTGAACACTGTGAGCAGGACGCACCCCACTAACTTGTAGTTTTAGCTGAACACTGTTAGCAGGACGCACTGCACTAATTGTAAATAGTCTAGCTGCCTGACTGTGGTACTAATAGGATCAAAAGAACACCAGCAATTTTCTTCAGGTAGCTGTATATACTGTAACAAGACAAGCCTGCCTGTCAGTAAGAAGATAACAGGAACAGATCTAGCTGAACACTGTGAGCAGGACGCACCGCACTAACTTGTAGGTTTAGCTGAACACTGTGAGCAGGACGCACCCCACTAACTTGTAGGTTTAGCTGAACACTGTGAGCAGGACGCACCCCACTAACTTGTAGTTTTAGCTGAACACTGTGAGCAGGACGCACTGCACTAACTGTAAATAGTCTAGCTTCCTGACTGTGGTACTAATAGGATCAAAAGAACACCAGTAATTTTCTTCAGGTAGCTGTATATACTGTAACAAGACAAGCCTGCCTGTCAGTAAGAAGATAACAGGAATGGATCTAGCTGAACACTGTGAGCAGGACGCACTGCACTAACTGTAAATAGTCTAGATGCCTGACTGTGGTACTAATAGGATCAAAAGAACACCAGTAATTTTCTTCAGGTAGCTGTATATACTCTAACAAGACAAGCCTGCCTGTCAGTAAGAAGATAACAGGAACGGATCTAGCTAAACTGAATACAGTGTATATATATATATATATATATGCAACACCTGGGATGCATATATATACACAATTCACTGTAAGTGCAGCTAACTGACTGACTGTTCTGCCTAATCTATCTAACTCAAATCAAATGACACTGTCTCTCTGTCTATCTCTTTCAACGCCGGAACACACACTACACAGGGCCGCCGTGCAGGCGGCCTTATATAGTGTGGGGCGTGTACTAAATCCCCTGAGCCATAATTGGCCAAAGCCTCCTTGGCTTTGGCCAATTACGGCTCTCTGTTCAGACGGCGCTGTGATTGGCCAAGCATGCGGGTCATAGTGCGAATAAATTGTTCAACTCCGAATCAACATGTTCGTTTTTATCAAAATCCTTTAAATAACCAGACATCAATGTATCCCAGTCATTGCCCACATAATTCGTCATGACATGTCTCAAAAAATTATCCTTTTTGTTCAAAAAGAAAAAAATATCGAAAAAAGTTAGAAAAATGATACATAGGTAGTGAAATATGGTTCATTAAAACATAGAAGACTACATGTCTCCCATGTCAATATGAACCTCTGATCTTAGAGTAAATAAGAGTAAACCTATCAGAAAAAAACAGGGGAATGTATTTGCTACCAAAACATCAATGAAAAGGGGTTTCTGATAAGGAATGCACAGAGGGGTGTGCCACATCCCAAATATTACATAGAATATTTCATTGTATCCATGGTTATGTGCTATATATATTTTTTATCTATGGTATGTCAATAAATATTTTCTATTTTTCTACAATTTTTTTGTATATGTGATAGTGCCTATAAAGTCCCACCCTAGGGGGTCTTTCTCCTTCCTCTTACATAGTGGCCTAACCAAGCTGCTTGCAAACTGTCCAGCAACTGTACTGTATTTGTAGCTATTGTCTCTGAAAAAAAAAAATAGTGACCTAAAAAAGCTTCTTAATACTGTCCAACCAACCACTCTATAATATAGTGTCTCTTATGTATCAAAGTAGCTCCAGACCACACCTCCCAACTTATTTAATTAATTGGACTCAAGGTGTGCAAACCAATGACTCCAATTTGCTTTTGTTAAAATAATTAGTTTATGTGTTCACTTACTTTTTCCTCCAGCACTGTGAATGCTTATTGGGTGTGTTAAAAAAATATAGGCACATTGTGTTTGTCTATTCTTGTGACTTAGACAAGGATCGGATCACATACCTTTTCTTGCCACTGTACAGTATGTGTGGCTTTTGTCACTTAAATAATACACTGTAAAGTTTATTGCAGCATAAAACCTGCCTCATCTCTCTATTTTACATTGTCTATGAAACAACAAACTGAATTTTTTTCTCCAAATAAAATCTGCCTTGTATCCACATGTTGACTTCCAACTTTACCAAGCTCCTTATATGCTGTCCAGCCACTGTACAGTATTGGTGGCTATTGTCTCTAAAATAATACAATCTAATGTTTATTTCAGGTTAAGACCTTCCTCATCTCTCCCTCTTACATTATGGCCTAAGGAAGCTGCTTACATACTGTCCAGCAACGTCATAATATATGTGTCTACTGTCACTGCATTAAAACACTCTAATTGTATTTCATTATTAAATATTCCTCATCTTTTGTGGCACAAACAAGCTCCTTACATACTGTAAAGCCATCTCATAATATTTGGCAATTGTTTCTGAAATAATACACAATTTTATATTTAGGATAAAACCTGCCTTGTCTCCCCCTTTTACATTGAGGTTTAAACAAACTGCGTACACACTGTCCAGCTATTGTACAATATTTGTGGCTTTTGTATTTAAAACAATACAGGATAAAACCTGCCTTGTCTCTTCCCTTATATTGTGGCCTTACCAAGCTGCTTAAATACTATCCAGCTACTGTACAGTATGTGTGGCTATTGTCTCTGAAATAATATAGTTTATTGATTGTTTCATGATAAAACCTGCCTTATCTCTAACTCTTACACTACAGCCTTAAAAAGCTTCTTACATACTCTCAAGCCACTTTACAATAATTGTGGCTACTGTGTCCGAAATAATACATTCTAATTATTAGTTCAGCATAAGCCTCACTCCCATTTTTATTATGCAGCCTAAACAAGCTGCTTACATACTGTCCAGCCACTGTACAATATTTGTGGCTAACAAATAAATTCAGACTTAACAAGCCCCTTAATTACTGTTCAGTCACTTTATAATATAAATTGACTGAACACTGCAACTGACATCTACATATCAGCCACAGCAAGTATCAGACTCAGGTAGAGTAGATTGCATCCTTGCCGTGCCAACCCTCCACCTTAAGTGTTCCTTGCCCATATCCTCTCTGTGCTCTGCTTCACAGTCTACTGACTGAAGTATAGATACAGAATCTGAATCCCACTGACCCTTGTACACTTCCTTATATACTTCCTTATATACTATTGACCCCTTTATATTCCCAACATACTGCTGACCCCTGTACTATGCCATACATACTAGTGACCCATATTCTCTTCCCTATATACTACTGATCCCTTCTCTCTGCCCAACATTCGACTGCACCCTGTACTCTGCTGTACATACTGATGACCCATGCATTCTGTCCTACATAATACTTGCCCCTGTACTCTGCCTATAAACTACTGACTGCTGCATTTTGCCCTTCATAACACTGACCTCTGTACACTAACCGCTATATTCTGCCCTGCAAACCCCTGACCCCTGTACTCTGCTCTAAAACTACCGAAGCCTGTACCCTTCATTACATACTACCAGTTATTAGCCGAACATACCTGAGTTCAGACCAGGGATATATTTCTTCATTTCCTTTCCTGGTTACAATTTGTCACAAGAAAACAATGGATGTAAAAATATTTTTTAGCTTTAGAGTAAAACCCTTATTAGCTTTTTTATTGTTGTCTGTGTGCCCACTGGAGATTTCTCCCCACTTTCTGCCACAAGGACAGCATTGTCAGAGGACAAAAGTGGAGGGAAGCTACCCAAAGGCCTACAAAAAAAAAAAAAAAACTGACAGGGGTTCTAATTAAGGATAAGCATATATGAAGTCCAGCGAATCCTGTTTGAAATTCAACAAACCTAAACTTAATGGAAAATCTGATTAACCCTTTGCCGACCGCCTTCCGCATATATACTGTGGCATAGCAGCTTGGCCGCGCAAACTGACGTACCTGTACGTCGGTCTGTTCATGTGGTACTGCTTGCCCGCGGGTCAGGCGGACTCGATGTCCACCGGCCACCCGCGATCGCAGTGAAGAGAGGCAGAACAGGGATTTTCTATGTAAACAAGGTAGATCCCTGTTCTGACTGGGGAGGAGAGAGAGATCAGCTGTTCCTAGTGATCAGGAACAGCGATCTCTCCCTACTCCCAGTCAGTCTATCCCCCTGACAGTTGGAAACACCTCCCTGGGGAATACTTAACCCCTTGATCGCCCCCCTAGTGTTAACCCCTTTCCTGCCAGTGTCATTTATACAGTGATCAGTGCATTTTTATAGCACTGATCAGTGTATTGGTATCACTGTTCACCAAAAAGTGTCACTTAGGGTCAGATTTGTCCACCGCAATGTTGCAGTCCTGCTAAAAATCACTGATCCCCACCATTACTAGTAAAAACAATAACAAAATTTAAATTTCCTAAATCTTTCCTCTATTTTGTAGACACTATAACTTTTGCACAAACCAATCAATATACGCTTATTGTGATTTTTTTACCAAAAATATGTAGCAGAATACATTTTGGCCTAAACTGATGAATAAATTCGTTTTTTTAATTTTTTTTTGGATATGTATTACAGCAGAAATAAAAAATATCATGTTTTATTTTCAAATTTGTTAGTGTTTTTTTGTCTATAGAGCAAAAAATAAAAACTGCAGAGGTGACCAAATACCACCAAAAGAAAGCTCCATTTGTGGGAAAAAAAGGACATCAATTTTGTTTGGGTACACCGTCGCATGACTGCGCAGTTGTCAGTTAAAGTAACGCAGTGTCGCATCACAAAAAATGGCCTGATCATTAAGGGGGTAAATCCTTCCAGGGCTGAAGTGGTTAAAGACTATGGTGGCAAGTCCTCTTAGCAAATTCTGGCCATTTTTGGGTCAAACTCATAGGTGTGCGCAACCTATTGCAATAGGGTGTTCACCTCAAAGCTCAAACATATATATACTGTATATATACAGTATCTCACAAAAGTGAGTACACCCCTCACATTTTTTTAAATATTTTATTATATCTTTTCATGTGACAACACTGAATATATGACAATTTGCTACAATGTAAAGTAGTGAGTGTATAGCTTGTTTAACAGTGTAAATTTACTGTCCCCTCAAAATAACTCTTCCACTCCTCCATGATGACATCACAGAGCTGGTGGATGTTAAAGACCTTGCGCTCCTCCACCTTCCATTTGAGGATGCCCCACAGATGTTCAATAGGGTTTAGGTTTGGAGACATGCTTGGCCAGTCCATCACCTTTACCCTCAACTTTTTAAACAAGGCAGTGGTCATCTTGGAGGTGTGTTTAGGCTCGTTATCATGTTGGAATACTGCCCTGCAGCTCAGTCTCTGAAGAGAGGGGATCATGCTCTGCTTCAGTATGTCACAGTACATGTTTGCATTCATGGTTCCCTCAATGAACTGTAGTTTCCTAGCACTCTTGCAGCCCCAGACCACGACACTCCCATCATTGTGCTTAACTATAGGCAAGACACACTTACTGGTTGCCCCCACACACGCTTGACACCATCTGAACCAAATACGTTTTTCTTGGTCTCATCAGACCACAGGACATGGTTCCATTTATCCATGTCCTTAGTCTGCTTGTCTTCAGCAAACTGTTTGTGGGGCTTTCTTGGGTATCATCTTTAGAAGAGGCTTCCTTCTGGGATGACAGCCATGCAGACCAATTTGATGCAGTGTATGGTCTGAGCACTGACAGGCTGACCCCCCCACCCCTTCAACCTCTGCAGAAATACTGGCAGCACTCATATGTCTATTTCCCAAAGATAACCTCTGGATATGATGCTGATCATGTGCTCTCAACTTCTTTGGTCCACCATGGCGAGGCCTGTTTTGAGTGGAACCTGTCCTATTAAACCACTGTGTGGTCTTGGCCACTGTGCCACAGCTCAGTTTCAGGGTCTTGGCAATCTTCTAATAGCCTAGGCCATCTTTATGTAGAGCAACAATTCTTTTTTTCAGATTGTCAGAGAGTTATTTGCCATGAGGTGCCATGTTGAACTTCTAGTGACCAGTATGAGAAAGTGAGAGCGATAACACCAAATTTAACACACCTGCTCCCCATTCACACCTGAGACCATGTAACACTAACAACATAGTTGCCTACATTGAAAAAAAATTTTTAGGGACACCTTTTTGGCTGTAGGCGGAGGCTTGTTTTAATTAGGGGCGGGGGCATGCATTTGTGGGTGTGACAAAGAGTAAAAGCAAAAATGTGGCATGCAAAGCGCGCCGCGGCGAAAAATGGGCGTGGTTTACGTGAAATGGTGAGCGTGTCTTAAATGGGCATGGCTCAAAGGGGGTGTGGTTAGAGTCTGAGATGAATGAGGGATGGAGAGGGAAAGGGGGGGAGAGGGATGGAGGGACAGCAGCCCCAGATCCTACACAACAATGGAAATATGTGTATTCTAGAAAGTTTAACAATCAGCAGATAAAGATACTTCAAACACCAGGTGTTAGCCCTTCAATCATCCCGGCATCATGGTTGTTATGGTGTCAGGATGATTGAAGTGCATTATTTCTGATGTCCCAGCAGAGTCCATCCTTGCATCAGGTGCCCCCAGCAGAGTCCGTTCTTGCATCAGGTGCTCCCAGCGGAGCCCCCCTACATCAGATGTCCCAAGTGGAGGCCCCCCTTACATCAGATGTCCCCAGCGGAGCCCCCCCTTACATCAGATATCCCCAGTGGAGCCCTCCTCACACCAGGAGTCCCCTGCGGAGCCCCCCTCACACCAGGATTCCCCAGCGGAGCCCCCTCACACCAGGAGTCCCCAGCGGAGCCCCCCTCACACCAGGAGTCCCTAGCAGAGCCCCCTCACACCAGGAGTCCCCAGCGGAGCCCCCCTCACATCAGGTGTCCCCAGCGGAGCCCCCCTCACATCAGGAGTCCCCAGCGGAGCCCCCCTCACATCAGGAGTCCCCAGCGGAGCCCCCTTCACATCAGGTGTCCCCAGTGGAGCCCCCCTCAGATCAGGAGTCCACAGTGGAGCCCCCCCTCACATCAGGAGTCCCCAGTGGAGCCGCCCCTCAGATCAGGTGTCCCCAGCGGAGCCCCCCTCACATCAGGTGTCCCCAGCGGAGCCCCCTCACATCAGGTGTGCCCAGTGGAGCCCCCCTCACATCAGGAGTCCCCAGTGGACCCCCTCACATCAGGAGTCCCCAGTGGACCCCCTCACATCAGGAGTCCCCAGTGGACCCCCTCACATCAGGAGTCCCCAGTGGACCCCCTCACATCAGGATTCCCCAGCGGAGCCCCCCTCACATCAGGTGTCCCCCGCGGAGCCCCGCCTCATATCAGGTGTCCCCAGCGGAGCCCCCCCTCACATCAGGAGTCCCCAGCAGAGCCCCCTCACATTAGGAGTCCCCAGCGGAGCCCCCTCACATCAGGAGTCCCCAGTGGAGCCCCCCCACATCAGGAGTCCCCAGTGGAGCCCCCCTCACATCAGGTGTCCCCAGTGGAGCCCCCTCTCACATCAGCCCTCACATCAGGTGTCCCCAGTGGAGCCCCCTCTCACATCAGCCCTCACATCAGGTGTCCCCAGTGGAGCCCCCCTTACATCAGATTTCCCCAGCGGTGCGCCCTCCCCACCTCAGGTGTCCTAGTAGGAGGATACTGTCTTCCTCCACTGGCCACATGGCTAGAACCCCCGCCCATTTCCATAACAGACTGGCAGCGGGGCGGGGGGTAGGCAGGGAGAGGCGGAGCGGGGCGGAGGGTGGGCGGTGACGCAGGAGCTACATCTAGCCACCCCCAGCCGTCTTCCTGGTCTTCTTAAAAATGGCAGACCTCTAGCGGCGACAAAAATCTGTGAAGAACCGGATTTCTCTGGACATTTACCGGGAAACAACAGAATCGGGAATGGAGTCTAAATCCCGGGAATGTCCCGGGAAATCCGGGACAGTTGGCAACTATGTAACAAGTCACATGACACCGGGGAGGGAAAATGGCTAATTGGGCCCAATTTGAACATTTTCACTTAGGGGTGTACTCACTTTTGTTGCCAGTGGTTTAGACATTAATGGCTGTGTGTTGAGATATTATGAGGGGGCAGCAAATTTACACTGTTATACAAGCTGTACACTCACTACTTTACATTGTAGCAAAGTGTAATTTATTGTCACATGAAAAGATATAATAAATTATTTACCAAAATGTGAGGGGTGTGCTCACTTTTGTGAGATACTGTATACACTGAAACACAAAATTACTGAAATGCCATTTGGAAGAGGATCCTGGAGGCAGAGGGCACACAGGGGGGTCCAGACAGCAGGGGGATTGAATCCTAGACAGGGAGGGTGATCAGTTAGAACTGATCTTGCTGTGTCTGGATATGGAGACATTCACTGTAGTAGCCAACTATTCTTTTTGCAGTGTTGTGGCGTATGCTATCATACATTGACACATTTATGAATTAATTCAGAGTCATATATTTCATTGTGAATTATTTTCCAATACTGCAGAACATTTGGCACCATATTGATGATGTATTTGCCATGTGGCAGAGTGACATTGGAAAACTATGACAATTCCACTAGGTGCTTAATTCTTCAAGTTTACCTAAAGTGGTAGTAAACCGCCGAAAAAAAAAAAACCTGCAAGAAAATTGCATAAGTATGCATCGCATACTAGCACATTATGATATACCTACCTTAGAACGAAGCCCCCACAGAGGTGCCCGGTCCCCGCTGAGGGGCCTGACGTGTTTCCCCAGCGTTCTTTCTGGGTTTGCAGGCTCTGGCACTGTGGGTGGCCAGAGCCACGATGACATCACTCCTGCACATGTGGGCGGGAGCCCTCCATTCCGACAAGAAGCTCTGAAGCTCTGGCACGATACGCTGAACCTTCAGAGCGCATGCGTTGCTGACGTCAGCGGCTGCATGCAGGGTGAATATCTCCTAAACACTGCACGTTTAGGAGATAATGATTTTACCTACAGGTAAGCCTTATTATACAACCGCTTTAATAAATTCAAAATTGCATTTGATGAAAAACAATCTCTTTTTTTAGCCACCTTAGTGTATGTGAAAAGGGAGTGACCTAGCACCTTCACATGCACAAGGTGAAGATTGTGATGCCATCACCCCTCCTCTCCACCTCGTCCTTTTAGAGAATACCTTGTATTCATTGAGAAAGCTTCTATGAATTGCAACAGTGCTGAGGGATTAACCCCTGTGGTCAGTGTGCAGAGGGCAAGCCACTCATACAGAACATAGTAGGACATGCAAAATGAAGGTTATAACGCTAGTAACACTGACTACAACAGGGATTTTCAGCCTCCTCAGTAGCCCATCAGGTATTAGATATGCATACATTGTGCTAACTTGGACCAATGTAAATGGGCAATAAAAATAATTATTTGAGTTCAGCTTTGAGTTCAGCAGTCAATCTGAATCATAAACAATAAGCATTTTTTTCAATAAAATGCTTGTTTTCACCTTTTTTCAATCACATTGTATTATTTCAGTATGCTGATCATCTGCCCCTTTGCAGATGCTTCCTGTCTGTATGCTTGCACTGCAGTGATGGCTGTATGGCATTTCTCATGGTGGGTTTCCTGATAGTGACAACAGTGGACCATGTCTATATATACTGTAGGTGTAGACTACAGTTACTTGTAGTCTTCATAAAAAGCCCAGGTGACATGGTTACAGTGTAGCACAGGTGGGCGATTTGAACTGAATAATGTCACCCCATAACAGGAAGCACTGAAGAAAAACTTTCATGGCAGGGACAACAGCGACTACTTTAAATAAAGTTGCAATTTTAAAATGATTAAAATGAGTTTTAAATTGGCAAAAACATGATAAAGCTGAGGTTTTAGTGATTGGGTTTACATAGTGTGTACTTTAAGAAAAAGCAGCTAATTTAATCTCATTTTGTGGATACCAAAGAATATTCAGAATTATACACTTCAATAGCAAAAACTGACATTTTCTTATTTTGAACTGAATACAGAAATCTTAACAAGATGTTGTTATTTCCACTTGCTAGCCAGATGGTTACACGATGCAATTAATGTTGTATATTACACAAGTGTTTTTAAAAGAGCCCTTAGGATATCTGTAATAGGTTAAGACTTAAGCACATCCTGAAATGATCAGAATGTCAGTCTTTTTGACATGACTTTGTTGCAGCTTGAGCATTCTTAAAGTACACCTGTCTCTTATAATAAAAAATTTTCTGATGCAATGTTACATCAAAATTGTTTCATAAAATTGACAAGTCATTCTACTCGAGAATGACTTGTTTTATCTTGTTATTCACACTTGTGTGTGTAATCTCCACTAGGATCTACAACAGTTATCAAGTATAGTATAGAATGTTATCTTGAGGCTTAAATAATGCATGGATTGCTGCTTCTTCAGTGTGGGAATTAGTGTAAAAAAGCTCATTCTCTTTAAAGGGTAAGTATATTGTTTTCATTGAGCACATTGTTTGAGTTGTTAATGTAATGTTTACCCTGAAGTCATTTTGAATAATGCTTTCCATTTTTACCAATTTACCTTCCAAAGCAGAAACGAGCAGAGTAAATGTAATAAAAAAATGTAGCTGTATGTACATACTTTTCAACTGTTTCTGATTCAACGGGACCATTCCGAGATTTCAGCAAATTCCCGGTGTTTGGAAATCCGGGACTCTAGATTCAAGTTTTAGCACTTGGCTCCACTAATCTGCCTGGCAAGTATGTTCTAACGCAGATACCCAGGGCACCAGCCTGCATTTCTTGTGGCATGCCCAGAGTTCCAGACACTATGATCACCAATACTTTACTTTGGAGCCAATGGAAGTATGCTCTAGACTCCTCTTCTGCTCTGATGTTATCATGTACACAGGACAGAAGGTGGGGCTGGGCATGAGAGATGTCCCTCTGCTTCAGCAGCACAGATCTGAGATCTGTAATTAGTTTATTAGGAATGGAGATTTGCAAAGGGTAACAGTGACTTGAGGGGATACAGCCAACAAAGATTTACACTGGGAGGAGTGATTTTGGGGAGGAGGGATATGAAGATAGTATGTGCTGGGGGCACTTTGGGAGGGAAAAGGGCTTGTGGTAGAAGGGTGGTAGGGGAATGGGTCATAGTTGTACTTCAAGGAGGGAGAGGATTTGTGTTTGGTGGGGGGGGGTTGGGTTGGGAGGGGGGATTTGGGTGGAAGTAGGAGTTGTGCTGGAGATGATTGGAGTGGGAGGAGGATTTGTACCAGGATGAAGTAATTGTGCTGAAGAGAATTGGGGGGGGGGGGGATTTGTCCTAATATGAAGGACTGTGCTGGGGAGAATTTGGGGGACAGGATGTGTGCTAGAAGTGCAGGGAGGATTTGTGGGAAGGGGGATGGGGGAAAGAAAGATTTGAAGGGGGAAAATTGAGGGGAAGAAGGGTTTGTGCTAGAATGGGGGGTTGTGCTTGGAGGGGAGATATGGGACTGGAAGTTGATTTGTGCTGGGAGAAGGGTTTTGGGGACTTGTGCTTGAAGTGGAGAGAGGATTTGTGCTGGGAGAGGGGATTTGAGAGCAGGGAGATTTGTGCTGGAGGGATTTGAAAGGGTGAATTGGGGAAGGGGAGATTTTGTCAGAATGGGGGATTGTGCTGGGAGGGGGGATATCAGGAAGATGATTTGTGCTAGAAGTGATAAAATGATTTATGCTGGGAGGAGTATGATTTGCTTTAGAAAGTGGATTTTGGGGTTGTGCTTAAAGGGAGAGAAGAAATGGGGGTGGGGGTTATGGTGCTGGGAGGAGGGATTGGGGTAAATTGACCCTTACATTTTGCGTTACACAGCCCTAACCCTACACACTATATTGTACATTACATACGTCTGATCAAAGTGTTCAACGTCTCAGCATTTGCTGGTTCCTAAGCATCAAAGATTTTGTGCTGGGAGGGGGGAATTTGTGCTGGAGAGAGCTGGGGGGGATTGTTTTTGGAGGGGGTTGTGCTGGAGAAGATTTGTTCCAGGATGGGGGGTTGTGCTAGGAGGGGGATTTTAAGAGAGGAATTAGGAGGAAGAAGGGTTTGTGCCAGTTATGCTGGGAAGGGGGAATTGAGGGTGGATGAGAACTTGTGCTGGGAAGGGGGATTTTGGGGTGAGGATTTCTGCCAGAAGTGGAGAGGGGATTTGTGCTGGGAGAGAGGATTTGGGGGTATTTCTGCTGGGTGAAGGTAGGGGAAGGAGGATTTGAAGGGGGGAATTAGGAGGAAGAAAGGTTGGTGCCAGATTAGGGGGTTGTGCTGGCAGGGAGGAATGGGGGGATGGAAGAGGATTTGTGCTAGAAGTGCAGAGAGAATTTGTGCTGGGAGGGAGGATTTAGGAGGAATTGTGCTGGGAGGATTGGAGGGGGAAATTGTGGGAATAGAAGATTTGTGCTGGGAAAGAAGGAAGACGATGTGTTTTTTCAGAGGGAAGATTTGTTTTAGGAGGGGCAGAGGGAGGATTTGTGCTGGAGGGCAAAGATTTCTTCTGGGAGGCGTGAGTCTGCAGATTAGTGCTGGGAAAGGAGGAAGACGATTTGTGCTGGGAGGGAGATTTTCAGAGGGAAGATTTGTTCTAGGAGGGGCAGAGAGAGGACTTGTGCTGGGGGGCAAAGATTTCTTCTGGGAGGCGTGAGTGTGCAGATTAGTGCTGGATTTTTTTTAGAGGGGAAAGAGTGGGGATTTTTGCTGAAAAGGTAAAGTGTGGGGGAGTATTGTGTGCAGGTGGAATTCTTATCTCTCCTGATCCTTACATTGTGCGTGACACACCCCTGACCCCTGCACTGGGCCTTATAGACTCCTGCACAATATACACTATATTGTACATTACATACTTCTCACCAAAGCGTATATTGTTCCAGCAGTTGCTGTTTGCTAAGCAGCCCCTATTTTAATGAAGTTCTTTAAAGTAGGCTCATGCAAAGTGCTAGCTCTCTCTTTTTTTTAGCATCTGCAAAAGCATATGTAAAATATATTTATTTTTACAAGGACACCATGACACTGAAGCCTCTCACTCCCATTTGGTCACATCCACTTTTTGTGCACTGTATGCCATCATCTGTCTCAAGTGTTCCTCATTGTCAAGTTCTAAGTTGGGAGGTATATATGTATGCAGGACCGGATTTACCATTGGGCTTGACTGGGCTCAAGCCCATGGGCCCCGCCCAATAGGGGGCCCCGCGGGCCCCAGCCGAGTGTACTCGGCTATACTCAGCTATAGGGATGAGCTTCGCATTTGAGTCAAACCCATGTTCGACTCGAACATCGTCTGTTCGATCGTTCGCCGAATTGCGAACGATATGGGCCGTTCGCGCCAAATTCGTGTGGCGTGTCACGGCCCATAATTCACTGCGTTATCGCAGTGCATTGCTGGCTGATGATTGGCCAAGCATGCACTTTGACCCGCATGCTTGGCCAATCATAGCGTCATCAGTAGAGAGAGCTGTAATTGGCCAAAGCCAGGGTGGCTTTGGCCAATTATGGCTCATGGGGTTTAGAACACGCCCCACACTATATAAGGCCGCCTGCACGGCGGTCCTGTGTAGTGTGTTCCGGCGTGCTTAGAGAGAGAAAGACAGTGTCATTTCATTTGAGTTAGCTAGATTAGGCAGGACAGTCAGTGAGTTAGCTGCACTTACAGTGTATTGTGTATATATATATGCATCCCAGGTGTTGTATATACATATATATATATATATATATATATATATATATATATATATATATATACACACTGTATTCAGTTTAGCTAGATCTGTTCCTGTTATCTTCCTACTGACAGGCAGGCTTGTCTTGTTACAGTATTTACTGCTACCTGAAGAAAATTGCTGGTGTTCTTTTGATCCTATTAGTACCACAGTCAGGCAGCTAGACTATTTACAGTTAGTGTAGTGCGTCCTCCTCACATTGTTCAATTAAAGCTACAAGTTAGCTTACTGTGACCTCTGCACAGTGTTCAGCTAAAACTACAAGTTAGTGTAGTGAGTCCTCCTTACAGTGTTCAGCTAAAGCTACAAGTTAGTTTAGTGTGACCTCTGTACAGTGTTCAGATAAAGCTACAAGTTAGGGTAGTGCGTCCTCCTCACAGTGTTAAGCTAAAGCTACAAGTTAGGGTAGTGCGTCCTTTGAACAGTGTTCAGCTAAAACTACAAGTTAGTGTAGTGCGACCTCCTCACAGTGTTCAGCTAAAGCTACAAGTTAGTGTAGTTGTCATGAAGATCCTGCCAATAATCAGCGATCCAGACGCAGGGGGACACGGCCGCGGGTTCCACTGCGCATGCGCACGCGTTCACGGGTGCTGTCACGCACGGGCACGCGCGCGCGCACTCCCGCTAGTGCCAGGCGGGCTATTTAAACCGGCCTGTCACACTCCATCCCCGCTGTCTGCTCTACAGCGTTCCGTGTGCCTTAACCTGATCTGACCTGTGTACTCTGCTATCTGACCCGGCTTCCTGTTAGACCATCCTGCTATCCGCCTGCACCAGACCCTCTTGGCTTGCCTGCCCATCCCTCTGTGTTGTCCCTGGTACCTCTGCTGATCGACCGATACCGACCTCTGGCTTGTTTGACCACCCTTCAGTCTGACATCTGTATCCAGCGTTCCAGTCTACTACCTGCTGCCTTGTTCCTGGTTCCAGTCCAGCATTCCAGTCTACTACCTGCTGCCTTGTTCCTGGTTCCAGTCCAGCATTCCAGTCTACTACCTGCTGCTTGTTCCTGGTTCCAGTCCAGCGTTCCAGTCTACTACCTGCTGCCTTGTTTCTGGTTCCAGTCCAGCGTTCCAGTCTACTACCTGCTGCCTTGTTTCTGGTTCCAGTCCAGCGTTCCAGGCTACTACCTGCTGCCTTGTTCCGGGTTCCAGTCCAGTGTTCCAGGCTACTACCTGCTGCCTTGTTCCAGGTTCCAGTCCAGTGTTCCAGGCTACTACCTGCTGCTTGTTCCAGGTTCCAGTCCAGCGTTCCAGGCTACTACCTGCTGCTTGTTCCAGGTTCCAGTCCAGCGTTCCAGGCTACTACCTGCTGCTTTGTTCCTGGTTCCAGTCCTGCTTACTTACCTGCTTACTTACCTGCTTCCTTATCTGCTGTGGCTCCGGGATCTCTCTGCGATTCAGCGTCCTCTTCAGCTTCTGGACCCAGAGGGTGTCACCACTCCTGAACTTCCGGTGACTGTCGATCCTGCCAGGCACCCATACCACTCCTCACTCCTGGCCTTCTGTCTCCATTCCAGAGGAACAGGAGTGGGAGCTGTAAGGGAGGTCCTTCTCTGCACTTCAGGCTCACAACCCACCAGGTACGTGACAGTAGCAGACAGCCATGTCTGAGCCTGAGCAGGGAACGTCTCCCATGGAGGAACTCTGTGCACACCTGGCAGGATTGACTGAAGCAGTCAAGAATCTGCAGCAAGGATACACCAGGCTGGAGGAACGAGTATTAACCTTGTCTAATCCCATTGGGGCTCAGGGAGTCCCTTCCGCTTCTGCTCCTTCAGTCGGGCCTTCCTCAACAGTGGTGATGCTCCCTCCAGAACCCAAGGTCCCGACGCCTGAACGTTTTTCCGGAAATCGCCTCAAATTCAGAGCTTTCCGCAACTCCTGTGAACTGTTCTTTGCTCTTCAGCCACGCACCTTTTCCCTTGAGGCTACTAAGGTGGGCTACGTAATCTCTCTGCTTTCTGGTGACCCCCAAGCTTGGGCCCACTGCCTCTTGGAGCAAAAGGACGTATCCTTGACTAATCTGTCTGCCTTCTTTGACGCACTAGGTCAGCTGTATGATGACCCCCAGCTGTCCGTGACTGCAGAAGCGGCTCTGCACACCCTTCAGCAGGGTCGCAGGGCTGCAGAGGACTATGTGGCGGAATTCAGAAAGTGGAGTGTAGACACGAATTGGAATGATGCGGCTCTCCGCTATCAGTTTCGAATGGGACTTTCTGACCCTCTGAAAGATGAATTGGCCAGGGTGGGTACCCCACAGACTTTGAACGCATTGATCGATCTAACCATCCAGATCGATCGACGTCTAAGAGAACGAAGGACTGAGAGAGCGATGGAAACCTCTCGCCCAACTTGGGTTACCCCTAAAGTTCCCCATCATACATCACCAGCACCACCAATGTCTACTTTTAACCCACCTGAACCAATGCAATTAGGGGTTCTGCGGCCTTCTCTTACTCAGGAGGAACGACAACGTCGTCGAGTGAAAAATCTGTGCCTGTATTGTGGGGAACCTGGGCACTATGTCAGGAACTGTCCCCTTAAACTCCGTAAGTGCCTATCTCTGTCCTCTGACTATGTTGTACCTCTGGTTAAGAACACTACTCACCTTGCTCTCTCTCTCCTGTTACAGCTTCCAGGAGAGACCCTGCAAATAGCCGCCATTATTGACTCTGGAGCTTGCAGTTGTTTCATGGACTCTCTTTTTGCTACCCAACACCGGATACCTCTGTTGCCTAAAACCCATGGACTTTCCATTCATCTAGCTGATGGAACAGCCATTAAGTCAGGGCCTGTTACCCAAGAGACTGTTCCAATACCCGTTTCCATCTCCAATTCTCATCAAGAACTGTTACGCCTAGATATCATCGCTTCACCTATGTTCCCCATAATCCTCGGCATGCCATGGTTACAGGCCCACAATCCTGACATTAATTGGATCACAGGTGAGGTTACCTTTTCCTCCCCATATTGCCAACAGTCTTGTAGACTTCAGGACACTCAGAAGAATCCTACCTTGCTCTGTTTAAACACAGATCCTAGTCTGCACCTTTCCATTCCTTCTGCATATCATGATTTCTTAGATGTATTCAGCAAGCAGGGGGCAGAGGCCTTACCCCCTCACCGGGCCTATGACTGTCCTATCGAATTACTCCCCGGTGCCGAGATACCTTTTGGAAGAATATTTCCTTTAACGGAAGTGGAACAAGGGGCTTTAAAAGAATATATTGATGAGAATTTAAAGAAAGGCTTCATTCGTCCATCCGAGTCTCCAGCAGGTGCAGGTATCTTCTTCGTACAAAAGAAAGACAAGACCCTCAGACCATGTGTAGATTACCGTGAGCTGAACAAAATCACTGTAAAGAACCGTTACCCTCTTCCTCTGGTACCAGAGCTGTTTCAAAGACTTGGGACAGCTACCATATTCACTAAGCTTGACCTCCGCGGAGCCTACAATTTGGTTCGTATTAGGGACGGAGACGAATGGAAGACCGCCTTCCGTACCCGTTATGGACATTTTGAATACCTTGTGATGCCGTTTGGGCTGTGCAATGCTCCTGCTACATTCCAGTACTTCATCAATGATGTTTTACGAGACTTTCTAGATCTGTTTGTTATCGTCTATTTAGACGACATACTAATTTTTTCTTGTTCCCTTGAATCCCATCGCAGGCACGTCAGAAGTGTATTGGCCCGGCTTCGACAACACGGTCTATATGCAAAAGCTGAGAAATGTGAATTTGAACAGGAAAGTATTCCATTTTTGGGGTTAATCATTTCCAGCAAGGGCATTAAGATGGACCCCCAAAAGGTCACTGCAGTACTAGACTGGCCAGTCCCAACAGATAAGAAGGTGATCCAGCGATTCGTTGGATTCGCTAATTTCTACCGCAAATTTATTAAGGGGTTTTCAGCCATCATCACACCCATCACACAGCTAACTAAACAGGGTACTCGTTTCCACTGGTCTGCTGAGGCTCAAAAGGCTTTCGAGAATCTCAAGGGCCTTTTTACCTCTGCTTCCGTACTAAAACATCCAGATTCCTCTCTGCCATTTGTACTCGAGGTGGACGCATCCGAAACTGCGGTAGGGGCAGTGTTGTCCCAAAGACAGGGAACTAAGGCCCTGTTATATCCTGTGGCCTTCTTCTCTCATAAATTGTCCACGGCAGAGAGAAATTATGATGTAGGTGACAGAGAATTATTGGCTATTAAATCCGCGTTGGAGGAGTGGCGCTATCTGCTAGAGGGTGCCGCTCATCCAGTCTTAATTTTTACAGATCATAAGAACCTGGAGTATTTGAGGTCTGCAAAAAGGTTGAAGCCACGCCAAGCCAGGTGGGCCCTCTTTTTCTCCAGGTTCTCTTTTCATGTTACTTATCGCCCTGGTTCCAAGAATACCAAGCCTGATGCCCTATCCAGGATGTTTCACAAGCCCCAAGAGGTTTCCCCTCCGGACACCATTCTGTCCCCGGGGAATTTTCTTTTGCTTCAGGGAGATTTGCTTTCCCGGATTAAGCAGGCTTCCGCAGAATTGGGGTCTTCCATTAGGCCAGAACTCCAAGTTAAGGATGGGTTATTATGGCACGAGAATAGGATTTTTATACCTGAAGAACTACGAGTTTCAGTACTAGAACTCTGTCATGACCATGCTTTTGCTGGGCATTTTGGAGTGGCTAAAACTACTGATCTGGTACAGCGTACCTTTTGGTGGCCTCAGTTACGTGATGATTGTAGGAGATTTGTTGAATCCTGCACCACCTGTATCAGAAACAAGGGGCACAGGACCAAAGCATGGGGTTTGCTAAAGCCATTACCTGTCCCAGATAGGCCTTGGAAGATGCTTTCTATAGATTTTATTGTGGAATTACCTCCGGCTGGGGGTTTCACCTCAATTTTTGTCATAGTAGACCGGTTGTCGAAGATGGCCCACTTTGTCCCAATGAAGGGCACTCCCTCAGCTACAGAAACGGCACAGGCATTCATTAGAGAAGTCATCAGGCTCCATGGGGTACCAGTTAATATCGTTTCAGATCGGGGGGTACAGTTTACCTCCCGATTCTGGAGGTCTCTATGCAAAACATTGAAGATTGAACTCTCATTTTCATCTGCTTACCACCCCCAGACTAATGGGCAAACAGAGAGAACAAACCAGACTCTTGAACAATATTTACGCTGTTTTTCTTCATTTGCCCAGGATGATTGGATTTCTGTTCTTCCATTGGCCGAGTTTGCCTACAACAACTCTATTCATTCCGCTATCAAACAAACCCCATTTTTTGCAAATTATGGTTACCACCCTTCTTTTCTGCCTAATTCTCTTCCAGAGTGCACAGTACCCGCAGTTCAGGAGAGGTTGGACTTCTTCACTTCCAACAATCAAGTTTTGCAGGAGACCATGACCAGGACCCAGGAGTATAATAAAGCAACTTTTGATAAGAAGAGACGAGGTGAGCTGTTTCTTACACCCGGGGACCAGGTATGGTTATCTACAGTAAATCTCAGGATGGCCTGCCCATCAAAGAAATTGGGTCCCAAGTTTCTTGGCCCATTTCCTGTTAAGCGAAGGATTAATGAGGTGGCATACGAACTTGAACTTCCGGATTCATTAAAAGTGCATCCAGTATTTCATGTGTCTCTTCTCAAACCCTCTGTTTCTAACCCATTTCCAGGCCGAAGTACGGATCCTCCTGATCCAATTTTGGTGGATGGGGAGGAAGAATTCGAGGTGGAGGCTATCATGGACCATAGGAGAAGAGGCAACCAAAATCAATTTTTGATAAAATGGAGGGGGTTCAGCCCAGAAGAAAATTCTTGGGAACCCGAGTATAATATTCATGCTGAAAATCTTTTACAATCTTTTAAAAGAGCCCATCCGGAGAAATTCCTTCAAAGGGGCATCCGGAGGCTGCCCCTTGGGGGGGGGCAATGTCATGAAGATCCTGCCAATAATCAGCGATCCAGACGCAGGGGGACACGGCCGCGGGTTCCACTGCGCATGCGCACGCGTTCACGGGTGCTGTCACGCACGGGCACGCGCGCGCGCACTCCCGCTAGTGCCAGGCGGGCTATTTAAACCGGCCTGTCACACTCCATCCCCGCTGTCTGCTCTACAGCGTTCCGTGTGCCTTAACCTGATCTGACCTGTGTACTCTGCTATCTGACCCGGCTTCCTGTTAGACCATCCTGCTATCCGCCTGCACCAGACCCTCTTGGCTTGCCTGACCATCCCTCCCTGTTGTCCCTGGTACTTCTGCTGATCGACCGATACCGACCTCTGGCTTGTTTGACCACCCTTCAGTCTGACATCTGTATCCAGCGTTCCAGTCTACTACCTGCTGCCTTGTTCCTGGTTCCAGTCCAGCATTCCAGTCTACTACCTGCTGCCTTGTTCCTGGTTCCAGTCCAGCGTTCCAGTCTACTACCTGCTGCTTGTTCCTGGTTCCAGTCCAGCGTTCCAGTCTACTACCTGCTGCCTTGTTTCTGGTTCCAGTCCAGCGTTCCAGTCTACTACCTGCTGCCTTGTTTCTGGTTCCAGTCCAGCGTTCCAGTCTACTACCTGCTGCCTTGTTTCTGGTTCCAGTCCAGCGTTCCAGGCTACTACCTGCTGCCTTGTTCCGGGTTCCAGTCCAGTGTTCCAGGCTACTACCTGCTGCCTTGTTCCAGGTTCCAGTCCAGTGTTCCAGGCTACTACCTGCTGCTTGTTCCAGGTTCCAGTCCAGCGTTCCAGGCTACTACCTGCTGCTTGTTCCAGGTTCCAGTCCAGCGTTCCAGGCTACTACCTGCTGCTTTGTTCCTGGTTCCAGTCCTGCTTACTTACCTGCTTACTTACCTGCTTCCTTATCTGCTGTGGCTCCGGGATCTCTCTGCGATTCAGCGTCCTCTTCAGCTTCTGGACCCAGAGGGTGTCACCACTCCTGAACTTCCGGTCACTGTCGATCCTGCCAGGCACCCTTACCACTCCTCACTCCTGGCCTTCTGTCTCCATTCCAGAGGAACAGGAGTGGGAGCTGTAAGGGAGGTCCTTCTCTGCACTTCAGGCTCACAACCCACCAGGTACGTGACAGTAGTGCATCCTCCTCACAGTGTTCAGCTAAAGCTACAAGTTAGTTTAGTGTGACCTTTGCACAATGTTCAGCTAAAGCTACAAGTTAGGGTAGTGCGTCCTCCTCACAGTGTTCAGCTAAAGCTACAAGTTAGTGTAGTGCGTCCTACTCATAGTGTTCAGCTAAAACTACAAGTTAGTTTAGTGTGACCTCTGCACAGTGTTCAGATAGAGCTACAAGTTAGGGTAGTGCGTCCTCCACAGTATTAAGCTAAAGCTACAAGTTAGTGTAGTGCGTCCTTTGAACAGTGTTCAGCTAAAACTACAAGTTAGTGTAGTGCGACCTCTGCACAGTGTTCAGCTAAAGCTACAAGTTAGTGTAGTGCATCCTCCTCACAGTGTTCAGCTAAAGCTACAAGTTAGTTTAGTGTGACCTCTGCACAGTGTTCAGCTAAAGCTACAAGTTAGGGTAGTGCGTCCTCCTCACAGTGTTCAGCTAAAGCTACAAGTTAGTGTAGTGCGTCCTACTCATAGTGTTCAGCTAAAACTACAAGTTAGTTTAGTGTGACCTCTGCACAGTGTTCAGATAGAGCTACAAGTTAGGGTAGTGCGTCCTCCACAGTGTTAAGCTAAAGCTACAAGTTAGTGTAGTGCGTCCTTTGAACAGTGTTCAGCTAAAACTACAAGTTAGTGTAGTGCGACCTCTGCACAGTGTTCAGCTAAAGCTACAAGTTAGTGTAGTGCATCCTCCTCACAGTGTTCAGCTAAAGCTACAAGTTAGTTTAGTGTGACCTCTGCACAGTGTTCAGCTAAAGCTACAAGTTAGGGTAGTGCGTCCTCCTCACAGTGTTCAGCTAAAGCTACAAGTTAGTGTAGTGCGTCCTACTCATAGTGTTCAGCTAAAACTACAAGTTAGTGTAGTGCGACCTCTGCACAGTGTTCAGCTAAAGCTACAAGTTAGTGTAGTGCGTCCTCTGAACAGTGTTCAGCTAAAGCTACAAGTTAGTTTAGTGTGACCTCCGCACAGTGTTCAGCTAAAGCTACAAGTTAGGGTAGTGCGTCCTCCTCACAGTGTTCAGCTAAAGCTACAAGTTAGTGTAGTGCGTCCTCCTCACAGTGTTCAGCTAAAACTACAAGTTATTGTAGTGCGACCTCTGCACAGTGTTCAGCTAAAGCTACAAGTTAGTGTAGTGCATCCTCTGAACAGTGTTCAGCTAAAGCTACAAGTTAGTGTAGTGCGTCCTCTGAACAGTGTTCAGCTAAAACTACAAGTTAGTTTTTTGCGAGCTCTGCACAGTGTTCAGCTAAAGCTACCTGTAGAAGGTTGGTGGTGTTTTCCTGATCCTATCACTACCACAGGCAGCTAAATAAGCTACAAGTTATTTTTTTGCGAGCCCTGCACAGTGTTCCCCTAAAGCTACCTGTAGAAGGTTGGTGGTGTTTTCCTGATCCTATCACTACCGCAGGCAGCTAAATAAGCTACGAGTTAGTTTTTTGCGAGCTCTGCACAGCGTTCAGCTAAAACTACAAGTTAGTGTAGTGCGAGCTCTGCACAGTGTTCAGCTAAAGCTACCTGTAGAAGGTTGGTGGTGTTTTCCTGATCCTATCACTACCGCAGGCAGCTAAATAAGCTACAAGTTAGTTTTTTGCGAGCTCTGCACAGTGTTCAGCTAAAGCTATCTGTAGAAGGTTGGTGGTGTTCTCATACTACAGGCAGGCAGTTGATTTTGCTAGCTGCAGTATCAGTATATATATATATATATATATATCCCAGCTTAGTGCAGCTACAGGCCATTAGTATGTCTGGAAGGCCAACAAGGAGAATACTTGGTCGAGTGGATGACCAAACCCTCCTCATCCTCTCTCACCCATGCTCAGGGTACTTTGTCTGGCAAGGCAGCTGCCAACGCGGCCTCTTCCCTCGGCTCAATGGCATCAATGACTCCTTCCCTAGCCCCACCATGTCCTCCTGAGGAGTCCCTCAAACTGTTTGACCACGGTGTTGAGCATGGGCGTTGCTAGGTGGCAAAAAGACCAGGGGCTTCAGCCCGAAGTCCAAGGCCGCCACGGGGGGGGGCCTCTAGTGGCGCTGGGTTTTTTTGGTTGGGCGGAGGGGTTGTGTGGTTGTGTGGCAGGGGGTACGCTGACTTGCTGGTTGCTGCCTGGCTTACCAGTGCCCATCAATGCTGACCACTAAACTGACCTACCTACCTGACATACACTGACCTACCTGACACATACACTGACCTACCTGACATACACACACTGACCTACCTACCTGACATACACTGACCTACATACACTGACCTACCTGACATACACAAAAAACAGGAAGGTTGGGACTTTGAGTGAGGTGGGCAAATGAGGCCAATGGGTCAGTCACCATCAAAAACAAGCCATTTTATTAATACATAGTAAAATAATGACATAATGACCCCAATATGGGTTGACTGTCACATCATATACAGATACACCCTGTTTGGTACATTGTAAACATTCATAACAAGCCCCTTAAAAAGGGGGTGCAGAGCGAATGGTATGAAAGGTGAAATGTCCATAAATTGCATAACATCACAAAGTAAATAAATAAATGGAACTTTGGGATTGGTAGACCCAGTAAGAGGGGAAGTAATTGTTGGGTGCATGTCGTAAGCCCGACGCGTTTCGTGTATCAAAACACTCTTCAGGGGCGATTAAGCACCAATATCTAAAGACAAAAGAAAAAAGGGAAGGCTGTTCTAGATGGAGTGCAATATGCATGGTTAAAAAAGAAACAGGGTAACTGTGCATATGGGGGGGCAGAAACGCCACTACCCCAAATGGATACTCACATGCCGATGGGGTATGAACTCCATGAGGTGCGCGGTCACTGACATACACTGACCTACATACACTGACCTACCTGACCCACACTGACCTACCTGACCCACATACACTGACCTATCTGACATGCACTGACCTACATACACTGACCTACCTGACTCACACTGACCTACACTGACCTACATACACTGACCCACCCACACTGACCTACCTGACCCACACTGACCTACATACACTGACCCACACACACTGACCTACCTAAACCACACTGACCTACCTGACCCACACTGACCGGGTTAGACACAGGCAGGGGTGGTGAGGGGGAGTTAGACACAGACAGGGGTAGAGGAGGAGGGTTAGACATAAACAGGCAGAAGTGGTGGGGGGGTTGGACACAGGCAGGGCTGGTGAGGGGGGTTAGACACAGGCAGGGCTGGTGAGGGGGGGTTGGACACAGGCAGGGGTGGTGAGGGGGGGTTAGACACAGGCAGGGGTGGTGAGGGGGGGTTAGACACAGGCAGGGGTGGTGAGGGGGGGTTAGACACAGGCAGGGGTGGTGAGGGGGGGTTAGACACAGGCAGGGGTGGTGAGGGGGGGTTAGACACAGGCAGGGGTGGTGAGGGGGGGTTAGACACAGGAAGTGGTGGTGAGGGGGGGTTAGACACAGGCAGGGGTGGTGAGGGGGGTTAGACACAGGCAGGGGTGGTGAGGAGAGGTTAGACACAGGCAGGGGTGGTGAGAGGGTTAGACACAGGCAGGGGTGGTGAGGGGGGGTTGGACTCAGGAAGTGGTGGTGAGGGTGGTTAGATACAGGCAGGGGTGGTGAGGGGGGGTTAGACACAGGCTGAGGTGGTGAGGGGGGGTTAGACACAGGAAGTGGTGGTGAGGGGGGGTTAGACACAGGCAGGGCTGGTGAGGGGGGATTAGACACAGGCAGGGGTGGTGAGGGGGGGTTAGACACAGGAAGTGCTGGTGAGGGGGGGTTAGACGCAGGCAGGGCTGGTTAGGGGGGTTAGACACAGGCAGGGCTGGTGAGGGGGGTTAGACACAGGCAGGGCTGGTGAGGGGGGGTTAGACACAGGCAGGGCTGGTGAGGGGGGGTTAGACACAGGAAGAGGTGGTGAGGGGGGGTTAGACACAGGAAGAGGTGGTGAGGGGGGGTTAGACACAGGAAGTGGTGGTGAGGGGGGTTAGACACAGGCAGGGGTGGTGAGGGGGGGTTAGACACAGGCATGGGTGGTGAGGGGGGGTAGACACAGGCAGGGGTGGTGAGGGGGGTTAGACACAGGCAGGGGTTGTGAGGGGGGGTTAGACACAGGCAGGGGTGGTGAGGGGGGGTTAGACACAGGAAGTGGTGGTGAGGGGGGGTTAGACACAGGCAGGGATGGTGAGGGAGGGTTAGACACAGGAAGTGGTGGTGAGGGGGGGTTAGACACAGGCAGGGGTGGTGAGGGGGGGTTAGACACAGGAAGAGGTGGTGAGGGGGGTTAGACACAGGAAGTGGTGGTGAGGGGGGGTTAGACACAAGCAGGAGTGGTGAGGGGGGTTAGACACAGGCAGGGGTGGTGAGGGGGGGTTAGACACAGGAAGTGGTGGTGAGGGGGGGTTAGACACAGGCAGGGGTGGTGAGGGGGGGTTAGACACAGGAAGTGGTGGTGAGGGGGGGTTAGACACAGGCAGGGCTGGTGAGGGGGGTTAGACACAGGCAGAGCTGGTGAGGGGGGTTAGACACAGGCAGGGCTGGTGAGGGGGGGTTAGACACAGGAAGAGGTGGTGAGGGGGGGTTAGGCACAGGAAGTGGTGGTGAGGATGTGGTTAGACACAGGCAGGGGTGGTGAGGGGGGTTAGACACAGGCAGGGGTGGTGAGGGGGGGTTAGACACAGGCACGGGTGGTGAGTGGGGGGTAGACACAGGAAGAGGTGGTGAGGGGGGTTAGACACAGGCAGGGGTGGTGAGGGGGGTTAGACACAGGCAGGGCTGGTAAGGGGGGTTAGACACAGGCGGGGGTGGGGGAGATGAGATCAATGGCGCTGACACTTACTTTCTCTCAGTGTCAGCCGCGCCTCCAGCGATCCCTCTTTCATCAGGGGGTCTCAGTGTACAGCAGGAAGCTCTCCCCTTCACACTGTTACCTGTCAGCTGACTTTCTCTTGCCATCCCAACATGTCAGCAGCAGTAGGGGGGAGCCGTGGAAAGGATGGGCGGCGGTCCGCTGTGCGGGTATAGCAGCGAGTGCTCTGCCGTCACCTCTAAAAGCAGCGGCACCGCCCAGGCCACCCTCACAGTGGGATAAGAAGTAGAGCGATCGTCGGGAGTTCCGCCACCATCTTCTTAGGCATCAATGTGCCGTCCCTCAGAACCTGCCGCCCGGGACCCATGGTCCCACCAGGTCCCATGGTAGGGCCAGCCCTGCCCATGAGCACTAGCGCGGAGGAGGAGGAAGTGCAATCCTCCTCCGCTTTCAATGCTGGGAAGTGTGGGCACAGTGGGCAGTGACGTCACTGGTTGCTAGCTGCTAGGCGGCTATAGCAACCAGTGACCAAGAGTGGAGTCAGGCGGGTGTGGAGGCGGAGCTGGAGCCGGAGCCAGCGCTACCACGGCGCACTCCGCCCCTGTCCCCGACATTCTAGGACCGGGACAAGAGACTCGGGGCTATTAGCCCCAGGCTAGGGCTGTAGCCCCAATAGCCACCCCCTGACGACGCCTCTGGTGTTGGGTATATGCTCCAGGAGGATGCCCAGCGTTTAGAAGGCTCTGATGATGATACTGAGCTAGATGAAGGCAGTAACGTAAGCACAGACAGAGCGGGTGCCCAAGAAGGACAGCAATCTGGCAGTCATGCTCCACCTGCTGCAGCATACTGCCAGGTTTGCTCCAGTGATGAGGAGGGAGGGGATGATGAGGTCACTGACTCAACGTGGGTGCCTGATAGGAGAGAGGAGGAGGAGGCACATCACCAACGAGGCAGGATGCCCTCCAGGGGCCAGCCTAAGGGCAGCACACTGACTGCATCACACCCCAAAGCTCCGCATGTGCAGGGTGCTGCTGTCTCTGCGCGTTATTCCAAAAGTTCTTTGGTGTGGGCTTTTTTTGAGACGAGTGTATCAGATCGCACCACTGCTATTTGCAACATATGTCTCAAGCGTATCTCGCGTGGCCAAAACTTCTCCCGCTTGGGCACCACATGCTTGACCAGACATATGTTGACCTGCCATGCAGTTCGTTGGCAAGCGTATCTAAAAGACCCACATCAAAGAACAAAGAGGACCTCTCCTTGCTCCTCATCAGCTGAGATCTCCAACCCAACTATACCTTCATTCCTCTCTGAGACCTGCACTGAGAGGAATGAAGGTGTAGAATTAGGTGTGTCACAGCCAAGTACTTGTGGGCAATCTGCTTTCGGTACACCGACGTCAGATTGTACCAGGCAAATTTTCCTGCCTCAGCTGCTGCACCGCCGAAAGAAGTTCGCTCCCAGCCATCCACATGCCCAGCGGTTGAATGCTAGCTTGGCAAAATTGCTAGGACTTCAACTGCTGCCTTTTCAGTTGGTAGACTCTGCCCCCTTCTGTGAGTTTGTGGAATGTGTGGCTCCTCAGTGGCAGGTACCCAAATGCCACTTTTTCTCACGGAAGGCGATTCCGGCTCTCTACCGGCATGTGGAAGGCAATGTCTAAGCCTCGCTGGACAGGGCGGTCAGCGGTAAGGTGCATATTACCGCTGACTCATGGTCCAGCAGGCATGGACAGGGACGTTACCTACGTTTCACCACGCATTGGGTGACTCTGCTGGCAGCTGGGAAGGATGCAGGACAAGGTGCAGTAGTGTTGGAGGTTGTTCCGCCACCACGTCTCCAAAATGCCACTACTAATGATTGTGACACACCTCTCTCCTCCACCCCCTCCTCTTCTTCTTCCTCCATGGCCTCTTCCTGTGCTTTGTCCTCGGAACCAGCAGTGCTCTGTAGCCGTTCAAGGGGATACACAAGTATGCAGACCAAAAGATGCCATGCGGGGCTTGAGCTGGTGTGCTTGGGGGACAGGAGCCACACTGGGTCAGAGGTTCTGTCAGCTCTGCAGGGGCAGGTTCAAAGGTGGTTGACGCCACGCCAACTTAAGGCAGGAATGGTGGTTTGCGACAATGGCAAACCTCCTCTCTGCCCTCTGACAGGGACAAATGACCCATATGCCCTGTTTGGCTCACGTCCTTAACTTGGTGTTGCAGCGGTTCTTGGGCAGGTACCCGGGCTTACAGGATGTCCTGAGGCAGGCCAGGAAAGTCTGTGTGCATTTCCGCCGGTCATATAATGCCAGTGCTCGGCTGGCAGACCTCCAAAAGGAGTTTAACCTGCCCAAGAACCGCCTAATCTGTGACATGCCCACCAGGTGGAACTCAACATTGGCCATGCTGCAGCAGCTGCACAAGCAGCAGAGAGCCATCAATGAGTACCTGTGTGACAATGGCACCAAAACAGGGTCAGGGGAGCTTGTTTTTTTTCCCCACGCCAGTGAGCCAGGATCAGGGATGCATGCACTGTCCTGTCACCATTTAAGGAGGCCACGAGGATAGTGAGCAGTGACAGTGCATGCATCAGTGACACTTCCTCCTTGTCCACCTGTTGGAGCACACGCTGCGTGGAATAATGGACAGGGCACTTGAGGCAGAACAGAGGCAGGAAGGGGAGGACTTCCTTAGCTCTCAAGGCCCTCTTTATCCAGACAGTGTTCCTGCGTGCCCGCCGATCACACAGGAAGAGGAGGAGGAGGAGGATTGTGTCAGTATGGAGGTGGAGCCTGGCACTCAGCATCAGCAGCAGTCTTTAAGGGATCAGTCCCAAGAAACACATGGACTTGTACGTGGCTGGGAGGAGGTGGCTGCGGACTATGTCGTCCTTAGTGACCCAGAGGACTCCGGACCGAATGCCTCAGCAAACCTACGCTGCATGGCCTCCCTGATCCTGCAAAGCCTGCGTAGGGATCCTCGTATTCGTGGTATCAAGGAGAAGGACCAATACTGGCTGGCAACCCTCCTTGATCCACGTTACAAGGGTAAGGTTGCGGACCTTATCTTGCCATCGCAGAGGAAGCAGAGGATGAAACCTCTTCGGGAGGCCTTGCAGAAAGGTCTGTGCAACGCGTTCCCAGAGACTGGGAGGTTACAAACTCCTGTTTCTGGACAACGTGTTGCTGAGGCTTCGGTCAGTCAAAGAAGGAGCAGTGGACAAGGTGGCCATCTGACCGATGCGTTCAGACAATTTTTTAGTCCGCAGCCCCAAGGTATGATCGGTTCCAGCAACCATCGCCAGCGTCTGTTTTACATGGTGCAGGAATACCTAGAGGCAAGATCTGACTTGGACACCTTTCCCACTGAAAATCCTCTGGGTTACTGGGTCTTGAGGATGGATCACTGGCCAGAGCTTGCACAGTATGCAATTGAGCTACTGGCCTGTCCTGCGTCCAGCATTCTTTCGGAACGCACATTCAGTGCTGCTGGAGGCTTTGTAACTGATCACAGGGTGCGTCTGTCCACTGACTCAGTCGATCGACTGACCTTCATAAAAATGAATCAGTCTTGGATCACCACCAGCTACCAAGCGCCTGATGCTGATGTAACCAAATAATTTTTTTTTAAATCTCAGATCCCTTCAAAGACTGCCTATGCTGATGCTGAGTGACTATCCTGAGTAATTATCCTCTTCCTCCTCAATGATCATGCTGATAGCTTGTAAGAACATTTTTGGTTCTGGCCGCCGCCACCAGTGCCTAAAGCCCAATTTTTCAGTCCCTGTTTAACAGGGGCATGTAATTACAATTTTTGATGCGATACTTTGCAGCAGGGCTCGTTCCTGCATTCCAACTAGAGTATCTGTGAGGGGTTGCAGTGTTGTGGCACTAGCACCAGTGCCTAAGGCCCAATTTTTCAGCCCCTGTCTAACAGGGGCGTGAAATTACAATTTTTGATGCAATACTTTGCAGCAGGGCTCGTTCCTGCATTCCAACTAGAGTATCTGTGAGGGGTTGCAGTGTTGTGGCACCAGCACCTGTGCCTAAGGCCCAATTTTTCAGCACCTGTTTAACAGGGGCATGTAATTACAATTTTTGATGCAATACTTTGCAGCAGGGCTCGTTCCTGCATTCCAACTAGAGTATCTGTGAGGGGTTGCAGTGTTGTGGCACCAGCACCAGTGCTTAAGGCCCAATTTTTCAGCCCCTGTCTAACAGGGGCGTGTAATTACAATTTTTGATGCAATACTTTGTAGCAGGGCTCGTTCCTGCGTTCCAACTAGAGTATCTGTGAGGGGTTGCAGTGTTATGGCACCAGCACCAGTGACTAAGGCCCAATTTTTCAGCCCCTGTTCAACAGGGGCATGTAATTACAATTCTTGATCTAATATTTCACAGCAGGGCCCGTTTCTGCGCCCACCAAGAGCGAGTGAGGACTTACAGTGTTGTGGCACCAGCACCACCACCAAAGGCCCAATTTTTCTGCCCCTGTTGGGCATGTAATTACAATTCTTGATCTAATATTTCACAGCAGGGCCCTGTGAGGGCTTACAGTGTTGTGGCCACAACAACACCTAAGGCCCAAATTTCTGCTGAGTATATAGGGCAGGCCACTACTTTCAAACATCCAACTTACAAATGACTCCTACTTGCAAACAGAAGGAGACAACAGAAAGTGAGATGAAATCTACCCCTAGGAAGGGAAATTCTCTCCTGTAAGAGTTAATATGGGAAAAACATTTCTCCTTTCCACTGATGCTTTATCATCAATCCTTAATAACGACTCATTGAGTCTGCAAATGACACAGACAAGGCTGCAGATGGACACTGATAAGGTTGCAGATGGAGGCTGCAAGGATGCAAATGACACTGACAAGGCTGCAAGGCTGCAAATGACACTGACAAGGCTGCAAATGATGCTGATAAGGCTGCAAGGCTGCAAATGACACTGATAAGGCTGCAAGGCTGCAAATTACACTGACAAGGCTGCAAGGCTGCAAATTACACTGACAAGGCTGCAAGGCTGCAAATGACACTCATAAGGCTGCAAGGCTGCAAATGACACTGACAAGGCTGCAAGGCTGCAAATGACACTGATAAGGCTGCAAGGCTGCAAATGACACTGAAAAGGCTGCAATGTCACTGGGCAAGGCTGCAAATGACACTGACAAGGCTGCAAATGACACTGGACAACATGCAGATGGACGCTGTGCAAGGCTGCATTGATGACTATTTAAATGTAAGTTTTTTTTAAATAGTTTTTTTCCTTAAAATTCCGTAAACTCTTATCTTTAGGTTTGCTGATTGGTTCAAAAGTATAAATGTAAAGGGGATTTGGGATTTTTAAGTGGACAAAATCATCTGTATAATAAGGTAAGCACAAACTTTAGAAGTTTGAATAAAATTACATTTTATTGGATACAAAAACACACATAATCAAGTGTAATAAAATCATGAGCTACAAACAGTCCATTAGAGATACTACCTAGTATCTACTAGTATCTAGTAACTAGTATCTCTAATGGACTGTTTGTATCTCATGATTTTTTTACACTTGATTATGTGTGTGTGTGTTGATTATGTGTGTTTTTGTATCCAATAAAATGTAATTTTATTCAAACTTCTAAAGTTTGTGCTTACCTTATTATACAGATGATTTTGTCCACTTAAAAATCCCAAATCATAGGAGGTAGCTCAGGCTCTCTCCTTTACATTTATACTTTTGAATAATTAGCAGGGATTGTGGACCTTTATCTGTATCTGGAAACAGTCCAACATTATTATTATTTAACGGTTTGCTGATTGGTTATTGGCAGTTACGTAGTGCCTCATTTACTGCCGTTGAGAAAACCTGTCTGCATTAGACAGTGATGTAATGATGGACAAACGGTATCATAGTGGTGCGCTTAAAAGAAAACTAAAGGTTTAAAGTAATGTATAGAAGGTAGGGCCCGAAAGTAACTCAAGCCCAGGGGCCCCCACCACCCTAAGTCCTGCCCTGTATGTATGTAATAAAAACTTTATGTAGAAACCTTTTTACTTTTATACATCAAAAAGATTGTACTGTATAGTAGGCTTGTTATTATTTTTTATCCTTAAAATAAAATTTTAAAGTATGAACTACTCTTGTTATATTAATAGTGTGAATTCTCCTTTTCAGCCAGCAGGTAAAGCTTCAGGCTCTTTTTAACATGTTCTGTGGTGTCTCCTTTCCTCTATACTATTTTTGTAAAGTTTACATTTACACATAATGATTCAAATTAGCTTCTCTTGTCCTCTCCCTAAACACCCATTTAAGTCTTATGCCGCGTACACACGAGCGGAATTTCTGACAGAAAGAGTCCAATGGGAGCTTTTCATCGTATATTCCGACCGTGTGTATGCCCCATCATACTTTTTTTGTCGAAAATTCAGATGGACTTAGATAGAGAACATGTTCTATATTTTTCCGACGGAACAAATTACTATCAGAAAAAACGCTTGTTTGTATGCTGTTCCAACACACCAAAAGCGACGCATGCTCTGAAGCAAGTACGAGATGAAAACTATTGGCTACTGGCTATTGAACTTCCGTTTTCTAGTCCCGTCATACGTGTTGTACGTCACCGCGTTCTGGACTGTCGGAATTTGGTGTGACCGTGTGTATGCAAGACAGCTTGAGCGGAATTCCGTCGGAACTCCGTCGGAAAAACCTTCAGAGTTTATTCTGACGGCAAAACTGGTCGTGTGTACAGGGCATGAGATTAGAAGCAGACTGAATTAACGGAGGTAACTTCTGCTCTGTTGAGTCTTATTCCATAGTACTTTGGGGAGCCTTTATGGATTTGTAACTAATTAGCATTTCCATAGCACTTATCTCCTTTTTCACCCTAGTGTTACAAGGTAAAAGTGCTAACCACTAAGCCATTGTACTGCTCAAAACAAAGATTGTATGCTTATATGTTAAAAAAAAAAAAAATTGACTTTACATTTTCTGTGACTACTATGATAAGATTTTCCCATTGAAAGCCTTGATATTTCTGGATTCCACCAAAACTTCTATTATATTGAATTTAGGCAAAAAATGTTTGAAATGTTTGTGTGGGGAAGGGTATATCAGAAAGTCAAACAGAGGTCTCACAGACTTGAGAAAGAAGTTTCTTTAGTTCTTCACAATCCAATTTGAAAGTCCTCTTAGTGGGCTCTCTCTTGTAGCAGACCTGGTGTTGCAAATGATTTTGTGTCTTCATAAAAATAACTGGGATTGTTGAAGTTGGGTTATTAGTTTAGGGTGAATTTAAATTTTAATCCTAGATGAAAATTTTTGTGATATTTGAGATGTTTAACATAGTAGCCTCATTCATTGAATGGAAATTCTAGCGTACCGTTCTGGTTGAACCTTTAAAATTTTATTTTAAGCCATGAGTATTTTTTATGATCGGGTTATCAGTTCTTGGATTCTGAAAACAATAACATTTATTTGGTTGCATTTCACTGGTAAGCACATTTTCGAGGGTTTCAAAACATCAAATGTACTCACTTTAATATTCTAGTGAATATGTTTGCAATTATTCTTATCAACTTACTGTACATCACCATTACAATTGCATGAGATTATGATGTCCTTTGGGGCACAGGGACTGGTCCTCATTGGTACATCTTTCTGATCTCTTCCCTCGCTATCCTCTGCTGTGGCTTTGATGTCCTTTCTATTACTGCTGCAGGTACTTTTCAGGTTTTGCTGTTTCCTTCTATGCTGTCTGCTCTGGGTCTTCTCAAACTGCACATTCCTTTCCTGAGTTTAGAAGCATGCACCAGCTTTTTATTCATGCTATTAGGCTTGCCATGCACTTGAAGAGGCTTGGTTGCACATGTTGTTATGTCATCTGGCATTGGCACGCATCCTAAATTTTTCTGGCCTAATTTGTAAGCGAATGTCATGCAAAACCTCTTCTTAGTTTGTAGCGGCATTGTCATCCTCTCCCATTTCATATCTTCTGCAGGTCTCAAGTGAGCCTAGTGAGGTGCACACTATAGTTGCCCACCCAGTAGCCCTAGAAAAAGACAAGAAAGCTTAGACAAGGCAGAGGGTGAGGTATTTTTCTTAAAAATTTTTAATAAAGTATATATGTTCCCCAAGTGCATTGATAGCCCAAGACTAATAAGCATGCACTTCACGAACATATGTTTAAAGACATTGGGGGTTATTTACTAAAACTGGAGAGTACAAAATCTGCATAGAAACCAATCAGCTTCCAGGTTTTATTGACAAAGCTTAAGTGAACAGGCTGAAGTTAGAAGTTGATTGGCTACCATGCACAGCACCAGTTTTAGTAAATCTCCCCCACTGCATATATATATATATATATATATATATATATATATATATATATATATATATATATATATACTTTGATTAGATATTTAATATAATATAATTATATCTTTGAGGGTCAGCCACACCTTTTTGCGGTCGCTTCCCAGGTTCTCCCAGTTTCTCCCAGTTTCTATTACATCTGATTACGCAGATTGAAAAAAGCGTCTCTTCCCAAGGGAGTTTCCAAATAGGTTGCAGTCATACTTAGAGTGGCCTTGGGGAGTCAAATGAGGTATAGCTGAGATTGGGCAGAGGGCTGCGCAAACCAATCCTAGACATAACTAAAGAGCAGAGCAGAAGTATAGTCAGTGTCCTGGAAATGGTTAATGTCAGGCCACTAGATAAGAATCACTGTAGGACTGAAAAACAGTTACTGGGGCAAGATTTGCCTGCAAGGATCGAGGCAGGATCTCAGTCACCAATGGGTGAGTCAAGGTCAACAGTAAAGAATCATGAAACAGGCTTGCGGAAGCCCAGAGCCAATCTGCTTTGTACAATTTAAAGGGAAGACTGACCACTAAATCTGGAGTATTCTGATGTGGACAGCATAACTGATGACTTAAATAATACATATGCAAGCCTGCCTGGAGACATGAGAAGCAGCAGGTTAAAGGAAAGAGGCGGCAAAGAAAGACACAGAAACAGGATTAGAGCTGGGCCAAACATCCCCCGGTTCAGTTCGTGCCAGAACTCTTGAACAACGCAAAAGTTCAGACGTGAATTCCAAACCCTAGTAAAGTCTATGGGACCCAAACTTGAAAAATCAAAAAGTGCCCATTTTGGTTTGTATGCAAGTTATTGGCCATAAAAACAGTATGAGAGCCCTGGTACTGCCCTGGGGGACACGTATCAATGCAAAAAAGTTTTAAAAAAGATTGTTTTTAAAGGAGCAGTGATTTTAATTATGCTTAACCACTTGCCGACCGCCTACCGCATATATACTGCGGCAGAATGGCACGGGCAGGCAGAATCACGTACCCGTACGTGATCTGCCTCCCGCGGGCGGGGGGTCCGATCGGACCCCCCCCCGGTGCCATCGGCGGTCGGCATTTGACTGGGAGCGTCGGGAGGCGAGGGGGAGACCATCCGATCGTGGCCCCCCCCTCGCGATCGCTCCCAGCCAATGGGAATCCTCCTCTGCCTGTGTGTCGTTTCACACAGGCAGAGGATGTGATGTCATCTCTCCTCGGTCTGGCAGTTTCCGTTCCAGCGCCGAGGAGAGAAGACAAGTGAGTGCACAAAACACACACACACACAGTAGAACATGCCAGGCATACTTTACACCCCCGATCCCCCCCCGATCGCCCCCCCGATCCCCCCCCAATCACCCCCCCAATCACCCCCCCCCCCTGTCACAAACTGACATTAGCAGTATTTTTTTTTTTTTCTGATTACTGCATAGTGTCAGTTTGTGACAGTTACAGTGTTCGGGCAGTTAGTATTACCCCCCTTTAGGTCTAGGATACCCCCCTAACCCCCCCTAATAAAGTTTTAACCCCTTGATCACCCCCTGTCACCAGTGTCGCTAAGCGATCATTTTTCTGATCGCTGTATTAGTGTCGCTGGTGACGCTAGTTAGGAACGTAAATATTTAGGTTCGCCGTCAGTGTTTTATAGCGTCAGGGACCCCCATATACTATCTAATAAATGTTTTAACCCCTTGATTGCCCCCTAGTTAACCCTTTCACCACTGATCACCGTATAACTGTTACGGGTGACGCTGGTTAGTTTGTTTATTTTTTATAGTGTCAGGGCACCCGCCGTTTATTACCGAATAAAGGTTTAGCCCCCTGATCGCCCGGCGGTGATATGCGTCGCCCCAGGCAGCGTCAGATTAGCGCCAGTACCGCTAACACCCACGCACGCAGCATACGCCTCCCTTAGTGGTATAGTATCTGTACGGATCAATATCTGATTCAATCAGATCTATACTAGCGTCCCCAGCAGTTTAGGGTTCCCGAAAACGCAGTGTTAGCGGGATCAGCCCAGATACCCGCTAGCACTTGCGTTTTGCCCCTCCGCCCAGCCCAGCCCACCCAAGTGCAGTATCAATCGATCACTGTCACTTACAAAACACTAAACGCATAACTGCAGCGTTCGCAGAGTCAGGCCTGATCCCTGCGATCGCTAACAGTTTTTTTGGTAGCGTTTTGGTGAACTGGCAAGCACCAGCCCCAGGCAGCGTCAGATTAGCGCCAGTACCGCTAACACCCACGCACGCACCGTATACCTCCCTTAGTGGTATAGTATCTGATCGGATCAATATCTGATCCGATCAGATCTATACTAGCGTCCCCAGCAGTTTAGGGTTCCCAAACACGCAGTGTTAGCGGGATCAGCCCAGATACCTGCTAGCACCTGCGTTTTGCCCCTCCGCCCGGCCCAGCCCAGCCCACCCAAGTGCAGTATCGATCGATCACTGTCACTTACAAAACACTAAACGCATAACTGCAGCGTTCGCAGAGTCAGGCCTGATCCCTGCGATCGCTAACAGTTTTTTTTGTAGCGTTTTGGTGAACTGGCAAGCACCAGCGGCGTAGTACACCCCGGTCGTAGTCAAACCAGCACTGCAGTAACACTTGGTGACGTGGCGAGTCCCAAAAGTGCAGTTCAAGCTGGTGAGGTGGCAAGCACAAGTAGTGTCCCGCTGCCACCAAGAAGAAGACAAACACAGGCCCGTCGTGCCCATAATGCCCTTCCTGCTGCATTCGCCAATCCTAATTGGGAACCCACCGCTTCTGCAGCGCCCGTACTTCCCCCATTCACATCCCCAACCAAATGCAGTCGGCTGCATGAGAGGCATTTTCTTTATGTCCTCCCGAGTACCCCTACCCAACGAACCCCCCCAAAAAATATGTCGTGTCTGCAGCAAGCGCGGATATAGGCGTGACACCCGCTATTATTGTCCCTCCTGTCCTGACAATTCTGGTCTTTGCATTGGTGAATGTTTTGAACGCTACCATTCACTAGTTGACTATTAGCATAGGGTACAGCATTGCACAGACTAGGCACACTTTCACAGGGTCTCCCAAGATGCCATCGCATTTTGAGAGCCCCGAACCTGGAACCGGTTACAGTTATAAAAGTTAGTTACAAAAAAAAGTGTAAAAAAAAAAATAAAAACACAAACAAAAATATAAAAAAAAAAAAAAAATAGTTGTCGTTTTATTGTTCTCTCTCTCTCTATTCTCTCTCTATTGTTCTGCTCTTTTTTTACTGTATTCTATTCTGCAATGTTTTATTGTTGTTATGTTTTATCATGTTTGCTTTTCAGGTATGCAATTTTTTATACCTTACCGTTTACTGTGCTTTATTGTTAACCATTTTTTTGTCTTCAGGTATGCCATTCACGACTTTGAGTGGTTATACCAGAATGATGCCTGCAGGTTTAGGTATCATCTTGGTATCATTCTTTTCAGCCAGCGGTCGGCTTTCATGTAAAAGCAATCCTAGTGGCTAATTAGCCTCTAGACTGCTTTTACAAGCAGTGGGAGGGAATGCCCCCCCCCAACGTCTTCTGTGTTTTTCTCTGGCTCTCCTGTCTCAACAGGGAACCTGAAAATGCAGCCGGTGATTCAGCCAGCTGACCATAGAGCTGATCAGAGACCAGAGTGGCTCCAAACATCTCTATGGCCTAAGAAACCGGAAGCTACGAGCATTTTATGACTTAGATTTCGCCGGATGTAAACAGCGCCATTGGGAAATTGGGAAAGCATTTTATCACACCGATCTTGGTGTGGTCAGATGCTTTGAGGGCAGAGGAGAAATCTAGGGTCTAATAGACCCCAATTTTTGCAAAAAAGAGTACCTGTCACTACCTATTGCTATCATAGGGGATATTTACATTCCCTGAGATAACAATAAAAATGATTTAAAAAAAAAAAATGAAAGGAACAGTTTAAAAATAAGATAAAAAAATAATAATAATAAAGAAAAAAAAAAAAAAAAGCACCCCTGTCCCCCCTGCTCTCGCGCTAAGGTGAACGCAAGCGTTGGTCTGGCGTCAAATGTAAACAGCAATTGCACCATGCATGTGAGGTATCGCCGCGAAGGTCAGATCGAGGGCAGTAAGTTTAGCAGTAGACCTCCTCTGTAAATCTAAAGTGGTAAACTGTAAAGGCTTTTAAAGGCTTTTAAAAATGTATTTAGTTTGTCGCCACTGCACGTTTGTGCGCAATTTTAAAGCATGTCATGTTTGGTATCCATGTACTCGGCCTAAGATCATCTTTTTTATTTCATCAAACATTTGGGCAATATAGTGTGTTTTAGTGCATTAAAATGTAAAAAAGTGTGTTTTTTCCCCAAAAAATGCGTTTGAAAAATCGCTGCGCAAATACTGTGTGAAAAAAAAAATGAAACACCCACTATTTTAATCTGTAGGGCATTTGCTTTAAAAAAAATATATAATGTTTGGGGGTTCAAAGTAATTTTCTTGCAAAAAAAAATTATTTTTTTATGTAAACAATAAGTGTCAGAAAGGGCTTTGTCTTCAAGTGGTTAGAAGAGTGGGTGATGTGTGACATAAGCTTCTAGATGTTGTGCATAAAATGCCAGGACAGTTCAAAACCCCCCCAAATGACCCCATTTTGGAAAGTAGACACCCCAAGCTATTTGCTGAGAGTCATGTTGAGTCCATGGAATAATTTATATTGTGACACAAGTTGCGGGAAAGAGACAATTTTTTATTTTTTTTATTTTTTTTTGCGCAAAGTTGTCACTAAATGATATATTGCTCAAACATGCCATGGGAATATGTGAAATTACACCCCAAAATACATTCTGTTGCTTCTCCTGAGTACGGGGATACCACATGTGTGGGACTTTTTGGGAGCCTAGCCGCGTACGGGACCCCGAAAACCAAGCACCGCCTTCAGGCTTTCTAAGGCCGTAAATTTTTGATTTCACTCTTCACTGCCTATCACAGTTTCGGAGGCCATGGAATGCCCAGGTGGCACAAAACCCCCCCAAATGACCCCATTTTGGAAAGTAGACACCCCAAGCTATTTGATGAGAGGTATAGTGAGTATTTTGCAGACCTCACTTTTTGTCACAAAGTTTTGAAAATTGAAAAAAGAAAAAAAAAAAATTTTTCTCGTCTTTCTTTATTTTCAAAAACAAATGAGAGCTGCAAAATACTCACCATGCCTCTCAGCAAATAGCTTGGGGTGTCTACTTTCCAAAATGGGGTCATTTGGGGGGGGTTTGTGCCACCTGGGCATTCCATGGCCTCCGAAATTGTGATAGGCAGTGAGGAGTAAAATCAAAAATGTACGCCCTTAGAAATCCTGAAGGCGGTGCTTGGTTTTCGGGGTCCCGTACGCGGCTAGGCTCCCAAAAAGTCCCACACATGTGGTATCCCCGTACTCAGGAGAAGCAGCTAAATGTATTTTGGGGTGCAATTCCACATATGCCCATGGCCTGTGTGAGCAATATATCATTTAGTGACAACTTTGTGCAAAAAAAAAAAAATAAATAAAAAATTTGTCACTTTCCCGCAACTTGTGTCAAAATATAAAACATTCCATGGACTCAACATGCCTCAAAGCAAATAGCTTGGGGTGTCTACTTTCCAAAATGGGGTCATTTGGGGGGGTTTTATGTCATCTGGGCATTTTATGGCCTTCAAAACTGTGATAGGTAGTGAGGAGTAAAATCAAAAATGTACGCCCTTAGAAATCCTGAATGCGGTGCTTGGTTTTCGGGGCCCCGTACGCGGCTAGGCTCCCAAAAAGTCCCACACATGTGGTATCCCCGTACTCAGGAGAAGCAGCTAAATGTATTTTGGGGTGCAATTCCACATATGCCCATGGCCTGTGTGAGCAATATATCATTTAGTGACAACTTTTTGTAATTTTTTTTTTTTTTTTGTCATTATTCAATCACTTGGGACAAAAAAAATGAATATTCAATGGGCTCAACATGCCTCTCAGCAAATTCCTTGGGGTGTCTACTTTCCAAAATGGGGTAATTTGTGGGGGTTTTGTACTGCCCTGCCATTTTAGCACCTCAAGAAACGACATAGGCAGTCATAAATTAAAGGCTGTGTAAATTCCAGAAAATGTACCCTAGTTTGTAGACGCTATAACTTTTGCGCAAACCAATAAATATACACTTATTGACATTTTTTTTACCAAAGACATGTGGCCGAATACATTTTGGCCTAAATGTATGACTAAAATTGAGTTTATTGGATTTTTTTTAGAACAAAAAGTAGAAAATATCATTTTTTTTCAAAATTTTCGGTCTTTTTCCGTGTATAGCGCAAAAAATAAAAACGGCAGAGGTGATCGTTTGGGTACAGCATTGCATGACCGCGCAATTAGCAGTTAAAGCGACGCAGTGCCGAATTGTAAAAAGTGCTCTGGTCAGGAAGGGGGTAAAACCTTCCGGGGCTGAAGTGGTTAAAGTGAAACAATAAAAATGACAAATTCCTTTAAATATAGTGCCTGGGGGGTTCCCTTAGTCTGACAGTAAAGTGGGGCAACCGTACCATGTACAGAACATGCTGCAGCAAAACTGACATATATAAAGAAAAAAAATACATAGCTGTGGACAAGGAGGCAGAATAGGCAGCTCTGGCAGCTGTGGTGGACTGCGAACTAGTGTCAGCTTGGATGATAGAGGATGAGGAGGATGAGGATGGTTTAGTAAGCTGGTCCACCACCTCCCTGCATGCTGTGGCTGGATAGTACAGGCAACATCACTAAACAGAGAAAAACATGCCCTGCCTGAGGACGGACCACGTCCATCTTTGCCTGTGGACACAGATGCTGCTGCCCCCCTCATAGTGGTATGAGGGATGTCTGCCTCTCCTTATTGGCCCCCAGACATAATGGAGGGCTCATTACCCAAATGTAATAGATACTAGGAAATGTGTAATTGGATGCACATCATTCAATGAAAAGTGGTGTTTGACTGCCACTGACAGAAATGTAAAAACTATTAAAAAAAAATTAAATGGGGAACAACAGCATCGCAGTCAGAAAAACTGTGGCTGACAATTTAAAAAAAAGGGGGCAGGCACAGGACAAAAAACAAAAACAAAAAAAAATGCAGTAAAAAAGGGGGTATACAGAACTGCATACAGCACTAAATGTTATGTAATGCTGTGTTAAACACTGCACTACACTAACACACTACAGTAACACTACACTATACTGACACACTATACTCACTCTACACTAACACTCTACACTCAGAGTCACAATAACACACTAACTCGCTAGTAGCAAACTGAGCCCTGCTCTATCTCCACTCCAACAACACACTGCAAAAGGTTCCTGTAGGAAGGAACCTTTTATAGTATAGGGTGGGACCATGAGCACTGAACCATGATTGGGCAAATTAATCATGACTTTGTCCAATCATGGCTCTGACTGTGCTCTTTGCTCTGATTGGGCAAAGCCTTGCACCTGACAAGCAGTCAGGTGCATTGCTTCATCCAATTAGGGCCCTAGAATGTACTGTACAGCATGCAATGCATTGTGGGGCCCTCGGTGGGCTAGCAACCCACTGAGCGCCTTGAAAATGTGGGTGTTCGCCGAACGGGTGAATAGGCGATGTTGAGGCTGAACTTTTGCTCTGCTCGGACTGTTCGCTGAACTCTAAGCAGGATTAGGATGACAGCCAGAATCCCTATGACAAGTACCCAAACGACGGCCAACTGAGGCAGATGAGTACCAGATGATGAGCCAGACGAGCAAACCACTGACATTTTATTGCCTCTCTCCCAAAATATGGACCGATTTGTCGGAGAAAATGCTGCTCATTTGAGATCTTCACACTAACTGTTTTTCTTTTTTAGTGTTGTGTAATCACACTTTACCTCTGTTCTTTCTTTACACTTGTTCATTCTAGCTGTATGTTGGCATACAGTACAACATCAGTTACTAAAACAATGCATTATAAAATGTAATGCCTGATTTCAACATTTCTCAAAGGCACACATGGCATCTGCCTGAGGCACAACATACAAGTGATGCTAGGAAGATCTTTGCTAGGCTTTTACATTAAAGAAATTTTGGACCATACAGAAAGGGGATTAGGAAAAAAAAAAACAGCTAAGGGAGACGTTTTCCAATAACTACATTTCTGATGACTTTCAGACAGTCAGTTAAATAAGCAAAGATGAAGTCTGGCTAAAGTAATTGTCTCTGTGTTTGCCAATTCTATGTTGAAGATGTGTCTCACCTCAGCCTGATAGAACAGAGAATTCAGTCTCATGGTTGTGTCAGTATCTCCTACTCAGTTTTCACTAACCCACATCTTGCTATATTTCAGTCAGTTCTACATTCTGGAATAATGTCCCCAGGCAGCACGCCATAATCGTCTGATTTCTGTGTGTGATTTCTCAGTTTGTAAAGGAGTTCTGCTTATAATGTATTGAAATGATTATAGTTGCTGGTTCTGTTTTGCTTCTCTAGACACTTAAGCATTTCCTCTTACAGTAATAATTTTGTTTCTCAGATTTATGGACTGTTGTATGATTTTCACATAAGCCCACCCGCATTTTCAAAGTAAGCTTTGGTTGGAATAACAGTGCTTCAAATATTAAAATTCAAGGTGATACACAGAAAGCTAAAGCCCTGGTAACAAATGTGATTTTTAAAACAAATTACATTTATTGTATCCAATAAAAATACTGCAATACTGAAATTTTCACTCACGCTCACCAACCTAAATAGGGGTCTCTAGGAGGAGCTCAACATTTTTTCAGGTAGGAACCTGTTTTTAAATTACATATTTTGGTATAGCCATTACATGAAGTTGAAGTTGGGAAGTCGGGAAGTTGAGATCTGTGGTGGAAACAGTATGTAGTACCACTTACCAATTACCATAAGCCTTCAGTGGGTAATTCCTCCCTACGGCATCTAGTTGTCACCCAACACATACAATCAGTGCTATTCCAATCGGAGAAATGTTTTATGGCCAGACAGAACTGTTTTATTGATGAATTATTTGAAGCAAAGGCAACTAATTTGTTCTCTCATTTGAGCAAAAGAGGGTATTCCGAGAGGCTGATTACTAAAGTGACACAACAAGCATCTAAAAGTAATACAGAGGAACTCCAGACCAATCGGAAATTGTCCAATAGATCTAATAATCTGCCAACTGTGCCACCATTTTCTCTAAAGAATATGGAAAAAAATGTAGAGATTGTTAGGAGGAATATTCCAGTTCTATATGCAAATAAAAAGATCTACCGTATATGATTTTGAAGCATCTCTGTAATTTTAGTTTTAATAGACGAGGGCACCAACTCTGGGATCCATGTTGTCCAGTTCCTTTTTTTAGGAATCCCTTGAGGAAGAATAGGTTGATTTGGCTTTACACCCAGGGTTCTTTCAAATTTGGTGTGCGGACCTTGCATACTAAAACTAAAGTAGTATTTTCGGTTGTGTCTGGCGATACCTTCCCACTTTGTCATTTTATTCATTGTGGCATTAAGACTGTAGTTTATTTGAACTTTATTTGAATGTAACATTCAATATATGTAACCGTTTCAAACAATGATTGGTGAACATTATTGTCGTGTCCAAAACTCTTCTACTTCTCACCCCTCCAATGTTTTACAGCATTTTTAGTTCACATGGAGACAATGGGGCTGATTTATGAAGCATTTACGCCATGACTTGCGGTGCATGCCGATGTGCAAATGACATTTTCGTATTTACAAAGCATTTGCGCCAGTAACACAGCGCGATCCCCAAATTTACTATTCTCTTCCCGGCGCACGGGAAGAGGTGATCTGTACACCACTATAGACCTGGTGCACGGCATGTTTAACTTCAAATTTAAACAAGCTGGAAGTGCCAATAATATGGGGTGATGTGGGGTGATGTGGGGAAGTGTTGTACTAACTGGCCAAGTCACAAATATGGCCAATATAGAACAAGAAAGTGACTTTCTCGGAACAAGCCGGCAGTGCCGGCAAATACATTTAAACTGCGGGAGGTGAATTTATACACTGTGCATGCTCAAACGGCATTTGCGCTTGTTCAAATACTTTAGTTCAGTGTTCCTGCAAAATATTAGTAAATGTCAGGCAACATAAAAGCATTTGCATAGGTTGAACGGGCGCACCTCTAGACTTTTTTTTTTTTTTAACGCTGGTTCACTTCGTGCGGCTCTAATGAAATGTCGGTCCGGCAAAACACATACAAGTTCATTGATAAAAACAGCATTAAGAAAACAAACACAATTCAGAAAAAAAATCCATGGGGTTCCCGCGAAATTCAATACCAGGACCTTCAGGTCTAGTATGGATATTAAGAGGAACCCTACGCCAAATAAAATGACGTGGGGTCCCCCCAAAAATCCATACCAGGCCCTTCAGGTCTGGTATGGCTTTTAAGGGGAACCCCGCGCCAAAATTTTTAAAAAAATTGGCGTGGGATCCCCCCAAAAATCCATACCACACCCTTATCCTAACACGCAACCTTGCAGGCCGCAGGAAAAGAGGGGGGGACGAGAGAGCGCCCCCTCTCCTGAACCGTACCAGGCCACATGCCCTCAACATTGGGAGGGTGCTTTGGGGTAACCCCCCCGTTATTTAAGAACCATCAGAAGAGGAGAAGCGTCACACAGCGGGAGCCTCCCTCCATGCCATCATGGGTGTGGAGCGGCCCGAAAAGAAGATGAAGACAAGAAGATGAAGAGAAGACGGAGACAAGAAGATGAAGAGAGAAGCGTCACACAGCGGGAGCCTCCCTCCATGCCATCATGCTGGATGTGGAGTGGCCCGAGGAGAAGAAGGGAAGAAGACGCCGCGGAGGAGATGCCAGACGAGAACACCGGAGGAAGAACCAGAAGAAGAAGATGGAGGAAGAAACCGAAGGAAGATAGAAGAAAGATAGAAAATAGAAGAAATAAAGGAATTGTCAAAAACTGTCTCTTGTCATTTTTAACATTTTTGACATTTTTTTTGTGAAATGGTAGGGGTACATTTGTACCCCCTTACCATTTCACACAGGGGGGAGGGCCAGGATCTGGGGGTCCCCTTGTTAAAGGGGGCTTCCAGATTCCGATAAGCGCCCCGCCCGCAGACCCCCACAACCACCGGCCAGGGTTGTGGGGGATGAGGCCTTTGTCCTCATCAACATAGGGACAAGGTGTTTTGGGGGCTATTCCAAAGCACCCTCCCAATGTTTTTTTTTTTTCTTTAATAATCTTTATTAACATTTCCTAAATTACATACCTTCAACAAGCATAATTAAAACAACCAGGTCCTATGCAGACGTAGTGAACTGGACATGAGGCCATATACCCCCCCTCATCCGTTCCTACCTTGCTCCCGTTAAATTTATCTATTATTCCACCGGATGGTTTTTCATGCTACAGATTCAGGCGTCAGGTAAACCTTTTTTTTCCCTATCCCACCCGCTTAACCCTGTTCCCCTCCCATCCTAGGCTAGGTCCTGCCTCATTTCCCTTGGTCTTGACATCCAATACTTCTTAGCCATGGGTTCCACATCTTTTCGAATTTTTTAAGATTCCCTCTTCTAACATATAGAGCTCTCTCCTTCCATACTATATCATTCACTATCTTAGCCCACTCCTCGACTGTCGGAGGGGGTATTGTTTGCCATCTTTGCATAATAAGCTTCCGTGCTTGGTACAGGCATCTCAATACTGCTGTTTTGACCGCTACCTCCTCTGGGCCCCACTCTTTATAGCCAAAGATACAAAATCTCATATCTGCCTCCAAGGGTATCCCCCATCTACTACTAATAGCCTCTACTACCCCAAGCCAGTAACGTACTAGCCTGGGACATCTCCATGTCATGTGTATCAGGTCACCCTCCTCCCCACACCTAGGGCAGCTGGCATCTGAACTTACGCCAAAACGGAATAACTTTTTTGGGGTGTAATATGCTCTATGCACCAGCATTAAGTGAGAGAACCTCTGTGCAGGAGAGGCTGAGACCTCCTGCCCTATCCTCAATATTTCCCTCCATTGTGCATCTGTTAGTTTCCCCACATCCGTCTCCCATCCCTCCCTGCAGCCAAGATGCACTGATCCTGTAATACTTTTCCCGCACAGTTGGGCATATATCCCTGAGATAAAACCCTTTATCTTCCCGGTTTTAACCACTTTTTGAAGCAGTGCAGCATCTGTCCATACCAGAGGGCCTGTCCTAAATTGAACATCCAAAGCGGATCTCATTTGTAAATACCTAAAAAAGGTTTGTCTGGGAATGCCATTCTCCTTTTGGAGATCCTCAAAGGTTTTTAATACATTCCCTTTGTACAGCTGGGATAGTCTGTTTATGCCCCACCTCGCCCATTCCTTAAATTCCCCCATGGCCATGATCTCCTGTAAGTTCCTATTATGCCAGAGGGGGGCATATTCTGTAAACCCAACATATCCCATTATACTCTTAGTTACCTTCCAAACTTTAATTATCAACTTGGATGTTGGACTATTACCGGGTAGAGAATCTGCCTCCAGCGCCTCCACCACCATTTTGTGTGGCGCCTCCAGGGTTAACAAACCCCTGTCAGCACTTCCAACCCCTATATGCTGCAACTGTGCTGCCAGGAAGTAACACCCTGGGTGCGGGAGGGCCATTCCTCCTTCTTTAACTGGTAGCTGTAGGCTCTGAAGACTGATCCTAGCCTTCCCCCTCCTCCACAGGAGCTCCCTAAATAGCATGTCAATTTTTTTAAACCATCTTTTGTTCACCCACACCGGTGAATTATGTAACAAATATAGTAGTTGGGGTAGCCACACCATCTTAATTAGGTTGCCTCTCCCTGCTACAGACAGCGGCAAACGGCTCCAGATATCTATTTTACACTTAAATTTGCCCAGCAGTGGAGCCATATTATCTTCAATATACTGATTAGGATCTTTTGTCATGTTTATACCCAGATAGCGAATTGTTGAGACTACTTTTAGATGGGGGATTCGCGACGACACAGGACTATTAGGGGTATCTATAGGCATTAGTGCTGATTTCTTCCAGTTCACCACCAATCCTGACACCTTACCGAACCTCTCCATGATATCCATTACCTGCCTAAGGGAATTCCCCATGTCTCCAAGAAACAATAGGACATCGTCGGCATACAGGGCAATCCTCTCCTCTCCTGTTTTTCTTACAAACCCCTCTATCTTGGGACTAGACCTAATATGGATTGCTAGTGGCTCCATGGCAAGGGCACAAAGCAGGGGGGACAGAGGGCACCCCTGTCTTGTCCCCCTTTCTAAACATATTTTCTCTGAAAAATCCTTATTAACCTTAACCCTCGCACTTGGGCCCTTGTACAGTATTTTTATCCATTTTATAAAAGCCGGACCTAGGCCAACTTCCTCCAGAACCCGCCAGAGATAGGTCCATTCCAAGCTGTCGAAGGCCTTAGTTATGTCCAAGGACACCACCACTCTTGATCCCATATTCTCTGTCAGGGTCTGAAGGTTCAAATATGCCCTCCTAATGTTCATGCTTGTGGTCCTATGGGAGATAAAACCCGTTTGATCCGGATGTATGAGTTTATGAATAATCTTATTAAGCCTGGCCGCCAACACCCTCGCCAGGATCTTGGCGTCCGTGCACAACAGAGATATTGGCCTATATGCCGACGGCTCCAACGGGTCACCCCCCTCTTTATGGAGTAAGATAATATTTGTCTCCGTCATAGAAGCGGGCAAACTCCCTGCTTGTAAAGCCCAGTTCAGTGTTTTAAGAAGTTCTGGAAGCAAGATCTTCCCATATTGCTTGTAAGTTTCTACCGGAAGGCCGTCCGGCCCCGGGGATTTTTGGTTTGCCATTCCATTTACTGCTTGTTGTAGTTCAACTAGTGTAATAGGCGCATCTAAGCCCTCTCTGTCCTCTTCAGCAACTATAGGGACCCGTATATCCTTAAAAAAATTATCCATGTCCTCCTCTCCAACAATCCCCTGTGAACTATACAGGTTTTCATAATACTTCCCAAACGCATCCCTTATTACTAAATTCTGAGAGGATATCTCGCCATTTGGGATCCTAATTGCAGGGATCGTCGAGGAGGAGGAATTGGTTTTCACCAGGTAAGCCAGCATACGTCCCACACTTTCTCCTTCCCCATAGGTCCGTTGCTTCTGAAACAGTTGCTTATTTTCACCCCTTTTTAAGACCGCTGTTCTATAGGTCTCCTGTTTATCCTCCCATACCTTCTGTCTCTCTGGTGTTGGGCCCTCTAAAAATTGCTTTTCAGCAATCTCCAGCTCCCTCCTAATCCCTTCTTCCCATTCCCTAGCCCTCCTTTTAACCCCTGCCACCCCTTGAATCAGAATCCCCCTAAGGAATGCTTTCAATGCGTCCCATTGTATACCTGCTGTAGTTGAACCTTCGTTGGATTTTATAAAATCTTTTATCTTTATTATTATCCTCTCTGGGTCCCCCATTAACTCCAACCAATATGGACTTAGTTTCCAAAATCCCCTAGCCTCCCTGCCCCCTATACCCACTGAGGTCACCATCAAGGAGTGGTCTGAGACCCCTCTCGGAAAGTATAATACCTCCTTTATCATTGGTATTGCTTCCGCGTTGCCCAGGGTCATATCTATTCTGGATAAAGTGGAATGAGAGGCCGAGAAGCAGGAATATTGCCTTACTCCAGGATTCCGGGCCCTCCATACGTCCATCAAGCCTGCTTCTTCTAGGAACTGACCCAGCCTACCCTCTGCTACGTTATTTGTTTGGGCTCTCGGTGGAAATCTATCCAAGCCTCTATTTATCACTTCATTAAAATCCCCGACTACTATTACTGGGGTGTCTGTTTTATCCAGCATAAACTCCATTAGGCTATACAATACTTCCAGTTTAAAGGGTGGGGGGATGTAGATGTTGGCTATAACATACATTCTATCTTCAATTGAGCAGTGTAGAAAAATATAACGACCCATGCTGTCTACCCTGGCCTGCCTACAGGAGAACACCACGCCTCTTAACACCATTATGCTCACCCCCCTAGAATAGGAGGAGTAAACCGAATGGTTCTGGGCCTGAAACCTCCTATTTGGGAGGTATTTCAACATATTCTTTGTCAAGTGGGTCTCCTGTAGGCAGACCAACCCCACCCCCCTTATCTCCAGCAACGAAAAAATGGCAGACCTCTTATTTGGATTCCCCATCCCCCGAATGTTCCAAGAACCTATTTTAAGAACCTTGGATTGCATCACACATACCACAGAGAGACTTTGGCACCCAGAAACCCAGTTGTACTAGATCCGAAGAGAATGGACACTCTAGCTTTAGGCCTAATATATTGCCCTACGCCAGATAATAAACCCTTCTTACCCATCTTAATTCCAAGGCCCATGAGACAGCTAAAACAAATAGAGCAGTACAAGAAAAATATAACGACCAAAACTATCTATCCTGGTCTGCCTACAAGAGAACATCACACTTCTTGTCACCAATATGCTCACTCCTCTAGAGTAAGAAGAGTAACCCGAGTGGTATTGGTCTTGAAGCCTCCTGCTTGGGAGACATTTCATCGTATCCTTTATCAGGTGTATCTCCTGCAGGCAGACCAGGCCCACCCCCCTTAACTCCAGTAGCGAGAGCACAGCAGCCCTTTTGTTTGGGTTCCTCATCTCCCGCACCTTCCAAGAACCCATTTTGAGAACACTAAACTGCATCAAACAGGCCACAGGCTAGAGCTGGCCTCCAAGAAGCCAAAAAGGTGGGTGCCTTAAACTTAGTGCATTGTTTTGTACTGGAGAATACTATCTTCTTACCCACTATACCTCCCAAAAAAAACAAAAAATAATTAAAGTGAAGAATCCTCTGTTACTACCATATTGTGCACTACGTGTAGAAATAGTGAGAAAAAGGGAAAACAAACAAAAAGGAAAGAAAAGGGGTGTTCCCTTAATTACCCCCTGTACTTTGTGCTTTGTGACCCATAGGGCTTCTTTACTGTTATATTCCATTCCAGTGGTCCTTCTAAATATTTGCTTTTTCATATTGTTTACCTTTACCACACATGTGCTTAGACCTACATCCCCCCTCCCCCCTTCCCCTTAATTACCCCCCCAAGTGCTACGTGCATATTGATTCCTACTATAATTTTACAACCCATCTCCCCCTCCATCACCCCCCCACCCATCCCCCCCACCTGTCCCCCCCACCACACCCCCCCAATCTCTCCCACCGCTGCCCCCCCTCTCCCCCAACCCCCCCCCTCTCCCCCACCTTACCAGGTTAGCCCCTGGGGCTCTATTCGTGACCGTCTCATTTATTCCCTCCAAAGTACCCCTTCCTAACATTCCTACCACTCCCCCCCCTCCCTGCACCATTGATATCCACATGTGCAAAATTTTAAATATAGTAACCTCCTGCTCCCCTATTCCTAATCTACCATACACCATCATTCTTCCTCTCTATACCAAGTTCATATTCCCACAGTCCAGATCTTCTTGTCCTCTGATCGAGCCTCCTAACACTCTGGGCTCCTTCCTTTGGGTTCCAGTCTCTGTTTATTTTCTTCATACCAGTGGGTTACCCCCCCGGGGAGTCAAAGAAGAGAACCTCCCCCATTGCCTCAACCCGTAACCTGGCTGGGTACAGTAGGGCGTACTTGACATCGAATTTTTGTAGGGTACGTTTGACCTCCATAAAACCTTCCCTGCGTCTCTGCAGCTCCGGTGAAAAGTCCGCAAAAAATGAAACCCTTGCACCGTTATACAAAATAAGCCCCTTCTCTCTGGCTTTACGCATTAAAATTATCTTGTCGCAATGGTTCAAAAATTTCAACAATAAGGACCTGGGGCGCCCTCCAGGGGGCGGAGCCCTGAAAGGGACCCGATGGGCTCTCTCAATTGCAAACTGTGGGGTAAATGCATCTCTTCCAAATACTTCTGTGAACCATCCTTCCAAAAAAGCAATGGTGTTCTGCCCTTCACATCTCTCTGGGAGACCCACTATTCTTATATTATCCCTTCTCAGGCGGTTTTCCATTTCATCCATTTTTTCATTGATTCTACCCAGTTGTTCCTTCATAGATTTAACATCTTGTTGTAGGGGAAAAACATCGTCCTCCGCTTGGCTCACTCTTCCCTCCAGGCCAGTTATTCTATCTACTGCCTTTTGCAGTTCCTGCTTTATTAGTAATAGTTCATCCTTGATCTCTTTAATTTGGCCGCTTAACCCCTCCACTGATACTTTGCAAGAGTTAATCGCGTGCAAAATTTCCCTCAGGGTTGGTTCTACCTCTGTGGTAGAGGCCATTGGTGGTGGTGGTACATGGGCTTTTTCCCCTGCCCCTGAGCCTTTATTAACAATTGGATTTTTATGCCCTGCTCCAGCTGGGGTTGAAGATGCCTGTCCATGACTTTTCCTATCCCCGGTGGTCTTAAATTGCGGAGCTTGCCCATCCTTAATCGGGGTATGTTCAGGAGTGTGTGCAAACCTCTCCAATTTTGCTGCAGCTGCTGCTGCCTGGTTCCCCCTCTCCTTTGGAGATCGTAATGACTGGGGCCCTAATTTCTCCATATTGACTGGCTCCTCCCCTCTCCTTCTTGACATTGCCGTTGTTATCTTTATGTACCTGGATACCCGACACCACCAGTGAGAAACAAATGGGGCACGGGGGAAACCAGGGGACCGCGGAAGAGAGTTGGCCGGGATCACACAGATAAGTGCTGTCTCTTTAATGCAAGGCTCTGTTTATACCCCTGCAGTAGGGATGAGCTTCGTGTTCGAGTCGAACCCATGTTCGACTCGAACATCGGCTGTTCGGTCGTTCGCCGAATTGCGAACGATATGGGCCGTTCGTGCCAAATTCGTGTGGCGCGTCACGGCCCATAATTCACTGCGGCATCGCAGTGCATTGCTGGCTGATGATTGGCCAAGCATGCACTATGACCCGCATGCTTGGCCAATCACAGCGCCGTCAGTAGAGAGAGCTGTAATTGGCCAAAGCCAGGGTGGCTTTGGCCAATTATGGCTCAGGGGATTTAGTACACACCCCACACTATATAAGGCCGCCTGCACGGCGGCCCTGTGTAGTGTGTGTTCCGGTGTGCTGAGAGATAGAGAGAGAGAGAGACAGTGTCATTTGATTTGAGTTAGATAGATTAGGCAGAACAGTCAGTCAGTTAGCTGCACTTACAGTGTATTGTGTATATATATGCATCCCAGGTGTTGCATATATATATATACACTGTATTCAGTTTAGCTAGATCCGTTCCTGTTATCTTCTATCTAGACTATTTACATTTAGTGCAGTGTGTCCTGCTCACAGTGTTCAGCTAGATCCGTTCCTGCTATTTACATTCAGTGCAGTGCGTCCTGCTCACAGTGTTCAGCTAGATCCGTTCCTGCTATTTACATTCAGTGCAGTGCGTCCTGCTCACAGTGTTCAGCTAGATCCGTTCCTGCTATTTACATTCAGTGCAGTGCGTCCTGCTCACAGTGTTCAGCTAGATCCGTTCCTGCTATTTACATTCAGTGCAGTGCGTCCTGCTCACAGTGTTCAGCTAGATCCGTTCCTGCTATTTACATTCAGTGCAGTGCGTCCTGCTCACAGTGTTCAGCTAGATCCGTTCCTGCTATTTACATTCAGTGCAGTGCGTCCTGCTCACAGTGTTCAGCTAGATCCGTTCCTGCTATTTACATTCAGTGCAGTGCGTCCTGCTCACAGTGTTCAGCTAGATCCGTTCCTGCTATTTACATTCAGTGCAGTGCGTCCTGCTCACAGTGTTCAGCTAGATCCGTTCCTGGTATTTACATTTAGTGCAGTGCGTCCTGCTCACAGTGTTCAGCTAGATCCGTTCCTGCTATTTACATTCAGTGCAGTGCGTCCTGCTCACAGTGTTCAGCTAGATCCGTTCCTGCTATTTACATTCAGTGCAGTGCGTCCTGCTCACAGTGTTCAGCTAGATCCGTTCCTGGTATTTACATTTAGTGCAGTGCGTCCTGCTCACAGTGTTCAGCTAGATCCGTTCCTGCTATTTACATTCAGTGCAGTGCGTCCTGCTCACAGTGTTCAGCTAGATCCGTTCCTGGTATTTACATTTAGTGCAGTGCGTCCTGCTCACAGTGTTCAGCTACATCCGTTCCTGCTATTTACATTCAGTGCAGTGCGTCCTGCTCACAGTGTTCAGCTAGATCCGTTCCTGCTATTTACATTCAGTGCAGTGCGTCCTGCTCACAGTGTTCAGCTACATCCGTTCCTGCTGTTTACATTCAGTGCAGTGCGTCCTGCTCACAGTGTTCAGCTAGATCCATTCCTGCTATTTACATTCAGTGCAGTGCGTCCTGCTCACAGTGTTCAGCTAGATCCGTTCCTGCTATTTACATTCAGTGCAGTGCGTCCTGCTCACAGTGTTCAGCTAGATCCGTTCCTGGTATTTACATTTAGTGCAGTGCGTCCTGCTCACAGTGTTCAGCTAGATCCGTTCCTGGTATTTACATTTAGTGCAGTGCGTCCTGCTCACAGTGTTCAGCTACATCCGTTCCTGCTATTTACATTCAGTGCAGTGCGTCCTGCTCACAGTGTTCAGCTAGATCCGTTCCTGCTATTTACATTCAGTGCAGTGCGTCCTGCTCACAGTGTTCAGCTACATCCGTTCCTGCTGTTTACATTCAGTGCAGTGCGTCCTGCTCACAGTGTTCAGCTAGATCCATTCCTGCTATTTACATTCAGTGCAGTGCGTCCTGCTCACAGTGTTCAGCTAGATCCGTTCCTGCTATTTACATTCAGTGCAGTGCGTCCTGCTCACAGTGTTCAGCTAGATCCGTTCCTGCTATTTACATTCAGTGCAGTGCGTCCTGCTCACAGTGTTCAGCTAGATCCGTTCCTGCTATTTACATTCAGTGCAGTGCGTCCTGCTCACAGTGTTCAGCTAGATCCGTTCCTGCTATATACATTTAGTGCAGTACGTCCTGCTCACAGTGTTCAGCTAGATCCGTTCCTGTTATCTTCCTACTGACAGGCAGGCTTGTCTGGTTACAGTATATAAAGCTACCTGAAGAAAATTACAGGTGTTCTTTTTGATCCTTTTAGTACCACGGTCAGGCAGCTAGACTATTTACATTTAGTACAGTGTGTCCTGCTCACAGTGTTCAGCTAGATCCGTTCCTGTTATCTTCCTACTGACAGGCAGGCTTGTCTGGTTACAGTATATAAAGCTACCTTAAGAAAATTACAGGTGTTCTTTTTGATCCTATTAGTAACACGGTCAGGCAGCTAGACTATTTACATTTAGTACAGTGTGTCCTGCTCACAGTGTTCAGCTAGATCCGTTCCTGTTATCTTCCTACTGACAGGCAGGCTTGTCTGGTTACAGTATATAAAGCTACCTTAAGAAAATTACAGGTGTTCTTTTTGATCCTATTAGTACCACGGTCAGGCAGCTAGACTATTTACATTCAGTGCAGTGCGTCCTGCTCACAGTGTTCAGCTAGATCCGTTCCTGGTATTTACATTCAGTGCAGTGCGTCCTGCTCACAGTGTTCAGCTAGATCCGTTCCTGGTATTTACATTCAGTGCAGTGCGTCCTGCTCACAGTGTTCAGCTAGATCCGTTCCTGCTATATACATTTAGTGCAGTACGTCCTGCTCACAGTGTTCAGCTAGATCCGTTCCTGTTATCTTCCTACTGACAGGCAGGCTTGTCTGGTTACAGTATATAAAGCTACCTGAAGAAAATTACAGGTGTTCTATCCCAGCTTAGTGCAGCTACAGGCCATTAGTATGTCTGGAAGGCCAAGAAGGAGAGGCAGACAGTCACAAGCCAATAAGAGAGGGCAAGCAGGCTCTGTGTCTAGTGCTGGTCGTGGAGACGGTGCATCCTCATCAGCACGTGGCCATGGGACACGCTTGGCCTTTTTTTCGGCAGCTGGCCGTGTTGAGCCGCAACATGCGGAAGACTTGGTCGAGTGGATGACCAAGCCGTCCTCATCCTCCTCATCCTCTCTCACCCATGCCCAGGGTGCTTTGTCTGGCAAAGCAGCGGCCTCTTCCCTCAGCTCAATGTCATCAGTGACTCCTTCCCTAGCTCCACCATGTCCTCATGAGGATTCCCTCGAACTGTTTGACCACAGTGTTGGGTACATGCTCCAGGAGGATGCCCAGCGTTTGGAAGGCTCTGATGATGATACTGAGCTCAATGAAGGCAGTAACATGAGCACGGACAGAGGGGGTGCCCAAGAAGGACAGCAATCTGGCAGTCATGCTCCCCCTGCTGCAGCATACTGCCAGAGTGTCTGTGAGGGGTTGCAGTGTTGTGGCACCAGCACCAGTGCCTAAGACCCAATTTTTCTGCCCCTGTCTAACAGGGGCGTGTAATTACAATTTTTGATGCAATACTTTGCAGCAGGGCTCGTTCCTGCGTTCCAACTAGAGTGTCTGTGAGGGGTTGCAGTGTTGTGGCACCAGCACCAGTGCCTAAGGCCTAATTTTTCAGCTCCTGTTCAACAGGGGCATGTAATTACAATTCTTGATCTAATATTTCACAGCAGGGCCCTGTGAGGGCTTACAGTGTTTTGGCCACAGCAACACCTAAGGCCCAAATTTCTGCTGAGTATATAGGGCAGGACCCTACTTTCAAACATCTAACTTACAAACGACTCCTACTTGCAAACGGAAGGAGACAACAGGAAGTGAGATGAAATCTACCCCTAAGGAAGGGAAATTCTCTCCTGTAAGAGTTAATATGGGAAAACAATTTCTCCTTTCCACTGATGCTTTCCAATCCTTGTTCCACAAAAAAACCCAAATTTTCCAAAAACATTTTTCATTGGGACAAAAAAGTGAGGTGAAATCTTCTGAAGAGGAGGAAAGACGCAAAACAAATGTCACAGGGGTGATAACCCTTCCCTATGTTTTCCAAAAAGCTTAGAAAAGATTTTTTGGCCTGAGCTAAACACATTAAAAATGTTCAAAATTACAAACAGATTCTACTTAACAACAAACCTACAGTCCCTGTCTTGTTTGCACCGCCTGAATACTGCTGTTCAGAGTATATAGGGACCTTTCCTTATTTTAATTTGGGTGCGGGGTTCCCCTTAATATCCATACAAGACCCAAAGGGCCTGGTAATGGACTGGGGGGTACCCATGCCGTTTGTCTCACTGATTTTCATCCATATTGCCATGACCCGACATGACATTAAACCCGCAAGCAGTTTTAAATGAGATTTTTTCCTTTAAAAATGACATTTGGTGCAGGGACTGTTCTAAACATGGGAAACACGCGTCACTTTACAGGCATACTATAGACACCCCCCAGGTACGATATTTAAAGGAATATTTCACTTTTTTTTTTTTACTTTAAGCATCATTAAAATCACTGCTCCCGAAAAAACGGCCGTTTTTAAAAGTTTTTTTTGCATTGATACATGTCCCCTGGGGTAGGACCCGGGTCCCCAAACCCTTTTTAGGACAATACCATGCAAATTAGCCTTTAAAATGAGCACTTTTGATTTCGAACGTTCGAGTCCCATAGACGTCAATGGGGTTCTAACGTTCGTGCGAACTTGCGGTCCGTTCGCGGGTTCTGGTGCGAACCGAACCGGGGGGTGTTCGGCTCATCCCTACCCTGCAGTCTCCACTCAGCCACTATACGTGTTCAAAAAAAAAAAAAGAAATCAAGCAGGTCACAGCTGCCCAGTCACTTCTCCTTCCCCCTGTTGGGCTATTGAATCACAGGGTAGTGGCCTTGACTTTAGCCAAACACAATAGGCAGTAATACATTAAGGGGTTACAGCTCTCTTTCCAGGTCCCGCTCACCTGCTCTGATCCCCAAAAGTCCCAGGACTCAGCATTCAACTTCTTACCGGCCTCCTGGATGTAGCACAGGTATATGGGCATAGGCTCACCACCGGTCTCCAGATCCACCCGCTCCAGCCATCCACTTCCCCTTCTCGCTCACCGCTCCGTGACAGAAATGCTGAAGCCGCCCCACCGGCTCCCCGGCGCGCAGGCACAGTAATTGCCGCGGCTTCAGTGGGCGCACTACAGTGCAGCTGGTTCACTCTGGTGACCGACAGTAGCTCCTCCGTCTTCCTCTCCTGCTGCAGCGGCCGCTCCAGGACCCAGGCCCAAACACCGGCTACCTGGGGATACAGCCAGCCGAGCACACCCCCACCGATACGGCCGACAGACAGTGGGGTAGCGAGGCTTGCAACAGACTACTCGCTCCGCTCCACACTCCTTGCACTCCTTCCACACCCGCTTCCGGTCACGCCCCGCTCACCCTCCCAATGTTGAGGGCATGTGGCCTGGTAGGGTTCAGGAGGGGGGCGCTCTCTTGTCCCCCCCTCTTTTCCTTTGCCTGCCAGGTTGCGTGCTCAGACAAGGGTCTGGTATGGATTTTTCGGGGGACCCCACAAATAAAATTTGGCGCGGGGTTCCCCTTAAAATCCATACCAGACCTGGAGGGTCTGGTATAGATTTTGAGGGGGACCCCATGCCATTTAAAAAAAAAAAAAATTTGGCCGGGGTTCCCCTTAATATCCATACCAGACCTGAAGGGCCTGGTATGGAATTTAGGGGGACCCCCACTGCATTTTTTTTTCATTTTGGTTCGGGGTTCCCCTGTGGGGAGATCCCATGCCGTTTTTATCAATGAACTTTTATGTGTATTGTCGGACCGGCAATTCATTATAGCCGAGATTAGTTTTTAATTAAATTTTTTCCTTTGAAATGTCATTTTGCTGTCAGACTGTTCTAAACACGGGAAAACATGTGCCCCTTTACAGGCATACTATAGACACCCCCCAGGTACAACATTTAAAGGAATATTACACTTTTATTGTTTCACTTTAAGCATTATTAAAATCACTGCTCCCGAAAAAACGTCCATTTTTAAAACTTTTTTTTTGCATTGATCCATGTCCCCTGGGGCAGGACCCGGGTCCCCAAACACTTTTTATGAAGTGCATATAAGCCTTTAAAATTAGCACTTTTGATTATTCATGTTCCTGTCCCATAGACTTTAACGGTGTTCGCATGTTCGTACAAATTTTTTGCGTGTTCACAAGTTCTGGTGCAAACCGAACAGGGGGGTGTTCGGCTCATCCCTAATTGCCGGACCAACATTTCATTATATCCGCGAGTAGTTTTAAATAACTTTTATTCCTTAAGGGCCAGTTCACACCACATGCAGTCCAGTAGGTTATATGGTTTTCAATGGCATAGTTCACACCAGTGCTTGCAGTTCCAGTGCGTTTCCAGTTCCCAAAAAAAAAAGTCGAACATGCTGCATTTTTTATGCACTGGACTGTACTGGAACACTTTAAAATGCATCAAAACGCACTGGAATGCACCTAAATGCACCAAAAACGCACTGCAACACACTTGTCCTTATTTAAGGTTAAGAAAAAAGAGGGGGGAAGCACTGGACTGCATCAAAAATGCACCAAAAATGCACTGAAACGCATAAAAAACGTGCATGCAGAAAAGCACCTGGAACACGTCCGGACTGCGTTTTTCTATAGTGTAATCTTGCCCTTAGGGCACCTTTTTGGTGCGTTTTTGATGCAGTCCAGTGCTTCCCCCCCCCTCTTTTTTCTTAACCTTAAGGCCCCTTTCACACTGGGGCGGTTTGCAGGTGTTATTGCGCTAAAAATAGCGCCTGCAAACCGACCTAAAACTGCCGCTGCTGTTTCTCCAGTGTGAAAGCCCGAGGGCTTTCACACTGAAGCGGTGCGCTGGCAGGAGAGAAAAAAACTCTTGCAAACAGCATCTTTGGAGTAATGAAGGAGCGGTGTATTCACCACTCCTAAACCGCTCCTGCCCATTGAAATCAATGAGGCAGTGCGGCTATGCCGCGGCTATACCGCGGCTGTAGTGGCGCTATGCGAGCAGTTTTAACCCTTTTTCGGCCGCCAGCGGGGGTTAATACCGCACCGCTAGCTGCAGAATACCGCCGCAAAAACGGCGGTAAAGCGGCGCTAAAAATAGTGCCGTTTTACCGCTGACGCCCCCACCGCCCCAGTGTGAAAGGGGCCTAAATAAGGACAAGTGCGTTCCATTGCATTTTTGATGCGTTTTACAGCTTTTCAGTACAGTCCAGTGCAGAAAAAATGCAGCATGTTCTACTTTTTTTCTGGAACTGGAACTGGAACGGCAAGCACTGGTGTGAACTATGCCATTGCACACCATATAACCAAATTTCCATGCATTTTTGATGCATAAAATATGCATTGGACGGCATTGGTGTGAACTGGCCCTTAAGCAATTTGGCATATTTAAAGGCATTTCTCCTTGTTTAGTTTTTGGGGTTGTCCAATTTGTGACATTGATATAAGTCCCTTAGGGTGGGACCTGGGCCCCATACTAATTTTAAGGCCAATAACTAGAAGATAAGCCAGCCAAGTAGGGACTAGTAAAATTGCCAAGTCAGTTCCCAATGGTATTTGTTGTATAACTTTTGTACATGTTAGGCTCTATAGTTGCCCCCCTGGACTGGGGGGTGTTTTGTCCCATCTGTAATTTTGGTGCCTGCTGGATGCAGGGACGGATCCAGGAGGGGCAACGGGGCAATTGCGCCCCCCGAGAAAATATTGAAGACTCTGAGGCTGAGCTCCCCCCCGGGTAACCAGATCTGCGTCCATTCTAAGCATGAATTATTGCTTAGAAACCTCGGGACTGCACTCTCCACCCCCTGTACCTCCCCCTGCAGTTTTTCAGCCTCTCTCCTGCAGGCTGTTGCTTGAGTGGGCGGGATGGGGAGGTACCTTTTCCCTGAGATCACGCTCGTCTGGAAGAGGGAGATGTGTGCAGCTGCTGAGCAGAGAGAGCCGTGTGAAAGTTCCTGGAGGCGAGCTCTGCTGCCAGCACTACATTGTGGATTTGTTTACAGGCACCTCTATGCTGAGTTACTGCAGCTTATCATAGAGGTGCTTTTAGATGACAAATGAGATCTTCATCTTCTTTTCATGACAAGTGAGAAATTGAACTCATTAAAAGATTATGACTGCTCCCTGGTGTATGCCCTCCTGATCCCCCCCCCAGTGTATGCCCTCCTGATTCTCCCCCCCCAGTGTATCAGTGTATGCCCTCCTGATTCTCCCCCCCCAGTGTATCAGTGTATGCCCTCCTGATTCTCCCCCCCAGTGTATCAGTGTATGCCCTCCTGACCCCCCCCCCCCCAGTGTATCAGTGTATTCCCTCCTGATTCCCCCCCCCAGGGTATCAGTGTATGCCCTCCTGACCCCTCCCCCCCAGTGTATCAGTGTATGCCCTCCTGAATCCCCCCCAGTGTATCAGTGTATGCCTTCCTGATTCCCCCCCCAAGTGTATCAATGTATTCCCTCCTGTTCCCCCCCAGTGTATCAGTGTATGCCCCCCTGAATCCCCCGTGTATCAGTGTATGCCGCCCTGAATCCCCCCCAGTGTATCAGTGTATGCCCCCCTGAATCCCCCCAGTGTATCAGTGTATGCTTTCCTGATTCCCCACCCAGTGTATCAGTGTATTCCCTCCTGATTCCCCCCCATTATATCAGTGTATGCCCCCCTGAATCCCCCCCAGTGTATCAGTGTATGCCCTCCTGATTTCCCCCGTGTGTCAGTGTATGCCCCCCTGAATTCCCCCCCCCCCACAATGTATCAGTGTATGCCCTCCTGACTCCCCCCCCCAGTGTATGCCCTCCTGATTTCCCCCCCCAGTATATCAGTATATGCCCTTCTGACCCCCCCAGTGTATCAGTGTATGCCCTCATGAATCCCCCACAGTGTATGCCTTCCTGATTCCCCCCCAAGTGTATCAATGTATTCCCTCCTGATCACCCCCCCAGTGTATCAGTGTATGCCCCCCTGAATCCCCCCGTGTATCAGTGTATGCCCCCCTGAATCCCCCCCAGTGCATCAGTGTATGCCTTCCTGATTCCACCCCCCAGTGTATCAGTGTATTCCCTCCTGATTCCCCCCCCCATTGTATCAGTGTATGCCCCCCTGAATCCCCCCAGTGTATCAGTGTATGGCCAACTGATTTCCCCCTTGTGTCAGTGTATGCCCCCCTGAATTGCCCCCCTGCAGTGTATCAGTGTATGCCCTCCTGACTCCCCCCCCAGTGTATCAGTGTATGCCCTCCTGATTCCCCCACCCAGTGTATCAGTGTATGCCCTCCTGATCCCCCCCCCAGTGCATCAGTGAAGGCTCTCCTGATTCCCCCCCAACGTGTGTATTAGTGTTTGCCCTCCTGATCCCCCCCCCAGTGTATCAGTGTATGCCCTCCTGATCCCCCCCCCAGTGTATCAGTGTATGCACTTCTGACCCCACCCCATTGTATCAGTGTATGCCCTCCTGATTCTCCCCCCCAGTGTATCAGTGTATGCCCCCCGGAATCCCCACCCAGTGTATCAGTGTATGCCCTCCTGAATCCCCCCCCAGTGTATGCCTTCCTGATCCCCCCGTGTGTCAGTGTATTCCCTCCGGATTTCCCCCCCCCCCCGTGTATCAGTGCATGCCCTCCTGACCCACCCTAGTGTATCAGTGTATGCCCTCCTGATTCCCCCACCCCAGTGTATGCCCCCCCTGAATCCCCCCCCAGTGTATCAGTGTATGTCCTCCTGATTCTCCCCAGTGTATCAGTGTATGCCTTCCTGGTTCCCCCCACCCCAAGTGTATCAGTGTATTCCCTCCTGATCCCCCCCCTCAGTGTATCAGTGTATGCCCACCTGAATCTTCCCCAGTGTATCAGTGTATGCCACCCTGAATCCCCCCCCCCAGTGAATCAGTGTATGCCCCCCTGAATCCCCCCCAGTGTATCAGTGTATGCCCTCCTGATTCCCCCCCGCCCAGTGTGTCAGTGTATGCCCTCCTGATTCCCCCCCCAGTGTATCACTGTATGCCCTCCTGATTCCACCCCCCAGTGTATCAGTGTATGCCCTCCTGATCCCCCCCAGTGTATTAGAGTATGCCCTCCTGATTATCCCCCCCAGTGTATCAGTGTATGCCCTCCTGATTATCCCCCCCAGTGTATCAGTGTATACCCTCCTGATTATCCCCCCCCCCAGTGTATGCCCCTCTGAATCCTCCCCAGTGTATTAGTGTATGCCCTCCTGATCCCCCCCCAGTGTATCAGCGTATGCCCCCCCCTGAATCCCCCCCAGTGTATCAGTGTATGCCCTCCTGAATCCCCCCCCAGTATATCAGTGTATGCCTTCCTGATTCCCCCCGTGTATCAGTGTATTCCATTATGATTCCCCCCCAGTGTATCAGTGTATGCCCTACTGATTCTCCCCCCCCCGTGTATCAGTGTATGCCCCCCTGAACCCCCCCCAGAGTATCGGTGTATGCCTTCCTGATTCCCCCCCAAGTGTATCAGTGTATTCCCTCCTGATTTCCCCCCCCCAGTGTATCAGTGTATGTCCCCCTGAACCCCCCCCCCGCAGTGTATGCCCTCCTGATTTCCCCGCCAGTGTATCAGTGTATGCCCTCCTGATTCCCCCCCCCCCCAGTGTGTCAGTGTATGCTCCCCTGAATCCCCCCCGCAGTGTATCAGTGTATGCCTTACTGATTTCCCCCCCCCCCACTGTATCAGTGTAGGCCCTCCTGATTACCCCCCCAATGTATGCCCCAATGAATCCCCCCTCAGTGTACCAGTGTATGCCCTCCTGAATCCCCCCAGTGTATCAGTGTATGCCTTCCTGATTCCCCCCCAGTGTATCATTGTATTCCCTCCTCATCCCCCGCCAGTGTATGCCCCCCTGAACCCCCCCCGCAGTGTATCAGTGTATGCCCTCCTGATCCCCCCCAGTGTATCAGTGTATGCCTTCCTGGTTCCCCCCCACCCCAAGTTTATCAGTGTATTTCCTCCTGATCCCCCCTCAGTGTATCAGTGTATGCCCCCCTGAATCCCCCCCAGTGTAATAGTGTATGCCCCCCTGCATCCCCCCCCGTGTAATAGTGTATGCCCCCCTGAATCCCCCCCGTGTATCAGTGTATGCCCCCCTGAATCCCCCCCAGTGTATCAGTGTATGCCCCCCTGAATCTCCCCCAGTGTATCAGTGTATGCCCTCCTGATTCCCCCAAACAATTGTATTAGTGTATGCCCTCCTGATTCACCCCCCCAGTGTATGCCCTCCTGATTTCCCCCCCCCCAGTGTATCAGTGTATGCCCTCCTGATTCCCCCCCCCCCCAGTGTATCAGTGTATGCCCTCCTGATTCTCCCCCCCAGTGTATCAGTGTATGCCCTCCTGATTATCCCCCGCCTAGTGTATGCCCCTCTGAATCCCCCCCAGGGTATCAGTGTATGCCCTCCTGATTCCCCCCCCCAGTGTATCAGTGTATGCCCCCCCCTGAATCCCCCCAGTGTATCAGTGTATGCCCTCCTAAATCCCCCCCAGTGTATCAGTGTATGCCCTCCTGATTCCCCCCGTGTATCAGTGTATTCCATCCTGATTCCCCCCCAGTGTATCGGTGTATGCCCTTCCGATCCCCCAGTGTATCAGTGTATGCCCTCCTGATTCTCCCCCCCTAGTGTATCAGTGTATGCCCTCCTGAATCCCCCCCTGTGTATCGGTATGTGCCTTCCTGATTCCCCCCCAAGTGTATCAGTGTATTCCCTCCTGATTCCCCCCCCAGTGTATCAGTGTATATCACCCTGAACCCCCCGCCCCCGCAGTGTATCAGTGTATGCCCTCTTGATTTCCCCGCCAGTGTATCAGTGTATGCCCTCCTGATGTCCCCCCCAAGTGTGTCAGTGTATGCTCCCCTGAATCCCCCCCGCAGTGTATCAGTGTATGCCCTACTGATTCCCCCCCACTGTATCAGTGTATGCCCTCCTGATTACCCCCCCCCAGTGTATGCCCCAATGAATCCCCCCTCAGTGTACCAGTGTATGCCCTCCTGAATCCCCCCCAGTGTATCAGTGTATGCCTTCCTGATTCCCCCCCAGTGTATCATTGTATTCCCTCATCATTCCCCCCCCAGTGTATCAGTGTATGCCCCCCTGAACCCCCCCCCCACGAGTGTATCAGTGTATGCCCTTCTGATCCATCCCAGTGTATCAATGTATGCCCTCCTGATCTCCCCCCCCCCCAGTGTATCAGTGTATGCCCTCCTGATCCCCTCCCCCAGTGTATCAGTGTATGCCCTCCTGATTCCCCCCCAGTGTATGCCCTCCTGATTCTCCCCCCCAGTGTATCAGTGTATGCCCCCCTGATCCCAACTCCCCCCCCCAGTGTATCAGTGTATGCCCTCCTGACCCCCCCCCAGTGTATCAGTGTATGCCCTCCTGATTCTCCCTGTGACGGATCCAATCCCACACTCCACTGAGTGCCCCCGTCAATAACACCGCTTCCTCCCCGTATGATCATCAGACAGATATGATATTATAGCTGCAGTACATACAAGTCTAGTCGATAATAGCTTGTAGAATCTTGAATCCTTTATTGGGCAGAACACAGCCTTTTTATACACATTTAACACAAGGGGTTAGATAACGAGGTAGGGCTGACTCATGGACACTTCCCCCCTCCCCTCTAGCAAAAACCTAACAGACAATAATATAATTAACATGTTAATAAACACAACACTTAAGGCAGACCTGGTGACCAGACAGTTCGTCTCTGCAGGTTAATGTGATCAGCTCTTTCAAGAGTCATGTATTGTTCAGAATAAACAACTGAGAATATTCTTTGGGCAAGTTCAAAAAAAAATAAAAGATTAATATAGAAATAACAAATAACAGGGTGAATGTGGACAGAAAAAAGGTCCTTGCAGCCAATGTCCGCGACAGTGCCCCCCCCCTGACCCATAGTCCGGCAGACCCAACTAGATCCACCACGGGTCAGCTTGGGGCTGTCCGGGAGAGTTTTATAGTTCCGTTTGCCGGGAAAGTCCATCAGCGTTCCCATTCTGCTTTCCTGGCCGATACTGTATGGTAAAATTGTAGGGCTGCAGTGCCAAGCTCCATCGTAACAAACGTCCATTATCCCCGGAGACCCGATTAAGCCAGATTAATGGATTGTGGTCGGTGAGCACCGTAAAAGATCGTCTGTAGAGATAAGGTTGGAATTTCTTGAGAGCCCACACCAGCGCCAAACACTCCTTCTCCACGGCTGCATAACCGACTTCCCTGGGTAGCAGCTTCCGACTGATGTAGGCCACTGGGTGCTCACCGCCATCAGGTCCTACTTGGCTCAGTACTGCCCCCAGCCCGAATGTAGAGGCATCTGTGTGGACACAAAAACGTTTGGTTGGGTCAGGGGCAGCTAGAACAGGAGCTGAAGTTAGTGCATTCTTTAATTGTTGGAAGGCAGCTTCACACTCAGGGGACCACAGTACCTGTCGGGGAAGGTGCTTCTTAGTCAGGTCTGTCAGGGGCTTAGCAATGGAACTATATTGCGGGACAAATTTCCTATAGTACCCAGCTGTGCCGAGGAACGCCAGGACCTGGGTTTTAGTACGGGGGGTCGGCCACTTGGCAACGGCCTCAATCTTAGCAGGCTCAGGTCGTTGTTGTCCACTGCCTACTCGATGTCCAAGGTACTGTACCTCGGACATCCCTATGCTGCATTTCTCTGGCTTAAGGGTTAGTCCTGCAGCCTTGATGCGGTCTAACACGACACCCAGATGAACCAGATGGTCCTCCCAGGTATCACTGTAGATCGCAATGTCGTCCAGATAGGCACAAGCATAGTCCTGGAGGCCATCGAGGAGTTGGTCTACCATCCTCTGGAAAGTCGCTGGTGCATTCTTCATCCCAAATGGCATTACTTTAGACTGGTATAAGCCAAATGGGGTAATGAATGCCGATTTCGGAATAGATTCCGCATCCAGAGGAATTTGCCAGTATCTTTTGCATAGGTCAAGGGTTGTCAGGAATTTTCCCCGAGCAATGCGATCTAACAGATCATCGACCCGGGGCATAGGGTAAGCATCAGTGGTGGTGCACTCATTTAATCTGCGGTAGTCTACACAGAAGCGAGTTGTGCCATCTCGCTTCGGTACAAGGACCACCGGGGAAGCCCAGGGGCTGCTGGATGGCTCAATGACTCCCAATTCAAGCATCTCCTTAATCTCATGACGCATCCCCTCTCTCACTGCGTCAGGTATCCGGTAAGCCGCCTGTCTTAGCGGCAGTTGTCCTGGGGTCTCCACACGGTGCACTGCCATAGTAGTGTACCCGGGGACTGTGGAGAACATTTCCCTTCTCTGACTAAGGACTTGTCTAGCTTGTTCTCTCTGCGCCGGCCCTAGCTGGTCGTCAAGCTTTATCATCTCTATCCCTGCAGTAATTCTATTTAGCTCCGGGAGCACCAGCAGGGGAAGATTCTCAGAATCTTCCACAGCTGGAGCACATATAGCGGCTACCTCTCCTGATCTTTCCCAGTATGCTTTCAACATGTTCACATGAAAGGTCCGTCGGACTCTTTCATCCGAACATTTAGCCACTAGGTAGGTTGTGTCACAGAGCTTTGCCACAACCCGGTAAGGTCCCTGCCAAGTGGCCTGTAACTTGTCCTGCTTGGTTGGTCTGAGGGCAAGAACCTTCTGCCCAACCTCCAGAGTGCGGTTCCGAGCAGTACGATCGTACCATCGTTTCTGCCGCCTTTGGGCAGCCCGAAGGTTCTCCTGGACAGTGTCTGTGAGCTCCTTCAGTCTGTCCCTAAACTCAAGAACGTATGCTACGATAGAGGACCCTTGGGGATCAATTCCCCCTTCCCAGTGGGCTCTGACTAGATCTAGGGGCCCCCTCACCCGCCTCCCATACAGTAACTCAAATGGGGAGAACCCGGTAGATTCCTGCGGCACCTCCCGATAAGCGAAGAGAAGGTGTGGCAGATATCTCTCCCA